>CM021765.1:124136942-124179761 GCA_011076525.1 Nettapus auritus | reverse complement strand
TTTTTTTTTTTTTTTTTTTTTTTTTTTTTTTTTTTTTTTTTTTTTTAAACCCATACCATCACTTTTCTGTCCTTAGTCTTCTCCACTGGGAAAAAACACTAGAATCATGTCAGCCAAACACCTGACCTATTTCAGTGTTTCATGCATTTAAGCATTTAGGCATTTTAGCATGTCAGCCTCAGAAAAGACAGTGGTGTCAAAAGGCACAGAGCAGACAGAACACTGGGCAAAGGGAATTTCCTCCACAAAAGTGGAGATGGATTTCACTTTATTTGTGAATGTCACTAATCCTTTGCTCCTAGAAATCTCTACTCTTATTCTTCTTTCCAAGATGCAGAGAAAGAAACTTAGCAAGAGGCTTTCACAGTTTCATCTTTAAACTGATGCCTATCCTATAAAAACAAAACAACAACAAAAAAACTCAACCAAAGAACAACAAACCAAACCCAAACCATTTAATATTATGACGAATAATAAACACAAGAGTTATCAGTCTACACAGTTGTGAAATGCAGGCTAATGAGTCTCAAGAAACCTAGACCTTGGACATATTTACAGCAGACTTCTTATCCCACTGGTAGTAGCTTGCAGTGTGAAACACCTTTATTGTAGAAAACATTTTGTGGTCAGCTGTTACTTGTCTGCTTACAGAACATGGGGAAAATTCCACGTGCTACACCCATAAGACTTTTCTTAGAAATGTAATAACGTTTCCTGATACAGAGAAGAAGAGGGGTGATGACCTAAGGCATGTATTACTGAAAACAAGGATGTGATTTTTCCAGCACTGTCCATCTGGTGTCTTTCATAACACAGTGTTAATATAACTGAATGTTTAGAAGACCAGAAGCAAAAGCAACAGCTTCAGGGAATGCAATAATGAAACTGTTTCACCAGTTTTGTTTGAGGACAGTAGGATTATAATAGATGGCTGATAACCAGGGCACAGTAATGTCAAAGAAAGCAAATAGATAAGGAAAATGTATAGACTGAGAACAATGTTCATGAATGCTGATGCTGAGTTCAACAGATTGAGGGTGAAGAAGGCATGGAGCAGAGAACAGACCTATGTTTTGAAAAACATCTTATGAGTAGTCTGGCTTTCAGTGAAAAGAGGAAACATTACTTTGCATATATTTTGGTAGTTTAAAAATGTATGTTAGGTATGCAACAAACTTTTGGAAGAGACTGTGCGTAAGTACTGGTTTTCTTGAGAAGCCCTATGAAGTAATTATTTGCTGAGTGCCAAGGTTTGTGATTCCTACTTCAGACACAGGACTGGCTAGTTTCTGTGCCCTTACCTTTTCCTGATCCCTCATCAGACCCCGTAGAGTACCCCAACATGTAACTTGTGAAGGATGTGTTGGCTTCAAAACTCGTAAAACAGCTCAAACCCACAGCAAACTGAGGTACTGAAACTGAGGCTGAGAGGGAAAGTGTAGCTGCCTGTTCCTGCATTGCGTTACTTAGTGCGTAATGTGGCCTGCACAGCTGCTGATGTAGAGGATGGGCTGTGCAAAGATGTTAAGCTCTCCTCAGTGCTACACTGCAAAGCAAAGTGTGATGAGAGCCAGCCTGTAGGGCCCCTTCAGAATAGTACATGGTGAAAGCCTATGGGCAGAGAAGGTTTATTTTTTATTTTTTTTCCTTCTCTTGGCACACTTATGTACTGTGCTGTAAGAGGACAATGAAAGCCCCTGGCTGATATTTGCTGGACCATTTACTGAGAATGGGTATCCAGGCCCTTTAGCTTGCCATCAGAGCTCAGCTGGCTGATTTGTTTGAACTTCCTGTTATGTTTCTGTTAATGGTGTCTGTGACTCTAATGCACAGAGAAAGTAAAAATAACAGCTTAAAAGGGGAAAAAAAAAAAAAAGAAAGAGAGGGGAAGATCAGATAGTTCATAAGACCCTTTTAAAGTGGGGCACCAGATTAGTGAAGTATTGTAAGTTACTTGAAATGTTACATGGATTCTTTCTCACTTTATGTTAATGAACTACAGTGCTCGGTTCTCTCTGTATATGGACACCCATAAGAATGCTTTTGCCTGACCTGTGCATTTCCTGCACTCTTTTTGCTCAGTTTAGTGTGTGATGTTTGGTCAGTGTCCCACTGAATAATACATGTGTCTTTTAATAGCATTCATGTGCTTTTTTTGTGTAGGCACTGCCAGAAGCCAGTCAGAGCTGACGCTTGGCCAGCGCATGTGTGACAAGGAGTAGAGACAAGTATGTGGGACTTGATTGCATGTGGGGCTTTGTCGATCTGTTTCCTGTGTGAAGAGCAAATGACACAACCATCTAGGGTGCCAGTGATTAGAGAATAACGCCTTTCTGTGTCTTCTTTTAGCTAAGCAACTAATATGTAAGTATATCAAAACCTGCTGAAATAGTAACAGAAGGCATTGAGAAAAACTGAGGGCAATGCAAGACCATCAGCCCCAGTTACATCTCTTTTCTTTACAGATTCCTCACATTTTTCCTTTTTTTTCCCTGTCTTTAAGGTCATAATTTAGTTGTTAAAAGAGTATTTGGAGCTGTTTATTTATGTTTTCTTCTCTGAAATAACACTGACTTGCAATGATGTGAGATGCAGAGAGATGTTGACCTTTGGCTAACAGTCAAATATTTCCAAAAGGCATGCCCTCCTGCATGTAAAAAAGAAAAGTACCAGCAGTACCAGCTCACTCAGCTGTGCAGTAGACCCCATCTCTCACCTGTGCTCATATATGAGGTGAGAAAGAGAGGGATCACCTTCTATGACAAATTTAGCTGCAGGATGAGGAGCAGAGAGGAGAAAAACTTAGATGCCATTTATATGTATATATATATAACTGGATGCATGCCACTGCAGTCTCTGCAGTGCAGGCCACATGCCAGATCTCTTTCTTAGCCTGGTAAGGTAATTGATTAAATAAAGTTAACCACTGTATAATTCTAAACTTTTCTTCTTGCTGGCTCTTTTTTATCTAGTTTCCTTCCTTCCAGAAGATGCTGCTACAACTATTCATAGTGTTGCTGACTGTGAAAGTGACAGAAATAGCATTTTTTTTTTTTTTTTCCTTCTTATTTAGAGTGATGTAACAGGAAAGAATATCTGCTTAGGACATGCTGCCCTGATAGAAATCCTATACAGTTACTATAAGTTGTGCCCTCCCACTCATATTTCCTAACTGGCATTTAACTAGTCACCGTCCTGATCTAAATGGCTGGGAGAGCAAGTGATAACACCCATGTGGTTGTGTAGCCCAACAGGCAGTGCAAGCAAAGGAGCTAAAATTCCTGTAGCCTTCTGGTAATTCCATCTCTGATGTAATTGGAAAAGTTGACCTTGAATTTACCAGAACTTTGAGGTGGATCTGCTTAAAACTCTTCAGAGGTGAGCTCTTGAAGAAGACCACATTTTTATTTTTATTTTTTTAACTGAAGAGAAAGCAGGTTTTATCAGAATATAAATTAGAATAGTCAGTTTTTTTATTGTTCAAATGAGAGCTGTAGGTGACTAGAGATGGAATAGAAATAAAGATCCATACCACAGTGTCCTCCTGGCACTGTGTCATTGCAGTTGGATTCTTGTTTCCTTCTGGTTTCAGACAGCTCAGTAGCTTCCTAGGTAGTGGCAAGTTCTGGACAGACCTCTCCAATCCATGGGAAGTTTATTTTCTGTTACTTCAGAGTCTGAAGCTCCCTACTTATCCCAGCAGCCTCTTTGGTTGCAGACACTCATGCCTTGCCTTGCCTTGTCTTAGTCTCTGGAACTTTCCTCTTGCAGTTAGGTGGCAAGTTGATAGCATAGACAAAATAGTAAATTGGGAATACATTAAAACAGATGAAATCCTGGATCAGAATTGCCTAAATTCTGCAAGAACACCCACTCAGAAATGAAGTGAGGTCACTCCTGACTGGTAATAGCTCCCTTGGCTCCTTTCCCCGGCTACATTACATCTTCTGCATTCTGCACAGAGAGTCTTAGCATTCTTCCAGACCATGATCCCCAAACCTGTGGTAGATGGCTCCCCTAAGCCATATGGAAAGATTTTGTTTCAGTTTTAGCTTTTCTGACTAGGACTATTTTATGAGCCATTTTTGTGATTCTTCTGCTCTCGTTTCCCCCTCCTTTTGAAACTTCTCCTGAAGTTTTCCCTAAGCTAGAGGAAGTTTTCAATCATTTTTCCATTGTCCTTTGTTGGTAATAGATATTCCTGCTGTGAAGCTCAATACTTGCTATCAAACATTAACCAAGAGTGACATTTTCAGTAGTTGCATGTGGCCCACCTACTGCTGGTGCTGAGTGTGCAGAAACGAGCTAATATTGATTGTAACTATACTGAGAAAGAACTTAGTGTTGATGGGAACATTTGCCATGGGATTTTATTATTATTATTGTTTTTTAATGGCTATTTCCAGTGGAGAAAATGAGGAAAACGAAATTATCTTTACAGAAAGTGTGTGCATTTCAAATATGTAATGGTAAACACAATTAAATATAATTTATTTTTTGATCTTGATATTCTGAACACAGAAATCTTCAATGCACATTTTTGGCTGTGAATCCTATTTTGTATCTAGTCCTTTGGAGGAATAACATCTGTTGTCAAATGTGGATTATGACTTCTTCCAAATTAAAACTTCTGTTCTAGAAAGAATATTGGAGGTTGAATTTGACCAGTAGCAAAACACAATGAACATTTACCAGCCAATGAGTAATTGCCTGACTGGACTTTCAGATGAATTCTTTATTCAGCACCTCAGCATTTTTGTGGAAGTACAGGCAAGTTCGCTTCTGACTTTCTCACTGCCTACAGAATAGAGCTGATTGACCTGTGGAAAAGCTGTCATGGAACTGATGTACATTTGAGGATTTTGTTGGCTCTGGAAAGGGTGGAGGACCACTCATGGACTGATTTGTCCTGACAGCTTGGAGATTTAAAAGCAAATTTTAATTTGACCAATAGTCTTTAAAAAAAGAAACCAGCAACAAACAAATGAAAACTACTATTACAAAAGCAAACCACGATGCGGGCTTCTGTATTTAATTTGAAAAACAAAAGTGACCCACATTTTCTACTACATTTTTAAGCGAACAATGTTCCCAAAATGAAGTCCAAATTGAATTTGCTTAAGGACAAATGTAGTGATGAACATTTCATCATTACCTGAATGTTGATCTTTAGGTGAACAGTGGAGGGAATGATTTAAAATTATGCTTCAAATATAAGAATACCTAACTGTTGGCTAGCTCTATCCTCTAATTGCTTTATTTAAAATTAGCAGTGATCACTCTGAAATAGATAAACCTTTTGAGGGAATTTATAATTTTTGTTGTTGTTGTTTTGCTTACAGACTACATTTGCCAGACTTCCTTTAACTACATCTCTTTTTTTTTTCCAAAACAGCATATGATATTAAATCAGAGAACAAACAGGACAGCTTTTGTATGTAGCAAAACTATGTCGTTTATTTTCTATTTTTATTTTCATTTGTTTGTATGCTGAAAATGCAAAAGTGTTCAGTTTCACAAACTGGTTCAAAGTTCAAGCCAAATATGAGAGTCTCAAGTTACATTCCTAAATCTGGATTCAGAAAAAAAAGTGGCCTGACTGTCAAAGGTCATGAGCACGTGCTATTGCCATAGATTTTGTCATCCATATTGTTTATGACCCATGAAGGAGCAGTTGCAGAAGCAGATATGCATTGGCCTTGCTGATGTGCCCTGCCTTGCGGAATGCCCTGGGTCTTTGTCCTCACTTCTTCTGTAGACCCCATCAGCATTCTCCAGCTAAATCCTCAGTTCCAGGGTTGTGCCTCTCTCACCTAGTAGTGTGTCCAGCTCATAAACTGGATGAAGCACGGGTTTGGATGAACTTCTTAAACCTTTATATTCAGAAGTGCTATTTGAGGATTTTCTATAAACAATTTTAGAGTTGCAGGCTTTGATCTTATCTTTGTGCCATTACTCACTCAATTCATGTTTGTAAGGCAGATAGTGCTGTCAGAAATCCTGGGACTCAAATTTAAAGTTTGATCTCACCTAGAGCTTATGCTTGGCTACCAAGTAATGGGTTGAACCCATCTCCCAGCTGAGATGGAGGTTTTGATCTGCTCCTTTGATTCTGTCCCTGTCTACATATACATGTATACATACTTAAGATAAACCTGGTAATTATCCCTCTTGGCTGATTATTTTGGGGGCGATGATGCAAGAGTCATAAGCATTCATTTCTGTAGTGTTATCCCACTCCACCTCCTCACCATGTGTTGAATTGCTATGGTATTTTTGTTCGTCTCTTGTCTAGTCCTCTCCAGCCTTCTCTTTTCTCACCATGGACTTACAGGCTTATAAGAACTGAATCTTTGTTATTTTCTCCTTTCTCTCTCTCTCTCCCTTTCTCTCTTTTTTCCCTTCTAACTGAATGTGTGTGAGTGAAATGAGGGAAGAACATTGGGCTGCTTGCTTTGCGTTGGTGTTTACTATGAGTCATAACAACAGCTTGGTGCTCTTGAAAACTTTTCTGGTGGGAGAATCAACAGCATGGATGCAGCTAAAGAAACAGCAGAATGTACTGTACTTGCAGTTCTCTGACTCAAGGACAACTGTGGGAATGCATTTTGATGGAGGTTTGCACTTAACTCATGCTATGGATATATTCTGCTAAGGAAGCAAACCTGGCTGCTCAAAGTTTGCCATGCATTGAAACTGGACTTACTGGGAGGGATTTCGGTGGTAGCTGACTTTTCATAGAGCTGCTAAAATAGACTTGGTGTGAGAAGTAAGTCTAGAATAATTATTTTTACATTGACAGCACATAAAAGCTTAAAATAAGATGATATCTTCATCGCATTGCACTCCAGTTATTCGTCTGGAATTACCCAGATTCAGAACATTAAAGATCTATTTCATTCTTATACCTGGAATTTCCTTGTTCCCAAACTGCTCACAATTTCTTACACTTAGATCAGAGACAAGGATTATCCTGCACTGATACAGATGCAGGATACTGCACAGATCAGAGACAAGGATTATCCTGCACTGATACAGATACTGAAACTAAATGAAGACTGCATTGTCTCGATTTTTAGTTGAATGATAACTAACTCTGAAGTACTCTATCCCCTGTTAAGTGACTGAAACAAACCGTAAGAGACAATACTCAACCCAATGTCTGAAAGTCTATCGTGACAATAAATGAGACTCCAGATCACTTCCTTGATGCAAAGTGCTACTGGACAATAATTTCATCACTTGCCTGTGTTCAGAAAGCTTAATGGTGCTTCCAGGCTTGGCTCCAGGTCCAGCACTTAGTTCAGAACACAGTGAAAACAACAAATTCCAAGTCATGATGTTGGGCTACGAGGGTAAGCTAGCTATACAGTACATGTGAATTAAGACAGGAATAAAACATCAGCATAAAGCAGAAGGATACAGCCAAGTGGTTCCAAATGCATCTTGTGACCTGCAGTTTCATATCTATTTTTTTTTTCCTGAAGTTTGAACAAAAATTGCTCACAGTCAATGGAGGAAAATGCTCACTACACAAATAGTTTCAATATTCAGCTCTGCTGGTCAACATTTACCAGTTTTCCACAAGCTATGCCATTTGACAGGCAGTAGTTTTACAAGTGAATAATGGTGTTGGTTGCTAGTAAATCTCAGGTATTCTAAACTATTAATGAACAGCCTAGACAGTAAAGCAAGGAGATGGGTGCTACACTTGACATAATAAAGAGTCTTTCAGGTTGATGAATATTGCTTGTCTGTGGTAGACTAGTTATACCCTACCAGATTTTTTCTTCATTTCCACATTTCTTCATACAGAAAATATTACGTAGGAATTCCAATAGTTGTTATTTTTATAGCAGTATAATGGTAGTACACTGCAGAACTGCAAAATTCCACAATTTTCACATAACACTTGAAAAATATCTGCCTGGCATATCAGAGATAGCCTTGATACTTATGGAGGCAAAAGAAAAATATAATAATTGCACAAAGTTGACTGCTGAAAGGATACATAAATAAGCAATTTGTGTCGGTACCAGCAGTCTCATTATGGGTGCCTGGCATTGCCAATTATAAGCAAGAATGCGTCTGAAGTATTGGCCTAGAATATACTGTATTAGGATCTGTTTTCAGTAATATGGCTGGAGAGAGCTAGGACTAGAAATGCCATTGACTGATTAAATCTCTATGGGCTGTTAATGTTTCACATTTAGATATTGCTTTAGAAGAAAGTAAAATAGAGCAAGAGCTGAGCTAAGTGTAGTATCAAGTTTTGAGTCCAAAGGCAATTACACAAATGCCAGAGTCACACCTGAGTGTGACTGACCCGAGCTGCTTACAGCAGCCAGAGAGAGTCATGGTGCCTGTGAGGTTAATGACTGTGCTGAACCTGTCCTCAGATGTTGGCTAAATCTTAAACAGAAGAAAACAAATGTGAAAACATGACCTCTGTCAGAACAGTTCACCTTTTGTGAACAGAAGGCATCACATAGCTTCTTGACTAAGAAGAAAGATTGTTCTGGGGAAAATTTTTTGAACCGTGGTAAAATGCTCGTCTGTCACAGACCTGAAGAGTGACTTCAGATTTGCAGGTTTTTAAGGCCAGAAGGGATCATATACTTTGAACTCCTCTGTGATCCAGGATGTAAAACTTAATTCTTGCATAAAACTTGTGATTTAAAACCAAACCAACCAAACAACAACCACAAAACCACAGAAAATAGGACATATTCTACAGAATAATATCTTCTCTCAATTTACATAGACACAGGATGGATAGTTACATGCATTTCTAGTCAGCTCTCCTCAGAAGTTATTTTCCCTTACTGTTGCAATGATATGCCTTGTTTCTAGTCCAGATTTCTACCTAGTATTCATTATGCTGAGATTTCTATCAGAAGTGTCTTCCTGATAGTGGTGCATCTCTACTTCTGATCAAGGGGGTTAATTAAGCATTCTTTTGGACAGATTAAATCACTTAGTCATAGTTGCATCTTTTCTGAGCTTGTATCTTTCTTGTATTTTTTCTGAAGTCACTTACAATTTTTCACTTGCAGTGTGGACATCTACATTTATCATAGCATTGTACTTGGAACTTGAGTTCAGTCAGTAATCTACCGTGATCCCCAGCATCCTTCTAAATTTGAGATTAGAGTCCTCCATCTATTATGTGCTTTGGCATATGTTCTTTTTAACTAGATTTGTATTTGGCTGTATCAAAATTGATGTTACTTAACTGAACCTATCTCACCAAAGCCATTCAATTCAATCTGAACTGTCACCACAATTCATTTGCACTCTGTTGCCCTTTTGTCATCTGCAAATTATGTCAGCAGTAATTGGATCTTTTCTTCTGGGTTATTCATAAAGACATGGACTTGCAAGAGGACTTGTGGTCAGTTCAGAAGTAATCCCTGCCAATCTTGGCAAAAGAAAGAAACAAAACCAAACTCTCACAGCACAGTGTTCGGCCACTTACAGTTACTGCTGGGACATGTCCATCAAACAATCTTTGCTCTGTTCAGTGCAATTATGCATTGTGCTATTATTCCTTTATCATGCGATACAACTAAATAGTTTATCACAATACATATAAGAAGCTTTATTAACACATTTACCATTTATTAGACAAATATGTAGTCCCATCCAAATTTAAGACCCATTTTCCATAAAACGTGGGTTATCATTATGTCGCAGCTGTATTCCAAATTGGTCTCTTTACTGCTTGCCTGTGATGACAACGCAGCAATTGACACCGAGTCACCCAGATCATTGCCTTTATCATTTTCGTATTGCTAGCCCACCTCTAACCTTTTTTTTTTTTATTTTTTTTTTTTTTTCCTTTCTCAGTCATTTGAATCATCAGTAGTTACTATTTTTGTTACAAACTATATTTAGTGTCATGCAATAAAACAGTACAAGGAACAACAAAAGATGAGGCTTTTGCCAGGCAGTGCAGAAACACAAAGTAGCACAGATCCTTTGTAAAATGGTTTAACTTCTAAGTGGAAGAAAAGGGTTATGCACAAAGTGAACAATGGAGTGAAAAGTACCATGTATATACCATAGGCAAGATAAAAGGTATAAGGTTTTATCAGATCAACTAACATGTATGGAATAACTGGGCTTTCCAGCTCTAAAACAGAAACAACAAACTTCAAACTAGATGAAGTAGAAATTTAGAGAAAACTGCTTGCATTTTAGTTAACGTGTATTTGCTAAAACACATAAGTGAACTGCTACTCGATGACTGGAAAAGATGGAGTATTGATGGGGAAGAGGTAATAAGAGTTTCTGTGAGAAAGAGAATATGCAGTCATTTTTGGTTCTTGGGTGGAGAGATGCAGTGAGGTGCAAGAAGGGAGCTGGCTTAAAATGGTGTGCCCGAGGGCAGCAAGATGCACTGCTAGGAAGAACAGCACCTGGCACTGTCTTCACTGACCAGTGAGGATGTATGTCAAGTATGGTGAACATTTCTGCTGATGTCCTCAAAGGCCTTTGGAGAAAAAGAAATGTGTATTCTAATGGATGCTCTGGATGCTTCAGGAAAGTCTGCTCTTGGAAAGGTCATAGCAACTGGAGAAGAATCCAGATGACTGGAAAAGGACAAGTCACATGGATTTTAAAAATGTGTAAGAAGGAGGGTCCAAGTTAGGCTTGCCTCAATCCCTGGGAACATTATGGAGCAAATGCTTCTGGCAACCTTTACGAAACACACAAAGGACAGAAAGGAGCAACCAACATGGATTCACAAAAAGCAAATCGCAGCTGACCAGCTTGATTGCTTTCTGTAATGATGATACCAGCCCTGAAGAATAGGGAGGGCAACTGATTTTATATACTTAGACTTTAGCAAGGCCTTTGACTCTGTTTCTCTATCACCAGGTTAGTGAGATACGGGCTAGATAAGTTGGCAGTAAGGTGGGTGTAAATCGACTAGACTGCTGGGCTCAAAATCCAGTTCAGTGATGTAAAGTCCAGCTAGCCGGCAGTAACTAGTAGTGTCCCTTAAGGATCAATTACTGGGATCCACACTTTTGAATACCTCTATTTACAACCTATATGACAGGACAGAATGTACTCTTGGCAGTTTGTGGGTGACACCAATGGCCAATATGCTGAGGGCAGGGCATAGAACAGTCTAGAGAAGTAGACTGATAGGAACTTCATGAAGGTCAAGGAAGAAGAAATGCAGTTTTTTTTTAATCTTGGAAGAATATTTTTTTGGGGAATAACACCTTTTCTGGCAGTAAAGGCTAGAGGCCAACTCTGCAGGAATCAGCTCTGCAGAAAAGTGCCTTACAGCCCTGTTAAACAAGAAGCTGAATGTGAGAAAGCAGTGTGCTTTTGCAGCAAAGAAGGGCAGTAGCATCCTGAACTGTATCAGTACAGGGCTGCATTAGTCATGGACATATTGGAGCAAGTCCAGCAAAAGGCCACAGAGATGATTAAGGGGTTGGATCTTCTGTAATAAGAGGAGAGGCTGAGAGCTGGGACTCTTCAGGCTGGTGAAGAGAAGTTTCAGGGTGAACCTCATCAACATGCCTAAATATCTGATGGGGATATTTTACTGTAAGAACAAGGTGGAACCACACTTTCTGGTAGCAGAGCAGGAGACAGTAGGCACAAACTGAAATACATGCAATTGTATTTAAACATAAAACAACAACAACAAACTTTTATTCTGAGGGTGGTCAAACATCAACGCAGGTTGCCCAGAGAGACTGTGGAGAATCCATTCTTGGAGATATTCAAAACCTGACTGGACACAGCTCTGAGCAACCTGCTGTACCTGACCCTGCTTTGAGCAGGGGGTTGGACGGGGCAGTCTCTGAAGGCCCTTTCTGACCTCAGCCATTTTGTGATTATATGAACTGTGGAATCCAAAGACATGCTGTGTACTGGTTCCCTCTTAGCTCATGATTTGCTCTGTTAGAGAATCTTATCTTAGACAGTGCCTCAGCCATTTTTCCTCAAAATTTTAATTGCCATGTATCAAATATCAATGACTTTTAAAAAATAATTATTTTAGCTGCTCCAGAAAATACCAGAAAATACTACCCTGATTCTTTCCATTTAGAAAATAACTTCTTTTTGAATTAGATAAGTCTGCTTTTTTTTTTTTTTTTTTTTTTTTTTTTTTTTTTTTTCCAAAGGCCAGTCAGCTAGAGACTTATGCAGAGTAACCATCCAAATCTATCCTTTCCCAGAACTGGAGGCACAAACCGCTGTACTATATTTCCCCGTCTGCAAAACCCAGTGCTAAGTATCAACTCTGAAAGCCTTTGCAGGGTGAGAGTTCATTGGGTGTTCCCACTGGTAGATAGTTGGACACGAAGGAGACAGGGAAAGTGGAAAAAGGCAGGAGAAAGTGATATTACCCTCCCAGGTGACTGCTTCCCTCAGTGTCAGTTTTCGAATGTTTGCTGTGTTGGCCAGATCAATTCCTGCACTCAGACTGTCAGCTGTGTGGTTTGATAAGATTCCCAAGTCTGTTGGCCTGGAATAGGTCGTATGGATTTATGTGTTCATATGCAAAATAAAGTATAAAATAAACTCATTGCTGAACGTTGGAACAATTACTGTAGGCTGCTAACCATATGTGAGAGCAAAGTGCGTGACTTTCATACAATTAGAGTGAATCAGAGGTAGCCCACTCTTGCATTGCAGTGACATTCCCATTAAATGAATTTGTAAAAGCTGAGTGTTTGGAGTGCTTTAGATGTTGTTAACCATAGATCTTTTAGAATGAGGATTGTTTCTGCTTACAGCACCTTGATTAATTTGTAGTGTGTGGTCTATCCTTCCAGATTTGTCATGATTACTGTGTTTGAGTGAAGCCGTAAAGGAAAAAAAGATACAGATGCTTTTCAAGTATATGGACATCAAAAGGAGCTAAACGCACTGTACATGGCATTTCAATATATCTACTGGCTTGCAACATAAAAATCTAAATATAGAAATGATTAAATGCATGATTGTAATTCTGCTAAAATAAGTGCCAAGGTTCCTGTAGCATTTAATGGGGCTAAGATCAGACCATTACTATCCTCAGACATTATTAAACTGTATAGAAACACAATGTAGAGTAATTAAGAGATCTGGGCTTTTGCCATTTTTAATTATGTGAAAATTGGTGTTATGATTATTTGCAGTATTCTTTAACTCTTAATATATTCTGCTGTGTAAGTCTCATCTCATTACATAGCAAGCATCTGTATGAGTTTGGAGGTCAAACTATAATGAGCATAAACTGGTTCTAAAAATTAGAATCACAGAATCACAGAATCACAGAATGGTTTGGGTTGGAAGGGACCTTAAAGACCATCTAATTCCACCTCCCCTGTCACATGCAGGGACAACTTCCACAAGACCAGGTTGCCACATCCAGCCTGGCCTTGAGCACTTCCAGGGATGGGGCATCCACAGTTTCTCTGTGGATCTAAACCTACCACCTTTCAATTTAGACATTATTCCTTGTCCTATCCCTACACTCCCTGACAAAGAGTCCCTCCCCAGCTTTCCTGTAGGCCCACTTTAGGTACTGGAAGGCCACTGTAAGGTCTCCCCAGAGCTTTCTCTTCTCCAGGCTGAACAACCCCAACTCTCTCAGCCTTTCTTCATAGGAGAGGTGCTCCAGCCCCTTGATCATCCTTGTGGCCCTCCTCTGGACTCACTCCAGCAGATCTATGTCCTTCTTGTGCTGGGGGCCCCAGAGCTGAATGCTACAGCTGGGGTCCCATGAGAGCAGAGTAGAGGGGGAGAATCACCTCCCTCACCCTGCTGGCAACATTTCTTTTGATGCAGCCCAGGATATGGCTGGCTTTCTGGTCTGCAAGCACACATTGCTGGCTCACGTCAAGCTTCTCGTCAGCCAACACCCCCAGGTCCTTCTCCTCAGTGCTGCTCTCAATCCATCCTCTGCCCAGCCTGTATTTGTGCTTGGGATCACCCTGCCCAAGATGTAGGACTTTGAGCTTGGCCTTGTTGAACCTCATGAGGTTTGCCCAGGCCTACCTCTCCAGCCTGTCCAAGTCCCTCTGGATCACTTCCAACCAGTGTGTTGACCAAACCACACAGCTTGGTGTCATCAGCAAACTTGCTGAGGGTGCAGTTGATTCCACTGTCCATGTCACCAACAAAGATATAAAACAGTGCTGGTCACAGTACTGACCCCTGAGTACCACAGCTTGTTACTGATCTCCACTTGGTCATTGAGCTATTGACCACAAGTATTTTGAGAGCAACCATCCAGCCAATTCCTTATCCACCAGTAAGGTCTAACCATTGCATCCACATCTTTCTAATTTAGGGACAAGGTTGTCATGCAGGATAGTGTCAAATGTTTTACACAAGCCCACGTAGATGATGTCAGTTGCTCTTCCCCTATCCACCAATTCTGTAACCCCACTGTAGAAGGCCACCAGATTTGTCAGGCAGGACCTGCCTTTAGTGAAGCCATGTTGGTTGTCACCAGTAACCAAATAAATTAATTGATATACACAAATTCGTTGGCTTTGCAAGTACTAAGTAAATTGTGATTTTTTTTTCCTCCTACCCAAAAAAATGTGTGATATATTTTCATAAAAGTAAGAAATTGCTATTTAACAGTCCACCCCCTCATGAACAGTAGTTTACAAAAAGATGCCTATCAAAAATGAAGTCTTAAACCTCTTTGGTGTTTCCCACTGGAAAAATAAATAAATTGGAATGTATAGCTGTTGTTAAGTGATGGAGGAGTAATGAATTTATTCAAACAATAACCCCCCCAAAATCTTATCACCATGGAAGCAGCAAACCATGGAACCAAAACCAGAGCTAAGTGAACAGTATTCAGAAAGCAAGAGGTGAAATTCTCCATGCAGTGTGTATTGTCAGCCTTGCATTTTTCTGGGGCTCATCATCCTAAAGTGGAATTAAAGAAGTTAACCTCCCAGAGGATTTTTATTTATTTATTTATTTATTTTTAATCGACAACATTTCAGTTTGAATGTCTCTCAGATGTTAAAAAAAAAAATCCCCCCTTTTAAATCTTGTTTTCTGCTGCTTGTCAGCACACAGGTTTCTGCAGTGATCTTTTTTGTAAGACAGCCCCTTGCTGAGAAAAGTATTTTTTCTGACTCATACCATCTACTTCTATTTATCCAACCAGCATAATCTTAATTTAATATTAAGCTTGGGTCTCTGTGTATATTTGCATAGGCAAAGCTGCCCAAGCTCACACATTGCCTAAGTCTTGGCATTTGCATTCAGATCAGTCATCAAATAAAAGTGGTTGGACTGAACTGAGTCCTGTTTTACTCTATGTTATGGGAATTGGGCAGCAAGTAGGGAAGGAAAATATCTTAGTTATAAAATGGTTGGAGATCAATGTGGTGTCACTTCAGTTTTCAGTTGGAGCAGCCTTGGGAGGCATGTTGCAGTGTAGAGTCCCACTGGAGTAATGCACTATTGGAATACTTGTCTCACCCTGTACTGAGAAGCATTAGTCACTTGACCGTATTTTTCTCTTAATATTGTATGTTCTTGCATTTAAAATAGAATCTGTGTTGGCTACACATGTTCCATTCTAAATGCTCTGATGAAAACCAGAAATCCAACTGCAGCTGGCAGGCATTTGATTCATCACACATATTTTCACCTGTTTGGTTTGTGCCCTTACAAAGTAGCTCTTGGTAATACTTCCTTTAGATAATGTGAAACAGAAATAAGGGGCTACAGGGAAGAGAAAGAAGACTGTAGCAACTTAGGAGTGGGAAAATAGGAAGAAGGGTTGTCTCTTGTGTATTCTTTATATCAATTATACACAATTATAATCTGTGCTTTTAAAAAATTATTATTATTATTTTTTTAAAGGTAGCTTATGTGATATATGTATGAAAACATAACATTTTAAAACAGAACCTCATCCTGGAAGCAGTCTAGAAAGGGTGAGGCATACAGATGGGGATAGGAAGCACTGAGGTGGCTATACTCTCTCCATGCATCATCTAACAGTTAATAGCCAGAGCCAGTAATAGATCTTAAATACCCTGACTATTAGCAGGTGTTTAATCCATTAGATACCTTTTAAGGTATATTGATACATTTGTTATGGATATGAACTGATTTATCAGCTTTTGCCTGTGGTTCTTTAGTGTCTGGCATATTCCAGCCTGGTTATTTGCTCCGAGTCTGAATTTTGCAGCTTCAGACCAGATTGGATATTGTGAGATATGCTCATTTGATTCGTGTCAATGAAGAGCAATGCTAGGGCCACATGACAAAATGTGACTGTCTTATGCATCCTTGTATAACCACAAGACTGGGGAAATGGAGATGGTTAATGTATGTATATAGTTATTGTGTTTGGTGATCAATGTATGTATATGGTTCTTATATTCGGTGGTTAATGTATGTATATAGTTCTTGTGTTCTGCAATGGACACCTAACAGGAACAGCCTGGACCAGTGTTGTTGCTAGGCTGAAGACTGTGGTGGGGGGGAGCATGTATATGGTCTGGGGTCCAGAAGATTCAAGAAGATTCCAGAAGATGAAGGGGGCATGCTCAAAGGAGGACATGCCCACTAATGAATATGCATTAATAGAGGGGATATAAGCCCGGAGTGGGGGTGTGTGTCTTCGTTGAGCAGAGACTCCTGGAGCACCTAGTGCTGTTTGCTTGCCTTTATTCCTCTAATAAATTGTTAACTTTAATTGGAATCCTATTTGAGACTCAATCATTTATCACAATATTGACAAAATATGTATTCGAGAAAAGTCTCTCATACTAGTACTTCTAACTGTGGTGGTTTTACTCAGGTGGGCAGCTGAACTCCACCACAATCACTCTCTCACTCCCCCTCCTCAAAGGGAAATGGGAGAAAATGCAACAAAAAGGGCTCAAGGGTTGAGAGAAGGACTGGGAGGTCACTCACCATTTACCATCATGGGCAAAACAGACTCAGCATACGGAGATTAGTTATAACAATTAACTATTACTAACAAGCTAGAGAAGTGTGAAACAAACAAAAGAAACCAAACATAGTTCCCCCCATCTGCCCTCTTCCACCTACTCCCACCAAGCAGCACAGGGGAATGGGGCCTGGGGTCAGTCCCTGACACTTCACCTCCGCCACTCCCTCACGGTCCCTCCGTGCCCCTGCTCCCCGTGGGGTCCCTCCAACGCGATGCCGTCCTTCCCGAACTGAGCCTGCGGGGGCTGCCTACAGGCAGCAGCTCTTCAGGAACTGCTCCCACACGGCTCTGTACCACGGGCTCCATCCCCCAGCAGCAAACTGCTCCAGCACAGGTGCCCCACAGGCGGCAGCTCCCCCCAGACCCCCTGCTCCTGCGTGGGCTCCTCTCCACGGGCTGCAGCTTTGGCCCGGGGCCTGCTCCTGCGGGGGCTCTCCATGGGCCGCAGCCTCCTCCAGGCCACATCCACCCGCTCCACGTGGGCTCCTCCACCCATGGGCTGCAGCGTGGAGATCTGCTCCATGTGGGACCCATGGGCTGCAGGGGGACAGCCTATTCCACCAGGGGCCTCTCCACAGGCACAGGGGAACTGCTGCTGCATGCCTGGAGCAACTCCTGCCCTCCTGCTGCACTGACTTGGGGGCTGCAGGGCTGCTTCTCACTCCTCTCTCCCAGCTGCGTAGCAGTTTCTTTCCTTTCTTAAATCTGCTCTCACAGAGGCACAAACAACATGGCATATTGGCTTGGCTCTGGTCAGCGGTAGGTCCCTTTGGAGCTGGCTGAAACTGGCCCTTCTCTAACATGGGGGCAGCTTCTGGATTCTTCTCACAAATGCCACACCTGTAGACCCCTGCTACCAAAACCTTGCCATGTAAACCCACTACACTTATATTAGGCATCTCTGAGTCTTGTTGGGACTTGGTTACTTCTAGGTTAAGAAATTAACTGTTTTATAAAATATAACTTAGGTGTCATTTTCAAATTTGACCTAACAGGAAATTGTTCCAAGTTCTTTTACTTATGCCTGGTGTCATACAGAGATAAGTTAGAAGTGAACAAAATTCTGCTGTATTCAACAGAAGGAGACAACATTAGGGTTCTACTGCTATGCTGTGTCTCAGGTTATTTCCTAAAGAAAGTTTAAACTGAGAAGGATTTGGTTAAAATAATCAGCTATTTTATTTTATTTATTTATTTATTTGGGGGGTATAAATTATTATTTAGAAGTGTGTCCACAGGAAGCAATTAGCAGAGATTGGATATACCATTCTTGCCAAGAGGAAATGAGAAACTGCATACATTGTTTGTGGAAGATACTCCTCTGGAAATCATAATTCAATTCTGTTCCTGTCGAGCAGGAAGACTGCTTGTAATTTTGCTTTTAATGTGCTTGTAAATTTTATTCATTGATAGAAAAGTCATACCAGTGTCAACGGCAAGAGAAAGCAGCTGGACAGTGAAAGAATAGCTGCCAAGCACACAGTAGAAGGCATTTCAGACTGTGCCACGGGAAATAATTAAAATAACAAAAAATAAACCTAGTGTGGGAGGAAACTATTAAACTCACCGAGGAAGTGGTGGCTTAAGTATCTGTCCAAAGAAAACAGCCTTTTTATTTTTTTATTTTTTTTTCTTTTTCCCTAAGGACTGCCAGGTTAATCTGTTTCTTGGCTTGTCAGTGTATGCTTCTTACTCTTTGCATGTATATTTAGACATGAATAAGATATTTTGAGAGGCTTTGTGTGTGCAAATGTTGGTTGCCTGGGGTAGGTGTGGTGGGGGAGAACTTATAAGACTTGCTTATGTTTATGCCCATTGGGCTTTGAGATATACTTCAAAGATAACATGTAGAACATTGCTTTTTGAATTCAGTAGTTACAGATGTATGCCTAATGCCTGGGTTTAGTAGCAGCTTCCCAGGAGGGAATACTCTCTCGGATGCCTGGTTTACTTGAAGGCTTGAGGAAATAACTTCCCTGTCTTAAACTTCTCAGAGGCAGGCATGGCTTAAGAAGAGCTTTTCTCACCCAAAGCACTCTCAGCACAGCCTCCTTTCTGATGTATGTTTATCAGGGTAGCTCAGGGATCTTCCTATTGAACAGTGACTTGTAAATACAAAATAACCATTTATATAACTGCATGCAGAACCCTGTATACAGATTTTTTTTTTATTTTTTTTTTATTATTTTTTTTTCAGCGGTTGGAAAAATACTCCAGTCATACTGGGTTTGGATTGAAGTATTTTCTACCCTTTAATTAGTAAGAGTGTTTGCAAACTACAGGCATATCTCACAGCTTACGAAATTATGATTGTTAGCAGCACAGTCACAATATAGTCATGATACGTTCAATATCTTAAAATTGTTATGAAAAAAATCTTGTTTTATTTGCAAACCAATACATATTTGGAGCTAAGAATATATGTAGCAGAATATATGTATTCTGCCTTAAAAGTATATGTCAGATCAAAGATAAGTGTTTTAGCCTTACTTGAAAATTATGGAGGTAAATATGTAAGGTATTTCAGGTACTTACTGAACTGTATAGTGTACTCTGAATGCAGCAGTGCACTACTGTACCCAGATCTGATGGCAATTTACCTGGAGTGTTTCATTACAAATGCAAGCCTTGGTCTTCCTCAAAAAGACAAGGAAAGGAAAGAAAAAAAAAAAAAAAAAAACCCTAAGAAAAGAAGCAAATTTAATATCAGATAACATATATTTTCCTGTTAATCATTTAAATACTGATTACTTAAATCACTTAAATAGTACTGTATTATGCTTAGTCATATGTACTTCAAAGGCAAAATACCATGTAAACAAGAAATTTTGCGTCAGTGGGAACTAATTATTAGACTAATTAATACAAATAATTATTAGACTGAGAATACAACTTCCAGCATAAGCTAGAACATGAATCTTTGGATAAAATAAAATATAGAATACCAGGGAAAAAGATATATAACTCTGAAAAGATTCACTGCCTAGTTTCAAGCCAAATAAATCAAAAACAACTATGATCACAGTGTTCTGGAAAGCACTGTTATTACACTATGCAGTGAATCCTTTATAGATGCATTTATATGTGAGTGGTACAGTTGGCTTTATCAATAGGTCAAAATATTCAATCTGGGTGGCTTGCATTTCTGCCTGAAATGTGAAATCCTACATAGAAGTAACTTGATTTTCAGAGTCATCTAAAATTCTTAAAGGTTATGTGGACTTGGTGATGCTCCTTGTTTCTATTTCAAGCTATTATTTCAGGGCACCCAGTGCAGTAACAATAGCCCCTGCATTGTGGTAAAACCACCACAATGGTCTCATGATGTATTTTTCAGAGATGGTCCTTGGGATTTTATGTACTGTGGAACACGGTAGTATTGCAGAAATTTAGCATGAACATCATGATTGTTAGGAGAGACTGTGTAAGGAGCATCTTTGTTGATTAATCTGCTTTCTGTTTGCCACACGTGTTTCTGGGCAGTTTCAGTCTGGTGAAGGCATTTCCCAGTTGATGATATGTACAGGTGTAATGTGTTTCTCAGGGAGGTTTCACAGACACTTCTTTCTCAGGTTGTCTGTGTGTTTGTGTTTCTCCAAATATCTGGGGGAAAAAGAAAAAAGAAGAAAAAAAAAAAGGACTGAAAGTACGTGCCTGTTCTTTGTACATAAATAATAGGGAGGAGAAGTGCAAGGGTAGGAATAGATGCAAAGGAATTTGGGACTCATTCAATGTGTCTGACACTTCATGACATGTACTTTTAGCTTTATGAATCTGAATTCCTGTCATCTTAATATAGCCTGTAATTATTCCTCAGGGTACTTCAATTATTGAATGCCTATTTAAAGTAACTAATAAGCTATCTTTGACAGATTTGTGGTTCAAGTTCTATCAGCATAAATGTGAAACAACCAATCTTTTTCATCTTCAGTGCATATTTCCTAATGATTTGATGAAATATTTTTTTTTTATTATTATTATTTTTTTTCCCATGGTAAAGTTGATTTATTGTTTGTGTTGATGCTTTACTAGAAAAAAAATATTTATCTACACAAACTTACATACATTTAGTCCATATTAAACTCAAAATTGAACAGCTTGTGCTTTTTTCTTTTGCCGTAAGTGACAGTGTGGATTCATGTGGTAGGGCTAGGCAATGGTGCAATTTAAAATGTTCATAAGCTACAAATTATTGATTAGAAATATTTCACTGCATTGGAAGCTCATTTTCAAGATGGATACATTTAATAACATGTCTGTTTTGTGGAATAAGTAGTATTATGCAGCAATCATGGAAAGCATGGAAAGTAACGGTCATGTTTGTGTAGGCTGAGCTGATGGTGGGAATCAGATAACTCTGCTGGGAACTGGAGGAGGAACTGCAATCACCTTGCCCTGTTTGGATTGTTTTTTTTTTTTAGCACCTGTACTGGGGTGACCATCCCTGTGCAGGGGGGCTGCTGGTTGAGACCTCTCTGTAACACACTTTCACTTTTCTTCTGTTGTCTTCCTCTCATAAAATTATTAACACTGTGATACCCATGGTTCATCAGAAAATGTTTTGAAAATAGCTGCCTTCATTTCTGGAAAGCATGTAGAGTATTATCCTTTGCTTTTACTTCTCGTTTCCCCTTCAGAAATAGAATCGAATAAAAAGCTAGTGACTATGACAGTAGAAAACAGGTTTGATTAAAACAAACAAACAAACAAACAAAAACAACAAAAAGAAAACACGTAGGGCCATGCTGCTATGTCAGTAACTGGTTCTCTCTGCTTTTTTTTTCTTTCAACAAGAGGATATGAAACTGTTGGTGACAGTGTTTAAGCAGCACGGAAGTTAGATTATCTGTGGCGTCAGTTCTGTGTCCTGGGATGAACTTGTTTGGTCAAGTTGGTTAACAGTGTCTGAGCACTTTAGGATACTAATGTCTAACTGTAGGAGCTATTCAGAAGCAAGCATGGTCCTTGTAGAAATCAGCATCAATCTTGTGGGAGGAAGTTGAAAGAGAGTCTTTCATCCTAATGGTCACTGAGAATGGCAGAAGGAGGAACTGGTGGGTAGCAGGTTTTGAAAAGAAAGATATAGATCAGAAGTAAAGAACTTGTAAGGGATAAGAAAAAGAGAACAAAAATAATGCAACTGAGTTTTAAAAAATCCATTATAGTTTTCGCAGGAGAGTGTTTAATTATCTCCAGCACAAAACAGCATTACATTTCCTAAGCAAGAAGCAAATGAGGTAGATAAGCATCACCTGAATGTTACTCTTGGTGGCAAAGAGTAAGAAACTTACAGATGTTTCACTTTTTCTGGAATTATAAGGGGCCACATCTGACAATTGCAGAGGGGGAAAAAGAAATAGACCATTTTATCTTTATTTATTTTTTTCCCACTAGAGAATTGTGCATGAGCAGAGACAAAATCTGAGCTGTTATCAGCAACTCACATTCTTTTGTTTGTGAAAGGTAAACTGTCCATCTATTAAAGTTTTATTTTCCATGTGGGTCAGATCAATAGCTGAATAATTGATTGGCTGACAATTGAACAGCTGAATTATTGAAGATTTTAAATGAGAATTTCATAGAAACTAAGACAGGTGCCAGAAGAAGCTTAAGGTACATGAATGAAAGTAGTAAGGTAAAGCTAGACAGGACCCTTTACTGAAGTTAAGATTCTGCTTGTCAGTTCTTATTCTGTGTGTCCTCAGCCTGTCCTTTCCATAAGTAATAATTTTTATCCTACTCCCCCGGGTGCTGGGGTCCTAGCTTTTCCATTTTCCAGTAACTCCTGCTGCCAGTATCTCTTGGCAAACACAGCTTTACCCATGACAGAATGTTATGACGCCGTTCAAAATTGTAAAAGGTGTCAGGCTTTGATTTTGCAAAAGCATTGCTCTTTCATGACTTGATTGAATCATTCTTGAAATCAACAGGCTTGGATTAGAAACAAATAGCTCCTGTGCTGTTGGTTGGAGAAAAGTATTACCATATTTTTATTTTCTTAACCATTCTGTTTGTTACTTATGTTAAAAATAAGTATCTTGATGTTTGTCTTCGGGTACAACACCCTATTAGGGGTGGAAAAAAGACTTCTGTAATGAACATGGGTGCAACTCTGTAACTGCCTGTTATGCAATTTGAGTGATTCTTAATTTTTGTAACCCAAAGGCTGACCAGCATTCTCAGCGTGCAAAGACATGTATTCTAGCTGAGGGTGAAAGGGAGGGACTGTGGCTGAAAATGGATGGGCTTCTTTTCTGTGAAACAATTATGCATGATTTTTAGAACTCCCTTGCAAGTGTGCTTTAATGCTTGTTTTACCCATATGAGTTAGAGGGAAATATGCTGGTCTCCCTTGTATTTAGGTCAGCTCATGCTTTCCACTATAAAGGCAATCTTTTCTTTGAGAGTTCTCAAAGATGGCTGTTTACAGCTGGCCTTTGATGATCAGCAGAGGGATTTTCTGTTTTAAAAGTCATTGTTTCTTGCTTCTCTCAGAAAAGATTTTTATCTAGTGAAAATAATTGAATGTTGAGCATAAATCGTATACTACAGACACAGTGAAGATGATAGAGCAACACACGATGCTGAAGGAATATTAAATTTGTGAACTGTGGCAGTGGACATTTAGGAAATGCCATGTTTATGATGCATCAAACAGTGCAGTGAGAGAGGAAAGACTCCTGGGACAGCATGTGTTACTTAACTGTTATTTAATTTGCCTTGAAAAGAAACAAACAAACAAAAACAACAAAACCCCAAAAATCGAAGACTTGGGTAGTATATGCTGTGGTAACAAAAGAGAGAAACAAATTCTTAAAATACAGGAGATGGTGATATGCTGCAAAAATAATGTGAAGTGATAAACTTGCAAATAGCGGTGTAGCTTTCCTGGTTTTGGGTAGTGATATAAGTACTTCTGTGCTAATTAGTGACAGATTATTTGCTGGACGAACAAATTTGTTAATTAAGCATGTTTAAAGTGAATAATTTTGTAAAATCCATTCATATATTGTACAGGTTTCCCTCTGGGAGCTTTCTAATTAGGGAATTAGAGACTAAATGAAGAGTAATTGGGAACTGAATTGTGTTGGGAAGGGTAATAAATGTAATGGGGAGTCAGTTTGTTTTGGGATGGTCTTAAATGGAAGTTTCGTTATATTAGATAAGGGATCACAAAATCCCCATTTAATATCATATGAGGGAACCTAACATAGTATCAAATGCATAGTAGCTTTTGACATAGAGAAGTTGCTGTGTTGACTGTGTTTCACATATGAAGCTCTTTCTTATTTGGACTGAAAACATGCAATTCTTTCTCCTTGTCAGAGTCCAGGGTACTGTGTCTTGGTGAGTGATGAAGGAATGGGTAGGGAATATTCACCTGGGTGCCCTGGCACCTCCTGATTTTTGAGTACAGTTGAATAACTCATCTGTTACATTGTGAAACTGCAGCTTCATCTAAAGTATGCATGGCATGCTGTAAATGAAGTGTTCCACAATCCCACTGTGAAAGGAGAGAGAGAAAATGACTTCTGGGACCTGGCACTCAAAGGACACTTTTAAGTTAGAATTGGAAGTTTAGTGGGGCTCTTATTATTCTGTATTGATATCGTGCACTGCACAGCAAGTGACTTGATCATAGATACAATTGCAGTAATGGCGATGATGTTAATAATGGCAGCAGAAGCCCAAGAGTCATCTTAAGTTGGTACTTCTGCTCACCCTTTCTGTGTGACTGTGTTCTTGAACAGTCAGCTGAATTCCTACAGAAGTAAATTATGCAAATCATATTGGTTTCTAACATATTTTTTCCATTTTTGTCCTTTATAAACACTCTGAAGGCATTACAAAAACTATGCAAGCATTTAGCAAACATGGGTTCTTAGTCTGAGTATGTATTTTTACATAAAGTTTGATTTGTACAGTGATATGATTTCCTGTGTTGGTAGGCGTAAATATAGTGTGGCTTGCCTTCATGGAATATTAACTCAGGGCGGAGTAAAATAAGGATGAAGGACACCCTGGTGCTTCTCTGGGCTAACCTATGCTGGAGCAGTCCTTACTGTATACTTGACATGGATTTGTGAAAAATACCTAAATTCATAGAATGGTTTTGGTTGGAAGGGATCTTAAATATCATCCAGTCCCAACCCCCTTTGAATAGTATAATTAAGTTTGGGTCCCACTAACCTATGCAAAAGCATTTTCATGCAGATGAATGGCATCCATGTTAGAAAGAAACACAAAACAGCTAGCCTTGTTTAAGTTCTATAATTCCCAGCTACAAAAGTCCTCTGAGGGGGAAAAAATAATAAAAAGTTCTATGTTATGCCACTTGGGTGTATGTTATGAGTTTTCCTCTATTTTGTATCTCACTGTGAAACTCTGTATGGTCTTAATAAAGAGCAGAAAATATTAATCAGCTACAATGCCTTTCATTGTTGAAGGAAGTTCTGCTAGTAAGCTTTGTAGTTTTGAAAAGGTTTACGCTTCATTCCAAGACCGATTTAATAGTCTCTGAAGTAGAGAGGTCGTGTCACATTAAATACAGACACTATAAGTTAGTATATTAAGATTTATGTAGGTAGCTTCATTCATAAATGTCAGAAACAGAAGCTTTAGGTGAAGAGTTTGCTAATGGGATGAACGCTGCAATTGGTAAGGACAGAAGTGTTTCTGTAGTAATTTTTATTTAATTATTTTTTAAATCCCAGTCATTCCTGTCCCCTTGTTCACACAACAGCAAAAATTACATGCCGCAGACATCTATAAATTCTCATGCATCATGGCTCCCAGTTATTTCCTTATCTCTGTTGTAGGTCTTAAGAGACATTTGAGTGCCAGGATTTTCTTCACTGGCAGAAGTCATTAGAAGCCTTCCATTTAGGATGTCATAGAACAGCATTCCTGCTACTCTTCTGTCCATGGACATCACCACAGACCTCTGAAAGACTTTGTCTGGAATTTTTGAAAACAGAACAACAACAACAAAAACAAATCAATTTTGTACATGCATAATCATGGTTAAAATCCTGCCCTTTGTCACTAGCCTCATACAAAAACATTGATCTTTACCACAGAATTTTTCAGAAGGCAAGAATTTATTCTTAGTGGCTTTCAAGGTTTTGCATTTTCTTTTTGTTTCAAGGCCTGTTGTTATTATTACATGACCAAAAACTTCCAAATGCTGTTTGGAAACAGAGTTATGATTTTGCATTTTGTTTTGCAGCAAGACCATTTAATGGAAGAAGGCTTCTTGCATTCCACTATTTGCTTTCTTGGTCCACTCTGGCTTTAAAACCATTTTCTGATGATTGCTTCATAAGTCTGTGAAACATTTAAGTTTCAACAAGGCCACCAAACAGTTCTGCTCTTTACAGGTCAGGCCTTTGGAATGGGATGAATTGTTATGCTCAAAAACAAATTAATGAAGATGAGAATTCTTAAAATCATCTTGCTTTATTCTTAAAACAAACAGAAACTTTACAGAAATCTCTGCAAAGAACAGTCTCACTATTTCTGAAAGGCTAAAAACTCCCCCTTAACATTAAACATAAATATATGAATAAAAAAATCGTGGGGTAAAAGAAAAATACGAAAAAGAACTGGATCAAAACTACTTTGTTACTGCTACTTTGAACACTCTATTTCTAGAAGCCTGCCAGAAGTGCAAATTAGTCTGCAAATGCCTGTCAAAGTACAGGTCTGTTACTTGAAATATGTAATTATCTGTATTACCAGTGCATCTAATTGACAACTAATAATTTGTAATATGTATAGGTAAATCACTTAGTTGAAGTACATTCACTGTCAGATTAGCAATGAAAATACTTCAACATTCTGGAATGCAGGTCTGGAGTTGAATTACAGGATAATATATTTGGACTAGAAACTACACTATATCGTATTTTTAAGCATTAAAAAATTGGTTAAAGTATGTTCTCATATTTCACAAAATAACCATGTAATGTTATTTCAGTCATGGAAAAGGGTATCACAGAATCATTATCCATTGGATCAGGCATAAAAATCATCAGACCTTTAAAAATGATGTCACATGCTAATATGAACCTGAGAGGATCTCCCCTGCTGGTGTAAGATTATTAAATACTATATAGTCTTCATGGCATTGCTCAGTGTTTAAATATCATAGGTTCCCCCCATTCCTTTGGTGTTATAAAACTTTAATCCTACAGGTGTACTGTAGGCAGAGCTGTGAGTTGATATCCAGTATATAAACATACTTGTGCTAGTTTTGAACATAGAGGCTCAGGTACTGGTAGCTAACTACAATTTAGAGTGGGATACATGCCAGATAGCTGCTCAGTGAGCTGTGCTGTGCCCTGTGTTGCCACAGCTATAATGCTGCTGTAGAGCTATTTGCTGTGCTAGTTCTATTTACACCTCTTGGCTGTCACAGCAGGGGCTGAAGTCTATTCCTGTCTTTTATGAACTGATTTGGAATAGGCTTCAACTAAAACAGCCTGAATCATTGGTGGTATTCTTCCTCCATATGCTGTAATCCTTTGAGCACACCAATAGCATCAACACTGTGTCCAAGTGTGATGAGCTTTATTATTATTATATATATACACATACATATACAAACACACTTTATTATTATTATATATATACATACATATATACACACACACATAAATATATATAGTCTGTGAAGTAGGACATTGAGCAGGACTTCCAAATGAGTCCTGACTATGGGTACAGACTTTTCTCTTCTACAGTAAAGGAAAGAGAAGGAGTAAATGAGAGTTGAGAGGAAGTGAGATGTGGTAACTAAAACTCATTGCACACTACTAAACGTATTTATATCTTTTATGCATATCTTTATATGTTTAATCCACAAGGCATGGAATGCACAAGTTAAGATGTTGCTGGTTGTATCATTCCACATTCCCTGAAAGAAGTTGCATTCTCTTCCTGTGCTACTCTTAGGAGAAAGTCTTTCTATTTTTTATATACAAGAAAGCTACAGTTTTCTTCCAAAAGCTAATAGCTATATCCAGCTTTGTTCTTAAAGCTTGAAGCTCCCCCAGGCTTTCCTTAGAGAGTCTTTTCTATCCCTGGAGAGATATTCCCTGTGCTTTAGCTTTTAGACAGAGGCGATATCATTATGCTTATTTAATACTTGGCATATTATCAGAGTATGATTGACTTTCTAGAGCACTGCTGGGATGGAGTCACTGGGTCACATGAAGAGCAGAGTTAATACTCGCCAACATGGTGGATGTGTAGGACAGGAAACTATGAAACGTGAATATTCAAGAATGGATTGCTTAAGACAGCAGCTCATCCTGGCTCCATTGAATGTAGGACTTTTCATGATTCCTGCTTGCCTGAAGCTACGCCTGCATCACTTTCCTTGAAAATGTGCAATGAATTGATAGCATCTGTCAGAATGAATCAGCAGGTATCGTTAGCTGCTCCCTGAAGGGTTCATGCATTAGCTCCTTCATACTAATGAAGGAGCTTTGCTGAAGATCCCCGGCTCCTTTTAGAGATCTTTTCTCTGCTTTGTTCTCTACTGTTAAGAAAAGAAAGTGTAGTAATGTTGCTAAAGGCAAAGTTGAAACGGTAGCTGTATTTGCAGAGCCATGAGTATTACCCTTAATTAGAACAGAAGTGTCTGTTGACCTCACTGGAACTCCCAGAGATTGAAGGTGATACAGACTTTCAGACTCTCTACAGTAGTATGTAACTTTTCTCAGAGTAGGATTTTCTGGATTGCAGGTTCTCAAGTTTAGTTTAAATGTCCTTCAGGAAGTCTTCTCTCTCTCTCTCGCTCTCTCTCTCTTTTTTTTTTTTTTTTTTTTTTTTCCTTTTTAAAAGTTATATGGCATCTTTTCTAATATTTGGACAGATCTTCTTTACTGACATCAGCAGATATATCATACTATCACAGAAAATGCCACTGTGATGTATCCACACATATTCTACTAAATTATGATTATTTAGCATCCTAAATAACACCATAAATGGAATGTAATCTGAGTTCATTAGAGTGGATAAAATTCACAGAATCACAGATTGGTTTAGGTTGGAAGATAACTTTGGAGGTCATCTGGTCCTGATGGTATGTTTTGTGCTTGAATTTCTTCTTTGACCTTGTACCTTTGTAAATAAGCTATGACCAGTTAATGTTTCAGATCATCTTCCCGGACTGATATTTTATGGGGTTCATCTTACCTAACTTTGACCATCTACAGTATTAAACTCTGCCCTGAGCTTGTTCACTCCAAGCTCTCTTTATATTCAGTGAAAACAAATAGGTAGTTTGGGGACAGGATTCATGTTGATCTCCATTAGATATTGATCATGGGCTGAAATGAATTGTATTTGAGAAATTCTTCTCTCAATAGTATCAAAGGAGATTAGATTACTCCCTCAGATAGAGAGAGACATCCAATTCTTGACACATCGCAAGTCTCTGTCCATACCTTTTCTGTAAATGGTGACTAGTTTGCCCATAATTATTATTTTTTGGTCTGATACAGAATTTGTTATTAGAATAGTTCAGTTGGAAGGGACCTTCAGAGACCATTGAGTCCAGCTGCTTGAGCACATCACAGCTAAACAGAAGTTAAAGTATATTGTTGAGGGCATTGTCCCAATGCCTCTTGAGCACTGACAGGCATGGGGCAGCACCCACCTCCCCAGGAAGCATGTTGCAGTGTGTGACCTCCCTCATGGCAAAGAAATGTTTCCTGATGCCCAGCCTGAACTCCCCAGGCTGGGCAGCCCAAGTGTCCTCAGCCTCCGCTCACAGCACATGCCTTCCAGCCCTGCCTACAGCTGTGCTGTCCTCCTCTGGAGGCTTTCAAGGACCTCAACATCCCTTCTGTGTTGTGGAGTGCAGAACTGCACACAGTATTTGAGGTGAGGCCTCACCAACACTGAATGCAGCAGAAGAATCACCTCTTTTGACCAGCTGGCTGTGTTGTGTGTAATGCACCCCAAAAAGTGTTTTGCCTTCTGTCTACTAGAGCACACTGCTGGCTCATGCTGAGCCTGCTGCCAACCAGCACCCCCAGGTCCCTTTCTGCAGAGCTGCTCCCCAGCCACCCGGCTCCTAGCTGAGCCTGTGTCCAGCATTGCTCTGTCCCATGGGCAGAAACCAGCATTTCCCTTTGTTGAACTTCATGACATTGCTGATGGCCCAATGCTCTGATGTACCTAGATTCCTCTACAAGGCCACTTGTAGTCAACAGCTAGCTCCTCACAGTTTAGTATCAAGGACCCACTTATGCCTATGTTATAGGCTGAAGATGCATTTTGCTAATTTGCAAACAGTAGGTTTAGCCCAGTTAGACTGCATGAGTTGTTAGTCCACCTGATGCAGCAGAGTAGTTTCTTTCATGTTTATTTATCTGAAGATTGTATTGTTTCAAAATGGCATCCATGGAAATGTCTGCTCATTTTTGCCCTAAAAGGGAGAGGTATGCACCCTGAACATCGTGACTCACAGTCTACTTACAGCATATAAACTAACTGCATATAAACAAAAGCTGTTTAATACCTAAAACTTGTCAGATTTCCTGTCACGCTGCTGTACAGTGCATTGCTCCTCCATGCTACTTGATTGCTTTGTGTGGCATAGCACTGTTCTTTTTGCTGTAGGCAGGTGCCTGTGCTCCTTTGCATCCAAGCAGACATACTATGCGGTACAGAGAGCTTGTATCCTAAAACAAGGCAAAAACATAACTGTGCATCTTTGTCATTAAATGGCAATGAAACTCAATGCTCTTGAGCTCTCTTGTGTTCCCTCCCCACCTGAGTTTTGATTTTTAAAGAGAATCTATCAAGGAAACCCTGATCCTCATGAGCATGGTGTCAACTTTTGTATTGCTATCTGCTAATTTATAACAGAAAACCTCATGAAATCTGTTCTCAGATCTTCATGGTAAATGATTTTCTTCACTTCTAGTGCAATGAATGATGCCTAGTTTTCACTTGGAGATAGTAAATATAAGACAAATTCAAATAACAGAAACTGAAGTGGGAAAGATGACAAAGTAAAGCTATTTTAGACATAGACAAGCTTTATTGTTGCCTGGAGTCCAGGGTGAAATGTTGTGCATTCTTAAGATTATTTCTTTTTTCCTTGTTAGTTTTGTGGGTTTGGAAAACAATGGACAGTATTCAGTATTTTAAAATCTTTTTAAAAGTTCCAATAATATGAGCATTACTTAACTATTTTGCAACTTCTGTGATTTTCAGCATCATTTTTAATTTCATCCAATATCCATTGAAAAGGTGGTGTTATAAGGGAACAGAGCTTGATAGAAGATATTTTAGTTCCCGTGAAGTGGCTAGAATATTATAGCAGGTGTTGCTTATGGATATAGGTAATACTGAATAATTTCATTTTTAATAAAAGTATGGAGAATGGAGAATTTCCCTTTACATTTTTCCTATGTGTGTGAAACACTGAACTATGAAGCATGATTCAGGGAGAGACCTTGTAAGAATATCTAGTCCAAGCTCTTGGCTGTTAAGTCCAGCTTAAACAACTTTTTTTTTTTTTTTTTTTTTTTTTTTTTTTTTTTTAAGGTTCTGGGAATAGTTAAGATCATAAAGAGTTAAGTAACTGGCATTTGGGAATAATAGATATTATCTATTCAAGATATCTTATAGATACTTGAAGTATAAGATACTCAAGTATCTTATAGATACTTGAATCACTAAAACACTACTGTATCCATGATAGATGGTCTCTACCACCTTACTCAACTAGATAGGGATCTTTCATTGTTTTTGTAGTATCTCATTAATACTGACTGACATAAAACTGTCTCAGGAGTATCACCCACAGCAACTTTCTCAGAACCATGAACACCATAAAATATGTAAGTTAAAATCTACTATATGCAAAATCCTATTGACCCAAACACTTTTCTGCACAAAATCAGAAACCATCTCGAACACCCCAAAGTTGTTGATTGTATCTGGCAGTCTGGTTGTTTACCACACCTGTCCATGAAAAAACTGATCTTACCACCTGCCTTAGAAACTCATGGAGGACTTACACCAAAGACATTTCTCCAGACAGTTAAATCATTTTTTAATATAATAATAATTATATTATACATATATTATATATATTATATATTGTATATTATATATTATAATTTATATTTTTATATATTATATTATATATAATATATAATTATATATAATTTATAATTATAATGTATAAGTTATAATTTAATTATAATTTTAAAATTTAAATTATAATTTAATTATAATTATATAATTATATTATAATAAAATAATAATAAAAATAATAAATCATATTTTTGAATAAGCCAAATTCCCATCACTAGGGTGCAAGGAAGAAAGTATCACAAAAATTCCAAGCAACTGCTGCACATGATCTGAAGCTGAAATCTCTATTAGAAGCCATCAGCAACAACAATTTATGTAGAAGAAAATGAGACTTAAAAAAACATTACCCTGGATGCCCTCTCCCACTTCCAACCACTCAACCTAAGCAAACACATCACCAGAAATGAATTTTCTGCAGACCAACAAATGTTAAATGTAACAACCTCGTAAAAATGACAAACCCATTTCCATTGCAGTAATATTTCTACTGTAAGGTCAGTTGTTTCAGCCATACACAAGAATGTTTTTTGTGATATATTTCATTCTCCACTTCTTTAGAAAGTATGAGTGAAAATGGACAACCTCTATGCAGTAGAATACTTTCACATGGGACATTGATAAAGAACAAATGAGTAGCTATTTGCATAAATAGGATTTCAAAAATATTTTCTCCATCTTTGACCTTTCTGTCCTGATTCCTTATGATGATTTACAGAAAATAACTTCAAAAATATTAAGAATAATTTTTTAATATGGATAAATAAATTTTAATGCTTAATCAAGATAATTTTTTCATGATTGCCTATAATTTTCCTCATATACAATCTTAACCACACCTTCAGTCTTTCATTGATGCAATCTACTTTCTAAGTTTATCTAGTCTATTAGTTTACACAGAGTGATGTCTCAGCTTCCACTTGGTTTGATGTTTGCTGTGCTGAAGAAGGACTAACGTGCATCAAGAGATGGCCATTTTTTACAGTTATGTCACTTAGAATAATAAAGAATATTACCTCTCCCTCAAAATCTTCCATTATTGGTGTTTGTTACCTCCTAATGTGAGAACTTTATTTTCTGTTGGTGGCATCTTTCAGTGCTTCACTATTTGTAGAATAAGAAAGGATTTCTTCTAGAGGTCAGACCTGAATCTCATTTGGTATGATTTAAGCCTCCTTGTCCTTTCCATATGTTCAGTGGCTGGGATATGGGAAAGCAGATGTCATTTTCATCCTTTAAGAAGACAAAGGAAAATAGTTTTTAGCCTAGAAACTGAAATTTATTTCAGGTTTTTATGGTGTTTAGAATAAAATGTTGAAGAATGCAAACTTGAAAGTAGCTGTTTCCCAAATGGCAGACTTCTCAACTGAGCCTGACAGATAAAAACCTAACTTTCAGAGTATCAAGCAAACCTAAAGTAACAGCCAATGCAATTTGTCCTTGTGTGACTAGCAACAAGGAAATAACTTCATTAAGTGTGAAATACTGGATGGGAAGGAGACAGAGAAAGAGAGGTATGGAAGGTTCTGCCAAGAAGCTATCAAGTTGAAGATGGACAAAGTGCATTTGGTACTCTATAAAGAAGATATAAATGCATGTTGTAAAGACACATCTCTAGTGTGCTATAGAAAAAATGCCATTAAGTGGGTAAAGCAGAGTACTCTGCTTTCTTCTGTAATTAATGAAGCAGAAATGTATGTAATAATGAAGAAAATTGCACTCTAATCCACAAGTGCGTTACTCAATGGTAGCTCATGAATATGAAGTATCTGGAGGTTCTACTATGGTGAGGTCTGTGTAGTGCAATTTACTTTCTGAAACAAATTACTTTTTATTTTGATAAATATTCTTGATATTCAAACACCCTTCTCCCCCTCCAAAAAAACTACTATAAGCATGCTGAAATTTAAAAGATTGAATATGCAGTTAAATTGCCTATAGGAATTCCTTCTGGGTTGAAAATCGACATGCACAATTTTAGTATAATAAAGCACTTCTTTGTCTTTTGTTTTAGAATATCCACATAAAAATGAAAAAAAAAATAAATAAAAGGACAAATCATAAAAGAAGAATAGGAGTGAGACATAAAATAATAAATCTGAATTATTTCCTGAAATTCTGTCAGTGGGTTTTCCCACATACAGAACAGATTATTAATAGATCTGATCAAAGGAAATGAATTGTGAGAATCTAGTCATCTGTGGTAGTTAGATGATATTTTATGTCCTAAAAAGATGGAGCATATTCCATTACACTGAAGACAAGGATGAGATATTACAAAATCTGATTATAAAAGTGCATTCCAGTTGTTATTCTAAAGGAGGTTTTTCAGGTGTTGCTATTTCTAAGAAAGTGATTCATTTTCCTCTATGGGAGTTAGAGTGGCTTTCTAATATGATAATGTGTGAATTTTTGTTCCTGTGGTTTACTTAAAAAGCTATAGGCGAGCTCTTCTGATAGTGGAGTGGTAACATTAGTTTTCTTTTTGTTTGTTTGTGTTTTTGTTCTTCCTTTTGGTGCAATTAAAAGATCTTAATTTTGTTGTAGCAGAGGATTTTAAAAACAAAGTTATTAAAACAGGAATTGTGCAGCAGCATGACTCAAGGAACTATTTGGAAGTCCAAGGTCTCAGCTTCTTGTGGTTGTGGTATCATCAGTACTATTTGAGTGGCCATATCTGTTACATAGCTTTTTAGGGATTAAGGCCTTGTTTTCAGTTCATGTGTAGTGGAAGTATTGTTTGCAAATGTGGTGGTGGAATTCATTAGGCAGTTGACAAAACTGCAGTAATGTCATGGCCAAAACAGTATTTTGACTTTGGGTGCTTCTATTTTAAGATGCCCACTTGCATTATGCTAGATATGACTTTGTGAGTTATTAAGTGTTAGAGTGTATTGGTTGTACATTTGGGTTATTTTTCAGAAATACTGATTACCCATAAGTTTCCATGAAGGTTGCAGCTCCCCAGGTGGTGGGAGAGCAGAATATTCTCAGAAAGGAAACCCATTGCAGAAAGAAAACGAACTGTTCTCTACCCGAAAATTGAACAGCATGTGGAAAGCTCATGCAAACAAGAGTTACTGCAAATGAGGGGACAGATGGGCTTGGCAGCCTGTCCTTAAAAAGTCACATAGAAAAAAAAATACCCTTAACTTGGAGTGCGTGTGAATGAGAGTGGGAGATTATTGGAGATTTAATGGTCACTATGTTTGTTTTTGAAAACAAAACAAAACAAAACCACAAAACAAATAACTTAATTCTGTATTTACTTTTTTTTTTTTTTTTTTTTTTTTTTTTTTTTTTTTGGTGGGGGTTGTTAACTGGTTGAGTTTTTCTTGAACTTCTCCAGGTAGAGCTGAATGTAATGATTTCCTTTTTCTTCATTCTACTTATCAGGAAGTAGGGTACATGTATCATACTTGCAGTTCTCTTCATCTGACCCGAAGAACAGAGAGACTGGCTGTGAAGAAATTCACCTTCAAAGAGTCATTGCCTTGTCATGGATGTTATCCTTTATATCTGGCATTCAGATGTATTCCTGTGCCCTAGACAACCCAGGACACAGGAACACTCTAGAGAATGACGTTTTTTATCCTTGTGGTTAACCTTAGTTCTTACCATCCACAGTCCATAGAGGAGTACCTGCCAGATAGAAAGACATAACAAAAGCAGTATACCCTTGTGTATGTGTAATGTGCCACTATACAATTGCTGTGCATAGTTTGTCTGCAAGAAGCAGTGTGCTGAAAACCAAATCCATTAGTGTTCATGCTGTAATGGAATTAATAGCAATTTTTAAATGAAAACAAAATAAAGATAACCAAACCCAAAGCAAACAAATGGTAAAGAAAAAAAGAAGGAAAAACAACATCAGGAAACCCAGCCAAACAAAACCAACCAATCAAAAAAAATAAGCCACCCCAAACAGTAAAGAGGAAGAACAAAGGGAATGTTCTTTTGTGTTTCCAGGAATCAGGCATGAATAGGAATAGACTGCTGTGGTAGGTTCCTGCTGTAGAGCCCACATCAGTTTTAAAAATAAATAATAGATGTCACTGCTCAGTAAGAACTCATTAACAGCGTCTTCTTAGCCAGGCATCCTTGGTCATGATCAAAAGCCAATTTTCTATACTGGGAAAAGATGCTGATAAGATGGAGCAGCGGATGGTTTAATAAGTCAAAGTATCTGAAGGCCAGGTGCCATAGAGGTAATTTCCTATGGACAGTCAGAGCTATATTATGTGATAGCAGTACAAAAAAGGAGAGGAACTGCTAGAGGGTATCAACAGGCACCTCCAGGAGTCATGTTACTTCTTGACCCCAGGGGCACAGAGACTCTGTTTTGTCTACAGAGCTAGGCAAGCAGAGTCATGACCCATTCCTGGGGCTCTTTTTGTCTTATTTTATGTGCCTTGAAGGAGGCAAAGATGCAGGAGACTCTGTGTGGCTTCCAAAGGTAGACTGGCAATTCTGCCTGCCTTTCTTGGTACTAAGGCATCTGAGACACCTGTAATGATGTTGGTAGAGGAGAATGAGTTGGCAGAGACTGGGAGTTATATGAGCTAAAGTATTTGATTTGTTGCTGTGTGTACAGAGAGCTCTGAGGGCTATTGCAGCAGTGCAATTCTGTGCTGAGGTCTCCCACAGCTTCATGTATCATTTACTGGGCTTTTTTCTCAGATTTGCAGCAAGATATTTGGTCCTGTTTGTATACGTGCATTAAGATTGTGCACCATCTGGTTTTAATATGGAATGATACTTACAAAGAGACTTTGAATGGATAAGGAATTGTTTAATGTCTGGCATATTTACCAGAAATTCCCACCAGACAGCTTCAAAGTACTAGCTACTGGCTGCATAGTGGCTTTCAATAATTATTCACATATAAGCTGCTTTTAACCTAAATTGTCTATTGCTAAGAAAACTAAATTGAAGGCCAGAATGCCTTGCATAAAGACAAAACTTTTGTGTGTTAGCAAAGCCATAATTAGGACAAAGACTACTGCATTTGTTAGTTCTATCTGAATAGTAAATTAAAGAAGTCAGCAGAAAAGGCATAGAAGCATTTTTTATCTTTCTTCTGTCTCCAAATGGAAGAGAGCCTATTAGGCCATTTCATCATCTTCTTGCTTATTCCTTAAAAATGTACAGCCTGCACCAAAGTATGTCCATGCATCTTACTTCAGGCACTTTTTTAATGAAAGGTTTGGATTGTCCATATTTAAAGATGACTAAGTTTATGTAAAGCTTTAAAAACTGCACTTGCTAATCAAGCTGAGAATGTTCTAGATACTCATTTTTTCTATGATTTCTTCAGATTGTCAATTGGTATAAAAACAGAAAAAAAGGCATACTAATAAACGACAGACTACAGCTAAGGTAACATACCATCTTCTGCATATTTCTTTAAGCATAACTAGTCTACTCATCTTATTGTAAGCATTGCTACAGGTTGGTGTATATTTATAGGTCTTATCAAATAGCTTAATACTAGTAAGGAAACATTCAATTTTTGCCATGCTTTTGAAAACCAGTTGCACAAAAATTAAAAATTCTTAATTTATCAGAAATTGTATCTTGAAGAGGAAATAATTTATTATTATTATTTTTCTAATGAATCAACAAATTCTTAAGACATTATTCACAGTATATTTTCTTTTTTAAACTAAATGCAAGACAATAAAGGCTCATGGAAGGAAAAGCTTTAAAGCTTGGAAGTGAAATAATTAAAACTAATTTACAACTGAGCTCTGGGGTGATGAAATCCCTATTAAAAATGATGTTTTATGGTTGTTGATATAATTGCAAGATGGAAGAGAAAGTACCTTGGCTGTTGACTCAGAAGGCTCAGTCTTGATGAGGTAATTCTTTGCTTTACACTCTGTTATCTGTAGCCAATCCGGTTACCATCTGGATTTGCCCAAGCCTCCTTCCGGTGGTTTGGTATCACCAATATGTTGATGGATATATCAGTTCTGTTCCATTCACATACACAATAAACTCAGTCAAGTATATTTAAGTTGCCTAGAAAGGGTCTCATTTCTAAGTGACCAGTTCAAATTTAGCCTTAACAGCTGTGGTATGTGCAACATGGGTTTTCTAGGTGTCAGGCTGTAGAAGGGATAACATAAGCTCTTTGGTGAAAATGCAGAAGGCTAAATGCTGCTCACAAACAAGTCTGTGAATTCTGGTAGATCTGCTTCTGCTTAAAGACTTTTTTTCAGCATCTCAGATTTTCAGAAATGGGTTCAAAATATTTTTCACCTGTGTTAAAGAGACAAATTCTGCACATGGCATTTTAAAAAGGGTCTGTGTGCTCTGGAGGAAAGAGTCCTACTAAAATTTGAGGGCAGATAGGTCTTTAGTTCTCTTAGGCTCTTCAGAAAGTGTAGGTTGTCTGTCATCTGGTGCCACTTACTGACTTCTCTGAAGTTAACAGCTAGCAATCTCTGATGGGTGGATTGCACACAGTACCTGACTGTTCTTTCTGAAAACACTGGCCAGGTTTAAAGGGTTGGGACACTCAACTTGCTTCAGAGTTTCTTCTGTTCACTTCTCATAGACAGGTGTAGTTTCCCTAGAAAAGTTCACTGCATGAGGAATTTCCAGCCAGGGAAAGTGAAAGTTTTAAATTAAGACTTACCCACATAATCTATCCTATACTAAGACTTACCCACATCATCTATCCTATACCTGTGCCGCCTTTTACAACAGGACCTGTCTGATGTTATCATCTCTTGCAGTTTTCCTGGGAGTATTTTGGTATATTTTCCAGGGCTCCTCACTTCTCAGATTTATATGGTTAGGTAAGAACCTCAGGTTTAACATTAAGGAAAGTGTGTGTCTAAGCTTTTAGTGATACTGTGGAAAAACATAAACTTAACTGTAAGCAGAATTTTTAAGATAGAGGCTAAACACAGCCATCCACACATGGTGATTTAAATAATGTGTTTTGTGATTCTTAGACCTGGGATTACCATCCAGGCTTGTCAGGATGGTTTGAGGCAAGGGGGATTAGAAACTATAGCAGCAAAGTAACAATGGGTCACTCTTGAGTACTCAGAAGTACAACTTGAAGTTTCATGTTGGGGAAGAACGGGACAGAACAAGGGGAGCCAAAGCCATTTTCATCTCTGTGGTCATTTTATCCTTGCCTTGCTCCATAACAGTGGAGAATTAGGTCAATCCCTTCAGTAGAAGGGCAGAAGATGCATGTTGCATTACTTTACATCCTTGCAAACATGATACGTGGGTAAAATTTTCCTTCTCTTTCATTACAGTTGTATTTGTTATTTTTCATACAGGAATTACATTACCCCAAAATCCATTCATTATAGGAACAGCAAGCACCCCACATTCTCCCTTCTGACCAGGTCTATAATGCTTTCTGAAGAACCAGTATTTATAGATCCAGTCCCTCAGGGTGCTCTCAGCATAAAGCCAGTAAAATATGAGTACTTTTAGATAACAGATTGTGTAATAGCTGGTACCCAGTGGGAGCTGCTGTCTGGCTCCTCTGTAACAATGAACAGGTTGAGTTTGTCCTGCTGCCAAGGGATTTGTGCCCCACAACACAGCCTGAAGCCCACACTCCCTGCAGCATAGTTCAACACAGCACAGGCTTGTGCTTACAGTTATATGGATCACTAACTTCTTGGTCCATGGTGATCTGCTAGCCAGGATCAAAACATTCCATCCCTTGATAGCCATACAGTTTGCTTTTCTCAAAGTTATTACAAGTTACAGATCATATTGCTAACATAAGGGCTTCTTAAGCCCTAAGTGGAAGGCCCAGTAGAGAAGATAAGGCCTGTTCAAGGTCACAGATTCCTCAAAAGAAATGTCTTCTGCAAGGCTCACAGTACAGAGTCTGAACTTTCAAGTAGTTGCGGACAGATATCTCTTCAAGACCTCCATACTAGGAGGACATGGGCTGCCCTTGGGCTCAGTTGTCATGGCTTTTCAGGAACATGACCCTCCTCTTCTGGAATCCAAGGTGCACTTGTAACAGATCTCTCATCCCTGGTGGTAACCATGAAGCAGCAGCCTTCTTTCACTGGCTTTAGCTGCTGCCACAGGAGCTCTTGGGGCCTCTTGTGGTTCAGGCAGATGGGCAGTGTGATTTCCTCTACACCCCTGCAGAACTACACTGGGTCTCATGGGCTGGAAAGGTTGGTTCTGCAACAGGAAAGACAGCAGTGGTAAAGGAAGGGGGTTAAAAGAGTTGTTTGAAGAAACAAGGGATTTGAAATAGGATTGGAAATAAGTATAGCATGTGAGAAAGTCAAAGGCAATCAAGGCAGGAGAAAGGTAGGGTAGAGGAATGCGTAAGCAAGAACTGATCATTTGTGGCTCACAGAAAATACAAGGGTACAGATGGCATTGGCTGTTTATATATCAAGACTAACATGTCAGTTTGTTTCAGAACTTAGCTCTTGGTATTTTGTGAACTTTCTGTTAAAGCACATGGCCTCAGGAAATGCTTGAGGATTTTGTGGTGACACACTTATAGGCTTGTATGTCCTAAGAGGAAATTGCTCATGATATGGACATGGAGCAAATCGTCTGGCTTAATTTCCTCTACCAGTTACCTAGTCTGCACACACCAAGCTACTTTGAAATTTACGTCAGCGCACTAGATGTGGGAGTGACACCTTTTGTTTAAACAGCTCAGCACTGCCTTGCATTAAAATGTTAATACAGCCAAAGCCTGGTTGCCCCAGAAGGGACTGGCAGCTGTCCTTCCACACTGTATAGCAGTCAAGGGGAGAGAAAGGGTTGTAGACTTAAGTTAGAATCTGTGAGAGCAGCTGCACAATACTTTTTACATTCTTTACAAACAGAGTATACATTTATTTTATTTTATTTTTTATTTTTTTTCCCATGGGACAGAGGGTATAAGGTGCCATGACCATAGGACTGATTTGATCCATCTTTTTAATCTTTAAGATATAAAATGCTCCATATTCAAAGGCCCACCTGAACTGACCTGTATTCTTCCATTTGTGACTCTCAGTGGTTTTCATATTGCTGAGTTGACAGTGGTACTTATAGGAGTGTAGGTCACTGGAAGTCTCACTTAATGGTGACCCTTGGCTTCACGAGCCTCTCATCTAGCACAAAGCTTAGGGTATATCTTGTTTGTGATCTTATGCTTTACTAGAATCTTTTTTTTTTTTCTTTTTTTTTATTTTTCTTTTTTTTCCCCCCTTTTATTTATTTATTTATTTATTTATTTTTTTTTTTTTTTTCTGAGCATTAGCTGGGTAATTGCTCTGATTTTTGATAGATCTGACTTGATATTTATGTTGGGGAATGCAAACAAAATATGTACGCTGTGGAATACAGAGAATGTACTCAGATGCTTGAATGACAAATGTGCCCAGTTCCTCCTCAGATCCCTGCAGCTGAGCATTTGGGACTGGCAGAACAGTGTCCTGAAGTAACTTCAAATAACAAAATTTTGTTTGCCATGAGCTGATGAAGTCCTAAAAACCATATGAATATTCAATAGAAGGCTAGAGAAGGGAATGGAGAGAGTATGACTTAATGGCAAGCATTTTTCTAAAAAAAATGCCTCTGCTGTAATGATGCTTGTTTAATATCCTGAGTTCTGAACTGTCCTCCACTAGACTCCAAATAGTCTATGATCTTTTAAATAAAGTTTTGAAAGTGAAGCTGAAATTGTCTTTTCTAAAGTAAGAAAATCAGAAGGGGTTGTACTGGTGACAGTGACCTTCCTATCGGATGTCAAGTCATGGAGTTTAATGGCCAGAGTTAATATTGTTCCAGCTGTCTATATTTACTGGTGCTGGATTTGGTGTCTTCTTCGTGTTACATAATGAAATTATAATCAAGTATATTAATCTGCTGTTCCTTTTCAAACATAATTGTATTTCACTCAGTTCCAGTATAGTTTACTTTTAGATTTATATTTGTAAATTGGTACCAAAATTTACCTGAGTGATGCAACTGTGTATTTTCAAATTAAAGTGTTAGAAAAATTTGATAAGTAATTTCTACCATTTTTTATATTTGTATTTCATGAATTTCAAAGAATATTTTCAACATCAAAAATCTATCTTTGAAAGACGTGCTTTCTACAATGTTTTTATTGTCAGAGTTTAAATGCCATGATTTAGAGAAACAGTTTTATTCTTAACATATTTCTATTATTAAATATAAGATATATTTGAATAAAAATTGTCTGAGTTTTGTAGAAGCACTTCAACATAGTCTGCTTCACTTTATGACACCTTAAGTGATTCAGTCAAGTGTATATTCCCTGTTAACAATATGAGATAGAGAAGCAAGTGAGGCAATTTCCATTGCAAAAATGAGAAGACTATCATTCAGATACCTTGTAGCTTTACAAAGAGAACTTTTTATCTAATGAGATCAAAGCCTTCATTCAGAGGAACTGAATAAACCTTCTATTGACCTGAGTTTTGAAATAAGGAGAATCATATGTGTGATGTGCAGCCTTTGACACTCTGTTGAAGACAGGGTGATTTATCCTTTTTTAAATGTTTTTGTCTGTGTTCTGTGTGATAAGGGGTTATTTCTGTTAAAAAGAAACGTTTTTCCAAATGGACATCAGCCATCACAATCTACTTTCAAAATGTCTGACATTGTCTCTGAGTTGGAAGCATACCTTTTATTGAAATCCCACAACAATTTGACTTATAAACTGTTTTTTCTTTTCTTTTCTTTTCTTTTCTTTTCTTTTCTTTTCTTTTCTT
>CM021765.1:124051752-124136932 GCA_011076525.1 Nettapus auritus | reverse complement strand
TTCTTTTCTTTTCTTTTCTTTTCTTTTCTTTTCTTTTCTTTTCTTTTTTTCCAGAAACTTTCTACTGTGTGTCCTGATATTATGTAAAAGTGCAATATATCTTTGAATGTGTTAATTAATTTATTTTTTTCATCAACAGATTTATCTCCTGGGAAAGCTACTCATGGGAGATGAACTACGTTGATTCAATTAAATTGTTAATGGGAGTGCAGTTATATAGCTGGAGATGTAGCAAATGGCAGGGAAGGAAGAATGTTGTCTTTTCTCTCCAGGTTTAAGCTCATACCTCTGATACCTGGCACATCAAACACCAATTCAATAATCTTTCTTCCAAGATGCCTTCTTTGAGAAGCAGGGCTGGTGCAAATAGTCCCTTGCTTGGAGTTCTGCTACTAAATCCAGATAAGACCTAATGTCCAGGGAAGTGGAGAACAAGGCGAATGAGGTAGATTTCCTCTACTATGGTACTGGAAAAAAAAAAAAAAAAAAAAAAAAAAAGAGAGAGAGAGAGAGAAAACCTTTATAGGACACCAGATGTTTTGAACATTATCTTTGAAACCAGCCATGCATCTTTTCATCTGTTTCCTGCGTAATCCAGATGCATCCTCCCTGGGTATGCAACATGTATCTTAGTCCAGTATCATGGGTTATAAAGCTGTACGCTTTGAACCCTTTGATTTGAAAGGTCCTTTTAAAAAGAGCAGAGGAACAGGTGCCACTGGTGCTAAGGGTAGGAATTACTGGCCCTGTCTTAAGATGGAACTTGATTAATTTACAACTGAAATTATACAGCACAGTTGCTTGTGGCAGCCAGATAAAAGGAGATAAGAATTTCACACCAGTAAGCTGTGACCTTTGAGAAATATATTTGAAGTAGGTTTTAGAGAGTGGAGATTTCTAGCACAGATTGCTGTGTTGCTACCCTAGTAACACCCATAGAAGGAAATACATGGCAAAGATATTAGCTAAGCCAAAGCAAGCTAACTTTATAAAATTAATGTAGTTTCTGGTACTGTTAGCCAAACGCTGTCAAACCATACTTTGAACCATGCAATCCAAGTTTCGATGGCAATGGTTAGAGCTTCACAAGGTACTGTCTATGTGATTTTTTGCCCAAAAGAAAACCATGAAACAGATGAAGAAAATGATTGAATTATTTCAAAACTTCATCATTCATTAGTTACACCAGAAGTCAGGCAAATTATATATAGATATGTAGAAGATATGGAAGATGTATGAGGAGTGGCTGAGATCACTTGGCCTGTTCAGCCTGGAAAAGAGGAGACTGAGGGGAGACCTTATCGTGGTCTACAGCTTCCTCACAAGGGGGAGTGGAGGGTCACGTGCTGATCTATTCTCCTTAAGAACCAGTGATAAGAACCGCAGGAATGGTGTCAAGCTGAGGCAGGGGAGGTTTAGGCTAGACATCAGGAAGAGGTTCTTCACTGAGAGGGTGGTTGCACACTGGAACAGGCTCCCCAGGGAAGTAGTCACTGCACCAAGCCTGTTGGAGTTGAAGAAGCATTTGGACTGCACTCTTAGTCACATGGTCTAAAATTTTGGGTAGACCTGTGTGGTGCCAAGAGTTGGACTTGATGATCCTTATGGGTCCCTTCCAACTTGGGATATTCTATGATTCTATGATTCTATATTTTAATTTTAACTCAAATTATGACAAATTGACATTTTCCTGTACTTACACAGTTCTGATTTTGGGTCAGAATGATTAGTGTTGTCAGTTTATGGAGATTCCATTCAAGGGCTTTCATGGGAAACACATGTGAATATTGGATATCTTTTAAATATCTTTTAGAAGTTTTAAGATCCTTGAGTCATACTCTAGGTGATAGTTCACTCTAGAGAGTTGTGCTTTAGGTAAGATAAATTTTCTAATTTGATAAGAGAAGAAAATACATAGCTAGCTTCAATATCTTAGAGAGAAGAATGATGCTGACTGAAGAAAGATTGTTTTTTCTTTAATCTCTTAATAAAAAAATCAAGATAGAAGAGGACAGGGTAGCGACTGTGTAATGTAAATAATTACATGGCCTTTAAACATTTGAAGAAATTCTCTTAAACATGGGACTTAGAACATACAGATGATGGCAATTTATAATAAAGAGAACAGGTGATGCCCTTTCACTGAGTAATTTTATTTATTTATAAACTCCTGTTACGCTATTTTGTGTTGGCATATTTTGTATTTATAAGGATTATGCACAGAGAAAATATTAGGCAACCAGCTGTAATTTCACTGAGACCTTAACTTGAATAATGCCAGTAAAACTGTAGTAAAAATGATTGAAAGGCAGAGAGAGAAGGAAGACTAGGAAAACAATGTCCAAAAATGATTTTCCTCTTCGTACATTGTAAATTAAAAAAGTTGAAGTGTCTTGTTCAGTTCCAGGTAGTGTAGTCATTTCAAGGAAGTGACAGAGCAAAGTGAAGGACAGTGAGAATATGGTTATTAGATGTTCAGCCTGAGCTATTGCACACTTGCTTTCTCACAGACTTGTCTTATTTTGAACACTTGCACTTATGCCAGACTTTTCTCTTGTCATGATCCAATTTTGGGTATACCAGCTTTCAAGGTGATGGTGCTTGCCACTCCAAGAAAACTGGATTATTTTTGGATATCTCAAGTGGGGAAATCAAAAACTCAAGAAATTAAACAAACAAACAAACAAACAAAAAACTATAGTTAGTTTAAGAAAAAAGTGATCTTACTTTGCTAGGTTAAAATTGCCCATGCATGTGCATAAGGGTTACTCCTTCTTTTCCCAGTGATCAGTACACTCAGGATTGTGAGGTAATTAGGGGTACTATGGGAATGTGGCCTCCTAGGTAAGAGTAATATACATGAAGTTATTATTTTGGGCTTTGTGATCACTCTGCACCAGTGTTTTACCTTCTAATTCTCTGGGAGCAATTGGAAGAATTTAACAGGTTTTGTCAGAAAACTTCCTTTTGCAAAAGAAATTGTTATTATTTTTGGCAGTGTACTGTTTCCCTTAACTGTGCACAGTATGCACCAAATTACACAGTCCGCATTCATAGATTATCTTTGGGCACCTACAGTACAGCAGAGTTTCTGTAGGCAAAGAAAGCAAAAGCTCTAACTTTTACTCATCACCACCCCACTCACTCAGGAATGATGGAGAACAAATAGGAACATTTCTGGGAATCTCATTTTCCCTGCTGAATTGCAGCCAATATTTTGTTTGGAATAATTTAACTCTGGTGTCCTTTTGTTTCATACACACTGTTGAATTGTTCTATGCAGAGAGAATGTGGCACCCAGCAAGGAAGCAGAATCTGAAATCTAGAAAAAGGGTTGCATTACTCTGTGATAATATAACTGGAAAGTTTACAGAGGAAAAAGCCAGCCATTTCCTTATCCCTTTGCATGCTGAGACAGTAGCAGCTGCTGGCTGGAAGCAGAAATTAGTGTCACAATATGCTTGTATATGAAAATAAGTCGCCATGCATGAGAAGTTTTCATTTTTTCAGTACGGGGAGTATTTTATATACTGTACCATGTTTTAGAATCGAAGAAACTTACATAGCATGTCTCTGTATAAAATAACACTTTCTTTCACTGGCCCATAACATGCTGAGTTTGTTATTCAAAGCAAATTAATGACAACTCACAGAAGTTAATGCAAACATACAGTGTCTTTCCCACATAACAAACTCATTTACTTATGGAGTTTTGTCTCCGTGATCTGGAGATTGTAACCTGGAGGCTTTACAGTTTTTGTGAAGATTTGGTCCTATGAATGCTTCCTGTCTATGACTGCAGTGTCATGGAATTTAGTCTGATCAGTTTTACATTACAGCTCTTAATTTTGTAGACTCTGACTGTACCGAGCTTTTGAAATATGCACACACTGAGTTTTTGAAATATTCAGACCTAGACTGAAATTTCAGATGATGACTCTTCCTGAACAGGGACTAGAAATTATTTAAAAAATATATCCCATGGAGTTTTTAATGTACTTTTTAATTTTTATTTTTATTTTTTATTTTTTTTTCCAAAGAAAATTGATAGTATTTTTGGAAAGCCTAAACTGATCAATATTACCAGGATAAATAAAATGATAATTAATCACACAGAATCACACAGATTAAGTTAAAAAAAAAAAAAAAAAAAAAAAAAAAAAAAGCTCTGAATATTATGGTAAACAGGATTTAAGTTTTCTGACTGCTCATTATGCAACAAGAAATTCTAAAGATAAGTTTTCTTATAAAACAGCAAATGAAAGCATTTGATACCCTGTGCTTCACTGCAGGTTGTGGTTGATCTTATGCTGTTACTTAAATCATTAAACAAGTTGTTCACCTTTTTTAATATTCTCTCTATAATCTACCTGGCTATATATAGGCCTTTAGCATACCCAGAGAAAAGGGGTGATATTTAGAAGGTCTTTTCCATAACTATTTCAGGCAGCCAGCCCATTTACTGGGGCTTTGGGGAGTTTGGAATTTCTGAAGTTGTTGTAATGTAAGTGGAAACCTAGCAGCCACAAAGTCTAGGTACAAAGTAGGTGACCAAAGCACGCTGACCAATATGCATAGGTGTTCTGCACTTAGTTTTGCACAGCTGTGAAACCCTGTACACAAGACACGATGCAAGGAAGAGCAGAATCAGTCCTAACTGCTTTATGCCAGGAGACATAAGTAAACCTGGCAGCTGTGAGTGTAGTAGTGGGTTCATCCTAAGCATTGTGGCAGTCATCATTCAGATGGTATAAAACCTAAGTAAAGGCTTATTAGGATGCTGAAAGTCTTAGTGAAGCTTTGCATGAAATGGAAGAGCTAAGACCTGTATGGTGGCCAAATATCAACGAGATAATTATTTACCACATACTTTAATTCCTCTTGCAGTTGTTCTTTTCTCTCTGTCCTTATGTGCTGTGTACTGTTGCTAGGTAAAGTGGTTGTTATGTTTCACCCCAGTAGGGAATTGTGGAAGTGATAACTGCAGAGTAGCATTGTTGGCTAATAAAACCATAATTCTAAAATGAGCCCTGTTTTCTCTAGCTTATTACTTTTTCAGAAATTCTTCCTTTGGGATAAAAAAAAAACCTGTTGAGTCAGCAAGGGATAGGGACAAGTTTTGAAGGTTTAGATACTAAATGACTCTGTTCAAGGGATATCACCTACCAAAGAAGTCATTCCCTCCCTAATTCCTAGCTTCCCAGGATAACCTGCTTGTCCTTTTTCTTTACCTGGAACAAGCTGTGCAGCTGCAGAGGAGAGTTAGGATCTAATGGGGACAGATGCTCCCAACAATAATCACATGACATAATATATTGGAAAAATAATGAAAAAAACTAAAAGGTTTTGAAAAGAGAAGGCATTTAAAAGGAAAAGTCAAATATAAATATAAATTATTTATATAAATTACAAGAGCAAAAGAGGGAAATTTATATTTCAAAAATTAAGAAAAAATACACCCCCAAATACTTCTGTCATTTGAAAAGTGAATTGATATTTTGTGAGTTCTAAAAAGGAAGAACTGTTCATCCTTGGACAGTTTTCCACTTTGTTTTTTTTTTTTTTTTTTTGTATGTCTTAGGTGTTAAGAACTCAAGAACCTCGGGACATTCAACAGTATTCCCAATGACCAGCTAGCATGTTTGCAAATACCTATTTGTGGAGTACCCACTACTACAAACTCATTTGAGTTTGCTCCCACTTCTGATAAATTGTGTGTCATTTTGTTGTATTAAAAATTCTGTGTCAGCAGCTTAACCTTGCATAACTAGAGGAAGGCAAAATGGTATTCATTCATAAACATGGCTGAAACTCCCTAGTATTTCTTTATCATCAACTGTAGACAGGTTGTTTTTGATTGCAAAAGACTCAGGGACTTTAGAGATGGATTGAACCAGAAACATTGCTTAGGTTGACTACAGTCCCAGGGGAACACTGGTGCGCCTAGATGGATAGGCACTAGACAGACAAAAGGCAGTAGAAAAGACTGACCTGAGAAGACTGATAGCAGGTGCTATGTATAGGTGCCTGCTGGTGCAGGAAACTATTTTAATAATTAATGATGGCCATAAAGCATGATGTGGCCCTATTACAGCACAGGAAAAAGTAATTATGCAGGTTCTGCTGCAGTATATTGATTGACTGACTTGATATATAATTTGGGCTTTATTCTTTGAGAAGTGTTTTATGTGGCTGCATTTAAAAATAAGAGTTATGGTTGTGCTTTTGCGCACTATGGAATTTATAAATTATACAGCTTTCCAATTCCATTACAAATCTAGTATCAGAAGAGAACAAAACTTTAAAACAGCTGGAGAATAAAAAGGTGAAATGATCCCTAAAACCTGATGTTTGCTACAAATCTCAGATAGGATGCAAGGCCATTTTCATAACTCTGATCCTGACTAACTGCACAGCCTGTATAGCCTTTTCTTTTACCCTGGCCTGGTTCTGTTAAATGAGGAACTGTTTTGTCATTTAATTTTTTTGAGTTTGAAAAAAAATTCTGACAAGTGCCCTTTTTTTTTTTTTTTTTTTTTTTTTTTTTTTTTTTTTCCCTCTGTGTTATTTGCAAACCTGCTTCTTCGTAGCTGTGAGTGCACTTTATTTTTTTTTTCCTTATGGGAACAGTCTAGAAATTAGCTTTGGAGTCAGTCCCTTGAATAGTGTCTGTGGATCATTATCTATATAAGTCCCATTTAGTTTAATTGAGCTCAATTTAAACTTAAGTATATTGTCTTGAATATTGTTTTCCAGAACTGTCCTCAGAGTATCTTGGAAAGGATTCCATGCTTGTAGAAAATTGTGTTCCTAAAGCTCTGCCTTTGTGAAGCTAACATGACCTTTAACCATTTCCAGGGCATTTTTCCTACTCAGTACAAAGTTGTAAGGAGCTACTTTTCTTAAGAGCATCTTGGCCGTCATAATGAGCAGGTTCACTAATACCCTGGTTTGTTTGCTTCAGCCTGGAGCAGAGTTTAAAGCACAGTCTGCTTCAAGGAAAAAGCTAGTTTTCCTTTCTTCGTATGCAAAAAAAAAAAAAAAAGAAAAAAAAAAAAAAGAAAACAAAGGCTGCATAGAAGTTGTGTACATTGTTGTCTTTTTTATTTAGACAAAAATGAAGACATACCTAGGCTAACATTAACCTAAACATCCCAATATAAATACTGCCAGAATACCATTTAGCGTTGTCTACAGAATCTGAAGAGGGAGAGGTCAATATTGCATTGACCTTTTTATAGTAGCTACTACACCTCAAAGAGCTCTCTGGGATAGAAGTTGAGATTGTCCCCAGGAGCCGCTGTCCTGGCTGTGACAACATGAGATGCCATTCATGCTTTGTGCTTTTTGTTGAAATCAAGCTCCAGGATGTAGGTCTGATGCTATCTTCTACCCTTTCTGAAACCTGCAGTGTTTGTACCTTCAAGCAGGTGAGTAAAGCCAGCCCAAACTCTCTTTTCTAGTACAGGAGCAAAATGTTTGTAACAGGAATGTGTTATGCCATGACAGGTAAAAAATAAAAAATAAATAAAAGAAAGAAAGGAGCTGGGTGAAAGTGAGTCTGTTGCACAGATGGCCCCTGACACTTTTCTGTTAACTAGGCAAGTGCTCCCTGAGGGTTGTGTTGGGCATCTCTTGGAATGTAGCATGGTGCCCCACTCTTCCCCACCTTTTGGCTTGGTTTCCTTTCCATTGAAAATAAAGTATGTGATGGAGAATTGGATTGAGCCAGTGCATGGTCAGCACTATTCCCCCCATGAAGCAGCAAAGTCATATAAGTAACCCCTAGAAATTGGAAAGCAGACCTTTGTCTAATAACATAGACTATGTTAGAAGTACAGAACATAGCTATAGACTCCTTTGGTTTCTTTTGTAATGAATGATAAGAAATAAATGGGTTTGATGAAGTTTGTCTGAACTATTTTTGGAGGTGCCTCTCTCACTGAATATAAAAGGAATCTGGGCAATTGAGCTCTCGCCCTTTAGGTAGCTGATCTGAGGCCAGAAAGTTCTTCTGTAGAGTCCGAGCAAGTGCCCTGTCCTTTAGGTAGTCTCAGGAATCTGAAGACTTAAAATATTCCAGAAAGCCTAGATCCCAGGAAAGATCCCATTATACAGGAGGAGTAGGAAGAGTGTTTGACTCACTGGTTTTTGAACAGGAGGCAAACAGATGCAGTATTCACTGAAATTGTGTATAAATCGTGTCATCCAGAGACAAAATAAATAAATGCTATTTTAACTTGCTAGTGGTGCGCTGCTGTGCAATCTTTTGTGATGTAAGATTTTAGCCAGAGGGGACAGGAAATTAATCAATTCTAGCATGTGAGTGTTAGTAATTGTTTTTCCTAATATGAATTTGAAATGAAATGTACTGCAAAGAATGTTTCAGTTATGGGAAAGATCAATCTGCTCCTGAGGCCCCCATCCTTGTTAATAAGTTGCTTCCTTGCAAATAGAATCTCACTGATCCTTAAAAAATCCAGAGGCTTATACTTTAAAAACATTGATGCTGCTGCAGGCAAGGTGATTGCAGCCATTAGTTCCTCTTTATGTCAGGGAGGATCTGGCATCAAAAACCCAGAGGATTCCTAAACTGCTTTGCCAATGCCTTTAAAACAAAAGTCCTTATTGCCTTCACAGGAGGAAAATCGATAAAGTGGGAAACTTCCCCTTCATTAATCTGTCTGATGAATCAGAAAATCAAAGCAATTGTAAATGAGAAGTATTGCCCAATTTTCTTATTTTTGAAGTGTTTTACACCCTGCATTCTTGGTTCATGTTTCATACATTCTTCTTGGTAGCCGTGAAGACTGAGGTGGAAGATTTCTAAACTGTGATCATGCAACCTTATGGCTTCTTTTTTATTCATCTGATGTTTTAAGTGGTTTCAAAGTTGTTTATAAAATGGATGTCTAGCCTTTCTGAAGCAGAGCCAACCTTTTCAAACCAAACAGATGTGCTGTTAGTACTAACCATAATTATTGAATGATAATTGCATTGCCTTAAGTTTTAATAATGTTTAAAATAGAAGTTGTTAGGAAAACTCCCAAGAGCAAAAAATAATTCTCATATAGAGGAAGTCTTAATGCTGAAGTTAGAATACAGAAAGTCAGACATCCAGCTGATCCATACTTAGAGAAGTCAAAAATGTACAGGTGATTCACTGCTGATTTGCCCTAGTGTATTTGAGCTAACACAATGGAAAAAGTGATTCAGGTGGCTTCAGGACCTACTGTCTGTGTTTTTGCAGTTTTAAAGCAATTCTTGATAGAAAAATATCTTCAAGTATGTGGAGGAGAATAGAAATGAGCTTGAAATGCAACATGTGTTTCTCAGAGAAAGATGACTGCTTGCTACTCTTGCTGTTTATCTGAGAAGAGACAGTACCATATTGGAAAATTACTAAAGATGGAGAAGTTGGGTCAAGAATAAAAATTCTTCCTCTGCAAAAAAAGAATGTGTTTCAGAGCAACCCCAGTTCAATGAACTTCTGCTGAAGTTAGAGATGAATTCTGGACAGTTGTGCTGAGTTTCTTGGTGGATCTTCCTGGATCAGGATGAACTGAAGAAACTGAGCTTGCTGACCCTGAGGCTCTGGGAGCAATTCATGTAGGAGAATGCAGGGGCTAAAGATCCCACATGCACACGTCAACTGCTCATTTACTCTGTTTCTTATCACATTCTTTGTGTTTGCAAGTGGTGGTGAAACTGACTGCCAAAATGTTACATTTGCTATTTAACATTGCTTGATTTAACAGATTTTATATGTTTGCTTCCAGAACTGCAGTGAGAGACTTGAGTGATGAGGATACACCCCCATCACCAGTTCAGTTTTGCCTCACTCTTCTCCCCTGCCTTTCCACAGCCTTTATTACTAGCTGAAGGTAATTTTCTTTCCTGCCCTTCACCTTCTTTTCCATCTGCTTAGAGTCATAGCCTCACTTTTTCTTCCTAGGAGCCCCATCTAGCTGCTGCATGTTAATGATAGGGATTTTAAGTGGCTGGAGAGAGCTGAAAGAGCAATGGAGTGGGGACGGGGGAAGATGGCTATGACAGAGAAGGCAGCACCTGATACTTTGCAATGATTCTTCATTGTGGTGGAGAATCCCTCCTCCTACAGTAGAAGGACTTCTTGCCATAGCTACAAGTTTCATCCTTTTGTGAAGGAAGAAATGCAGGCTACAAAGCCTATCTCTCACTCACAGCTTTACTGCCTAGCCTGTCATAGTGAACCACCTTGCAGAAAGGTATTTTACAGACGATTTCAGAGCACTGGGAATAGACTGCATTGTGACCCCTCTTCATCACCAGAGACATATCTCTGTGGGCATATGGGAACAAGCGTAAGCATTTTCTTGGTTTTATGGTCCACTAGCTACATAGTTTAATAAGCATGAGCTGTGATCTAGCAAATGTTTAGTAGCCTGTAGACAGCGTGATCTGTGGGCAAAATGAACTTCAGTTCATCTGCCATCCTTCCATGTAGAATGACCAACATTAGTCCCATTCGTTTTCCTTCTAATTTAGCTCAGAGGGTGAAAAGGGGAATGCTAAGAGCTGCTGGAACCCTGTCACCATGAAGAATCTTTTTGGCATTAACAGCCATGCATCTCAAGTGAGAGATTAGGTCCAAGTGTTTGAGAAAACATGTTTAGGGTCAGACAGATGGGTATATTTATCACTCTTAACATGATGCATTGGGGGGAAATAGAAATATTGTGTTCCATTCAATAATTTTGCCTGATGTATAACAGGATTCTGTTCCATCATGGGGGAAACAGCATCTCTGAGCAAAATGTAGTGCCTGGAAAACAGCTGTTTGCACGAAATAGAGCTCTGTGTATTGCCATGCCTGTGATTAGGAATCTGCACAGATGAGTGTATCAAGAAAGATGTTAGCAACACAAACTAGAATTTGGCTTCACGTGATTTCTTACAGTTTTGTCAGACTTATTTTTAGTTTGGAAGAATAGACGTGATTTTGTATCTTCCATGGGGGTGAGTATAATGGGTGCCCCGTGACTACTGTTTCCCTCTGTAATGTGGTACACCAGCCCCAGCCAACACTGTCTTACGCAGAGCTTCATGAGCAAGCCAAAATGAGGAAAAATTTACATTAACAATATATCTGAAATTCAATGCTGTTTAATGACTGTTGTTATGATCACAAGCCTCTGGTGGTTATTTCTGTCTGTCTTGCCTATCTTAGATTTTATTTATTTGATGAATCAAGATTTGTGAGAATATTGTGTGTGTAGCCTACTTGTTTGTACTCCTTGCAACTCTACTGGGTTCTCTTGTCAGATGCTACTTCTTACCCACCCTCCCCAACAGCCTGAGACAGTTCACCAGGTTTGGAGTGAGGCAAATCCTGTGGCTTCCAGAAAAATGTTTCACATGTTGATACTGACATTAGAACAAGGCCCTAAAAGCATAATAGTGTTCATGGCTATTGGTAGCAATTAATTAGTAATTTATGCCCAATTTGAAGCTCATTTTAATTGTTCAGCATCTCTTTCTCCACAATTTTACCTAAATTGCTTCAAAAAAAATGTCAAAATTAATAGGTAGGTTTCAACAGAATATATCTGGGACATGGCTGATCCTGGCCTCTAGGTTTGCAGTAGAAGAGGCCTTCTGTTAAAAGTAAATGATGAGTGGTGTGTGCTTGTGAGAAGCACACAAAGAAGACCAAACTCATTATTTTTTCCTGAAATTTTCCTACCTTGCCTCCATAACTAAACATTCATTGAATTGGGAAAGGACTCTGACATCCTCCTTTCCACAGTGAGCATCCTAAAAAGCAGACTGAGAAACCTTTCTATCTTGCTGTCTTAAGAATATATTTTTGGGTAAAAATAGTGTTGCTAGAAGAGATCGACAAACCCCACTACAAGTACAATGCAGCCAGGAGCAAGGACTCTTAGCTCACGTAAGCAACAGCAGACTTGCAGTACACCCACAATTATAGTTTAATCAATCCTGCAGTTTCAACAAAAAGGGCCTAAGACAACCATGTAAGTCACTTTTGTCAGAGGAGATATCCCTAGATTTATAAATAGAAGGTCATCCCTATTGGTTTGGTGAATAATCCAGTTTTTTTTTTTTTTTTTTTTTTTTTTTTTTTTTAATTTAAACAATTACCTGAAATTAAATGTTTCCTGTACAATACGTCTTGGTCTTGGTTATATTCTTTCTAACTTTTCTGTCCAGAAGTCAGTCTCAGTGCTTACTGGCAGGCCTGTGAACCAATGTATGTACTAGAAATTGGTTCAAGTGATATCCTAAAGAATAACATGATGTAAAGTTTCATGGTATCATGTAGGATAATACTGAGATCCTAAACCTAATTCTAAAATAAAATAGTCCAGTTACAGATTTTATGTAACTCCAATACCTAAATATTCTAGTAATTTTACATTTTCACATAGTTCCCAAATAATGACAGATTTTTAAACTCAGGTTAGTGCAGATGTAGTTAGTGCAGATTTTTTTTTTTTTTTTTTTTTTTTTTTTTTTTTTTAATTTAAAAACTAGCTGAAGAAAGGATAAAAAATTTCTTTCTAGTGTTGTTTGGAGAGAAAACTATCAAATGTTTCCTACTTTAAACCTAACGTGAACAAGTTCTGGTCAGACTTCCAGCTGTGTAGTTTTTCTGCATCCTTTTTGACCATTTAACCTGCAAATATTAAACTAATCCTTGATCTCTCTCTTCTATGCTAGAAAATTCCTCAGGAGAAAGATCAATTTTTTCTATGTGAGAGACAAAAATGTGAAGTAACCAGGTTCCCTCCATCCAGAATTCATCCAAAGTTTTTACATGTTGCATTGTAGAGCAAATTTTACAAAGGTTGCTGTATCCTAACTTACAAAGGCCTTTCATTCTTTATCTTGATTTTATGCAGGGACAAGTAGAGACATGACAAATATGTTTAGTTTTCACATTAACTGATGGAATAGAGCTGTGGGTAGGACTTGGTTAAAGAGGGTATTTCATCTGAACTGAGCATGTGTGTTAGCAGAAATGGCAAACTGTTACTTGTGACTTCACTCAGAGTTATTGAAACCAGGCTGAGCAAGTGTAGTGAAGAGGAAAGTTTCCTCTCAATATTCAGTTGTGTGTGTGTGGTGTTGAAGATGATGTTTCTAAATTATGGCTGCTTTTTACAGGTAGCAGCTCTGACACAAACATATTTTCCTTTAGGCTAACATGTTAAGGGGGTTGTGTGCCCTGATCTTTACCTGATCTGACTTTAGGACTATGCATGTCCCACTAGTGTTAGTGGGAAGAAGCACTGCAAATTGTCTCTTCAGACTGCCTGCGCTGCAGAGACAGACAGTCTAGCTGGACTGAAGATGGTGTAGCAGAAGCATTCTAAATGTGATCATAAAGAAACTCCATGCGGTTGGGGGAATGATGCTTCCATCAAGCTGACCTGTTGGTTTAGAGATAGCTCATACTTTGCTCCTCCAGTGCTTCGCACCTTATGGTGGTCCATTGATGCTCCTTGGGACATGTGGTCCATGAAATTGCTGGAATTGCTTTATTTTCTTAAAATAAACGTGCATTTCTCTATGAAGCAGTGAGGGGAACTCAAAGCAATGAAAGAACACTTAGTTTTCTCTATTTTTAATGTGTTATAAAGCAATAATTCCAACAATACAAAGAGCTGTTGTGTCACAAGATGAGCCACAAGATTTCCTATGTTAAAAGAGGCTGAGAAACACCATTCAACTCCATGCAGTTGCAAATGGCTTGTATATTATATCTTCACAGACTGAAAATGCATTTTTAATCCTAACTCTGAGAGAGAAGGAGTGACTAGATAGTTGAAAGACCTCTTTGTAAAGTTTGTAACAAGGAAGAGCACCACTTGGAAAACTTTTTGGTGGTTTTATTTTTGTGTTAAGGATGATACAAATCTAAATGCAGAGTGGCAGGTTGGAGCAGGAACAGTGACACTCTGTGAGCCATTTCTGACTGTCCTTAGTCCTCTTATCATTTTCCACTGAGCTGTCAACTCCTGCGGCATTGAACTATCATTTCCAGAAACGCTGGTTTGGTGAAAGAGTAACCACTCCTTTGAAGGAGAAAAGGATTTCTGCCAATAAAGAGCCACAGAAAATCACTACTTGCCTCAATCTAATTTGCTGCTAGGGCTTTTTTTTCCTGGCTACTTTTTTAATGGGGTGTATGATTAGTGAGTAAACAAAGTTTACTTACATATACCGATTGCATCATTGCTGAATACCAGGAATCCCCAAGGCTCTGACAAGGCTCTCAGTGAAACAGCAGGCTTTTCTGAATGGCTTGTATTTCTTCTGCCATTAATTCTCCTTTAGCTTTTTCTGCTTGTCTGTTTCTCTTTGCTCATCTGGTAACATAAACTAACATTATTTGCCTCCCTCAGGCCTTTTTGATTTTATTTTTTTTTCCGTGTTATTAGCCATCTGTGTCAAGAGAAAAACTGAAACAGGTTTACAGTATTGCTAGTGCAAAAGTTGCTCATATAAACATAAAAATTTAGCTTTCCAATTCATTGACAGCATCATGGAAATTTGCTTTTTGAGGAGGTTACTTGCAACACTTTTTGCTGTATTACTCTGCCTTTGCACCTTTCCTCTCAGATTTAACCTGAATGTGTCTTCTGGTGCTGTATCTTGTGGATTAGTGCATCCCATTGCAGAATGTTACACATTAAATCCAGAACATGATGACATTTAGGCACACTTGCGGAGATTCTGCAAAATGATGAGGTCTAAGGAGCTCTCTGTTTATAACTGTTTATAATTTTGAGCCAGTAAATGGCATTTATATTTATTATCTGTTGTCAAATTACAGTGGCTTTTTTTTTTTTTTTTTTTTTTTTTTTTTTTTTTCTGCCATTGTCTGTAGTATCCTACTACTGTCAGTGACCAGTAGCCTTCCAATCTGTACTAGAAAGGTGAAGTAGAAAAGGAGGAAGTGGCTTATTTTATTGTAACTTTCTGAAGTAACTCTGAAGTAAAGTAACATTGTAATAATAAGAGCTTTTAAGGATAATAGGATTTTGCTTTCCATGTACTAAAATTCAAATACATAAAACTACTCCATTCCTCCTCATCCATGCTGTTAATCTTACTCTCAGTCTGGACTGACTGGTATACAGGCAATGCTGTTGTCTACATATTTAGATAGGTATTATGAGAAAGTAAATGAAAAGAAATAGTGCTAGGCTTGATGACTCTTACATTAATACACAAGTAAGACAATCAGGATACAGGCTAGCTGACAGGAAGATTCAGTCCAAGTCAGGTATTTGATTGAGACTGTACATGAATCTATCACTCGTCATACCTGATAATCGGCATGAATCCTTTATGCTGTTCAAACTGTGTTAATACAACCCTCATATATTATAGGTCTGGTGAATGGTCTCTGCTCTTGCTATGTTCAGGCTTTCAGTTCTCTTTCAGGTGTCAGTAGCAAGGAGGAAGCTGTCTAAATGTTCTGCACAGCCTGACTGGCAGTGTATTTGTCCCAGGATGCCACTGGGCCATGCAAACCTACAGGTGGTTTTGTTGTTGTTGGTGGTTCTTCCTCTAGAGGAGGTTCAGTGGATTTCTTCTTCCCAATCTTACTAGTTTTAAAAGTCCTGAGTGAGAGGTCTTAAGAAAGCCTTTGTTCAAGATCCTGGCAATGGCATAGATAGCCTTCAGCACTGTGTTTGTGGTCTTAGCTGGAGAGATAGACATGAGTGTGGATTGATGGCAGAAAGGATGAGTGACAGAAAGAGGTCCTGAAGGGTACAGGACATCAGCAGAGCACCTACCTCTTTGTATAAATTTAATCTCCATCTTTAAGCAGTTTACTGCTACTACACTCCTGAAAACAGCTACCCCACCCCCATGAACTCCCTAGAGGGCTTCTAACCCCAGCAGAGTACTGTGTTACTGTTGCAGAATAAATACATTTTATTTCTATTTGCATAACTTTTAGTTCATATGTAAATATTTCAGTTTACTGTGCAAGACTATCCAATTATTTCCTAATCAATTAACACTGCCAGCTTTCCTGCCTTAAACTGAGGAGCCAATGCTACATAATTTCAGCCTAATGAATTTCATAATATTCTGTGTCTTGGCCCCAGAATTTCCTACTTTGCCCTCAACTCCTGTGTCCTCTGATGTTCAGGGCATAATATCAGTTTGGAATAGAAAGATAACACAAAATATATGGAAACTGGAGGAGGTGATTGATACAGGGGGATAACAGCTTTCTATTGCTTACTCTTACCAAAGAAGGAAATGAGCAAGCCAACCCAAAAATCAGTGCTTGAAAGGGTAGCACCAAGAACTGCACAGGATGGGAGGATGGTATTGTAGTCCAGTGATGCTCAGGGCAGGGAGCAGTGAATACTGAAGGAAATAGGAGATCCACAGCAGATGCTGGAGTTGTGTCAGGCCCTACTGCTTTCTTGATGGGGTTGGTGAGTTAGAGGATGACAGCTCACAGAGTTTCTGTGAGATGGTTCTACTTATGGCTGCAGCTGGGAATATCATAGTGCCAAAGATAATAAAATATTTAATCTAGAGGATGGTTTGGCACAATAAAAAAAATGGCCCTGAACAGACTGAAACAGAAAATGGTTCTAACCCTTAGTGATGAGGTTCTGGAGCAAGTTTCAAGGAGATGCATTGAGGAGGGGGAAAAAGGTTGTAAGCAGTCCTCAGCAGGGTGTTGCTGCCATTTGGTGGATGCTGTAAGGTGTTGACTACTTACAAGGGTTTAGCAAGGGATAAGGCTCTGAGGCAGGGTCTGGATTATCAACCGGTTTCCTGTGTTCTCATCTGTTTTTCTGGTTCTGATCCATTCCCAGTCAGGATAATAACAGTGATCAACCTTTTCTAATGTTTAACAGGGTTTCACACAAGGTACCTGCACTATGAAACAGCTTCTGTTTCTTAGTCTTAGGCATCCAGTGCTGTAACAATATAATGTCAAGACACCTTAATAAGCCCGTCTTTACTGCCTGACCCAGAATAACAATGCTCAATTCTGTTTAATAAATGCTGGAGTAAGACCCCTTCCTTTCTATCTGCTAACCCAGCTTTGCTGCCAGGCAGGGAGAACAGACCTAAGTGGCCAAAAACATGGCTTGTGTCTGACATTCTTTGTGATATAATGTGACATTCTGAAATCAGCCATTCAGAGCTTGTGGAAATGCAAAATGATCCAAGTCTGGCTGCCCTGGCGACTCAAAGTACAAGTAAATATACCCATACTTGGATAGGATGTCAACAACTCCTATAAAAATTCAGGTGGTAAAACAGTTCAGTTTTTAACACGACTTCATATGTTCTTATATTTCTGAAATAATTCTTCTTCTCAGTTTTTAAGAAAAAAAATGTCTGTATCCTTAGTCATTTCTCAGAATATTACAAATTCAAGTCCCACCCATTTTAAATAAATTTTGCATAAGTCAGGGGGACTCAGAGGCCTCCAGTAAGGCATTCTAAATGCTGCAATTTCAGATAAAGAGCAAGACTTCTATCAACTAAAAAAAAATCAGTATTTAAAAAAAGCTTTTTTTTTTTTTTTTTTTTTTTTTTTTTTTTTTTTTTTACCACAATGTAATATGCCTACTGTGTCTAAAAAAATGGCTTATTTTAGCTCCAAATTGCCACTTGCCTCCTACTCAGTATTCTGACACTTGGGATTATTTCTGCCTCATCCTTGAAAGCTTTCCCAGTACATAATAAGCAAGCTGAAACTCATAACCAAAGTCCTGTCCTTGCATGACTTCATTCTTTCATGTAAAAAAACAAACAAACAAACAAACAAAATAACAACAAAAGCAATCCCTCCCTGAAATCTCTTCCTCTTTCCTGACCAAGGACTGTGTAGCTAGCTCCATAATATGAGTACTCAGACTTTTCAGCTGATAATTTATCAGTTAAATTGTATATATCTCTCATAAAGTATGAGTGATATATGCTGAAAGGTTAAAGCTCTTCTTTCCAAGAGCTCCATGGTATGAGCCTTGTCACCGTAATACCAGTTATTTTATAAAGTCCAACTGTTTTAATGCATCTGCTTCTGGCAGTGTTCTAGTAAACATGTTTGTCATTCAGGTGTGCCATAAAATATTGTTTATTTTTTTTTAATCTCCAGATCTGTGCCCCTACTAGGCTTCTGTTTTCTCATCAATTAAAAACTTGGTTTTGCCTTTCATGCCTTTTTTCCAGAGAGTTTCCAGAGGTGTAGTTATGCCAGCTCTTCATGTCTGGTACCTCAAGCCAAGACAATCTTAATGCTTCCCATATAAGAACAGAGGTGGGTGAGTTTTACACATCAAGGCAAAATCCCATTTAATTTGTTGTCCAGCATGACCATTTTTTTTTTTTTTTTTTTTCAGAGATCCTTATAGCTGACTTGACTCTTCTAGCAGGATGATAAACCTGAAAGAGTTGTGTCTCTGAATTCAGAGAAGCTTAGGCATACTCATTTACAGTCATATGAATACACTTTAGTTTACTCTCAGATAGTGCTACTGGTTTACAGAACACAGAGCAAGTCTATCTCAGCCTGACATAACAGATAAGATCATCCTGAAAATTAAAAATGTTCAAAATCTTAACATTCCTACATTAAGGAAATGTTTTAAAGTAGCCATACTGATATTTTTCACTCTGCCCACTCAAACTGTGAATGAAACAGTATCCTAAACTTTAATATGCTAATTCTCAGAATGATACAGCTGAGGAGAGATGAAGAGGAGAGAAGAGTCCTGTTCCTGCCCTTACAGAATTTAAAGACTCTTTCTTACACTTAGATAAATATAGACACCATTAGGAAGTGTTTGGGATTTACATATCTGTATATATTTTGTGTGTATGTGAACTGACAACCCTAGTTTTTGTAGCCTCCTATGAAAAGCTCAGCTTTAAGTCATCCTAGGTTGTTGGTTGTTTTTTTTTTTTTTTTTTTTTTTTTTTTTTCATTGCTGGATTCAGAAATCTAAATAATTATTGTCTTTCTCCAACTACACTCTTCTTTTTTGAAGAGGCTGTGATTTCTAGTATAATAGAAATGCTACATTTTTATGAGTTATGTTCTTTTTCTGTGCATGTATGGAAAGGAATGTAAGGAACATCTGGGTGGATGCACAACCTGTTTTCTCACAATTGGTGCATTTCCCTTTCTTAGAACTGCTTTTTCTTACTGTGTGTTTATCATCCAAATTAAATTTCATACCAATCACTTTTGCATTTTTGTCTAAAGTAAAGATTCTGCTGAAATGTGCAGAAGTTTAGCATAATTTCTATTTCTCCTCTGTTACAGCTTAGATAACACACCTGAGGAAGCTAAGCATAGAAGCTTCCATATCTGATTGATAGTTTGGGTTCTTTTTTCTGTTCCCTGGGTTTCAAGCAGTAAAAATCTCCCTGAAATTAGACTACAAGAGCCAAGATTCTCTGTGGCAGAGACAGATGACTTCTCTGTACTTTATGACCGTCTTTCTTCTCAGGGAACTATCTTGAGAGATGGACCAATGCAACAGGATGCCAGCTCTCCACAGTCGATGGTACTGAGGCACTGGCAAAATCTGGCTGATAGAAAAAACTTGCAAGTGCAAGAATTACTAGGATCCACAGCTGGCTATATGGAGACTATCAGAATGAGTCGCTCTGGCTCAGCACCAGCACTACAATAACAATCATCGCTATTCCTCTTGGTTGCCTCTGCACAAACCTCCCCGCACTGATTCTGGCAGGACTTGCTAGCCTGAGAACAACATAACAGGAATATCTGGCACAAAGTCACTTTCATGGCTCTGCATGGGACCAATTTTTGTCTGTCAGGGCATATTAGCTTTGGTGCTGCCCAGAGGAGGCTGTACTGCTTAGCAGGCTCTGGCCTGGAGCTACTTGCTAGCATGTACTCCCGCTTTGCTCCTCACCTCCTCTTGACCTTCCACTAGATAAGCAAATTCTTTAGAGATCAGCATGCAATACAGTCCTCTCCTAGGTACTCACAGGGCAAGGAACAACTTCCTCACAGTATGGATCCAACCCAGGGGCTGTCTTCTTACTTGTAGCACTTTAAACATTCTTTTCTAATATCAAATTAATTAAGACTGATATAAAATAATTGGCACATTTACATAATTCAGGTTGCCTACCTGAGTGTCTTTTATGTACTTTCCTCTTCCCCCAGTCAAAATAAAGAATAAGAAAATTTTCAAGATGATATCCTGCCCATACTTGAAGGCCACTGTGAAGCTCTCATGGACTTAAGCTGGGTTAAGATGTCTCTCTCTAATCATTTACTCTCTGATGTTTTCAAGCAGCAGAACATCACAGTTAACAAAAATATCCCACAGGACTTGGAAAAGGTCTTGGAGCAATTCCATCCCAGAGAGGTAAGTGTTGATGTTCCAGACCTACTGTAATCTGAGAATATTTTTTTTTAAATTTATTTTTATTTTATTTTTATTTTTTTTAATTTTTACCCGTGGTTATGGTTATACAAACTGTGTTGAGCTCTGGTCTACCTTGCAGCCTATTGTGAATAATAGGGAGTCAAATAACAATTAGTTGCTTGAGAAATGTTAGATCAATTGAAACGATGACATAATGACATAACTGGTAATGACAAGCACAGAGCTGTATTTGGTCTTCTGCTATACTCACTCTTGCCATCAGTCATTTATATCTGCTTTTCTCTGTCACAATGTCATGGCATGAAGACCAATCTTGTGTTGTGACTTAAGGTTTGCTATTGTGGTCTTTCATAACAAAGCCTCGTTATTCTTTGCAGAACCTTCTGCTGTAGGGTGGTGGGGACTTGGAGGGAAAGTATGAGCAATGAATAGGCACAAGGTGGTGTCCTGGTCCTGATGCACAGATTCTTGGTGAATAAAGATAGCTGTTGTGGGTGACAGATCCCTGAGATGATTTTCTGAGAAAAAAAAAAAAAAAGGTGCGATGGGCTGAAATTATTTTTAAAATAGGGATTTAGCTGCTCCCTGACTTACTTTGAATCTGGTTATATCCTAAAAAATCCAGCCAGTGCCTGTAACTGTTATTTCCCAAGGGCTGTAGCAATTCTGGCCCTCTAATAAGGTTTCAAATTAAATATGAATGAACACAGGTTGTAAAAAAATTCTAGTGTGTGTGGGAAAGTATTGTTGTGTACCTTTTGGAGTCATATTGACGCTTCCTTAATTGACAAAAGATTAATGTGAGAAGTGTGTTGGTTTAAAGGACTAACTAATCCAGATATTTTCTGGAATAATAAATGATACTTTCCACTTTAACTAACTGAAGCCTCAGTGCACAAATAACAGCCTTGTCACAGAGAACTGAAATTAGAGCAAGCATGTTACCATGCTTATGGCTGTGACCTGAACTGTAACCAGACAATGGAGGCTGATTCTACTCATGTGGGTTTTTTTCTTATGGAAGTTTTTGGTCTAAAAGACTGCCTATGTTTCACATGCTGTTCTTCATGGTCAGAAAGAAGGTAATGAATGGAGGTCAGGGAGTTCACTCAGTAATTCCTTTTGGATAGTGCAGCTCATTGAGCTTAAAAAGAGTAGGGGAGTTCCAGGCATGACAGTTTCTGACAGCTCCACTTGTGTTTGTCACTTCAAGAGCATTGGATGTTAGTTCACAGGTGAACATTGAATAGTAACTAATTCAGTGCTGAATCAATCTATAAAGCTCTGAAAACATTTGGGCCTTTGGAAAGGAAAAAGAGGAGAAAAGAAGGACCTTGAAAAATAAAACAAAGAAGAGGGAATTCTATTTAGTCCCTGGCAGAATTAAGATTTCATTGTGCAAGTTTGAAATGATGATAAAATATCTCCTCTTCTTGAAAACTCCTCACACTAAATCCCAACTATGTGCTTAAGTCTTACTGTTCTCACTGCAAGTGAAGGATCAGGGAAGGTCAAAAAATCAAGGAACTTGCAGAGAAGTGTTCTAATTAGTCACTTTCTGCATCCCCATGGAACTAATCTCTCAGTGACATTGAGGCAAGAGTCAAGTCTGTCCAGCAGCATCTCAAACCATCTGCTTCAGTATGGCCGGTTATGCTTCATTTATTTTGACTCCTCTGCATTCCATCTGACTTCCAAATTTGTCTTTGGCTCTGGCTATCCAAGTGAAACTCTAGAAGTGCATGTGTTCTGGTAATGACACATACCTTTCCTGGTGATGATGTAATTTCTCCCATCATCCCAGTTTTGGGGTAGAATTTAGTTCTACCAGTCATTCACATGAAGCATTGATAACATCTGCTCATCTTTTTTTTTTTTTTTTTTTTTTTTCTTTCCCTAGTCTTGTCTTCCTTTCCAAGGACCATCTGTTTCAGAATACTTACACATTTCTGAAATGCCCCCATTCCCTTCAGTTTTTGTTTCAGAGTTTTATTCTTGCCTTTTCATCAAGCTCTGTAGATCTAGTCTTCATTCTTTTTCTGATGTATGCCTACCAAATTCACATCTTTCCAAAATCTCATGTTCTTGTGATTCTGTTGTGCCTTAATTCTCTGGTGGTCCCTACCAACATTGGCCATTCTGTGATTCTGTGATTCCTGCAGTACCTTGCAGAGCACTTCGTCTTTCTTATGCTCTCTGTTCCCAGAAATTCTCTTCACAACTACTCTTGAGACAACTGATCATAATGTTTTGGTCTAACAGTGACACTTGCGAGGTCTGTACGCTGATAGATCTCTCTGGGGTGAAGTGTAAACTATACATGCTGTTATATTCAGTGAACTTGTTTTGCTTCTTTTTTCCAGCTCTGCTAACTTAATGTAACTACATGCTTGCCTAATCACTACTAAAAGAATTAGTAGCATTCCACAGGATGCAGAAGGTTTTTGAAGAAAAAAATAAAAATATGTTATTTGGAAATATTTTCAGAACTGCAAAAGTGACTGTTAAAATATGCTAGACATTCTCTAATATAAGCTTGATTAAGCAAAGAACTGGTGCTTAAAAATTTTAAATTTACCAGGAAGTTTGTTTTTCATTCTAAAAGCTGTGTGTTAAAAGCTGTCCATATTCTCCCATGAATCTTTTGATAGAGAGAAAAGCATATATTATCTGTTCTGCATTTCATGTATGTTTTGCTCTTCAGAGAGAAACGAGACTCTATACTCAAGCAGCATGTTTGTGATTCAAGAGGATTAGGATTAGTTCTCATTGTAGCCTGAAACACACTTTATGATCTTTGGCTTGCCATGTGCCAGGTACAACAATAATACTGGCAATATATATATATATATATATATTTATTTTTTTTTCCTGAACACAACTAAAATTTTACAGTGGAGAGTCTTGTAGAAAGCTTATCATTAAAGGTGCCCTATATAAAGAAAAGACACTGTAATTCTACTTCATCATCAGGTAATTTCCTGGATGTATCCCAGTGCAAAAACCTGTCTGAATTACTAATGTTCATTTCCATTGGAACAAATGCCATGAGTTTAGTCACAGACAGGAAGTGCTCACAATGTTCATCTTTACAGAATTAATTTAGATGATTAAGTCAGGAGACTGATCTCCTTAAACTCCCTCTGTGTCAATCAGTGGAGGGGAAGGTTTCTCCAGATCTCCATGACAATTGGTAACATAAACTTATCTGATGTTTCTGCACTAGTTACATCTGATAAAAAGGGGGAATCAGAATAGATTGCGCTCGCATTGTAGATTTTTTTTTCTAGGACCACTTAAGACCCTTCATGGAGCATGGGGCATGATGGTTTTGAAATATAAGTGTATTTATTTATTTGTTTGTTTGTTTGTTTATTTTTCCCTCTGTTGAAATTGCCGAAAGGACTTTGATGAGCTGTGATTGAATCATACATGAACCATACTGGTCCTTTCATGGGTATGTAATGTTTTATGAGTGTTTGGTTGTGAACCAAAGTGGTAAAAAATATGATGTGTACTGTCCAGAAAGAGCAGCCAAGGGTGAACCAACACTGGATTGTGACTTGGAGAGATCTTGTAAGCTCACTCCAAAACAAAATTTGGGAGCAATATGAAATATGTGAAATAAGGAGGAACAGAACACTGGAGTGCAGAGGTAAACAACAAAAGTGTTGGATATTTTTTTCCTTCTTCTTCTTACTTTCTTTCTCTCTCTTTTACAAGGTAGCAACAATTGAATTAAACTGTGATCATACTACTTTTGCTAAGCTATGCCCAAGTCACCAACTGGCTCTTTCCCTTCGATTTGCCACTGGAGCACTGAACACTAGACTTCAGCTCTGGGGTACAATGTTGCCCTGTTCTGGGTGGAATGATTAATGTGGAAAAATTACAAAATAGTGAGGAAGACAGATGGAAATATTGCAGGATGGTTTCTATGTAGTTAAACCAAGGTTTTGTTTCCTGGCTGCCAGATTCTCTCTCTCTGGACTCTTGGCTCTGGCTCACCTCTCTTCCCATCTGGCCATGTCCTGATTTCCCTCTGGAGCTGCCAAGTTTCAGCCTAACACTGGGCTGAGACTTGAAGCTTTTCAACATTTCCAGGCTGACATCTGCAGTCGTATTGGTGGGAGTAGATTCTTTGTGGATTAATGTCAATCTGATGGAAAGTTAATCAACTCCTTCCTTTTTTTCATACATCTTTCTTGGAAGTGGAACCTTGCTATGCAGTGCCAGAGCTTCCTTGACACCCTGCAGTAAAGGCTTTTTACCTTTTACCTAGTGTGGGGGAATTAGCATCTACAAACACTTAATAACAGTTCTGAGCATGAATGCCATTATCATGATGAGTTCTAAATACTTTTATACTGTAGCTCTTGACTGCTACAACCACTGTGGAGAGCACTCTGTTGTACTAAAAAAGGAATGAAAATGGTCCCTGCCATGGGGAACTTTCAGTCCAAGTACAGGATGGGAGACAAGTGACTATTTCAAGCAGGTAGTGAAAAAGCTTGCTAAAAATAAATGTGTGCTTTACTTTTAGAGATTTTCTTTCTCTTTTATTTAGCCAAGACAAGGCTGTCAGTGGAAGGGTGTAAAAGTCCCAGCTTAGGGTCAACACAGTGTTTTTGATTTCCTTTAAGTAGCCGTGTTATCTGTATTCTTAAAAAAGTCATTCTGAACAATTATATTCTTTGTTGTCCTGGCTTCACAGCATAACTTTCAAGTTGGTAGTTGGAGAGGGGAAAAGTTGGGGATGGAACAGCCACTAAGGTCTAAACATTTTTGGAAGCCTAAGCAGATTTCTTAATAGAGGTTCAGTAGCTTCTTGACTCTTCTTCAGTGTTCCATGCTTCAAGTACAAAATCATGACAGCAAATTCAGATTGGATCAAATTATTTTACTTACTTGTTCCCTTCTCTTCATTCAGAATTCAACTACTCATACATCTCTCCTATACCGCTCCATTTCTTTCCCTTTCCCCCTTCTCTTCCCTTACCTGCTTCTTAGACCTAGTTTGAGAATGCTGTTTTGGTCGTAATTGGTCTGGAAAGAAGAGAACTTTTCTTCTCCATAATCTCTATGTTTTACAACATATTGACATGGACAACCCCCACTCCTAACTCCACTTGAGGTTTTCTTCTTTGCATTGTGCCTGAAATATGTGAGCAAACATTTAGTGGGTCAGAGAGAGGGTCTATCATTCCTTTGCTCTGTGAGGGTCACACACTATCCATTCAGCCAAGAGTATGTCAAGGGAAGGACATTACATCTCAGTTTAAGCAGCAAAATAATACTGTTTACAAAGATCAACCTGTGGTAAGTGATGTTTGTTTATTTAAAAGAAACCTTGTGTTTCCAATTAACTTAGATGTGAACACTAGCATATTATAGACCAGATGGTGTTCTTGAGTATGTGTAATGGTGTATGTGTGTATAATTTAGAAGGGAGAAGAAACACATTATCACATTTTCAAAAAGGGGGAAAGTGGGAACATGGAGACTATATTCTCTGCTTAAATCCACATTACTAAGTTTCCATCAGAGCTGGGAAGTTTCAATGTTTTCCACCCCTAGTTTTGTATTAATATGGCTTTACAGGGACTGTAATAGATAGACTAATGGATGAAGAGATTATGGTTGTTTCATCAGGTTCTTCTCTGAAGACTTCTGGAGGTTACCTTGTAAAACACTCTGCCCAAGCAGGGACACCCAGAGCAGGCTGCCCATGGCCATGTCCTGGTGGCTTCTGAAGATCTACAAGGACAGAGACTCCACAACCTCCTTGGACAGCTTGTGCCAGTGCTCCGTCACCTGCACAATACAGACATGCTGCCTGGTGTTCAGAGGGAACATCCTATGTTCTAGTTAGTGCCCACTGCCTCTTGCTCTGTCACAGGGCACCACTAGAAAGAGCCTAGCTCTGTCCTCTTTTCACCCTTCCTTCAGGTATTTATACACATTGATGTCCCTGCTGACTTGCATTGCTATTTTGGTTTCTCAGAACCATTTGTGAAACAACCGTATATGCTGCTATTTCTGTTACCCTGTGGGTACAGTTTTACCAGGGCTGTAGAGGGTTGGAGCTTCCTTGGCTAGTCACAAGATGTAGGATAACCATCATAATTTGTCAGAAAGGAAGACGCTGAAAAAAAAAAATGGAAAAGGAAAGAATTCTTGCATCAATAGAGAAGGTCTGAACCCGTGTCACTGCGCACCATGGATAAGGAAACAATAGACTAGGATACAGAGAAGATAAGGTGTTATTTAGGTTGGACACAACCTTTACCTGTGCTTAAAAAGGTGTGTAATTAATATAAGTCTTAAAATTATTAGTGTTATTAATATATGTATTAATATATGCACTGCCTCAGTAATTACTTGTTCAACAGTAGCTTTGGAGCTAACAACAGGGGATCCTCTTATAGCAGTGGACAGACCATTTTTCTTTCTAAATGTAACTATGAGAATTGTATTTAACTAACACAATGTATTTCCTCAAACTCCAAATACAGTTACACTTTACGTAAGTTCTAGAAGAAAGATGTGCTTTAATAATCTACTAGAAAAAGTGTTTGTGAAAAATCTACTTATTTTTTTACCCAACAAACCACTTGTATGTACTACATTCAAAACTGAACTTCCTTAGTGTAGCCTACTCCTACCTGCTCAAAAAACTCCTAGATTTTTTGTACTTTACACTTGTAGCACTCCATATACGGTGTGAGAGTTAACTTTTTTCTTTTTTTGAGTTCTTTTTTTTGTTACCAATTACTCAGGTATAGAAACTCACTCCTAATATAAGAAATTAGCCACCCATAATTGCTTACACACTACTATTTTCACACCTCAGTCTATTTTCACAAATGTTAAAGGCAATTGGTGGCCCTTGGGGACTCCTCATGTCACCCCAATGCAGCAGCCCAAAGGAAGCTGGGTCCTCTCTTGTGCTCTGTGCAGGAGGGATGCCACCTCTCGCACAAAGGCTGGGGGATGGGAAAGAAACACTCACACAACCCCTAGAATTGGCAACAGAGTTCTTTATTGCTGGGATATCTTGCAGGTGAGCCTGTGGGATGTCCATGGTGTTTGGTGGCTCCAGGCTAATGCTGGGGATGGAGCCTGTGTGATGAGTAGGGAGCTTGCCGGACACTCCTACGACACTGTTGGTGCACTCTGATGGCAGGGAGCAGAGGCATGCCGGGGTAGTCGTGGGTCTGATCTGGCTGAGGTGGATCCAATTCCATTGGTTCCTCCACATCTTTTGGTGTATCCCTCTCCATGGGCTCCACGGTGCTTGGCATAAGGACAAGCCAGTCCTTGCCCGGGACTGCCCACATGGGATGCCTTCCATCTGGAATGTTTTCAGGCCAGGGTGCAGAACCAGGGTGTTGCCCAGTTCCACACCAAGTTCCCATGCCACTCTCTGGTTCATTTCCATGCATGGGTTCAATACTGCTGCCTGGGTTATAGCCATGGCTGGGTCCCACGCTGTGTTCTGGATGATAGGCATGCCTCTCCTCCATGCGTCCAGCTGACGCTCCTGCCTTTGTCCCACAATACCGTTGTGCCATTGGGAAGGCACAGGCCCCCTGTTGCTGTATGGCTGAGGGGGCAGCCTGTTCCCTGCGTCGTTGCGGTGCCAGTGGTACTGCCTGTAAGTGTCTGTGGGCTGAGCGCCAGAGGTCCCTTGGGCAATGGTGTCTTTTGTGCCACAGATGCTATCCATCTGCCCTTGACACTTCTCCTTCTTGTTAGGTGCATTCCTTCTCGGTGCTTCCTTGGACTGCATTGCTGTCCTCTCACACCAAGACGGCCTGCCGCTCGCCTTGCTGCTTCGGCTCTTCTTCCTGCCACACAAGTTGGCTGTCAGAGGGCCTAGAAGCTCAGCAAATGGTGGGCCAGCTGCAGGGGGCCTGTTTTATAGGGCCCACAGCAAAGGTGTGGTAGTAGTGGCCACTGTGATCTCAGCATGCCTCTGTGATGGAGTGTCCCACGCGTGGCCAAAGGCGTCTGTGTTGGGGGTGGCCTGGAAGATGCCCTCACATGGAGGAAGGAGGAGAGTTGGGGGAGCTGAGGGCCCCTTTTCTGGAGCTGGCTCCCCCAAGCCATTTGGCTTGCCAGAGAGGACAGTAAGGTCTCCCCTGAGCCTCCTCTTCTTCAGACTAAACAACCCCAGTTCCCTCAGAGACTCCTTATAAGACCTATAAAGATGAAAGAATAAGCCTAGAAGCTTATTATGAATATCAAAAGAATAAGCTTAGAAGCCCTCAAAGATGTTCTGTGAATTTCTTTTACAAAGTAACCAAACTTTAGGGATAATGACTTTACTGTAATCCTATGTATTGAACTTGCTTTTCTGTTGCTTGGAAGATTTCTAACCAATGGGTAATTTCTAGTCGTGCAGAGTAAAAGTCATTAGATCATCATGTTCACTTTGGGAATGCTTTCCAACCATCAAAGTATTATGAAATATTATCTGAACTAAAAATGAGAAACTTTCTACAACTAGTAAACCCTCTAGTGAAGACACTTACTGATGAGTCTCCAATTTCAATTCCAATTCAGTTGAAGATGCCTCAACGACCTTGCTGTTAAAGCAATTTTTAATGCATTTGAAGGTTAGAGGGGTTTGTATCTATCCTTTTTATAAAAGTTACCATTACATGTTTTACTTCTTCTTGTACTAATTTCTTCACAGACAACACAGTAATGTGTTTGCAGAATGTTGAAGAAATTTTCATTTCATGTTTTATACTTTTCTAACTGTAGTTAGTGTTTCCACATGGACTAGAATGGTTATAATGGAAGTATTCTTTTCTTCTGTGATCTTCTTCTTAAAGTCATTTCAGTTGAGCTGAATCTGAACAGATGATACAGGTTTTTACATGATGCTTGCACAGCAAACCACTGAGGCTACATATACAATTTTGCTTGTCTTTCAACCAGAATGTATGTAGTTCAACACCATACTATTTTGTATGTTGTACTGGGTTTACATGCAAGGTTTTGGAAGTGGGGTGCTGTAGGGGTGGCTTCTGTGAGAAGAATACAGAATCTGCCCCATGTTAGAGAAGGGCCTGTTTCAGATAGCTCCAAAGAGACCCACCGCTGGCCAGAGCTGAGCCAGTGAGCAATGTTGTTCGCACCTCTGTGAGAGCAGATTTAAGAAAGTAAAAAAAAAAACAAACAAACTACTGCTGTGCAAGAGCAGCTGGGAGAAAGGAGTGACAAGCAGCCCTGCAGCTCCCCAGGTCAATGCAGGAGGAGGGAAGAAGGTGCTCCAGGCACACAGCAGCAGTTCCCCTGCGGCCTGTGGAGAGGCCCCTGGTGGAATAGGCTGTCCCCCTGCAGCCCATGGGTCCCACATGGAGCAGATCTCCATGCTGCAGCCCGTGGAGGAGCCCATGTGGAGCAGGTGGATGTGGCCTGGAGGAGGCTGTGGCCCATGGAAAGCCCCCGTAGGAGCAGGACCCGGGCCAGAGCTGCAGCCCGTGGAGAGGAGCCCACGCAGGAGCAGGGGGTCTGGGGGGAGCTGCTGCCCACCCGTGGGGGACCCATGCTGGAGCAGTTTGCTTCTGGGGGATGGATGGACCCCGTGGTACAGAGCCATGTGGGAGCAGTTCCTGAAGAGCTGCTGCCTGTAGGCAGCCCCCGCAGGCTCAGTTCGGGAAGGACAGCATCCCTTGGGAGGGACCCCACGGGGAGCAGGGGCAGAAAGTGACCATGAAAGAGCGCGGAGGTGAAGTGATAGGGACTGACCGCAGCTGCCATTCCCCATTCCCCTTTGCTGCTTGAGGGGAGGAGGTAGGAGAGGGTGGATAGGTGGAAGGTGTTTTTACTTTTCTTTCTTTTTTTTCCTTCTTTCCTTCCTTCCTTTCTTTCTTTCTTTCTTTCTTTCTTTCTTTCTTTCTTTCTTTCTTTCTTTCTTTCTTTCTTTTTTTTTTCTCTTGTTGTTTCTCACTGTTCTAGCTTGTTAGTAATAGTTAATAAATTTTATTAACTTTACTATTCTGAGTCTATTTTGCTTGTGATGATAATTGTTGAGTGATCTCCCTGTCCTTATCTCATCCCTTTGAGCCCTTTACATCATATTTTCTCCCCCTTTCCCTTTGAGGAGGGGGAGTGAGAGAGTGATTATGGTGGAGCTCAGCTGCCCAGATGAGTAAAACCACCACATCTTTGAATAAGGTCTTCACCTGAGAAGACTGTCACAACTGACCTTTACCTATTCTTTTTATTTTTGCTCACAGATCCCTCTTGTACTTGTTCTCCATCTTCCATGCCCATTAAATCTCTGAAAGTAAGGTGAAAGATATTTCTTACAGCAGAACAGTACACCAGCTCAGCCCCGTCTATACCTATAACCCCATTTCATTTTTTTTTTTTTTTTTTCTGCATTGAAATATTTTAAACTGTTGGCTTTTTGTCAGTTTCAAGCTCTAACCTCAAATATGCTGGAGCAGGCCTTGAATTATGATTCCTTTTTGCATTACAAATTTATTGCTTGTGGATGTTTGTCATGTTGTGATGCATCTGCACACAGATGACAAGATTAAACTTTTGCCTATTTTCATTGGTGGTGGACTGATTTTTTTTTTTTTAATTATTTTTTCTCTTCATAAAGGGCATGTGAAATGTGCTGAGCAGAAACAAAACACATTACCCTGTAATTCACTGGAGTACTGTGTGCCCTTCATGCAAGTTTCTTGACAGCTTCTGCCTTCCTTCTACTGGGCCAGTTTGAATCTGTGTTTCCCCTACATTCCCCTGGTGATTTGTTATTTTTGTTCATGAAATCCCCAATTTCTTTATAACTGCAAAACACTGTGCATTCCTACTAACTGGGCCATTCATTTCTGTTCCTTCCTTCCTCCCCATCTTAGATAAGACAGAGGTTTTTTCTACAATATGCTCTCCAGTTTTATGCCTCATTCAATTTTAAATGTCTTACATAAAGAAGCTCTGCTTCAGGGACCACTTAATACTATTTTAGGGCCAGATTGTGACTTGGATTTTCCATATCCATAAGTTACATAAGCCGTATGAAATTTGGATTGGGATACACAGAATTTCAGCTACTGTGTTCAAGGAACAGGTACAAAAGACGTGGGAAAAGTGTGAACTTTTTGCTTTCCTCTGTCAATTTAGAGGCTAGAGCACTGGTGCAAGTGCAAGGTAGTTGCTGCAGAACAAGTCAGCAGTATATGTGAAAAAAGAGGCATGATGACAAAGCATGACTTTACTGCCTGTAGCTTCTCTGAGGTTCTTGGTTGTTTTTCTTGTTCAGTTCGTGTTAAAACTGACATCTGTGCTGAGAGTTAGATGTCCCTACCTGTTTACCCTCTGAATATTATCATCTGGATCCTGCAGAAAAAGTTTCCCTTCTTTTCTAGTTTTACCTTTCATCTTAACTTGTGCATTTGCTGAGCAAATAAAGGCCTTGCCTGCTTGTCCTTAGTTAACTTGTGAATGAAACTCCTACAGTGTTTTAAGCAGCAAAATTACAAGATACAGCAGAACTTTATAAAACCATTAGGTGGAAGCTAGTGCCAATTATTATTATTACTTTTTTTTCTCTTTTGTTAAGATTTTGCCAACAGCTGTAGATGGTCTCACTGTAGGCTAAGCTGTAACATCATGGTTCCTAGAACAGCACTGACGTTTGTTACACACAAAGCTAAGACTGATCAATTCTGTCAATGTGGTCATTGTGGCTTTGCCTCCAGGGGCTGGATAATGTGTTGCCTCACAGAATGCAGAGTTTGAAACTGGATATTTTAGATACCCTGTTATATGTATTAGATGTGACCAAATGTGAAAACTGTAGAATACCATACATTTGGTTAATGTATGAAGTAACTATAAATAGGATTTATTTCTGATACATTTTAAAGCCTAGAGGCTAAAGTTGACTAAACTTTGCTAGTTTATGGATCAAGGCAAGTCAAACTAAAATAAAACATGGTATATGGTTGGAGAGCGTGGAAGATAGCTTCCTGATGCAGCTGGTTAGTGAGCCTACCAGGGGTGGCGCCCCGCTAGACCTTCTCTTGTGATGATAAAGGTCTAGCGCCCCACTAGACCTTCTCTTCACAAACAGAGAAGGACTAGTGGAGGATGTGATTGTCGGGAGCTGTCTTGGGCAGAGTGACCACGAAATGTTGGAGTTCTCTATTCTTGGCGAAGCCAGGAAGGGGACCAGTAAAACCACTGTATTGGACTTCCGGAGGGCTGACTTTGTGCTGCTGAGGACACTGGTTGGTAGAGTCCCTTGGGAGGTGGTTCTGAAGGGCAGAGGAGTCCAGGAAGGCTGGGAGTTCTTCAAGAGGGAAATCTTAATGGCGCAGGAACGGTCTGTCCCCACGTGCCCAAAGACGAGCTGGCGGGGCAGAAGACCAGCCTGGCTGAACAGAGAATTGTGGCTTGAGCTTAGGAGAAAAAAGAGGGTTTATAACCTTTGGAAAAATGGGCAGGCCACTAAGGAGGACTATAAGGATGTTGCGAAGCTGTGCAGGGACAAAATTAGAAAAGCCAAAGCTCATCTGGAGCTCAATCTTGCTACTGCCGTTAAAGATAACAGAAAATGTTTTTATAAATACATCAACACAAAAAGGAGGACTAAGGAGAATCTCCATCCTTTACTGGATGCGGGGGGAAACTTAGTTACAAGAGATGAGGAAAAGGTGGAGGTGCTTAATGCCTTCTTCGCCTCAGTCTTTAGTGGCAATACCGGTTGTTCTCTGGATACCCAGTTCCCTGAACTGGTGGAAGGAAATGGGGAGCAGGATGTGGCCCTCACTATACACGAATAAATGGTTGGTGACCTGGTACGGCATTTGGATGTGCACAAGTCGATGGGGCCGGATGGGATCCACCCAAGGGTACTGAGAGAACTGGCAGAGGAGCTGGCCAAGCCGCTTACCATCATTTATCAGCAGTCCTGGCTATTGGGGGAGATCCCAGTTGACTGGCGGCTAGCAAACGTGACACCCATCTACAAGAAGGGCCGGAGGACTGACCCGGGAAACTACAGGCCTGTCAGTTTGACCTCAGTGCCAGGGAAACTCATGGAGCAGATTATCTTGAGAGTCATCATGCAGCACTTGCAGGGCAAGCAGGCGATCAGGCCCAGTCAGCATGGGTTTATGAAAGGCAGGTCCTGCTTGACGAACCTGATCTCCTTCTATGACAAAGTGACGCGCTGGGTGGACGAGGGAAAGGCTGTGGATGTGGGCTACCTTGACTTCAGCAAGGCTTTTGACACCGTTTCCCACAGCATTCTCCTCAGGAAACTGGCTGCTCTTGGCTTGGACTGGCGCACGCTTCGTTGGGTTAGAAACTGGCTGGATGGCCGGGCCCAAAGAGTCGCGGTAAATGGAGTCAAATCCAGTTGGAGGCCGGTCGCTAGTGGCATTCCCCAGGGCTCGGTGCTGGGGCCGGTCCTCTTTAATATCTTCATCGATGATCTGGACGACGGCATTGAGTGCACCCTCAGTAAGTTTGCAGATGACACCAAGTTAGGTGCCTGTGTCGATCTGCTCGAGGGTAGGAAGGCTCTGCAGGAGGATCTGGATAGGCTGCACCGATGGGCTGAGGTCAACTGCATGAAGTTCAACAAGGCCAAGTGCCCGGTCCTCCACCTGGGGCACAATAACCCCAAGCAGAGCTACAGGCTGGGAGATGAGTGGTTGGAGAGCTGCCAGGCAGAGAAGGACCTGGGAGTGATGGTTGATAGTCGGCTGAATATGAGCCAGCAGTGTGCTCAGGTGGCCATGAAGGCCAACAGCATCCTGGCCTGTATAAGAAACAGCGTGACCAGCAGGGCTAGGGAGGTGATCGTCCCCCTGTACTCGGCTCTGGTGAGGCCGCACCTCGAATACTGTGTTCAGTTTTGGGCCCCTCGCTACAAGAAGGACTTCGAGGTGCTTGAGCGAGTCCAGAGAAGGGCGACGAAGCTGGTGAGGGGCCTGGAGAACAAGTCTTATGAGGAGCGGCTGAGGGAGCTGGGATTGTTCAGCCTGGAGAAAAGGAGGCTCAGGGGTGACCTTATCGCTCTCTACAGGTACCTCAAAGGAGGCTGTAGCGAGGTGGGGGTTGGTCTGTTCTCCCACGTGCCTGGTGACAGGACGAGGGGGAATGGGCTTAAGTTGCACCAGGGGAATTTTAGGTTGGATATTAGGAAGAACTTCTTTACCAAAAGGGTTGTTAGACATTGGAATGGGCTGCCCAGGGAAGTGGTGGAGTCACCATCCCTGGAGGTCTTAAAAGTCATTTAGATGTAGAGCTTAGGGATATGGTTTAGTGGGGACTGTTAGTGTTAGGTCAGAGGTTGGACTCGATGATCTTGAGGTCTCTTCCAACCTAGAAATTCTGTGATTCTGTGATTCTGTGATAAATTTATATGTTATTGATCTGAAGGGGACAGTAGTATGTTCACTGAATCTCATCTAACCCTCCTTTCACCTTCTCCAAATTCTTGTGCATAGGAAGCAAATGGGAGTCATAATATGTTTTCGTCATAGAATGGCTTGGGTTGGAAGAAAGTTTAAAAACGTAGTGTGACATCGCATGGGCAGGGATGCCACTCACTAGGTCAGGTTGCTCTGGGCACCATCTAACCTGGCCAGGGATGGGGCATCTACTACTCTGGGCAACATGTTCCAGTGCCTCACCACCTTCTGAGTAAATAGTTTCTTCCTAACCTCTGATTTAAATTTCCTTTCTTTTGGTTTAAAACCATTCCCCTTTGCCCTATCATTATCTGCCTGTGTAAAAACTCGCTCTCCATCTTTTTTATAAGCCTCCTTTAAGTATTGAAAAGCTCCAATGAGATTTCCCTGGATTTCTCTCCTTCAGGCTGAACATACCCATCTCTCTCAGTCTGTCTTTGTAGAATAGGTGCTCCAGACCTCTGATCATCTTCGTGGAGGTCCTCTGGACCAGTCCTAACAACCTTACATCCTTGTGCTGGGGGCCTCAGATCTGGATGCAGGACTCCAGGTGGGGCCTCACAAGGGCAGAGCAGAAGGACACATTCACCTCCCTCAACCTGCTGGCCACTCCTCTGTTGATGCAGCCCAGGATGCAACAGACAAATTAATTCTTTCCAAGTGGAATGAGAAGCGAGAGTGCAGATTACTGCCATTCTGGATGTGAGTGTAGTGAGGTGTCAAGGAAAATTAAAGTTTGTGGTGTTTCTCCACAAGTGGGATATTTTCAGTTCAGGAATAGCTTCTTCTGGAATGAAGCAAAACTCTTGATAAGACTTTGTTAAATAATTAAAATCTGACTCACTAGTTCCTATATAAAAAGTCCATAAGATTCCACATACAAAGAAACTGTGTTGGAAACTTATTTGCAAGAAAGAAATAATGTAGTGATTGTGTTTTTATTACAGTGTTCCTTCATCCCATTCAAGTGTATCTAATTCAGGACGTGAAGATTTTCCTTCTGTCTTTAAATGTAATTAATGGAGGCTTGCTTATCATTAGCCCAAATTACTGCCAAGAACTTCCTTGAGAACTACAGGCTTTATTTTATGAGACTTTGAAAAATGATCTGACTAAGAGTATTAGAAATGAAAAGTTTGATGACATTCAATGGTTATTCCTGAGCCCATTTGACTCATGGCAGTCCATTTGATAAAGGAGTACAAGCATTCAGCAGTGGGTTTGTTCTTTGTAATGAAATTATAAGATGCTTGTTATCATAGCACTTTTCCATCTGGCTTTCTATCTATCATTAGGCAAAACATAATGTCTGACTCTTTTATCTTTATTTTTTTTATTTTTTTTTTCCTGAGTTTTTTCCTAAGTTCTAAGATACTGAATGAAGTAGATATGGTAACTAACCCTAAATTCATTGTGTAGTACCAATGAACAGATCATCTTTCATTTGTTTATACATCGTGGTCCACAAACTCTACTTTTTCTTCTTAAAATAATTTTCTTCATTTCCCAACGGGTAATGAGACCAGCAAATAACCATACTAGCCTGTTGCTTCTTTGTTCTACATTTTCCTCTTCTCAAGATGATAGGAACACTGCTTTTGACTTCAAAGGAACATGTTCAGGGTCTGTACAGTGAACAAACAAGCTGTGTATCATCAGGTCTTGACTTTGTATGTTAATACTGAAAAGCAGTATTGCTGTATCTACTCCTCTGGATAAATTTTTTTTTTTTTTTTTTTTTTTTTTTTTTTTTTTTTAATACAGACTTCCCTTAATAAAAATATGAAATTAGAAACTTTAATTTTCTGAGACTTTCTGAGATTTTCTGAGACTCCTGCACTCAGTTTTACTGGCTATGCCAATTTTTTTTTGCTAACATTCCCTGGCTTTGGCAAAGGTTCAATGTATTGGACCTCCATGCAGCCAAGCATGTCGGTTTCTCAGATTCTCAGATTCTCTTCCATTTTCTTCCTTTCCTTTCCTTTCCTTTCCTTTCCTTTCCTTTCCTTTCCTTTCCTTTCCTTCCTTCCCTTCCCTTCCCTTCCCTTCCCTTCCCTTCCCTTCCCTTCCCTTCCCTTCCCTTCCCTTCCCTTCCCTTCCCTTCCCTTCCCTTCCCTTCCCTTCCCTTCCCTTCCCTTCCCTTCCCTTCCCTTCCCTTCTGTAAAATATTAGAAATCAATTCTGTATTTGCTTGGCAATAATAAACTGCCTTTATTCAATGAGGTTTGAGTCTGTTACATTTAAATCCCTACAAAATTTACACTCCAAGCAGTACAGTAATTTGCCTAAATGATGACCTTCAGAATCCAGGGCAGACTTGCATTTTAAGGGAATTTAATTTCCCTTAAAATTTGCATTTTAAGGGAAACTTGTTGTAGGATCATCTTAAATGAATGCATTGGCAGTAAGGGAAGACAATTAAAATGAAAATATGCAAAGGGACTGGATTAGTAAAAGAAAGCTCTCTCTGAAAATTTGCTAATTACAGGTACAGGTTTAAAGTTCAGAGCTAGTATAACTTGGACTGGCAAATGATGTGGTCCCTTCTCTTACTGATGTGTTATTCTTTTTTATGTATTATTTTTGAATTCAGCTTCAAATTGGGACAAAAAGCTAGTCAGATGGAGGAAGATTAGGATTTGTGGAAGATCTAAGACAGCAGACAGTTTACTGAACTTGTTTAAAATAAGTAATGCATCTGCATTAATTCCACCAGATCCAGTAAAACTATTGCTGGAGCTGGATATGTTTCAGAGTGTTATGATGGCCATTGAAATTCAACATCACATTTTTTAAAAAAGTTTATTCAAATTAGTGACAAGACTTACATTCTATGTATTTTGATAATTTCTCTCTTTTGATATACAATTATTCTTACAGTTCTTTTTTTTTTTTATATTTTTCCTTTTCCTTAAAATACACAGATGTACACTTCCTAGAGTGCATCAGACCTTGATGATTGTTTTCAGGCAACTCTATTCTTGTGGCCCTGAGTATGCCTGCATCTTGGCATGTCTGAGGTCTGGATCTAAGTCTTCCCTACTAAGATATCTTTAATATGTACTGGGAGAGAATCAGAATAGGGGAAAAATCAATGTCCAGTGGGAGATTCATGTATTAAACGAATGGTGTTATCAGTTGTCTCAGCTCACTACAGAGCACCGCTCTGGGACAAACTCAGTTTAATAACCTCTGTTTGTGAATGTCTTGCAACTGTATGCCAAGTACCTGGCAGAAAAAGGAAGTAAGATCACATGGCAATAGCTTGCTTTTTCTTGTAGTCATAGCCTCAAATCCTCTGTGTTAATACAGCAAAATTAGAGATCTTTTAGGATCAGAGTCCGAAACTTGTGATCATATTTACAAAGAATATGGACTTCTCATAGCACTGTGAGAAGCATGTAATGACTGGGAGATTAGGACACCAACCAAAACAGAGTGTCATATCTATTTTGAGGTGCATTAATGCATTCAGCCGTAGAACAGCAGCAGATCTTGGCTTTTTTAACAACATTTCACTTTTTTTCCCCTCACACGTTATCAAACATTTTTTTATTTTTTTTCCCCTTTCAACTTGGAAAAGATACCAACTGACTACTAATCCTTGAATATAATGATTATTCTACATATAGAATAGAATATTCTACATATATAATCATTTCCTTGATTCTAATAGGAAAGAAGAGTGTAGGATAATGTAAGAAAATTATTTGGTATCGATTTTGTATTTATTTGGTACTGAAAATTAAATAATAGCTTCCTGTAAATAACTGTATTTTACTCACATGTGACTACACTCTTTCAGGGTCAGGATTCAGGAATTTCCCCTTTCATAAAAGCAGAATTAATACAGTAATGTAAAGATACGGATTAGTGGGAATGTAAGTACAATTGCTTTTGCTTCTGCATTATTATTCCCAGGCCAGTGAGCACTTGCATAGATGATGGCAAGAATATGTTCTTCAGATAAAATGTCAGTTCAGAAAAATACTGCTGATTGGAAATGGTTACACACCACTGCAGTGTGTAAGGAAAACTGCAATGACTCAGAGAACTAAAGGATGTATTCCCTGGGAAAAGATTTCTTGCCTGATAGGACATATTAACAAAACATTAGAACCTCAGAAAATGTAGAGACCCATTTCTGAGATTGAATTTGAATGAAAAAAATAGACGTTATAGTTAGAAGAATTTTTTAAAAATGGAAATAATATTTTATTTCTATATGATTATAATTGTATAGACTGTATTATCTTGTGGTGGTCAATTACATTTATGCAGAGAATGATGACTGAAACGTCCTGATTTTTTGTGCATGGCTTGACTTCTTTAAGGTCAGCCTGGATCCAGGAGTTTAAAGGAATAGCACCAATCTCCACAATCTCAGCCCAAGTATCATATAACCTATTTTGTCAGTTGTATCCCAGGTGATGGAAAGCTGACCCTAAAAGTCATCTTTTATTCATACTGGTAGCCCCTAAAAGGGATCAGCCCTTGATTATGCATATGTAGGAAAAAGTTTATAGCCCATAGAATATGCAGTTTATCCCTTCTAAACCACAAAAACTGACAGAGGCACCTCCATTCAGAGCTGAGATGCCTCAGTCTCCCTCCATAATAATTGTGGGATGAGAGAGAGGAGTAGGGAGAATCAAGTCTTAAAATGTGTATGTAGATGTGGGAAGGGAGGCATCTGTCCATAGCCCAAACAATTTTAAGGAGCACAAGAAAATGAACTGAAAAGGGGCTGCAATACTGATATAATTTACTATGGTGGGATCATCAAGTATTTTTGTTTGTTTGTTTGTTTGAAAGGTCTTTGTTATCTTTTTAGTATATTCCCCTGCAGCCTTATGTTTTTGCTAGCAGTAGGGCTTCCTCCTTAGTTGCTCTTTGGTCTTCTGCTAGTGATGGTGGGTACAAAGCATCTGAATCGGTGGAAGATGTGTTGTGTATCATCCCAGTAGTGGTTATTGCCTGGTGAAGAGTTTCCTCAGTGAACCCATTTTTTAGGGTAACTATTTTCCCTGTACCTGAAATATTACTCCTTCATCAGAAAGTAAGGAAGGCAGTATATGAGATGTAGTTTGATAGCATGATATGCATTTAATTGGCTATTATGACAAATTCACTGTTGCACAGTATAGAAGTTCCAAACACAGGGCAGCCTAGCAAAATTGCCTTTTCTTTGAATGAGGATTGGACTTAGAAGATCTTGTGCTTATGTGATGTCACATGGTGTACTTCTGCTTGTGCTATCTTCAATATAATCTCGTTTTTGTTTCCTGTTACCCAAAGACTGTCTGCCTTAGCAGTGGTGCTGAAGTTCAGCTCATAATACTCCAGTCTCTAATCTTGATTTGATACTGTCCAAATCACAGAATCACAGAATTGTAGGGGTTGCAAAGGTTAGAGATCATCAGGTCCAACCTCAAATGATACAACTAGTCTGCCCATCTTGCTTTGTTTCATCCTCTTATATTTCCCTGCTGGTATTTGAACTTACTAAACAGATTCCCAGATCTGACCACTACAAGTTTTCATATAGCGTCCTCATTAGGTTGTAGATTGCCTTTATCTCCTCTCTGAGAGAAGGGATTATTAACATGCTATTGTGCATATTACACATTTCTAGGCAGACATCACAACTTAAGAAAACATAAATAATGCCATAATATGTCACTCCACATTGCAGCAGTGCAAGCTATTATGGACAAGTTCAGCACTTAGTGTTTTCTCTTCACAGTCTGGTGGAAATGATAAAACCAAGACACCTGATAATGAGATGTCTGTGGATTAGAAAACTTCTTCCCTTCCCTTCCCTTCCCTTCCCTTCCCTTCCCTTCCCTTCCCTTCCCTTCCCACAGACTCCATTGGATTAACTTCCTTTCATTGCTCCAATTACATTTTAATTAGTTTCTTCACATTTCAGCAAGGAACTGTCAAATCTATATAAACTGTCAAAAATGCACAGTTAGAATACCCTGACTGGGATTGGTACCCATTGATATGTTTTCATTCGGGTCTTCTCCAATTCCCCTTTTTAGGTTATAGTTCTTGTGTCTGTCGCCTCTTGTGCATAAGACTTTGTAATTTTCTCTCCTTGTAACAGGTCTCTGTGAGTCAAACTGCTGTTAGGACTGGTTTTCCTGTGAGGATTCACTGACCAGTGTAGGACAAGTAATCTTAACGCAAGTTATTAAATATATATATATATATGTTTAAGAGGGAAGGCAAACATACCAAACCACAGAGGAAAACAGGAGACGGTTGTGGGTCAGTGGGGTTGTCTGTGCTTGTGTAAGGTGTGCAATGCTGGGCCTGCTGCTGGGCACTGGCTGAGCTGGGTCCCTGTCTGTCTTCAGCATGGAAGCATGGGCAGGAGTGTTGTGTAGAGGAGGTGGTCAGAGAAGGGGAAGCTAATGCTACCAGGTCCCAAGATGCAGTGAGGTCATGGTCAGAAGACATATCGAAGTCCTGTGAGAGAGAAGCACTTCTTGGTGGATGAACAGCCAGAACCAGCTCTGGAGGAACAGGTGTCTGTTTGATCTTTTTCTCTTAACCTCTCTCCTTCTTTGTGGTAATGTGTGCTTTTTATCTAAATGGTGAGGGAGAGAGTTGTGTGAGATAACCACTTATCTACTCCATCAAAAAAAAAAAAAACAAAAAAAACCCATTTGTTTTCTACAGAAGGAGCTCTCAAGCTTAACTTCACTTATTTTTGCACTGTCTTCAGAGGGAGAGAGAACTATTCTGGATCAAAGAGAGAGCTCCTTGTGAGGAGGACATAATGTGCACGCACTCAGGAAGAAATGGTCTTCCAAGCTCTCTTTTCTCATGAGTAAGTGCAGACAGCAGTAATGCATGCAAGGCTAAATACAGGTAGAGGACACTTTTCCTTTCCTCCATAGGGAAAAGAAGAAAGGCTAGATATCTGGCATGTTTTGCCACAGATGGGATGTAAGTCCCTTCTTTGGAATCCTGGTTCTAGATGAATGGTGAGCTAGGACTACATGCAGTTGGAACAGTACGGGCTTGCATACTGGCAGAGCCAGCTTGTTCTTTCCAGATTGCTGAAGCTTATTTTCAAAGGTCTCATTATTGGAGATCTTCCACTGTGTATTTAAAGCCACTGATACACTGAAATCTTCCTGTCAATTAACTGAAAACAAATTGCTGTTACTTTGTAATTTAAGGGGGACCTTTCAATAGAAATATGTTTACCAACAGTTACACATACGGAAGTGTTTTTAAAATATTTTAAGTACACTGTAATTAACAAAAGGTGTGAAATGAAGTTGCCTGTGTTCACTGCTTTATAAGCAAGGCCTTAAATTACACGAACTATCAAGGTTTCTGGGCTGCTTTTCCATGTATATGGCCAATAAAATTAAATAAATGTCCTATCTCTAGGCAAATGTCTTTATTTTTTTCTTTGGTTTAGGTAATCCTTTCAGCTAGGAAAGATGCAGTATGAGCAGCTTACACAAAAGTTTCTCTTTATAGTTACAGTGAAACGCTGATGTGTGAAATGCATGCTTTATCCTATGCTTTTTAATAATTGTTTTACACAATATACTAGTGTATAATGCAGGAAATTTGTTAAAGCTATCATGGATTTCTGAGAAGTACATTTACTTTCAGCTCAGAAAAATGTTATTGTTGTTTTTTGTAGTCAAATTATAAAGAGATAGATTTGGTTTTGGTGGAAAATATAGTCATCTTTGAACATGTGAGTCTATAATTAAAAATGTATGCTTCCTGTAGTTCATGTAACTAAAATATTCGTGGGTGCACAACTGTGTGCAGAAATAGAAATGCTGAAGCACCTATATGTTTCTCTATGTGGATCTTGGTTTCACATCAGAAAAGCTGTTTAACTTTATTTTGTAACAGGTGTCTGTGTTGTGATATTGTTATTCCTCTCCTGGTACTTCTCAGATCCTGGAAATTGCTGAGATGATTCACTGGCAGGAAAAAAAAAAAAAAAAAAAAAAAAAAAAAAAAAAAAAGAGGGACTTTTATATTCAGTTTTACCTGCAGGAGCAAAAGGGAAAACAGGTATAAAGTATGTTTTACAATATTGGGTAAAATTTACTTCATGTACGTGACCTCTATTCCATTAAAATTCACTAAATCTGTTAAGAAAGAATTGAAGTCTTGTAAAGGGCCATATTATTGGTGGTCTTATAGTCATGGTCTCTACTTGTCACTTCAGTCATCTCACTTCAGCAGAAACTGTTATCTGTGAAGACTGAACATATTCTAACGAGTTTGTACAATCATCTAAATATCAGTTAGAAGAAAAAGACTTTGCATTGTTGATATTGCAGGCACTCTGTGAGCTAGAAGTGAGACTACCATTTTTTTTTATTATTATTATATTTTTTTTCCATTAACAGGACCAGATGTATGCTAAGAGGTCTCCTGTATCTTGAAATGTTTCACATGATCTATAGGTTTATCATTATTTAATATTACTTAGAAAGGCAGTAATCATGGGAAGTTTCTTCATTGCTACTACTGATAATGTCAGCATGGTTGCACGTACCTATTCCTTTTTTCACTTTGCTGCCAGCTTGCTGCAGATGTACTTTTGTACATCTTTATTCTTCTGAGATCACTTGGACAGCTAACGTCCCCTGTGTGGAGCCCCATTAACATCAGTCAATAGCTCTGTCCCAGCTTGTGTTGATATTGGCAGGTGACATTGGCAAGCTGGGTGAAATGCTATCCATCTCTAAGAGGTGTTCAGATACCCCGCCTTGCTTCCTTGCCATATATGGGACAGTGATCTGGTGGAGCCTGATTGTTTCATGAAGATTCAGATCTTTCTCTTCCTTTCCTCCTCAATGGACTCACTACAGAGGTTGCCAGAAATTTCTTAGTACATCTGAGAGACACATCTTAGGAAACGCTGCATGGAGTTGAGATAAAAACACTTTTTGACACTTTTCTATTGACACGGTTTCTATTGTATTTCTAGTGGGAAATTATTATACGATATCCAAGGACTTAGCAGTAAAGTTTGCTCTGCTGCTCCTCCCCCTTGCTCAAGGTCTCTTTTGTTATTTGTGTTGCCACAGTGTCTGTGGACCCCAGCTATAATCAAGTTCTCAGTGTGTGAGGCATGGATTGTATGTCACAGCTCTTGCCACAAAGAGAGTACAGTTTAGTATGGGAAGACAAAAAGGGGTAGCTGAGGTAACAGAGACATGCTGTCGCTTGTGTAAAGTCATCCAGTGAGCAGCATGCTGAAGCAAGAATAGGACCATAGTCTCCAAATCCCAGTACCCCTGCAAAACTACTGACAGATGTTTCTTTTTAAAAAGAAGATGTTCCTTAAAAAGGAAAATGCATTTTTTAGACATTTTCTTGCTAAAGAATCTTTAGAAATGCCAGAAGGAAAAGGAGATGAAAAATCCTAGGTGGATCGTTTGAATAGGAATTGGGTATAAATCTGTCTGAGAGTGATTGGAAATAAGACTTGGACCACCTTTAGTGACTTTCTCCCAATTCACAGAAGATTCAGTGGGAGCTTCAGTGGGATTCTTTCCCTACATCTAGCTAACTTAACAAAACCACCTAAACCCTGATATCCTGCTATATAAGGTATATATATACCTAAGTAAGAAATATATATATGTATTTTCTACTGCTACCCTGTTTTTAATAAAAGATATCAGTATTTTTATTAGAAATAATGTGTTCAGTTGGGCCAGGAAATATACACCAAAGAGAATCTGACCCCATATAGACAATTTTAGTCTGTTTTATTCTTTCTCTTATTAGTATGGGAATTCATTAATAGTTTGATAAAGTAAAAAGAGAAAGAAACATGGAAAACAATTTTGGAAAACTCTTTTAAGTATATGCTACAAGTCCACAGCTTGTAATGATGTAATAGACAAAGCAGTGAAAGGAACAGAGGGGTGAGAACAGTGAAATTCAGAACGATATGAATGAGTGTCAAGTAAGTTTCAATTGACTCCAGACTCTGGTATAAATAAATGTCCAAATATCTATACACTTTCCGAGTCATCTGATACCCTCCCTAACTATGTCTTCCAGAACAGCTGGGAAGCCTGCCTTAGTAAACAGTTCAAAAGTCCTGCTCATTATTTTCAAAAAGATCAGGTATGTGACTCATTTACAGGTAGATTCTTTTAGAGATGGCCTGTTACAGGCATTGAGACATGTTTTATTGCACTAAAATCTAGAGAAATTCTGTTGGACCTTAGTAAATCTATTGTTCCTCATACTTTAAACATATAACTTATAATTTATATAGATATGACATTGATAGATATGATATATAGTAAATATGATATGTAGTAATACTGAACATAATTTATGTTTAAGAAAGTGAATCTTACAAACTCAAAGCATTTCACTGAAATGTGTTGACTTCATAACTTCAGCTAAAACTATTTTTAGCAGGCTTACCTGTTTTTTCCTTTTTCTTTTTTTTTTCCTCTTTTTTTTTTTTTTTTTTTTTTTTTTTTTTTTAATTTTAGAATTATACTGTATTTTTATCAATACAAACCAAAGCAGAGTAAATGTAAAATTTCCATTTATGAATAATTTCTCTGGCTGATTTACCTTTTGACAATAAATAAAACAAGCAGCAGTTGCCACATCACTTAGAATAACCCATGTCTATACTGATTACCAGTTGAGAGATCAGCATATTCAGTCCTCTTATTCTTATTCAATATGTTTATTCTCATTCAGAATAGTTATATTATTGAAAACTCATTTAAAAATCTGTGAAACAAGCAGTACATTGTATAAAACAGAGATAAATTTCGAATATATTTCTATCTCCCTTTTAAAAAATAGGTTGATGTCTTTGAAATTAAATGGATTTTTATATATATATATATATATATATATATATATATATCTATCTCCTTCCAGGGCAATATTAACATTTTGATTTAATTTTTCTTATTCAAGATGCAAAAAAAAAGACAGAATTTGCCACCATATGGCAATGCTAGCATCTGAGCAGATCTTGTGCTATGCACTTCACTGCCTTTCCTGCTCTGTCCTGAAGATGTTACAGTTCAGCAGAACTCTACTTCCATTTGCTCCTATAATTTTAGTTCAGACAAACAAGATAGGTAGATAACACAAAAAAGAGATAACAAAGTTTTGATATACAAAGGCGTGGGAACATTCTGTGAGGGAATATTCAATGTTTTTCATAGAATCCTTGTTAACACATATCACCATGGAATAGTGAATAAATTAAAGTGAAGAATGATAGCATAGTATTGTGAGTGAAAGAGCTGTAGTGACGGGAAAATCCCTCCAGTAAGGCCCCCGGTTGCTACACTATGAGCTGAACAGGTGAGAAAGGGATTCCATCCCAAGAAGAGAAGAGAGAAATAAAGAAAGACTCTGTGCATTTCAAGTGCAAGATTCTTATGGGAAAAAGAAGCCAGAGCCCTTCTGGTGAGAAAGTATATCTGCCAAACAGCTTACAGTTATGCAAAGTCCCAGTGATTGTCTTATGCAAACAGAGAATTAACGGTCCAAGAAGATTTATACTCAGAAAAGACTGAGTGTAAAAAGTAAGTTTTCTTCTGGGAAATACAAATGATAAATGAAAATATTTTAACGTACTGTTTACGTGTTATACTGTAAACAACAAATGCATATAATAAGTAGTTAATGTAGGATTTTTTTTTTTAATGTGTAAATGTAAACAAGTACATAAAAATGTCTATTCTAAATATAAACAAACCTTATTTAAAGAGTCCTGAGATGTAAGTGACATTCACATAATATCATTGCCCAATGGAAGGAGAAAGGATGCGCTACATAGCTAAAGTAGATGCTCTCTCCCCAGGAAGAGGCTTGAGGTGTCAAGAAAGTGAATGCTGATGTTCCTTAGTAATTCCTTTCTAAGTTAGACTTGTCTCAGCAAATGTGAAAATAGTACTTTGTTGGATCTAGCAGTAGATACAGATCCAGGAAAACAAGTCAAGCTGTGGTTTTGAACACCCTGAACTTCCTGCTGTGCAGAGCTGGAATTTGAGTTTAGCAGTATTTCTACAGAGAAGTGCTCTGTGCTCTTAAGTGGTGAAGTTTGTTTGTCCTAAACCAAAGGATCCCTAGTAGGCCCAGCACAGAAAAGAGATCGTTGAATTGCTGGTTGTTTTATTTGCAAGGATAAACTATTAGATAACCTATATTTTCCTGTCAGATAATTCACTTTATGTTAAATCTTTAATTCTATCCCATTTTTTTCGCAGAATCACAGAATGGCCGAGGTCGGAAGGGACCTCTGGAGATCATCTAGTCCAAGCCCGCTGCTGAGCAGGATCACCTAATGCACATTGCGCAGGACGGCATCCAGGAAGGTTTTGAATATCTCCAGAGAAGGTGACTCCACAACCTCTCTGGACAACCTGTCTCAGTGCTCTGTCACCCTCACAGTAAAGAAGGGCCCCCTAATATTGAGCCGGGACCTCCTATGCTTCAGTTTGTGCCCATTTCCTCTTGTCCTCTCGCTGGGCACAACGGAAAAGAGACCAGCTCCATCCACTCGACAAAAACCCTTCAGATAGTTATATACATTAATGAAGTCCTTTTGCATAAGGATATCATGATTAATGAAATATAAACAGTTCAGTGAAAATACAATATGTTATTCCTTTCTTCAAGGTTTAACAGAATCAGAAATATTACCCATCTGACTTGAAAGAGATAACATAAAAATCACATCACTGATTGCTTTAGAAATGTAATTTTGCATTCAGACTGTGATATGACTGTTTTTGATTTAGCTGAACTTCCGAATCTTGGATATGAAGTCATCTGCTGTATAACCTAGCTATCTGATTGCCTCCATGTGTGTGGTAAAGCTACCTGGATCTTTCTGTGCTGTTCTTTCTTTTTCTACTCCTAATTAGAGTAGGCTGTACCCTACAATTCATTTCTTCATCCCTGTTTAAGATTTCCAGTGTGATGGGGGTAATTATAAAAAATTCTTGTCATTGTTTTTTGATCTCAGATTGAAAAAAATAATTGAGATGTCTTACTTTAAATAAAATTGATCAAAGCCACTGTTCTACCAGCTTCAGTCACAGGAGGACTAAATTCAGTGTGAGACTTGTGTTGAAACTCTTGAAGGTCATAGCTTGAGCTGCGCTTCATGTTCTTCAGGCTTTGGTTTCCTTTATTTTAGCAAGGTTTTCTCTCTCTCTCTTTTTTTTTTTTTTTTTTTTTTTTTTTTTTTTTTTTTCCCCAATGTTCACACTTGCAAAGTTAATTTTATTTTGAGGAAGTGTGGGATTTTATCATGGTTTCTGTGTTCTGTCTGTATGTGATGCTATTTCAGTGACATGCATTGATCAGCCCAGTTCTGCTGGAGGTAACCCTTCCTGTAGCATCTGCCAATGTCAGCAGCTGATCTAACACCTGGTATTGCTACAAGAGCATTTCAGTTCATCCTCTAGGATGGGAAGAATTCTTGCCTGTCACACAAACAGATGAGGATTTGATGTTATTGCATTCTAGATCCCAGACTTTTTTAGCTTTTTATTTTTTAACCAAGTAGAACATTTTAACAAAACTATATAGCCATGAGTATACATTAGCAAAACTGTATCTAAAATCGTGGATTATTTTTTAGGTTCTGTATATATTTCATTAATGCTTGAAAAAATGAACTTCATGTGCAAATAGCCTGAGTAATTTTGCAGTGAACAAGCTGTTATTTATATATTAACATTTCCTGAAGAGACAGTTTCTATAGAACATCAGGAAGCAGCCATAAAAGTGAATATGAGAAAATTCTGGGACAGAAACAAATAGATGCATTTTGCAATTGCCTATGCAGAAACATTCCATAGAAGAGGTAGGATCACATGCAGAACAAATCGCTTGCCTTTGTGAGTTGGCAGAAAATATGATTAAAATAAAGTAGTGACATCTTATGTGACAGAACCTGAGTAGGCAGCACAGCATTTATCACCTCCTGTTCACTAGCTTTTCTTTTTTAAAATTAGTGAGATTTATCTTATATGACGCCTACTCATGGTCTTGTTGGCATGAACGAAAACAAAAAAAAGAAATGTAGCTATGTAAAATAATAGCATGAGTCAGTGCAGCCAACATGAAGGCACAAACACATTCCTGATGGTATGGAAAAGGAACTGTACAATGGTGCATACTGGCTCCACCAAAGGTGTTGTACTTTCTGGAGGTTTTTTTTGTTTGTTTGGTGTTTTTTTTTTTTTGTTGTTTTTTTTTTTTGTTTTTTTTTTTTTTTTTTTTTTTTTTGGTTTTGGTTTTGGTTTTGTACTCAAAAACTCTATTTATATTTAGGGAAAGCTATATATGAGTTATTTTCTACGCTTTGAGGATTGGGGTGAGATCTTGATTTCAGCTGTATAAATTTGAAGTTATTCTGCCAGAGTCAATAAAGTCATTCTGAGTTTATGCTTGTAAGACTTTAATCAGAATATGTCAGCGAACAGGAAGATATGACACATGAAAATCATTGGTTGATGCTGTTGTATTTCTTTCAGGCTAAGCATTTTGACATCTTGCTTGGTTTTCTGTGCTCAGTTTTCTGTTTCAGCCAGCCTATACACTGAGACCAATAATCTCTCTCAGGAGGTGTGGAATCCGGGATGTTTCTGACAAGAAGGAGTTGGACTTGATGATCCTTATGGGTCCCTTCCAACTCGGGACATTCTATGATTCTATGAACAATACCAAAAAAATCAAACCAAACCTAACTTAAATTACTTTAATTTTAGAAGGCCCGAACAATGAAATATTTGGAATTCCAAATGGCATAATTTTAAAAGAGAAATCGAGTACCATCACAGAAATCTACAGGTAAGAGAAGGAGCACAGCAGGGAAGAAGATGGATTATTTGATGAATGTATTTGTTAAACCGGAGATTGCAAAAGAGCTCAAGAACAAATTACATAGCTTATGTGGAAGGAGTAGAAACACGATCCATAGAGTAATCATATATGTTGTTTTAAACCCTACTTTTAGGAAGGGTTTGAAATGAGGTTTTTGAAGGAAGAAGAGTGACTAATATTTATTTATTTATTTATTTATTTATTTTTAATGTCTTTTCTGATGAGTCACTTTCCAATATCCACACTTGAAGAATGTCTCTAAATGTAGCCCAAGGGTCCATGGGAAAAACTTGAAGCTGATATACTTGTATGTCTCCTGGGCAAATGATAGGGAAGCCAATACCTATTTTCATCCTGCTGTCTTTAGGTTGGCAGTTACCCTCCAAAAGTGGAGTCAATTATTGCATTCTCAGTCCAAAGGGGGCAAGAACAGCTGTTCTCACTTTCTCCTGGTACACCTACAGCACCTGACATCTAGTCAGTTGGAAACACATAATCTGTCCTTGAATTTGAGTGAGCTTTGTAAGGTCCTTACATGGAAAGCAATGGCTTGGGTGGTATGTGGGTTGTTCTTTTTCAAACTCTTTATTCTAGCAACAAATGCCTATGGTGTGAATGCACCCAGTTGGTCTGCATCCAGTATTGTTTTCTTTGTATTTGTTTGTACATTGTTTTCTTTGGTATTTCAATACAGAGCTAGTATAACACAGGCCTAGAAGAAAGAAGGGTAAATAAATACTGCTATGTAACTTGTACAACACCTTGGTGCACATTTTACTGTGGAAAAGGAAAACAGCTCAGGGCATAGTTATTGTTGTTAAAGAGTTAAGTATGTGATTTCAATCTGCACTGGGCGCAGTGAGAGTTTTGGATGACTGATTACTCTCCTGCTGTACAATTCCATTACTTTTTGCTCATTTTCTCGCCTGTCTGTTCTAAGTATTAAGTGAGCCATCCTCAGATCATCTGTATTTTTGTAGTAGAACCTTGCAGCCTTGAATACAAACCTCATAAAAGCGTAATAAAACACCTGTATATGTTTGCTAGTTATTAAGATAACTAAACACCAAATTGAGTGGACTTTATGAGGTCATGAAATGTGTGGCACACCTGTCCAACCTTTAAGGTTTTAAGTCATTGCTAGACTGAGAGTCCAGGAAGATCTTATATAGCACTGCACTCTTAATGGGTTCCCCTAGAAGAGGTCTGAGTGCTTTAGGTACGGGTCTATAACATGCAGCACTGCTGTGTTCCTGCAGGTTATCAGCCTTACAGTCATTCACATTCATTCATGCTTCCATGATCAGAGTACGGGCAACAACAATGCATTTGCCTAGAAAAGAAAAAGCATTTGCAACTGAAAGTTATTAACTGACACTTCTCATTTAAGCAGTGTCACTTACAACCAAATATTTAGACTTCAAATCAGGATAATGAAAAAACATTTTCAGAACTGTGATGGAGCTTCTATCTAATTGACACTTGTATTTCCCTGAAACTGAGGAGAATAAAGTTTCCTGAAAGTATGAGCAAGTTAGCAGCAGCTCAACTCCTGCAGCCTTGACATACTTTGAGTAGACAACATTCAAATCACCAGTGTCCTTTACTAAATGCTCACTAAATTCTCTGCTTTTGCTAATAAGGAGATAGGTGAATACATAATTAGTCACCTAGCAACCTCAGATGAGTGTTCTGAACAGTTTTTGAATGAACAGTTGCTGACGGATTCTTAAAAATAGCTTTCTTTTTTCTGTTGTTGTTGTTTGTGCAAGTGGAAGGTGTGGTCCCCCATATGTGTTTGTGTGAAATGACAAGCAGTCAACTGAAGGGAGAGCAACACAGAAGATTAAATAAAAATGGAATCATAGCGTGTAATTGGCATACATATATATATAGAAATTCTGTTTCTATTCTTTTAAGTTGGCTCTGCATAAATTTGCATGACATACCTCAAGTTCCCTGTCTGTTCCATGGCATGCTAGTCAAATTCTTTCCTACAGAAGAAATGGGAACATAGATCCTTTGGTATGTTAAACAGCTGACCCTCCCCCAAACTCCCTGCTATTCCACAGAGTAGAAAAATTAACACAGGGACTCATTATTTGCTTGTGGTAGGTTGTGAGAGAATTAATTCTTGCCTGCATTAAAAGTCACCCTTGGACCTTAGGTTTAAATAGCAAGGGATAGCAGCAACTGAAATTGTATTAATGACAGCAGCTGGGTGGATGGGACAAGGGTAGTCATGGCCAGCTGCTGTCTGGGCGAAGGGCAGCAGCTGTGGGCAATGACAGCTTTTGTACCATGTTCTCTAAACTGTGTTCACAAGGAGAGGGCTACACCCTCTTCAGCCTTCTCAGTAAATTTACACCTGGACAGGGCAGAGACAGAGCAAATTGGCATTCAGCCAAAATTTAAAGCATCATTAGACTTTGGCAACTGGTTTTCCTTAATACTCTCTTGACCATGGCAAGCCTGATGATGCAAATCACCTACCTGACCACAACTGGCCACCAGTGATTCCCTTTCCAAAGACTATTCTTTTAGTGACAAAACTAATCAGACTGTTTTACTTGTCCCTGTGGCCAGCTTACATGTCACAGGACATTCATATGAGAAAAGGTTCCTGGTTGTACCATAACCATCTTCTGTTTGTACCTGGCTAGTGGAAAGGTCTGTATGGGACAAAGTGTACCCCACCTCAACAGCTGGACACACTGGGTTAACAAATCAGGTTGAGGTCCCATTGTAAGTGGGCCCTATGATAAGCATGTAATTTTGAATGATTGATCCCAGCAATGAAGGGAAGGGTTGGGTTCTTAATAAACCAACCAACCAAACAAACAAACAAAAAACCAAAACAAACAAACAAAAAAAACACTTGATTTCCCCCATTTTAAAAGCCCATAATATTGAAACAACTATTTATTTTGGTAAGTGGAGGCACTTCTTTCATTCATGTGATAATTTAAAGCATATTATTGTTGTTCATTGTAGGCACTGAAAGCCATTAGGAATAAAGACAGCACTGCTAAACGCTGCTGACATTTTTTTAAAAGCTTTCTTGGCTTTCTTTTGAAGCTTCCAGAGCTTTGTTTGAAAAATAAGAAACACATTGTAGTGATGAAGCCCACAGGATGAAGCATAAACAGGACAAAGGAAAATTTTACAGCAAATGTGAGAAAGGTCAGGTAGGTTGGTTAATGATAATCTGCCATTAGCGACTTTTAACACACTGACTCTGGGATTGCCTTTGTCAGAGTGTAAGGCTTGTTTTTATTTAGTTAATTTAAACATTGAATAAACCAGTTATCAGTCAGTTTACGCCTTTATTTGAAAAGGCCACTCTGAGTGCTGTCCACACATTCATTGCAAACTGCATGCGTGTGACTCTGGGCTCTTATAACTGTGATGCTGTGTTGAGGAGATGTGTGTGGCTAGTTCATTTAGCATAGAGTTCCCTAAGCATTGAAGTAGGAGAATCTGACACACTGGATGAGGCTTCAGCAGAGCTCACGCCAGGCTTTGAGGCTGCTGGGGACCCTGGTTCCACAGTGTGCAGGCAGATGAGAAATGCCTGAGGTATGGGACAAGGCCATGAAGGGAAACCCAGTGACACTGTGGCATATTTTCTTCCATCAGGAACTTGCCCTAAAAGTGGGGATGTGGCCTACTCCAATTTTATTTTCATTGGAGAAAAGCAAAGAGTTTGACAGCTCACAGGAAGTGAAATCTCAGTGAGGTTTTGGCAGTTTATGAAAGGGTCTTGGCAAAATTTTCAAAATAATGGTGAATTTCCTGCAGAGGTAGAAAACACAGCAGAATGTAGCTCTGCTAACTGTGTCCTTTCATGCATTAGAGACTGATAGTTTCTTCTGAAAATTGTGCTGGACCTTTCTAATGTACATTTTAAAGCCTGATGAAGTGCTATGCTGCTGCGCAGCCTGTGCCTGGCAACTCGAAGTTGCATTTCATCTAAGAAATTAGCAGTAGGCCACCTGTAACTGAATGGTATCAACAACAGAAAACGTTAATGGTGATCAAGTTACTGTGGTCATTTAAACCATGAGTTTATGTTGAAATTCATTTATATTTTTATGTAAATATGAAAACAAACAAAGATATAGCAGTGAGAAACTAAATATTTCAAGATGCTTGGTAAAATAATGATTTTACTGTCTTTTGGGTGAGGAGAGAATGACGGATGTTCTTTCTTTTCTGTTGCATATTTTTAACACCCACTGCTGATTATTTTAATGTTTTTTTTCCCATATTTCTCTTGTTATTATTTATTCTTCATTCTTCTAACTTTCATAAATGCTAGATTTCAGATTTTTCTCTAACTCTGCACCATTATTTCAGATTCTCCCAGTTATTATTTTTTTATTTTATTTATTTATTTATTTATTTATTTTCATGTTCCTCCCCCTCTAATACTTTTAGGAAATAACTGTACTTACATAAACTAACAGACCACTGTGCAGAGTGGGAAGTTGTTTTTGTTGTTGTTTTTTGTTTTGTTTTTCTTCATTATTTTATTCGTTGTTTATTTGTGCAAGTTGCAATCAGACTTTGTCAGTTACTTGACATTATGCTGAACAGTCAGAGACATTGTACTGATAGTACAATGTGCTTGTGTGTATGGATGTGTGTATATCATAAGGCTTATATACTTATTTGTACTTAAGGCAGGGGCCTCAGTTTCCCAGCTTGAAAGAGCTCCCTGTATCAATAAGCTACTGAAAGCATTGCCTAACATCTCATGCTGTATGGTATTGTATGTGTTCTGTGAGATACGCATATGGGACATCACTTTTTTCTTTTTATCCCAAGACCATCTTCAGTCATCTACTGCTTGGATGCTGAGCTGCTCAAGTTGCCTGAATTTTGGAAAAATAGTGAATATGCATCTGAAGGTATCATGCCTATGCAGCTGATCTGCTGTTGTGCAGTGTTTTGCTGGTCTTGCACACTGAGAAAGTGATGTGAAGGCAGATTCATGTATGGTTAGGAGCTGCCCATTTGTGGAACTGTGCTTATGACTTCCAAAATCCTTAAAATAGCTGTGGTAATGGTACAACATTTCTGACACTAGCCTGTGTCCTTTACACCAGCTATGGCTGGTGCTTATCATCTTCTCTTTTTCCTACATACCAATTAATTCATCTCTGAAATCTGTCTCCTCAACATGTGAAAATACTCCGGTTGATAATCCACCAAGAAAGCTGAGTATATTTTTAGAAATTACAGGATCTTATTTGTTTCACTAGTGGATTTAAATTTTTTAATCCTAGATGATGTCTATATTGAACTTTGCAGTTAGGTCTTTCTCTTCCCAAAACACAACACTGAATATTTATTTGTTATCAATATAATGTGGAAATACTGTTAAAGCAATATTATTATAGGTACACAATGATAAAACCTGTAGAAAATAAGAGCTAATTCAGGTCTAAATGACAGACAAGAAGATGAACATTTAGTTCAGTTTAATGTTTAGTGCATGAAGTTGTTACAGTGCAAGAATGGCCTTACTGATTCAGAACAGAGGCTCGACTAGCCCAATATTCTGTCTGTAATGGTGACCAGTGGAAAAAAGAGAAAGAACAAAAGACAACCATACACTCCTGAGTATGCCTGCTGAGCTTCCAGACAGCCATGACTTAGTGATTTCTAGAGCTAGATTGTCTTTTCATGCCTAGGACCCTCTGTGGACTTCTTTTTTCCTTCCAAAAATGTGTCTAACATTTTCTTGAAATCATGTAAAATTTCCTGTACATAATATCCAGGAACAATGAGTTCTGAAGTTGAACTATATATCATATGAAAAACTACATACTTAACATTGAACCTGTCCTCTGGACATTTCATTTGATGCCTCTACTTTTTAAATTGTGATTTTATAGACCTCTATCACATCCTCCTTCAGTTTTGTTCTTCCAGCCTGCACAATTCTGGTTTCTTTATTATTTTCTGGCACAGATGCTGTTTCTGCTTTAAGTGGTGTTTCTTTTCACTGCATCCTTCTCTGTATTTGGTTCTACGGTGTCCTCCTGGAGACAGCATGAAGTTGTAGTGAGTGCTTGTTGTTTGAACAAAGATTTCTCATTCATACATGAACTGATTCCTCTTTATTCTAATGCAGAGAGTGCTTTTCCCTCTTCTTTTTGGCTGTCATGCATTTTGCATGAATAAGTTTTAATCTTAATCTTTTCTACCATTTATAGCCAAATTTATTTTTCTGTCGGGTTTATTTGTACCTATAATAGTTCTTGGCAGATTACCATGGCATTTTTGAGAAAGGGAATCTTCTCCCTTTACTGTCTCTTTTTAAAGCTGTTTCTGTGCCTGGATCCACCAATGCTGAGACAGAGTTTAGTATTATTTTCAGAGTGTGTATGAGCCATAATCAACAGATCTGAGCTGCCATTAAGAGATGGTCCATTGAGTCCATTAAAAAGAAACAAATACAAAATGGAAGAAACTGTAAAACTGTATTGCTTCACTGAGTTGGTAAGGAATTTTATGGCTAAGAAAAGGCTGATGGATGTACATTAGCAAATAGACAAGTGCCCAGAAAATAAGGAATAAAGAATTGTAGACTTTTTGGTAAGGTGGGTTGTATTTATAAAGACTGTCAGTGATCACTTCTCAGTGTGGAGAAGGATCTAGCAACAATATTTGACTTTGTTTCTGTTTTGTGGATTTCAATGGTTGTAACACAATAATCATAATTCAGACTGGATCAAAGATAAATTTAATGAACCAGGGACTTCATTAACATTTTGTATTCCACATCTCACTACTGGAATAAAAGGACTTTCATGTTCTTTAGGGAGAAAATATGTCGATACTCCATAGGACAGCCTCAGAATTCCACTTGGACTTCGTAACATAGCACCAAGATTATACAGAGCAGCAACAGTCATTATCCATTCCATGGTGCCTGTGTCTCCGCTTCAACAATGTTTAATGATTTGCAATTTATTCCTTTTTTTTTTTTTTTTTTTTTTTTTTTTCTATAGTCTGAAACTGCTGGGTTCAAATGAGCTTTGACTTTTCTTTCTCTTACACCCTTGCAATAATAATTTTAAAGTGTTATAGATACATGTGTATGTATATATATATTCTTTTTGATTGAGAGCTTAAACAGTAGAAAACGTTTTGTTCTATTTTTTTTGTTTGTTTGTTTTTTGTTTTTTTTTTTCCTGTCAGGAAACAGCTGTCATTTTTGCTTTGCAGCCCAGCGTGATTTACACTGGGGACTTTAAGGAATGGGAATGAGCCAGGAGAGCCCTGGGAAATGAGTCTCATTTTGCCACTGTTGACAGAGGAATAGGGAGGTCAGGACAGAGACTGCTGTTTCTGATGTCCTTGTCACCAAACACCTCTTTGGGACAACTTGCCACTGAGGGGTCAGCTACCAAGGGTCATCCCTTGGTAACAGAAGCTGTATCCAGTCTGGATTTCTGGAGCTCTATTGGAAGCAAAGTAGCACCAATTATGAATATTTTTCACCTTCTTCAACCTGTTACCCTAGGTGATAGCTCAAGTTGCCTATGGCTTAACCCCACAAATATTATCACAACATAAATATTGTATTCTGCAGCACTTCCACAGCCAACCAAGATCACCTGCAAATGTAAGGCAAGTCAGATTCAGAACTGTTAGTCAGGAAGAGCATATTTTGTGACATTTTTCGTAAAATCTGTAATGTTCTCATGGACGTTGCTACAAATAACTCTGTGCTGGTGTTGGACTTTAAAAAAGAAACATCAAACTACTGCATTTCATACACTTATTTGGGTGAAGAAAAGTGAATGAGGTGACAGGCTAACTGCAGAGAAGCTGCTTTCATGCCAATTGACAGTAGAATTTAGGTAGGAAATTCTCAAAGGACTGAAGTTTAGTTACACAAGCTTAAAGTTAGAAGAACATTCTGTACTGTATGAAGGAAAACATATCTGTAACATTTGGTACAAGCTAATGTTAGTCAGGGTAATTAAATTCAATGTTTTTAAAGATTAATAGATATTTTACCTTGAATGCTTTAGCAAGCACAAATATGGGAGGGAAAAATATTACTATACCATGTTTTCTTCTTTCACATCCTTTGTTATGTTAATTTTTTGGTATCAGAGAGGTGGCTAACTGGATGGCTTCTGTCGATTTCAGTTAGTTTTCAAAAGAAAATTGCTGTCTTAGTAAGATAAACCCCTTTTTTGAAAGTCATATAAGAATTTAGAGATAGAATTGGCTGAAAAATTGATTTTCATTTCCAAGGGAATTGTTGATTGACTGTTTACCTTGGAAATAATCAGGAAGGTAAAAAAAAAAAAAAAAAAAAAAAAAAAAAAAACACCTCTCCTTCATGATATGTCAAGAAGATTGTCATTTTTCATTGCAAGGCAAATTCTAGAAATCTCCACATAGGAAGAACTGAAAGAGAAGTTGTAGAAATCTGTTTTCCTGTATATTCTGCCTTCCAGGGACTTGGAGATTCAGGTACCCATCAAAATGTCGAGGCCAGCAGGAATAGTGTTATGCTTGCTTGGTCAGCCAGGCTCTACAGCCTGCCACTTGAGGATGTGACTATGACTTCTGAGATATTCAAGGAAATTCTTCAAGTTATTTTAGGGAAACTGAGATTTAAGTACCTTGTGAAATCTTTTGTTTCTGTGTCCCCTGTGCAGTCAAGCAGGACTCTGTAAATGTATGATAAAACCCTTATATGAGCACAGTTACTGTGAAAGCAATAAGGAAACCTGTGCTAATAAGCATATGGCCCATGCTGCATACAAGATGAAACAGTTTCTCTGATATTTCACTTTTTAAATTCAAATCATGGCTATATCTTATTTATTTTTATTTTTTATTATTATTATTTTTAAATAAAAACATTATGTAAATATCATAGCTCTGTGATCACTGATATCTGGAAAATGTTGAAAAATAATTTGGTTTTGGTGGGACTGAAGGGTCATATACTGTGTCAGCTCTTATGTAAACATCCCTTGGAATCATGTCTCACAAAATCACCTGATTACACAAGAAAATTTTAAAACTAAGATATCTCATTAAATGGCATAGAGTATTCCCTTCAGCTGAATGGTAATTTTCCTGGCCTCTCCTTTCATTTAGGAGCTTGAAATATGTCAGAAAAACCCAAATGCAAAGCATTTCACACAGGAATCTGTGAGAGGTATGATAGCAGACTGGCCTTTTATCCCTCTCTCTTCAGCTGCTTGTGGGAGCCAAGCACAAGCTAGCCCACAGCGTAGCAGAAGTATGTGATACTTATTCAGAGATACATAAGAAGAAAAATTTCTGCTCTACAAAATTTACTATTTAAATTAGACCAATAACAGCATGAATACTGACAATAGGCCATGTAGATAAGACGGGGTGAGTGTGGTAAATGCTTTTGAAAGTAATTTTATTAAAAGAAATTGATCTTATAATTAATTTTCTGTTATATGACATGTTCCTTATTTTTAATAATAATAATAATAAAAGTAATTACCTTTACCATTCTGTAATGGGCAGGCAAGAGAGTGGGAGTAGACGATGCTGCAGTTGAAATGAGTGGAGGAAAGCTAGTTAGCTAGATGCTGTATTTACACAGGAATAACGCCCAGCTGTAGAACTCATCTTGGCAAGTGTAAATTGTTCTCACACAACCCAGTTTTCTGGGTGAAAAATATTTGCTTTTGGAGTATTGCATGCATGTTTCTAAGGGTAAGTTTATGACATCTATATTTGGCTCTCTTACAGTACACTGATGAGTTTAGAAAGGAGTCAGGAGAGGTGTGTGCATCAGTTTTGTTATAAAGGCAGCTTAAAATATCAGATTTTCCAACTCAAAAAATCAGCAACAGAAGTGGCAGCAAGATACTTAACAGTGTGTGTAGCATTACTTTGGACTATCTCTACTAATCAACTAGAAAGTGAAAAAAAAAAAGTAATAATTTGAGATTAAGCAGCTAAATCACAAAATTGAGAAGTAATTTTCTGGGACACTGAATAACAGAATGAAAAGTGGTCTTTTGGTTAGTAACCACTAGACCGTTGGAAAATATAGGATCTTTAGGTAGCAATTCCAAAGAGATGAATCAGACCTTGTCATCTAATTATTACCTGCAGACGTCATTCTATACTATACTTAAAATCAATTCACCTTAGTAGAATTTCTGTGTTGATCTTATAAATAGTTTTTTTTTATGTAGGTAATTGAGATTGAGATAGAGATTGAATCCTTACCTGATACTACAAAGGGTTATCAGTGCAAGAAGTCAAAATTAATGTCTCTCTCATCATTTGCAGTATTAACATCTTTACTCTAAAAAGTTTTAGAAAGATTTTTGAAATATTTTGATACAAGTATGCAACACACAAATAAAAAAGAACGCTGCCAAATATTTGCTGATGGAAAAACAAACAAACAAACAAACAAAAAAAGAACACATGATTTTTCACATAAAGGTAGAAAATGATGGTAACAAAACTCACTCAAAGAGGTGTTTCAAAATCTCAGTGCATTTGCAGAAGGAGGAGCTTTAATGAAGCAATACACTAGGGGAGTAAGCATGATTGTGAAAGCTATGAGTTTAAAGCTGCTTCTGGACTTGACTGTATTCTTGCTGTGTTCAGTAATTTATGTTGGCATTTAACAGCCAAAGGGGTGAGGGAAAAAAGGTTTGTTAAAAATGATTATGGAGAAACAGAAATGACTACTCATTACTGAACTCTGGGAGAAGATTAGTCAGCATGCAGCTGTCTTTGACCTTGAAATGCAAAGACACAGGACTGTGTAGGAGTTGGGGAGAACTATATCATGAGTTGACTGACATCCACCTACTCCCGTAGGTGTGTTTTAGATGCACATTCTGTCTTCATTTGGAAATCAATCTTTCTGGAGGCCTGCTTCCTTAAAATGCAGTTAAATTGCTTTTCAGGAATGGGATATTCTATGTGGAGCAAATGGGATGTTTGTAAGATCATTTAGGTCACACATCAGACATGACACAGAAAAATATCCATGTAAACTATTTCCAGTTTATTAAACACTTAATGATTGACTGTGATGCTGATTTGAATATGCAAATTAAGGCACAAAATTTTAGGGTCAGGAGGGAAGAATGACAAAGAGAATCAGATATGATAGAAATCCCATGGTACTGCTGGGAAAGTTATTCTACATTTTAAGACATGTACAGCTGACAGAACATTTGTAAAGAGCCCAAGTGAAGAAGAAATGTTTATGCCATGTTTTTCAAGAGAAATGAGGCACAATATGAAAATATAGGAGAGAATGTAAGAATTGTTCTCTTTGGACTATCATACATGATATTGTGAATTGTCTGTGAATAAAATAAACTTAGTACTGAGTCTATGTTTCCTCATTACATTCTGTAGATATGCAGTCTTCAAGTGACAAATAAGTCACATTGGAAGAAAATTGCCTTTTAATTTTCTGGTCTATATACTGCTACAATTTACACAAATGCTACTGGTTCTTATTAGAATTTAGATTTCGTATGGTGATCTGAATTTATAATGTTGCCCTGTAAAATTGTTGAATGTAAATTGCTTAAAATCAAATTAAATTTGGTTGCCTTTAAGTATCTAAAGAAATAGAAATCGTATTATTTCTGTGTTACTAGCTGGATTTATGTTGTGAAACATTAAACAAATATATGCATCTTTTATTATTGACACATCAATTACACAAAGCATCTGTGTTCAGTGTAGGTTAATTAAGGTTAATAAGGATCCTGGTTGGCCTTTATCATTCTGCTGAGTGAAGCTGGGACTCCTGTATTCTGTGATGGGACATAGGGCTCTAAATGACAGTTCTTACATCCAGGGCTGCAAGAGCTATGCACCTTCTTAGGAGCAAGTCACTGAGATGGCAGCACCCTGTTTTCAACAAGCTAGCCATTTGTATAGAGCAAGCTTGATTTCCTCCTCCTTTAAGAGTCAAGGACATAGACATCACCTACAGGACAACTGGGAAGTCAGTTGAGATATAGGACTGCTTCTGCTCCCTCCAGTAGGATGCTGTGACTACCATGCTTATTGCATTTTCTGGATAAATATCACAGTCTATTCCTGAGAAAGCACTCTGCACGTTTGCCAGGCAGAGGGTGACTGCTACAGCTAGAGTGATGATTCTAGTTAGTGTATTTCCACAGATGTTTGTGAGCAATGCAAAATATGTTGTACTGTTCATGAGATTTTTCTATTACCAGTAAAAATTGCCTTGACTGATCTCAGAGTGAGAACAGAAATATCTCTTTCAAAGGTTTTAAAGGCTCAACTGCTGTATTATTCTAGAAAAAAATATATCACAAGGAAATTTCATGTTGGAACTAGGATGAGGAACACCTGTGTTTTGACGGTATGTTTTGAATACATTTCTTTTTATTTTATTTAAAGTATCTCTGTCAGTGATGGGCTATTCATTGCTAACACATTACTGCACATTTAACATTTCCAGGACTTATAACTTCCCTTGCTATGTTTTACATCACCAGTGGGACTGCACATATTCTGTGGCACGTCTTTAATTAATTTGTCTTTATCCATCCTATTTGGGGACAGACAGAGGAACTTCATATATTATTACTAACTAATGAGCAAATTCCACTTTCCGATGATTAAATTTTCAAAAGTAATTTGAAATATGGGTTGTATGTCCTTCAAAGGGAGACATCGTCAGACGGACTTCATTAATTAATCAGCATCATTCAGTGCATGGCATAGCTATGCAGGTGTTAGTGTAAAATTACCATTATTTGAAGTTGTTTTTCACTTTTTTCATTGTTTGATAGGAAAATGGCCCTGGGCTTGTTTTCTCTGTGATGTTCCTCCATTTATAACTCATATCCCATCCACAAGGAAAATGCCTTAACCGTAATGTGTGTTAGTACTTCTACAGTGAACAGTTAACCTGGCCATGCAAGCTGATCTTGCCTCAAGTTACTACAGGTTATTAGCTCCTTAAACAATCATACCACAGTGTGGATGCGGGCTGTATTTATGCTGGTGCTGCAAGTAATATATTGGTTTTCTGTAATTCTCCCTTTCTCCATTGTCCTGGTTTCAGTTAGGACAGTTTTCCTCCTAGTAGCTGGTGGAATGCTGTGTTTTGGATTAGGATGGGAAGAATGCTGATAACATGCCGATGTTTTGGTTGTTGCAGAGCAGTGCTTGTACCAAGCCAAGGACTTTTCAGCTCCTCGCTCTGTCCTGCCAGCGGGCAGGCTGGGAGTGCAGCAAGAGCTGGGAGGGGACAGACCCAGGACAGCTGACCCAAACTGGCCAAAGGAGTATTCCATACCATCTGACGTCATGCTAAACAATATGTAGGGGTAGCCAGCCGGGATGGGGGGGGGGCGGCTGCTCGGGATAGACTGGGCATCGGTCAGCGGGTGGTGAGCAATTGCATTGTGCATCACTTGTTTCATACACATTATTATTATTGTTTCCTATCTTAATAAACTGTCTCTATCTCAACTCTCGTTTCACTTTTCTGTTTCTTTCCCCCATCCCAGAGAGGGAGGGGGGAGGGTGAGCGAACGGCTGTGTGGTGTTTAGCTGCCGGCCGGGTTAAACCACAACATCCATACAACAAAAAGTTGTGGCTTAGCTTATTGCAATAAAGAAAGTTTTGTGTTCACCTCTTTACAAGTCTTAGTGCGAGATGTAACCAGTGGTAGGGCCTGTTTTTGGCTCAGCTGAATGACATCTCACAGTGGAAAAAAAAAAAAAAGGTTCATTCTTGCAGTGGAGACAAACTTTGTGCTTCCTGTCATGTCTGAAAGAGTAAGAAAGTTTCCTCCCTTCTTTCTTTGTGAAGAGGAGTCAGGACTGTGGTTTCTGTATTTGGAGGAGGCAAGTGACCAATACAGAGGGGCTGCCGTGAACAGGCTGAGGCATGAAAGCGGCACTGAATAAGTTTGTATGCTTCCTTCCTATGCTGTGGTCAAAAGAAAAGGCTAAGTTTTACACCATAAAGCATCATCAGAGATGTTAGATCCCCGTGGTACTTCAGTCTGGACGACTAGGACCCCAAATTGGCACTGAAATGATCAGTGAAGTTCACACTATGAAAGACTTGCCTGCTTGTTTTACAGGGATTCAATTTATAGAGCATCATGCCAATTTCTAGGGATGTAGCTCCCAAGACTGGTAAAGCTCTGTGCTTCCTCTGGAATCACACGTCCTGGCAATGGACTTCTTCAACTGAATGTGAAATTAGTGCTGCTGATTATACATTTATGTGCTGCTGTTGAAAGTCAGATTGTTAGAGACAGAAATGAGTATAAACAGAAACATGCTGACTAAAGAAAAGGCTTGGAATTAGAAGATATGTGCTTTAGTCCCAGCTCTACACTGACTGAACACAGAGTCTCTATTGATTTAAATACTCCTCTGAATTTTGCCCAGTTTAGTGACCATGGTAATGATATTCTCATGGAGATTGTAGACATCATATTGACAGAAAACTGCCAAAACAGACTAGCATCATGTATACCCCCCAGAAGGAAGGTGAATTATGGTCATAATGGGATGTGATGCAGAGGTTTTTAGACCTTAGAAATGACTGCTTCTTAAAGCAGTCATTAAGTCATTGGAACCACATCCAGAGAAACAAGTCTTGAATTACTCTGATCCAAGACCAAGGTTAGAAATTACTACCAAATAGCCACTATACAATAATTATTGCAATACACTTGGATTTCGCTCTTTCTCCATAATAACGTAGAACTACTTAAAAACCGAGAAACTACTTCCAAGGGGTGAAAAGAAAGAGCCAAGAGAAAAAATATATATTTATGGGTCACATGGATATTGATTAAATATACTATGCTGGAACCTCAGAATAAATGGTTGGACCATATGATCTTGAAGGTCTTTTCCAACCTTAATGATTCATGAAATGTATTTCACATACCCTTGTAGATCTTCACAAGCCTGGTGATATGGTCCTGTGCAAGATGATCCACCTGTCCATGTTTGAGCAGGGGGGCTGAACCAGATGACCTCCAGAGCTCCTTTCCAACCTCAGCTATTATGTGATTCTGTGAAAAAGAAAACTTTGAAAAGAATCCCAAATAAGTCTTTAAACATCAGAGTAAGGGGGACTACTAAGAGTTAAGACACAAAAATGAACATCACATTCAAATGGAAAACCAAAACAAAAACAGAAAACATAAACAAGTTAAATGTAAAATTAATAAGGCAGGAAAGAAAGAAAAAAAGACTTTGGGGAACAATTTTCTAAAGACGTAAAAATTAAAAATACACTTATTTGTCAAATATATTAGGAAGCATGCCAGAAAGACTTGGGCACCAATGAATGATTATGGCTTAATGTGAGTTCTCACAGGGCAAAAATACAGAAATATTAAACCTATTCTTTTCAGTGAGCATCACTACCAAGAAGACACTGAAACCAGAGGACCTTATGTTACATGGATCAGAGTTTAAAACAGAACTGGCTCAAACAAACGTGTCAGAAGAATAAGATTGAGAAGAAACAGATTAAGTGAATGCAGACAAATTACAAAACTGGGTGCTATTTACCTGGAAGCCCTAGGGGAACATAAAAATGAAATTGGAAACTTTCAGCTATGAAGCCTATTGATTAAATCAATTATTGTCTTAGATTAGAGTAAAATAGCAAATATAAATTTGAGTTTTAAAAATGATTTAATGGGGATGTGGAGTTCAGAAAGCTTAAGAAAGCCTATTCAAATTTGCTGGTGTGTGAAATATTAGAAGCCACCCAAGGAATAATAAACACAAAGGTAAGTATAATATAACTAGGAAAACTGAATATGGCTTTTGAAAGAGAATTAGTACTTAAAAGAGAATTAGTATTTTAAAAATCTATTAAAGTTTTTTGATCATTGTTGAATATATAGAAAAGTGATCCAGTTGATATGCTGCCAAAAAGGTTTTTGATAAGGTCCTCTACAAAAGGCTCTTAGAGAAATTAAGTTGTGGTAGGATAGGGGAGAAGGTCCTTTGCATATTAATAACTGTTTGAAAGGTAGGAAATGAAGAGCAACAGTAAATGGTCAGATTTTACAAGGGAGGAGGGTTAGAATGGAAGTCCTTAAGCATCTGTGCTGAGGCCTGCACTGTTAAATATACTAATGTTAATTATACATTGCATAATTAAAGTGTGTGTGTGTGTGTGTGTGCATGTATAATTACAGAATCACAGAATCACACCAATACCTATATTTCAATATGCAGACGGCAACATGAAAGGAAATTTATATTTGGTGTCTAGAAATGCAAAGTAAAGCATGCAGAAGTAACTGTCCTTGCTGTAGACCTACAGTGAAAGGATCTAAATCAGCATTATGTTGCCATGTAAGACAGCCTGGAGTCACTGGAGATTGTTCTGTAAACACATTGGCTGAGTGCTCAGTACTGTTTGAAAAAGCAGACAGAATATGAGGAACTATTAGGAAAAAAAAAAAGAAGTCATGTTTATTGTTTTGCCTTTTATGTCACTGTGAATAATCATAGTTTATCTTCATCCTGAATACATCTGTGGCTATCTAAGCATGACAACTTCCATTTTAAAGAAGGTTTAATGTAAGTATAAAAGCATTCTCTCTCCCTCTCTCTATATATGTAGATAGATATATGCTATGCATATAGAAGGTGGTAAAGATTGCTGGGGTATAGAGTAGCTCCAATACAAGAGAAATTAAATATATTGGTGTGCTTCAGGCAGGAAGAGAGAGGGTTGAGAGAATGGAGGTGCAGTCAGGTGTCAAGTTTTAGGCATGCACTTTTTCATTCAGTGAAGAGTTATTCTTGGAACTCACTGATATCTGTGGACACTAAAAATCTAGAGGTGTTGACATAACAATGGCAAAACAGGGATATGTCAGTCAGAAACTGTGGCTAGTGACTCTGCCTGGGAAAATCCAAAACCCACATACACACAGCAGTATAAATCCCTGGACCAGCACTGCGATGGTCTTGCCCCATCTGAAGCCAGATGTCCTCCAGGATGCCTCTTATGCTGTCATCAGTATACATCTGTTGTGATGAGCTGTAGAATAAAGGACAATTTATCTCAGTTGCAGGGGTACTTTCCTGTCACTTCTGTGTGCTGAAGTGGTTCATCACAGAGGCTGATTTGTGTCAATGCCTGGACAAAGGGATAGGCAGGACTGGGTGGAGGGCAGGACTGCAGGTGTTCTAGTTTCTACTGGCTTTTCTGCCTAAGAGCTTCACCCTCAACTGGGAGCAGGATGTGGACAAAGTCACTCTGCCTATTATTATACTTAAGCTTTTTCCACAGGCTGTTACCAGGAGCAGGGTAGATGGGTCCAGTTTGGCTGGCTTATGTTCATATGATTTGTATCAATTTGTTGCTAAGTCTCTGTTAGGCTTAGCTTCCCTGCTGCCGAGGAGGCAAACCAGACTTTTCCCATCTTCAAAAGATTGCTACAAGACTTCATCCGGCATACACAAATAGAGTGCCTAGAAAAAAAAGTCTTGAAGCAATCTATAGAATCAAACAGTTGTTAGTTTCCTCATCTAGGTTGTTTTAACTGTGTCCGCAAGGGACAAGAACCTGAAAGATGCTCTTATGTTCTCGTTTATCTTGTTCTTGTGTATCTTGTATATAAGGCTGTACAATGCACAGAGCATTCCCCTTCATGGCCCTGGTTCTGTTAAGGGTCAGATACAGTGAGAAATGCATTCAGGAAGAAACTACATGCTTTACCTAAAGATGGTATATCTGCAAGAAAAGAAAAAGTGGGAACGCATTGAAGAGTTGATTGTTACAAACTATTCACTTTTCTCTTCAGAGAGCCAGGTAAACTGAGAAACCCTCTGCAATTTCTAGATTGTAAAATGAAATATATAAAAGAGGTTAATTGAAAAGATAATACAGTAACTGTCTTCATATCACTTAAACATGAACTTAGAAAGACAAATATTTCTGATAGGAAATACTGGTGCTTTGCATGAAATGTAGTGGTTTAAAATCAACATTAGCAATCAGAGACAAAGTGTTAATTTCCAAATCTTTGGAATGTTATAATTTTGCATCATGTTATTAGTGTTTAATGCAATAAGCATCAATTTTTCAATAACTGAGAGCTTTTAAGCAGACTCAGGGAGGAAGTGATTGCACAAGACAGTCTGAAAGATTTGTCTGAAAGATTTGTCTGAAACACTGTGCACCTATTTCTGGTCTCGTTTCCATGTATAATGGATTGACAGCTTTGTGGTTTCCAAAGGATGCATGGTACATATAAATGCCAGACAAATAAATTCAGACATTCAATTTTTCTGTGATGAATAGCTCATTATAAGTTTTTTATGGTTCTAAATAACATTCATAATTTGCCTGGTGGTTTAAATGAGTCTGATCATACAGTGACACAAAAAGGAAGAAAAAAAAAAAAAAAAAAAAGGACTGATAGCTTCAATTGATTAGTGAACACTAAGTAGAACACATGCAAGGTTATGTTATCTAGTTACAATCCATTGTTTAGGGTGATGCTGCATTGCTGAACCTAGGAGTGCTCAGAGAAGTTGAGCCATAGAGAGGCATAGAGAGAGTTTCAAGTCCTGTTAGACAGGCAGAGATTTTAGTAGGAAACAATGATACCAGGGGTCCCTTTCTTTTTTGAGAAATGTTTGATCTGAGTATCTCCTTAACACAGAGAACTCACAGTGTGTTCTGTGAATGAAAACACAAAGGTCTCTTGTTTTCTTCTTTGCCTTTTCATATACCAAAGAAATAAGCTTTGGGTAAGTATGTTTTGAGTAAGGATGAAGATGAGATATAGCCATACTTGCTGTAGACCAAGAGTTAAAAAGCAAAGCCCCATCTGTGAAATTCAAAAATGTCATTTAGAAAAATAAGTTAACCAAATTTTTATGTATAGACAGAAATATTTCATAGAGCAAAACTGGCTATGCACCATCTGCTTTCAACTTTTGGACAAAACTCTCAGTATTGCTTAGCATTTCTAAATCCAGGCCATTTGAGAGTTCACTTATAAAAGCAAATAAAACCAACTTTCAGTGTACAACATCCTCTCCTTTTTAAATTATTTGTAGGCTAAAATATTTCCATGGAGGCTTGTCTCCATATGAGTCTTCTTCCCATGTGTCAAAACAAGCCCCAGTGGTATCCACAATAAAGTTCATGATGACACCATTTTTGGCATATTGGCATATTACTTCTGCAAGGCACAGCATAATTCTAGTAAATTTATTGTAGGGAACTGCTGGCAGCATTTTCATTGGAGTTAGATCTACGGAGAAGCTTCTGACGATACCTTTTATTTGACTAGAGGACCAAGAGCTATCTATCATGTCTGTGAGCCTAAGACAGACACTAGCAAAGTCAGAAACTGTGGCCGAGTGTTAAAGGAAAATATTGCCTAAAAACTTTCTAAAAGCTGACACCGATGAGCTAGATTGTCGTGTGCAATGTCAACTGATTCAGTAATCAATACAAGACCTGTACAATTGTTCAATGTAGAGTAAATATGTAACTTGGGGAAAGTTTTTTGTGTGAATATGGGGCCAGCTACAAGTATGTAAGGGTTGAGATGATGATGATAATAACTGAATGGTTTTGGTATTTTCTGCCTCCTCTTTTAAAAAATACCATTATTATAAACAAGCACCTTTGTACCCTTTTTGTTACTTGAATCTTGAGCCATTTCATGAAGAATCATGTCCAAAGCCAAGAACAACATTGAGAGCTAAACTACTTTTCACCCCTCTTGTAATTTCACAGAGATGTTTCAGTGGCATGTGAATAATCACACAAATTCATAGGTGATTGTCAAACCACAAGAAGACCTTACATTGTCAAACTAAAGAGATTCAAAGGTGCTACATGCATTTCTACAAGCAGCTATATAATTATATATTAATAAAACCTTCAGAATGCTATTATTATTATGATTGTTGTGGTTATTTGTGGAGACCACATAATGTGTTATTTTGTGTCAGGTAGCTGCTGCTAAAGAGCAGTATAACTGTTTCAGAAAGATTATGCCTTGGAGGTATATCTAGCAGCAATGCGGTGTATTATATCCTGTAAATACAATGCAGGCAAGACCAAAATAAAGGCAAACAGAGCAGGATGTGGTTGTGTAGAAAATGCTCTGCAAAACAAGGGTTTGTACAACGCCAATCCTCCCAATGCAAGCTTTATTACTGCAAGTGGTCTCTCCCAGGCAGTAGAGTGTTGGATAGTAATGCTGCGGCTGGTGAGGGTGAGAGTGTCTCTGGTGCTTTGCAGAATCAAGCTTCAAGCTTGTAATAGTATTGTAAGCTGCAGAGTCTTAGATCACTGCTGGGGTCTACTGTCACGTTGCTGTACAGGGTGCCACTGTTGGGAGGTGGGGTGGAGGGGATGAAATCCTTCCCTACAGTAAGCTTGTCTGACGTCGGCAATTATCAGCTGCCCACTGCCTGTGAAGCATTTCCTCTATTTCAGCAGCCAGGATGGTGCTTTCCCGTCTTACTGCAGTGTGATGATTAGATTGTTGTCTCTAGCCAGCTAGCACTGTGATGCTGCAGGCTGAATGATAACTATGGCATACAGAAAGGGTTGTTCCTAAAGCACTCCCGGGAGCATCGCTCATTTATTTCTTTATTTTCCCTTGCTGCTTTCTGGTGGGAGGCTTGCAGTGGGTGTAGCATCAACAACCATCCTAGGTCAAGCAGCATTAGCCCTTGTGCTAATGTTCTAAGAGGTTCAGATTTGTGAATTTAATTACATCTCTTTACAGCCTGTTTAGTTTTTTTATTGCTGTATTATTTATTCCTGTTTCTGTTTAGCTGCACTCCAACCCATTTCAGAGTAAATGGGGAGGTTCCTTTTGGTAACATTTAGGCTGAACCGGATGACAAGAGGCCTACAACAGAAATATTTCATTCTGTCCTTCCCCCATCTGACAGCATTTGGTGAGAGCATATGGCCCCTGTTTGTTTCGGAATCCTTGCTTCTTTGCTGCTTTGACTGCATTATATAACCTGTTCCTTTATTCTTTATCCAAAGAACTTGGACACTAAATAAAGCATTTTAACATAGTTGTTATCTTAACATTATAAAACAGATACTATCAGAAACAAGAACATCTACGCTTATTCTTTTAAAAGGCTATGATTTCTTTTCTGTATCTAAACTCATAATTTGATGACTTAGGGCTGACTCATGATTTTCATATGCCTGGGACTGGCAAGACTCTGTTGGTACAAAGGACAAAGAAACACACAATCAGATTTGTGATGTGTGCAGGAAAGTCAGTAACATTTAAGATCTTTAGCAAAATACCCCAGGAGTTCAAGCAAGTTACAGTAAGCAAATTATCTCAGAACAAATTATCTGATATCTAATTGAATTTCCTACCATGGCTCCCATCAATCTTGTGTGTTGAAAACTACCTGTAGTGTGCACTGCACTTGATAACAATTACAGCTGGTGATTAATTGTCAGACATACAGCAGCTTAGAAAATACATATGGAGGCATATTATAGGCAATATAACTATTTAACCTTGATAAAGTTGTGAATATTATCAGTCAAGTAAAGCATTCAAATCAATAAACATTTTTTAATCAGACAGGAAAGCTTCATTAAAGAAATTTAGATAATTATGGCCCAGTTTTAGGGGAAAAAAAGTGTTTGCTTTGTTTCATACATGTATGGTACAAACCTTTTCCTCTCCCTTGATTGCCCTTCACAATATGAGTATTTCTAAATTGCCACTCTGATGTTTTCTGACTCTGTGATCTGTTCTTGATAGTATTCTCTGCTTTCTTGATGAAAATACTTTTATACCTACCTAATGAAATTCTCCTGTGTACTCAGTTCCCTGATGTGAATTAGTTCAGACAAAACTAGGACTGGACCCAAGTTTCTTTCTGAAATGAAAGCAATGGATTGAAACTGAAAGCTGGAGATATGTTTTGTTTATCTTGTCTTTCACTCCTGCATTATTACTATTATTATTATTATTTGATATTTGTTATTTCAAATAAGGAAACAACAAGAAGTCCAAAGAGAAAACTGGCTAATTTTTTCTGTATTTCCTTCCAAATTCATACATGACCATGTGAATAAAGTATACCAATCTGATGGTATATACCAATAAAGTATATACCAATATACCAGTATACCAATCTGATGAGAGATTATTTTTTTCTGTGATTTCTTTGGTGGAGTCATGCAATTTGGATAAGTTGCCAGTAAGACCAATATGATGAGTGAAATGCTAGACAAGACTTAGCAACATGGACAATCACATACCTGTCACAGTCTTGGAGCTAGAATAAAACTATCTGCTTTTTTGCATGGACATGAGCAAAGGTTCAGAGGGTTACTTGGCAAAGCTTACCCTTTATCCACTTAATGGATAAAACATGTAATGGAGACAAAAGGAATTTTGTACAGGCAATATCACGTGCCATTTTTCTCTTTTGATAAACACAGCATAAAGAATTGGAAGAATGGAATTTTTCACTAAATAAGCAGATAAAGTATTATGGGAGTAAATGGTCATAAGTTGTCTCCTGTCTTCAACCCAGGTTGTTACAATTTTCTGTGGTAATGCAAGAGTGGAATTATTGTTGACATGGGCACTTGGTAGTTCTGAACATCTACACACCAGAGATCCTAAAGCAAAATTAACATCAGTGTTTAAGTTCTTTATATTCCCAGAGAAAACAAACAAACAAAAACCCCCTCCTCCATTTACAGAATAGCAAGGTCCTTCTTCTTTGGTGTTTTTGTGATTCAGGGCGTGCTGAGGTTGCTGAGTTTGGTTCCATGCCTTTACCCATGTATTCTGTTACAATGTTTATTTAGCTTTACTTTCAAATGAGTAATTGTTCAACCAGAGCTCTTCAAAGATGAATGAAAACAATTTTCTCTTAGTTCTGTAGAAGCATTTTTTTTAGATATGGCTATAAGCACACACCAATTATTTGAAATTGTCTCTATTTTCAGAACCACTATAGTTAAAAGTGTGATTACCATGACAGTCAGTACCGCTAATAAACAATGACTCCAGTATACCAATCCTTGTACTGTAAGTCAGTCATAGATCAAGTTTAGCTACAGTTCGTCTGATGAAATATAAGTCCAAAAGAGTGCACATTCAAATGCAAGCTCATGTTTCATTTATGATCAGCTCCTGGACATCAGGACATTCAGCTGCAAGCCAGTTGCCTTTGCTGGATCTCCATTGCAGGATTTTTATTGTTGTATATTTTTCCCTTAAAGCACAATTTTGGTGAAACACCTTAGTTAAAACACTTTTAAAATTTCAATTTTTATTTTTGTTCCTGAGCAGCTCTTAGGAAAAAAAAAAAAAAAGAGTGCATTTGGGAACTAGTACAAGTTGTGTAAGATGGCTCTTCAACAAAAGATAAGTCATTATCTTCCTACTAAACCCAAATTCAGCATTATTGCTAGCAAGGCATTATTTCCTTAAGATATTTCTTCATTTCTAAGGCTGACATATCTTGACATGATGGCAGCTGATGATAGGATTAAGAAGGATTAGTCAAGACAGTCTAACATCTGAATAAGGCTTTGACAGGGAGCCTGGCCCCTGCATGCTGATATTGTACAAGCCATCTCATTACGTTTTATGTTTTGAAATAAATTTTTGTTACATCTCTGATAAATATAACAATAAAAGACAAGATACGTATTATTTAGTGCCTCTTCTTAACAACTGTTCTTCACAGGGTTTCAGCTGAAACATGTTCATTCTGCCAGTAGCAAAGCAGGCCCTGTGTCTGCGTGGGAAAGATCACAGTTTCACTGTGCTGCATTCCAGAAATAGCAGGGAAATTCGTCAAGGTTTTCTGTACACTCTCTCCTTTTCTCCTACATACAAAACCATGTAATTTTCTGAGGACAGGGAGAGGTGCCAAAATGAACATGGTAATGTAATGACCCATGAAGCTGGAGTGAGGCTGAACTGATCCTGCATCTCCTTACTGTAGTATACTGTCTTGTTGTTATACAATAGACCTGTACACCTAGCCCCCTTAAGACCAAATATATGTAACCAAATACCACACCAAGCATAGGGTATCTGATGACATATACTGTGCCAGTTGTAAATTATATCAAGATGCCTGCTGTCTTAGAGCAGAAACAACCAAAAATAGAGTCTGCTTGGTCCTAGCTACATGGGACTGAAGTCACTGTACAGTGACAGTAAAGACTCTAAAATATAAAGATGATACCTCCTATTGAAAAATATCTCCTCACAGGGCGATGTGATATTCCACCAGTGGGAGATATAGTTAAAAACTTAAAATCCCTGAGTGCAGAAAATTAATTCTATGTCAAAGATAAGCTAGAAAATATTATGCTCATGTGTGCAGTACAGGATGGCACTTTCTATGAGTTTATTTTCAAGAGTATTTTACTACAAAAAGAAAAACTTTTTTTTTTTTTTTTTTTTTTTTTTTTTAATATATTTGGGATTGGTTACATGATTAGGCAATATGGTATTAACAGTATCAGTCTGGCTTACTTATCTTAATTTCTGCTCAAATCTAATTACATACTCACCTGGTAGACTTTGCTTGAATGTTGACTTCCATTGTGCACTGTTATGCACACTGAGTTGTGGCTAAGTGTCAAGTAGAATCTAAATCAAAATAATCCTCAGACTTTATTCTACATAGTTCACCAGGTTAGGCAGAGCCTGATTCCATCTATGTACTTGGGATTCCTCAAAATCTACTTCTAGAGTATATTCTTCTGCTCTATATGCATGACAAAACGTGGAGGCATATAACATTGTCCCAGCTCCTCAATAAATGGCGTGCATGGTAGTGAAATTGAACAAGGTGACTTCCACTGATGGAAAGCAAAGAGGTTAGGAACAAGCAAGCACTAGCTTTTTTGCTGTCCCTAAACTCACAGACTTCACTGCATCAGTGTGTGGGGTGTAGGACTTTCTCTTCGAGGAACTTCAGTTAAGCGGGAGGACCAGGCTGGATGAGCAACCTGGGCAACCTGATATAGTGGGTTGGAAGGGGTGTTGGAACTAGATGATCTTTAAGGTCCCTTTCAGCCTGAGCGATTGTTTGATTTTATGATTCTATGATTACATGGAGGTATCATTGAACAGGCAGCTTGAATGTTTGAGAACTTCTGAGACATCTACAGTTAACATCAGACTGGCCACCTGAGAGGCCATTGTTTCTCCTGCCTCATTGTTGTCATAAACAGTTAAGAGAGAACTCCACCATATATCTATCAGTCCTAGGGTAGGTAAGGGAGACAGCTCCTCAGCTGCTGTGTAACACTTGGTGAGGTGAGAATAATATATTCTTCGAGCAAGGGCTGAGGCATGAAAATGTAAGATGCCCAGGACATGGATCATAATAGTTTACTGCAACATCTAACATTTGCATTTCTTTCTAAAATGTTTTTCTGTAATTTTGCATTTATCACTTGAAGATGCAAATTTTGTATAGATTTAACTGTAATTAAAATGTCATTTATTGTTTGAATTAACATAATAGCAGATGTTTTCCTTGCTGTAGTGACAGTGCAGATTTTATGTCCTTAACACATATCAAGACAGCAGTAAATATTTATAAAGCTATACTGTTGTTCCTATGCAGCTGAGGAATCCAAAGACTATATTTATTTTTCATTATTCATGGAGACTGTATTTGTAATAATTTCCAGCTAGGTTTTTGGTCCAAACAGCAGCCATATGTGGTGCTGGATTGTTTGCTGTATTGTGGATTACTTTAGAAACCGATTATGAAAGACATCTCTAACAGCTGATGACAAGCACAGAGTTGTCAAATTACTTCTGAAGTATTTATCAAATATACCTGCGGGTAAGGTATTTTCTCAAAGAACCGTCTCCTTTTGTAATTATGGGATTTATAATTCTGTTTGCTGCTCAGTATTTTGGCTCTCCTAAAGTTCCCCATGGTTTCATGTTGCTGCTGTTCTCCATAATGTTTGAACAATTTCCAGACAATAACAGACTTGCTAATAAGTTCCTGAAAATGGAAACACTTGTACACTGCTGAGTTAAAAATACACAATTGTTTTATTTTAAATTACTTCTCACTAGACTTTTAGAAGAAATTCCTAAATCCTCAAGGATCCACGCACTGCAGGTTCACTGCCATTGGCTAAGGGGGCTGGTTAGAATTTTTGGCCTAGTTTGACTCTGGATGTTTTTTTTGCCTTTGCAGATGGGGGTTAGATTTTTGCAAAACGTGATGATGTAAATATAATTTGAGATCTGTTTAAAAGATTTTCCAATAAAAAGATTACAAACAATCTTGGTGATGGTAAGAGTATAGGTTGTCCAACTTCTATGGAAGATCTCTGTAAGAACCTGTAAAGTTTTGTCTTGATCTCTCAACCTTTTTGTTTTAGGCTGAGCATGAACACTGACAAGCCTAATTGATTTAGTCTTTGCAACTGGAACAGTCTGAGTCCAAAAACAAACAAAGCAAACAAACAAACAAACATAACTAAACTAAACTATGTGGGAATACTATCTTGAAAAACATCACACATAGAATGTTAAGATATATATGTGTCCAAGATGGTAGCAGAAAAAAAATCACCACTGCCAGAATATTGTTTTCAAATACGTCTATGCAATCTGGGACACAAAGGAAATAGTCAAGAGGTGTTTTAGATATTTTTTTTTAAATTATTTTTTTATTTTTTTCCCCTCCCATTATTCTGTAACAGAAAATATTAAAAACAACAACAATAACACAAAACAAATCCACACACACAAACACACAAAAACCTAACACCCTGTATTGAACAGGCTAAGGTTGCAGTCAAAGAAGTGCTATAATCAAAACTCAGCAAGGAAAGAAAAGCTATCTGGAAGAGCTGTGTAGCAAAGGAGATTTGTTTGTTAGCAGATTTTTTAGGGTATATTCATGCGTCTTTTGTTTTTAAGGCAGAATATAGAATTAAATTCTGCAGCAACAGAAAGCAATTGTTCTTTCTTACCTATGTTGCAGTTGTGTTGAGAGTCTGAGTCAGAGATTGTTGTAAAACAAATTTAATGCTACTTCCTCTTCTGAAGAGTTTTGGCATGTGAGACATGACCTCAAGATTAGATAAAAGTCACTTTTTATTAAATGTTTCCAGCTTCAGGAGGGGATTTTGAACACTTCATAGGTATATTAAAACCAGTTACAGAAAAGGTACAGGATCTCTCTTCTTTCTCAGTATACTCAGGGGTTACACCTGTACAGTGTCTCAAGCATAAGTGTATACTATAAACTGCATTTCTTAAAGGTATGTCAAAAAGTTAGTATCAAACTGCTTCCTATTGACTCCCAAAACCTCTAAATTTAATCTAGCTAAAAAAGGATGTCTTCTTCCTTTACAAAGACATTGTTTGTTTGCATGAGGCATTACTTCTAGCCTCTTAGTATTTAGGTGACTCTGGGGAGGCAAAATTATATTCTGCGTCAATAACCCTTCACATTAAATATCTATCAAGAGTGCTTCACTATACCTGAGGTGTTCGTTCTTGCTGCAGGTATTCTGTAGCTTTCTTGTCCTTCACTCTAATTTCCAGGTTCTTCAGATGACCCTCCAATCATCTTTGTACTGATTTAGCTGTTATGGTTGACATTTCCACAGTTACGGTTCTGTAATAGGACTTTCATGGAGGTGTATATGGGGATGGTGTTTGAAATCATGTTATCCTCTGATAATAGGCTCAAGTTTGGTGGTTGTCTCTTGCTTATGTTGTTGTAGGCATGGTATAAATGAAAGGGTTGTATTCCTGCATGGTGTTTTTAAAGATGCATGTTGTACTACTTAGCAGTGCAAAGTGGAATTACAGCTGTGACCCATCATTTGCACTTGGGGAACATGGTAGTAGATGGGGGCAGTTCAAAGAGCAGTATGCTCAAGTGCATAGTAGAAGGGTTGCTAGAGGACAAAGGAAGTCCACAATGATTCTGAAATTCCTCCTATTGCTCTTACCAGCACAAAATCTAATTTGATTCTCCTTGGAGGACTCCAGAGGTTAAAGAGTGGGTGAAATAAAAGATCTCAGTCACCAAGTTACTTTGGGAGAGGACAAAATATGCAAATTTTCAGATATCCTGGATATCCAGATATTCAGATATCCTATTTTCTGGATTTGTACAAGAGCTACTATATCTTTTATTATTGGCTCTATTCATAGGTGAAGACCAGTGACAAGTGGTGTCTGTCCTGGGGACTGGTGCTGTTTAATATCTTTACCAATGACATAGACAATGGGATCAAGGGCACCCTCAGCATGTTTGCTGATGACACCAAGCTGAGCAGAGTGCAGTTCATACAACAGAAGGAAAGGATGCCATTCAAAGGGACATGGGCAAACTTGAAAAGTGGGCCTATGTGAACATACAGAAGTTCAACAAGACCAAGTGCAAGGTGCTGCACCTGGGTCGGGGCAATCCCAGACATGAGCATGGACTGGGAGAATAACTCATTGAGAGTAGCCCAGCAGAGAAGGACTAGGTTATTCTAGTGGACAAAAAACTTGACATGAGCCAGCAGTGTGCACTTGCAGTCCAGAAGGCCAACTGCATCCTGGGCTACATAAACAGAGGAATGGATAGCAGGCTGAGGGAGGTGATCGCCCCCCTCTGCTCTGCCCTTGTGAGGCCCTATGTGGAGTCCTGCATCCAGGTCTGGGGTCCCCAGCACAAGAAGGATGTAGGGCTGTTAGAATAGGTCCAGAGGAGGGCCACAAAGATGATCAGAAGGCTGGAGCACTTATTCTATGAAGACAGGCTGAGAGAGCTGGGGATGTTCAGCCTAAAGAAGAGAGAACTCCAGGGAGACATCGTTGGAGCTTTTCAATACTTAAAGGGGGCTTATAAAAAAGATGGAGAACAATGTTTGCTTGGTCAGATAATGGTAGGACAAGGGGAATGGTTTTAAACTAAAAGAAGGGAGATTTAGATCAGATTTATAATGGAAGTTTTTTTACTCGGAAGGTGGCGAGGCACTGGAACAGGTTGCCCAGAGACGTGGATACCTCATTCCTGGAGGTGTTCAGGACCAGGCTGGATGGGGCTTTGGGCAACCTGATCTAGTGGGTGGCATTCCTTCACATGGCAGGGAGGTTGGAACTAGATGATATTTAAGGTCCCTTCCAACCCATGTCATTCTATGATTCTATGATTAAAATAACTGTTTTCTAGTGAGATTCTATTTTAAAAGCATGGCTCGCCAACACAGTTTAATTCTGTTCTGTTCATATGATAATTTATGTGAGTGAAGTTTTCCTCCAATCTCCCTGCCCTGATGCCACCATTTTTTTTAAACATTATATTTATTTGTTTATTTATTTATTTATTTATTGGTTAGCTGTGCTTTCTGTCATGAAAAAGTATTGGTTTTCAGTTCTCCACCTGTAAAAAGTGACTTCGCTCTACTTCCTTTATAGGGTCTAATGATTACGTACTAGTACTACCACAGAAAATCACAATATCTAAGCTTTCATATCCATAAAACGCTACAAGAATAAAAGAAAGAAATAAATTGTTTTAATGCACAAAAATTCATTGTAAAATAATAATTGTTGGTTCTTCCTGCAATGCTTTTGGTGCTATCCACATGCATGGAAATATACTGTCTTGGATCCATTATGTGATTAACAAAATTCCCAGTAAAATGAGCTATGCCAAAATTTCACTCATTCTAAACAGTCAAAAAAGAAAATGTACAGGAAGTGGGAGAAACAGGATTAAAATACTTATATATTTTCCTTTAAGCTTTGTAATCAGGCTTTACTCATGAGTGGTTGAATTGGAATATTGATGCAAGTAGCATTTTTGCTTTAGCTCATTTAATGGGTATTGAAGCTCATCAACTAAAATTCCAACACCAACACAGGGAATTTGTTGTTACAGAAGGAGCCTATTCAAATAGACAGTCTACACAGGGATGTTTCACAGTAAGTAGTAACAGACAGTGTAATGTTACATGTTCAGAATTCCACAAAGTTATTAAAATGACAAAAGGAAAACATTCAAAGCAATGATGTGCAGTCCATGGAACAGAGATAAAATTGGAACACTCACTGGACATATTTATTGTTTTATAAAACAAGAGATATATTCATTATATATTCCAGTGATGACAACACCTTCAATTAAGAGTCAGGTAATCTAAAATTATTTACATCTTTAATTTGTTACTTACACATTCCTCAATGCCTTATTTACTTCATTATAAATGAAGTTAAGTAGTTTTATTATGTGTAGAAAGATTTATTTTTGTTGGATGAAAAATTATTCCCAAGGAAAACAGTGATGAATTGGTTGGCTATGAGCTTCATGGTATTAGTTATATTGCCCCTAAACAAGCTGAAGACTCTTTGTGGAACACAGAGGAGTGAGTTTCTTTCTTCTACTTCTGTATACAAACCTGCTATATCGTCTGGGATTTAGATGCCATTTCTACTGCCTTTATTTGGCATAGCATTGGTTTCTAGTAATTTGCACAAGCATGAAGTAATTCTATTTTAAAAATTAAATTTTACTTTTATTTTATTTTATTTTTATTTTATTTTTAAACAAGTGACCAAAAAGCACTTTTTCTTTCTTTGGAGGCTGGTGCAATTATCTTGTATAATTTCCATGCAGTGTAGCTTTCTTACTAATTTCTTACTAAGCCTCAAAGTATTTTTGGACAGACTTCTGAAGGGGGAAAGGTAGTGTTTCTTTGAAATTTACATTGTTTGTTCTAGAACTACACATAAGGTGCCATCCAATGCATTTATTCAAGAAAACATGCTACTTTACACATGCAAGTCCACATAATTCACCTATACACTCTCCTGAGAATACCATTCCAGCTGAAGAAGAATTTGAACACTCTGGGTCAGACTTTGGGAAGAGTGCAAGGCATATAATGGAAAATGGTTTCAGTGACTCACCATATACATTAATTTAACTAGTACATTGAGGAGAAACCTAGAAAGTTACATATATGCACAATTTTAGAATGGCAGTTCTATTGTATTCATGTTTCATACTGGCATGAAAATAAATTGTCTGCGCTTATTCATTCCCAATACTGTGGTTTTAAATATTTTTGTACATCAGCTCTTCTCTGTTCAAAATGATCACCAAAAAAAAATAAAAAAAATAATAAAAATCTTGAAAAAACAACACAAATTTATCTTATAAAAATTCTGCTTTCTTTGCAAAGTACCCCAGAGTTTGAGATCTTGTGATGCTGGATGAGATGCAGTCACATGGATAAGCTCTATCCAAAAGCTTGCATTCTAACTAGCAAAAGCTATGCATGGCAAGGATGACAAGATGAAAGAGAGTAACACATGTAAAGGATGCTGTCATGGGTGACTGAGTTGTTCTAAATCATTTCATGGGCTGTGGGGAAGTTTTGCAGCTGCCTGTTTTTTGACTGATAGTAGTAAGTATTGCAACAAAGCATACTGAAGAAACAATCCTGGAACAAACTGAAGAAATAAGAACTAATATATAGAGAACAATTATACTTGATGTGCAAAGGAATATTTTATTATGCTAAAGTTTCCATGAAAAATTGCTGCACTAAATAAGCTATTGGTTGAAAAATAATGATGGGTAGCAATGAAAATGCTCAGACTAAGCACCCTCAAGCTGTATCATTTAAGAGATTTGCAAGCAGATCTTCTAGATCTTCCAGTTTCCAGATCTTCCATCTGATCTGGCATATAGTTAATGCCTGAGTTACTATCTTGTAAGATAGTTGGGGAGCATCAAGCAACTTAGAAAAAGTCTTCCTAGTTAAGCAAATTATAGACAAATCCTACTCCAGCATCTTCTACTTTATCAAGCTGAGGATTTCACAGTGTGAGCAATAACAGATGTTCTTGATCTATAGATTTGGCAGTCAACATCAAGAGACTACAGATCACTTCCATACCAGTCCATCTGTTGAGATAAGAATTTGTGCTTCCAGTGGTGCAATGCCTCTGCCACATACAACTTCAGGAACTTTCAAACTATATTTTGAGCCAAGCACAAATCAGAGAGTGGGTCTGACCTCACTTGAAGGTGTAACGAAAAGAATAAAAAGGTCTTGCACTTCACATTCTTGTGAAGTTTTAAGATACTTACCTGCCATCAAGTAACCTACTGAATGAATAGGACTGACAACAAGGCAGCAGAAGTTGCCTTAACAATGCTGGCAATTGGATGAATTGGATGAACACAGGTTCTCTGTCTTGTCCACGGAGAACTTTCTGGTATAGATCCAACCAGAAAAGAAGGTGAATGACAGAATGAAAAGATTCTTCCAGACTGATCCGAAACCAGAGAGGACTGCCATTTAGAGCTTCCTTAGAGACAGGAATTGTTATATAAATAGAACAGTCCAAACTGCAATAAGGACAATCCTATTTTCACTTTTTATATTAGACTTGTAATCTTCAATTCTTGTTCTGGTATACATTTATGGTGAAATAGTGTCCCAAGTACACAAAAATATTATGTAGGATGTAGTGGGTGAATTATTTATGGCTTTTCCTTTGGTCTGTTCCAAGAAGAAGTTAGATTATCATTGCTTAGATTATCTATGCTTGACACAATTTCATGAAAACATTTGACAGATACTTCCAAACATTTTTTTTTTTTTTTATGTTTATCCCACATTCTAATATCTCCGTATATATTATACCAATAAAACTCCCATTGACTTCAGCGGGACCAATGAAATTCTGTGTTTTGAGGAAATCTCAGCTTCAGAAGCATATTCATTCAGGTTAAAATCTTAAACTCCCAATGACTCATTAAATGCAAAATCAAGCCTTCTCAGAAGCTTTTGAGTTTTTTTAGACTCTTATCATGTGCACATATGCTTACGGGGGTGAGCCAAATGCTCTTAACTTTTAAATATTTAGAACAATCTTATTCTTGAGCTCTGGAAAATTTTGACATTTACTTTTTCATTCTTTTAAGAAAAAAAAATATAAAAAAAGGAAAAGTAAATAGAAACAGAAAATGATTATTAGATTTGTTATACTATGTGAAATGTATGTATGTGCCTAGATTTTTGTGTTGCAAGAGTTCTAAAAAGCCACCGTGGAAATTTCTGTAAGTGACTGTTCTGTATGTTCTGGCCCCTTGGAGTCACACAAAGAGCTCTGCCAGTTAGCAGAAATGTTGTACCTGGTATTCACCAAATACCATTTTGCTGTCAACTATAGGTTAGTTTGGTTAATACTTTATTTTCTGAAGAAGCCTGGAAAAACTTTCTGTTAGGAATGCAGAAGTATGGGAAAGCTTTACTATTTTTAAATTCAGCTACCTTGGAGTTGCATGGACATTTACGCAGCGTAGTGGTATCTTAGTTAGTGTAGTGGTTTGGGGCACCTGCCAACTCTGCCAGTGATTCACAGGTGAAACTTTTTCTTTTTGTTTGCTCATCCCTCAAAAGACAGGTCAGTCAAGATAAATTAATTTCATTCTGTTCATCCACCAACATACTCCTTGGAAATGACTGTTTCCTCCTGCCTCAGACAGATTTAAAAAAATTCTATAGTTTTTGATTCTTTTGCTAAGTTTTCCCAGATCTGGAATATTCCCAGATCTGTGTGCCTGCTTACCCACGGACTGCTTACTTTCTCAGTCCTACAACTGACAAATAAAGTCCAAGCTGAATCATCATTTCCCAAGTGCCATAAACAGCTGAAAGAGTACCTGACCCTTGCTTTTTTGGTCTTTTTCTTTTCAAAATAATGTGTAGATATTTGATGGAAAATAAGTTGCCCTCTAACTGATTCACTGCTTCCTTCTAGTGTGTCTACCGAGCTGTTGAGAAATCGTCCCAGGCATTTCAGATCGGGAATCCCACCAAGTGCCTTGGCTCCCAAATGACAATCCCCATCAAGCACATGAGCTGAATGTGGAGACATAAGGAGAGGTGAGTGAACCCAGGAGCAGCCGAATACCAAGTCTGAAGCTGTTGAACAAAATGTAGCTTGGTTGTGTATTAGAGCAGCTTGTAGATGAATGGTTCACAGCTGGTGGCCTAAAATTGCATCTGACTTAATTGGGTTCCTTTGGTCTTTGTACCTTTGGATGTCTTGATTCCTTTCAGTGAGTATGATCCTGCTTTTTCTTCCAAAGACAGTTTTGTCATTTCACCCCTTTTTACTCTTTTCTCCCATTTTCTCTCTCCACTTCTTCCATATGAAACCCTTGTTGTTTATACTCGTTTCCTGTCATTTTCTCCTTTACCCTGTTTTTATTTCTTTTTCACTTTGGAAAACATATGCTTAATATTTTCAGTTCTTTGTTCCTGTCTTGCTCTATGTCACAGCTCCCCATTATTAACCAAAAATACCGAGTATTCTCTATTTTCTGTATCCTTTTTCTCACACATTGTTCCTGTCTTTCTCACACATTGCCTGAGCTACCTATCTCCTCTCTCTAGATCTGCATTCTTACCAGTTAAATACTGAGATCCAGAATAGAGAGCTTTTAAAGATTTAGCATTCTGCTATGCAAAGCCAGATCACAGATGCTGGTGTAAGATGTCAGCCAAAGTGACTGGATGCTATAAATTGTCTAGTCACCCTAGGCAAGTCATATATCGTCTTTCTTTCATTTGTAAAATGGTTCTAATGATACTTAATGCCTTTTTTTTTTTTTTTGTCTTGTTTTTGTTTTTGTTTTGATTTATGGATGGAAAAATCTGCTTTATTATTATTTTTGCAGCCTAATTCAGCTCTTTAGCTCCTTCCTTGTGTAACTCAAGTTAAATTCTCAAGTATCTTGAGATCATACATACACGTACATATGAGATTAAAACGAAGAGCAATTTGTTATTATGAGGCTTATCTTTCGCAATAAAATTCTAAAGGATTAAAGGGAAACCTACATTTCTGAGACCGTGCTTTTAAGGCCTACAGTTAATATTCAGAGGTCAGCTGTGAAACCTGCTAGTTGGTCAGACAAGTTTTTATTCTGAGAATGGTTTTGGTAAATAGTTAGGAAAAAATAAAACTCACGCAGGATGTACAGTGTGTTTGGAATAATAATGCCAACAGAATTCTTTCTGGTATACTGGTAGGTTGTTTCTCTTTCTAATCCAATGAGATACAGAGCTGTGCCCGAGAGGAATGACCTAGATACAGACTCCAACTGACAAACATTTTTTAAGAGGAAGGAGATCCTGTTCCATGTCAGTGATTGGCATTGAACTGCACTGAAGAACTAAGAGTATAATTCATATGGGAAAGAGTTGATGCACTAAGCAGTGGTTTCAATGTACTGAGGGCTGGGTAGTGCATTTTTAAATTCTTTTTTTTTTTTTTTTTTTTTTTTTTTTTTTTTTTTAATTATTATTAA
>CM021765.1:124019455-124051652 GCA_011076525.1 Nettapus auritus | reverse complement strand
CTTTTTTTTTTTTTTTTTTTTTTTTTTTTTTTTTTTTTGTTTGTTTGTTTGTTTGTTTTTTTGTTTTTTTGTTTTTTTGTTTTTTGATTTATTTCTGCTTTCCCAAACAGCACCATTTGTATTCTTGATTCCTGGCAGGTTAATTGGGAGCTCAGACTGAACAAAAAAAAGCATTTCTGAACAATGGGGGTGTAATTTAGGTGCCTACCTCAAGACCATAATTCACAAACAAATGGGCTAAACCATTTAGGTTTCAGAGAGTTTTTCACCCTCAGAATAACCTGAAGTTCTGCTACTGCACATGCATGTCATCTGCTGACTTAGATGTGTATCCCAGACAGGACTCTCAAACTGTAAGCATTGCTAAGTCAAGTCCTGTGAGCTGCCTAATCTGTGATGTGAACCTCGTGAATAATTCCAGGCCATCACAACAACACTGACAGGTCAAAACCCATGTTCCAGGGATAAAATCTAGATGCCTCCTGGTTTAGAGCATGAGCACAAAGGCAGCAAGAGATGCAGATTCTGGCCTCTGCTGCCCAGGGTACACTAAGTTAATAAGTTAGACTCCTTCTTGGTCTGCTGGTTTAATGAATCTTGCATTCTTGAATGCACACCTTCAAAGAAGCACTGTAAAGTGGCTTCTGTCTGGATTATTCTACACGAGCTGTGGTTTTAAGTCCCTTTTAACTGAAAATTAATTGGACCTGTTTCACTATACTGTAGGAAGGGAGTCACCAGCTGTGGCAGGTACCTCATGCTCCTGAACCCTGGAAACAGGGTTAACATAACAAACACCATTTTGTAAGGCAAACATTCTCTGTGACCAAGCTGACCACAAATCAGTTCTCTTTCCCTGCCTTGAAGATCCTGTGCAGTAGGCAGAATTCTTTTCCTCTCCTTATCAGCCTCAAGGTCCCTCAGTGCCAGGCCTTCCCTCCTTACCAGTCTTGAAGGTCCCAGGCACCCAGCTAGCCAAGTTGTTATGATGAACCCATCACAGAACAAGGAATTTTAACAGCACAGAAAGGACTGTCTATAAAATCAAGCAGCAGCAAATCCTAAGCAGGACTTGAACAAGAACTGCTTCTGGACAGCAAAATCTGTGATCCCCTGGGGGTCAAGGGCACCCTGCCATCGTCTGCTTCCTCCAAGGACTGTGTGAGTGACTTGTGATCTTTTCTGTGTCTAGATTATGACTGTTATATCGATAATTCAATCCAAGTATTGAATTCAATCCAAGTATTAAGATTTGACCCAATCTGCACAGGGTCCAGGAGTTTAGAAACCACAAGCTAAGCTGTGCTATGAAATTCTGTGCTACTCTGCTTATAAAATTGTGCTACACTGATTCTGATTATAAAAACCCTATGCTACTCTTATCATACAATTCTATGCTATGCTGATCATAATGTTCCATTAAAAAATAAATCAAAGTTTTAATTGTAACTACAACTTAGTGCCAGCATCTTTCTGCCAAGATAACCATAAGAACTTGTCTATCCCCCTAGCATCACATGATACCATTACTTTTGAAAGTCTCCTTGAAATGGACATTTAGAGCATCTCAACTCAGATGATTATTTTCAGCTCTCAGCCTGAGTCTCACAGAAGCACATCTTAAGGCTGTGAACATGTATCTTTGACCAGGATGGACAGTTTTTCACAGAACTCCATCTGTTTGGATTTTTGCCTGAATCCTCATTTGATTTTAATTTTAGGTATCTTTCCCAATTCCCTAAGTGGCATGCTTAGGTATCTAATTATTTTATTTTATTTTATTTTATTTTATTTTATTTTATTTTATTTTATTTTTTTCAGGATACATTCTTCTTGGATTTGATATCCTGAAAGACAGAGTGAAGATACTGCTCATCATCATGCCTAAATATCTCTTTTCTATTTGGTTCTTTAATCTGAACAACTGAGAATATAACTTTAAAGCAATTTATACAACCCCCTGAAAATCTACATCCCACATAGTTCATTAGATGCTGAGTGATTAACACATCACACATTTATCCAAAATGGCCTGTCTAATTAGCAGCTGTAGAAGATGACAAATGGAAAGAGCTGTCTGATCTCCTCCAGCCATCTAAACATGAGAGTGTGTGCCTGTGGTCTCCTGCCTCGTTAGTTCTGTTTTATTTATTTATTTATTTATTTATTTATTTTTCAGTGCTCAGCGAAGTCAGTGGGAATGAAAGCAGCACAGCATCTTGAAAGATTGGGCTGCTTCTTTAGAGGCTTAAATGTGGCATGCACCCATGTTTGACCCAAGTTCTAGAATGAAATCCCTGTTAGCCACTCCTCTTAACCCCCACATATACTGTTAGAAAAAACACAGAGCATGTCAGTGATAATGAATCTCCCCTTCAGACTATTAGCAGCTTTAGGCAGTCCTCCACCTGCCTTTATCAATGGTAATGCAATAACATGATCATTAACGCTTATCATGCAAATGGTAAATCCAATGAAAAAGAAGAGAGTGAAAACCACATGCCATGACAATTATCCACATGAAAGGAGCATGTATAATGTTACTGAAGGAAACTGTGGGATGAAATTAGCAGACCCATGTATATATTTTTTAAGAAGCTTCCAGATAACAGTTGGCTGAACATGAATTGTTAGGACACCCTGCTATTTGTTGTGCAAATATACATATTAATTACCATTGGCAGATCTAAATACATATACTGCCCAGTGTAAAATACCATTTGCTCTTTAAATGACAATAACTAGAAAGGATTATTTGTGCCCTACTTTTTTTCTCCCCCCCAACTTTGATTAACTCAGAACATCCTTGTTCAGGCCAAAATGTTTTATTTTTCTGCAGAAAAAATTACTTCAGCTTCTTTTTACTTAATTAAGTAAATTTAAATTAAATTTAATCAATTACTTCATTACTAAGTTTGTCGGTCTTGTTTCTCAGATTACATTTATCCACAATATCTTTAGAAATTACCTAATTAACAAAAATGGTTTGTATGCTGGAAATTTTAAGCCCTGTGACTTTTTAGATTAGAGACAGAAGAGCCTCTCTGTGCATGATAAAAATTTTAAAAATAATTTTGTTGGTTTTACTTTTTCATATTTCGGACTCTGAGGTGGTGTTCATTTCAGTTAACCTCAGCCATTTAAAAGACAGATGTTCTATTAATTGTTTTATAATGTTCTTTTTCTCTCTCTCTTTTTTTTTTTTTTAATAGAAATTTGCATTAAATGGTCTGTAAAATGTATTGTCTAAGAAAGGTGAATGATGAATCCTGCCAATCTAACATAGAATTTGTTGCCTCTGGACTTTTTCCATTTTCTCCTTTTTTTTTTTTTTTATCTTGGTAAAATCCATGAACAGTGTACTGCTGTGAGATACTACATGTGTTTTATATGTAGGTAGTGACTGGATAACAGTTACAGGAAGGTACCTAGTGAACTCAACTGGCAAGTGTTAAATTGAACAGGATATTCAAAAGTGGGAATGAAAATATTTTGGTTCAAAGTTTGATTTATCAAAGCATAATATTTGGCACTGGAAGATTTTTTAAATCATTCCCCTTACTCTGCAGTCATGAATCAAGTCCAGCAGTGGGTATATGCATGACTGCATTCCAGCTACAAACTGCTCAAATTCTGTTGGATGTTGCAAAAAATATAGGTATTACAATGATCTGACATTTAGCTCCACATCTTGAGTAGACACCACTACCCCATTTAAAACTAATTCCTCAGAAATGACATCTCATGCATAGGGATTATGAGTCATTAAATAATCATTTGGTAACACCGTGCACCCCTTGCCTCTGGAAGTGCTATTCAGCATGGTGCATACTCAGTTAATCAACCTTAAAATAATAGTTTCTACTCTCCTAAATTACACTTCTCCTCCTAAGTTTGTAGAAAAGGCTCATTTAACTAGAACATGATTTTAAAGGTAGAAATGAGCCTAAGCAGTGGAACTGGGATTCAGATCTGAACTTTGTTAAAGGGCTGAGGGAATGGATCTAGTGCCAAATGCTACTTTATGGATGATTTGAACTGCTCTGCTGGTACAAGCAGATAGGAAAATCATCAGAGGCATTTCCCTGATGACTCCTTTTTCAGAAGGGAACCAGTGAAGCATGGAAGTAGTTGATTATTTGGGAAGTTTCAGCTACCTCTTTTGTTTTAGTGGCCTTTTGAGGCTCTGGACAGCACTGTGTGTCCCGATGCAGTTGGGGTATCCCTGATTTAGGACCAATTCTGGACAGGGCTATGCTTGTCCCTGAAGGAGAAGTGTGTCTAGTTTCCAAGCACAACTTGCTTGTAACAGATACATAATAAATAACTTAAAGAAGAGATTTAAAAACTATTTTTGTAGGAATAACATGGTAGTGGATTGTGGCAGGTATCTGGAACAGCCGTGTGAGCAGCAATAAGGGCAATGTCATTTTGTGCACTGCTTGAAATGGCTCATGCACTGTTAATGATACATGTATTATGGCTTTGAATAGCACCTACTCTGCAGCTGAAAACTCCTGCAAGTCTGTCTCCTGGCCCATGACTATTTAAATCCTGTGTTATAAATTCAACATGATATTTTGGGCTGAGTCAGAATTCCTTCAGATTGGGGGTTTTGGCCTTGACTTGGCACTATTAAAAAAGAAAATACATGGTAACAGTATTGATACCATACAAACATTTTGTACTAAAATAGTGTCATACATGTTTCAAGGAATTTTGATTTGAAAAAGCATCTTTGTTAAAAAAAAGTTCTTATTTATACATAAATATATATGTATATATATATATAAATAAAATAAATATGCATTTGAAACGCTATTTATTAGCTAGTTTTTAATTGTATTGATCATCCTGCATAGCACTGATTTCAGCAGAGTTTTGCTGCTTTATCTTACCCAAAAGCCTGGCTCATAGGCTGAAGGAGTGTAACTTACTGAAGGAGTGTGTGGTGGTTTTACCGTGCTAGGCAGCTGAACACCACAACCGCTCTCTCACTCCTCCTCCTCAGATGAGGAGGGGAAGAAGTAAAAGAAAAAAAACAACTCACGGGTTGAGATAAGGATAATTTAATTAAAGGGAAAATTATTTATATATTAAGGAAATATTATTAATTAACAATTCAACTAAAGGGAAAAAGGGAAAAAGGGAAAGGGGAAAGGGAGGGGGAAAGGGAACAGCAAAACAAAACAAGTAAAGGCTATATGAAAGTGCAGAAGAAATAAATTACTCTCTACTTCCCGCAAATGAGCGATGCCTGACCACATCCTTGAAGCAGGGCCTCAACGCACGTAGCTGGTGTTTGCGAGGAGGACAGACGTTTTCGCAACGAAAGCCCACCCCTCCCCTCTTCCTCCTTCTTCCACCTTTCATTGCTGAGTGTGACATCATATGGTATGGAATATCTCTTTGGTTAGTTTAGGTCAGCTGCCCTGGTGATGTTTCTTTCTCACTTTTGGCCCACCCCCCAGGAGGGTTAGAGAAAGTCCTGATACTGTGCCAGCACTTCTCAGCAGCAGACACAACAGTAGTGTGATAACACTGTTGTTCTAGCTACAAGTGCAGAGCATGGCACTGTATGGGCTGCTGCAGGGAAAGTTAACATCCCAGCCAGACCCAGTACAAGGTGTCACTTACATAGGATGCGTGCAAAGATTGCTGTTACCATAACAGTGAACTTTGCTGTTGTTCCTAATTACTGAACTTAGACTGAAAAATTATTTTGAACACTTTTTTTATTGAAATTTTGACTGATGTCAAAATCTTCTGGACACTGCTTCAGCGGTGTTTGATAAAATGAACATAAGGGAAACAAGAGATTATAAATTGACATAATGGCAAATGTGACTCTAAAAATGCTGAAACTATTCAAACTATTTTTAACCTATTCAGTTATTTTAGGCCTTTATGAATTATTCATGCAACAAGGTATCATAAAATTAAATTTAACAGAAAGTAACTATCTTTCACAGGCAACTTATAATTCCTTTGCTGTTACAATGTGATTCTTTTTGTCTTAATTTATCAGTTTAAAAATAATTATCTAGTTGTCTATGCTTACGCTATAGTCAAGGAATGAGATAGGTGGGATGAATGTTCCTCTGAAGACATTTATCTTTTTTCAATTGGCAATAGAGGAACCTGGAGGACCCAGCTAGTTTGGGCTAACTTCTGGTAGGGAAGTTAGGAAAGGTAAAGCCCACTGTAATTTACAGTTCATATGCCATCTGCTCATTGGCATTTTGCTCTTCTGGCAGAAAAACAGGAGGAATCTCAGTGATTTTTTATTTTGTTTTGCAGTGTAGAGATTTTTAATTCTTCCTGTAGCACTTGCAATTTATTGCCAGAGAGGAACACTGAGAGCAGCTGTGACCTCCTCTGCATGAATGTCATAGGACTTTGCAAGGTGAATTTGATGAAGAACTAGACCATGCCTTTAGAAAAATTACTCAAACTTGAGGTAAAGGTGTTAAAAGTATATGACTGTCATATTTTACCTGAAAGGCTTGAGTCTCAGCTTCCAGCTGTAGCACCTTATCAAAACTTTGTTAGATTGGACGCCACTCTGTTATCAGCTTGTGCATTCAGCTCAGCTCTTACCCCTTTTTTCATAAGCTTAATCAGTTCAGGTCTTTGTTTCATTCATTGCAGGATGTGTTTTCCAATACTTTAATATTTTTCATGGTTCTGATGTGATTCCTTGTCAAAATGTGGATACTTGCACTGGACTGTATCATAGTGCCAGTTCTAGAGTTGATAGTTTCCCCACTGTGTTCTCTATCCCTCTTGGGTTGAACAGTTTTTGGAGCTTATATTCAGCAGATTATCCACTTTTTTTTTTTTTTTTTTTTTTTTTTTTTTTTTCCCGAAATGTTGTTTTCATCCCTATAAGACTGACATCTGGATTCATGTCCTGTTTCTGTATTATGGCATTTTAAAATGGACAAGTTTGGCCTGAACCCTCTTTTACCAACCTCGTCTATGATCTGTCATCTGCTTTATTTGCTGTTCCTCTAGCATCTGTACACCCACAAGCTTGATCAGTATCACTTTCATACTGACTCATCACTAGAAATGTTACATAGTATGAGGATAAAGACAAATTCTAGGAAAGGCAAACTAGGACATAACAACTTAGCCGGTTCATTGCTTAGGACCCAAACTTGTCTTTCAGGTTTGTCTTTTCACACAGAATTTATGTTTCTATAATTTCAAATGTGCAATTTATGAAAATCAAGTGGCAGTTTGAGTAACATGAAGGTCCCACATTAAAGTTGTATCAGTTTCTATTTGCATCCAGTTAGTTGCTCATGGTACATGACTCCTGAATTGGTCCTTTGTCATGGACCATTTAGGTATATTCACCTGTAATGGCTGGATGTGAGGGGTGAGTAGTGGGCTATTGGCTAGATTACAGGCATGAAGCTTTGTACTCCTTCTCCTTGCCTTTGCTTGGGTGGCTGTACATGCAGTGTAAGTTGTTGTGTGTATCCTGCTGCAAACAGAGCATTTTTTCACACGTGATACTGGGTAAGTTCTTTTTCAGTATTGTATCAAAGTGAAATGACCCCGAGTATCTTTTGGACTTTGCTGCAGCATACTTGCTGCTTACAACAGTCTGGTGGTGAAGTGAGCTCTTGTATGGATTTTATAACCTCTAAAATAACCACATGGGCAAACTATGTATAAAGATCTACCTATGTTGCAGATGCTGTGTTCACATTTAAAAGGTCTCAAATCTCAAAGTTTTTGATTTTTGGGTGCTGTTTTGGCTTTATTAATTAATGTATATGTTCCTCTAGGGTCAAAATCAAATCCGTTTTACTGAATGAATGATAGGGAAGAAACATTCAGCTTATATAAAAACTGATATCAATTCACTCTAAACTCCTTCCTTATTAGTAACATGATGAAGGATTAAAGGGCTACTGCTGTATGTTTCCCTTGCAAGTTTTTGCTGTAACAAAGGTAGATAGTCATGCTATTGTGCTGATAAATGTCTGACTCTTACATGAAATTGTTAAAGGGAACACTCTGAGTAAGTTTGTTTTATTGCAAAATGATCCATCTCTGAAAAATAATAGAAATCCCTCATTATCCAGAAAAAGGAGGAACTTTGCAGCTTGCTGTGTCATACATCTAAGCTCTCTGTGTTAAGTTCCACACCGGTGACTGGTGACATTTATTTTGCTCTGTTTTAACATGTTTCCTTTCAGCCATGCTATCTGCCCATCAGGAATCAAAGCAAATACAGATGGCTCAAGAACAGATGGCTTATGGTTTAAGAAGCATGGGTCAGATTCAGTTATACAGCCTCCCAAGTTCACAGGAGTTCTCTTCTTACTTCTAGAGATTTTGAATTGCTGAATAATGATTTTTCTTTGTTTTGCTTTTGTCAGACTGTGCAAGTTAGCATGCATGACAGAGTGAAATCAGAAGGTGCTGTAGGAGGAAAAGTTCAACATGATCTGCTCAAGGGAAAGAATGAATTTCTGTTATGGTAAACAAACAAACAAACAATGAAGTGGTTGCAAAGTCAGAGATCTGAGAGTTATTTCAAAATTCTGCTTTGCAATTTCAACCAGGCTCCTGGAATAAGTCTGATAAGCAGTACTTGAAACAGCCACAATGTTGCCAGGGAAGAAGAGAAAAGGGGAATCCAGCAACAGCACAGACACTTCCCTGTTACATGACCAGTAATATGCCTCACATGTAGAGGAGACAAAATCATGCCTGATTATGCTTGACTTGTTTGCAACCATTTAACTGTGACGCAGAACACTAGCAGCTACTGTAGGTCACAGAAGTTCTATAGTACAGTAATGACTCAAGGTAGACTCTGCTTCAGAGGTGTAAAGGGCATCTTAGACAGACCACAGCAGACAAGCTCATTCTCTTACCCCAGATTTGTATCATGTCTTGAAGTCAGTGTTCATCACCACTCTTCACTGCCTGCCTCTGCTCTAAAGAGGTAAAACATGGAAAAGAGCACAATGATATGAAGTATCCACGTTTCAGGTGTTTCCACATCCAAGGGGTAATTAAAGAACAGAACTGTACTAGTACAGTCATAAGACTACTGCACATTACAGTATGTATGTAATACCAGTACAGATAATGTGCCTTGTTTTTGAAGTACACGTAATGAGAGAATCCACACAGTGTTTTTCATCAGTAAACCCAAAGTACACACAAAGTAGAAACACTATCCCTACAATACAGATAGAAAAAGAGGCACAGGGAAGTAAAGCAATCTATTCTTTCAAGACTGTGCAGTAGAACAGTATTTGGAAAAGAAGCCATTACTCCTAAGTCTTACTTCAGTACTTTGTTTACAGGCCATAAAAGGGAATGAGTGCAGTGTTTTTACTTCTCAACAGCTGTTGTAGAAATTGAGAGGTTCAGGAGGGAGCTCAATGAGTGAGAAAACTACAGAACTAAACTTTTTATATATTTGGCTTCTCTCCTAATGAGGTCTTGGTTGTTCCTCTTTGTTCTGGATTCTTCATCTAAAGTTTGGAGTAAAAAGAGCACTTTGTTGAATGCAGCCCAGGATACAGTTAGCCTACTTTGCAGCAATGGCATACTGCTGGCTCATGTTCAACTTGGCTTCCACAAGGACTCTCAGGGACTTTTCTGACAGGCTTCCTTTCCAGCTGGGCAGTCCCCAGTATGTGCTGGTGCATGGGATTGTTCCTCCACAGTTGCATGACTTTGCACTTCCTGTTGTTGAACTGCATGAGGTTCCTGTCAGCTCACCTTCTCCAGCCTGTTCAGGTCCCTCTGGATGGCAGCACAACCCTCTGGTATATCTGTCACTCCTTCCAGTTTTGTGGCATCTGCAGTCTTGCTGAGGGTATGCTCTGCCTCGTCATCCAGATAATTAATGAAGATGTTCAACAGGACTCAACTCAGTATTGACCGCTGGGGTTCTCTGCTTGTTACTGGCCTCCAACTAGACTTTGCACCATTACATCATATTTTTAGCTATAAATGGATTGCTTTTCATACTTACCTGTAGATGTTAGACTAATAAGGAACAAAGAAACCAAAGGGAAGAGGAAGGGGAAGAGGAAAGAGAAAAGGAAATGGAAGAGGAAAGAGAAGAGAAAAAGTAAAAGAAGCTCCCATATAGAAGCTGAATACGATAACACTGTTGTCCTACATTTCTTATGTACTGAAATTACTTAATATCTCCATTTGGTCCTCATCTTCTCTCTCCATTTCCAGCCCTTTAGTGGAAGAAGAGACTTAGCTGGAGAAATACTACCTCCAGGAAAATCCTCAGGAATCATCACAAGCAGTTAACAAGCAGCACAAGCAAGTTATCAAGAGCTTTAACGTACTATATTTTTTGAGTGAGGGCCATGCTATCTCGTCCTGGTACTAAAGACATAATGAGGATGATTTAATAATCATCTGTGCTTGAGGATCAAGCCTCTGATGTTCTTATACATAACATGGTCTTGTTACTAACAGCACATAACAGCAAACAGGAGGATTGTACAGAATTAGTCTCTTATGTGACTTAACTTCACAAAAACATCTTATCTGCCAGGAAATGCCAATAATAAGGCTTCAATTTCAGAAATCTTGCTCTTACTGTACATATAATCAATGTACTTGTGAATATCTTCTATAGTCCTTAGTGCATCCTTTTCTCCCAGACACATAACCACAGCAAATGTTTATCTGCTGCAGAGAGGCTTGATGTTGACATGACATGGATTTACAGGAGCATATCTGGTAGAGCAGCATGAGAAACATGTGTTCCACATAGCTGTAGCTAATACTCTCAATCTCTTGTTTTTTATAAGATTTCTAAGATTTCTAAATGTCATCCCAACTATAAATTAGACCATTCAGAGAGTTACACATCTCTTAACTTCTCTCTTCCTCTCTGTCAGATATTTTCAGCAATCAGAATTAAATGCTTCCAGGTAAGAATTATAGAGTATTATATCCACTTTGCATAATTTACTATAAAAGATGAAATGTAAAGGAAAATGAGAAGTACAAAAACTACATCATCAAAAACCCTCAAAATCCTGTATGGCAAACTGATTTTAAAATATTTCTGTTGTCTTCACAGAGCTTTCAATATATATATATATATATTTATATTTTATTTATTTTTTTGATTAAATAGTTCTCCTTCACAGAATCACAGAATCACAGAATTTCTAGGTTGGAAGAGACCTCAAGATCATCGAGTCCAACCTCTGACCTAACACTAACAGTCCCCACTAAACCATATCCCTAAGCTCTACATCTAAACGTCCTTTAAAGACCTCCAGGGTTGGTGACTCCACCACTTCCCTGGGTAGCGCGTTCCAATGTCTAACAACCCTTTTGGTAAAGAAGTTCTTCCTAAGATCCAACCTAAAATTCCCCTGGTGCAACTTAAGCCCATTCCCCCTCGTCCTGTCACCAGGCACGTGGGAGAACAGACCAACTCCCATCTCACTACAGCCTCCTTTGAGGTACCTGTAGAGAGCGATAAGGTCACCCCTGAGCCTCCTTTTCACCAGGCTGAACAATCCCAGCTCCCTCAGCCGCTCCTCGTAGGACTTGTTCTCCAGGCCCCTCACCAGCTTCGTCGCCCTTCTCTGGACTCGCTCAAGCACCTCCATGTCCTTCTTGTAGCGAGGGACCCCAAACTGAACACAGTATTCGAGGTGTGGCCTCACCAGAGCCAAGTACAGGGGGACGATCACCTCCCTAGCCCTGCTGGTCACACTGTTGTCCTTACCAAGACCTTTTTTTTTTTTTTTTTCCTAGGCTGTTGGCATTTCCTTAAAAACAAGTGAAATATTAGTGATAACTATAGTCACAGATAATATAGTTAAAAGGACTCATATGATAAGATACTATGACCTTTGAGTTTTCCTCATAAAATGAATCAAAACATTCCTTGTGTGGTAAGTCTATATTGAAATATGGTATGTAGTGCAGGGTTACACAAATGAGCTCTAAACAAATTTGCTTGGGTTTCAGCTGCTGTGTATCAATGTTAACTGAACCCTATCAAGGCTAATGAGCTCTGCTGAGAAGCAGGTGGCATTAACTTAGGTAAAGCACCTGGCTACTCTAGTATTTTCTTAGTCCTAATTTCATAATTTGGATACTGTACTGATTTTAAGCAGTTAAAGATCTGTTACATATGTTTTTATTATTGTTTATGTAAATTTAGGCTTTGGAATTAAATCATTCAGAATCAAGTTTACCTGTACTCTGTGTATTTATATATATGGTGTATAATGAACAGAATATATCATTTTAACAGCTATTTACCTCAGTGAAAGTAATTGTACTTAACGGCGACGGAAGAATAGACCCTGAATTTACCTATCAGAATATTATTTAAGATAGTGTAGAATTCTCTGGCAGACTCACAGCTTCCATAAATACACTTCCTAATGTATTTCCCAATTAGTGTTTTATCTATTTATTTATTTATTTGTTTTAATTTGAAGTAAAGCCTTACTTATCCTAAGGTATAGCCTGGCAGAAAATTGAGAAGGGTATGTCATAAATGATCTTAGAAGCAGATATATGTTTCAGCCCTGCTATACATACAGGCTGTGCACGTTGTAAAAGACCAAATTTTCAGTTGCTTGTTTTTGGATAAACACAGAGAGGAGAATCAGTGTGCTGCAGACATTCCAGGACATTCTTTTGCTTTTCTGCGTGAATTATTGTATCGTATCTATCTCAGCATTTTATCCTAGTTGAATGGCAAAAGTTTCATCTGCACCAAAGATCTTTCAGAAACACCTTTGAATTTCTGATAAAAGTGGTAAAAACAAGTGGGCCGTATGTCCTATGCAGGTCAAAAACTAAAGATTTTTAGTAGAAACTTTATGGAGACTTGTACATACATAGATGTCATTTTTTAAAGGAAGAACCTGTAAACTTCAAATGTCGAAAATTATATTCTTGATATTTGATTTCTCCGACTTTTAAGTTGTTGGGAAATGTTTTGCAGATCAACGGCAAGGGAATGCGCACATGGGATGTATCCAATAATCACCTGGATACAGATTTATATTGAATATATAGACCTAGCCTACAGATTCTCGTAGAAAAGGACATTGACCATGGAAATGGTCAATATAAAGGACATTCTTTGACATCCTCTCCCCTTACACACGCATATATCATAAATAAAAGCCTCCCTGTAATAACAGACATATTCTCAGTAATAGGAAAGGAAGAAGGAAACCATCAGAAATTTTCAGTTATTTCTGTTTTTTACTAGGTGTACCGAGACACTGTAGTGATGGTGGTCAAACAGGGGCCCCTCTAGATGTAACTGCACAGAGAGACAGACAGACTTCTCTCCCAGATGGTTCAACCCCCACAGCTACCAAATGTTTGGCCTTATGACAAAATCTAAAGCTGTATGGGTGTTATATGCAGAAACATAACACTCCATGTCTTCTCTGCCTCAAAACAAGAAATGTACTTATATCTAAAGACAAAAACACATTGGCATGCATTTGAAATTGAGTGCCGAAAATCACTAGTCTTTTGGAAAATGCAATTATGTGCATAGAAAGTATGTGGGGGTGTAAGAGCTTGAGAGACAGAGCCACATGGCATGGCTGTTTTCAAGTCCTTCACGCTTTTTTAGTCTGAATCCCTCTTACTTCTCAGAAACTCTTTTCCATAGCAGGCGTCACCTCCTTTGGGCATCTCCAATTTATCATATTGGAAACATCACCAAGATTTGAATTTTTTGGATTGTACTCAAAGGATAGGAGTTGCATTACTGTCTTATCCAGGACAGTCAGCTGAATAACAATTTTCTGTATTGAAGCTTTTTTAACCTTATCACAACTCCAGTGAAATAATAGAATTCTTTTTTTGAGCTTGAGCAATTTATGTGTTGCATGTTGAAGAATTGAGAATAGATTAATAATTATCAGTCAAAGGACCATAATGACCAGCTGTTCAGCTATGTGAATTCTCAAATAGTACAAGTTGTGGAACAGAATTTCCAGCATTTCTTTGTCAGATCAGGCCAGGTAACACCAAGTTAAGCTGAAGCATACCTTTTAGAAAGGTATGCTCTAATAGTCTGGAGATTTGAAGTGAGAAAAATGTCACACAGTCTTTTATAAAGTCTTACAGTGCCTAATTGTGGTCTCCTTTCCCTCATGAAAGCTTACTGCAGTGGAATTCCTATGATCTATATTGTTGTCCTCTAGAATAATAATACATTATAGAATAAGGAAAAATCAAACAAATTCCCAGTCCTGCATCAGCAGTTCTACAAATCCTGCACAATTTTATGTGTGCCCAGACATTGTAGTGATGGGTACATTGCAAATATCCAGAGATTGTTTCCAAGGTGCCTCCAGGTACCTTGTACGCAACTGTAGCATATGCTAGCCAGCTTCACTGTCTGAATGCAGGTAGCACAAGCAATAGTAACAATGCAAATGTGATGGCACATGCTTTGTCCAGGCTTGGCCATGATGCAGATCACATATCCCCAGGCTTTGCTGAGTCCCTCCTCTGGATGCCAGCCCATTGCTGCACATGCTGCTTAGCTGACAGCAAAGGGATGCAGGGCCAGGCTGAGGCTGTTCTGCATCATGGCCAAAAGTTGACAGTGACATAGAGGAGTCCCCAGAGGTTCATGGCGTGGACGATGAGCAAACTATGCTTGGAGGCTTGCTGAATGCCTGGACCAATATGGTTGAACTCACTAGTACTACTGCCTGGAAGGAGTGCTGGATGGGGATAAAGCGACCAGTTTCCTCTCCTTCCTCTTCCTCTTATCCACTTGCCACTGCTCACTTATCTTTCTCCTGGTGCAGAAAAAACATGAACAGACAAGAAGGCCCTCTTTAATTACTGGGAAACTGGGGATCTTGACTGTTTGAGTCATGTGTGGTGCTGCTTGTGCTGCCCTTTAGGCTGGGCATAGAGTCTTGTTAACTCACGAAAATCAAAGCAGCTTTTCACTTGTGTTTTAGACTGACTTTTGCTCTAGTCTGCTGCTGGCTGTTAAGGCATAATTTGCCTAACTCTAAACCTGCACCATATTTTGACTTTTGCGGCAAAATGTGGAAGAGACATGCTCTGAAACAGAAAAAAACTAAGCCTTTCACATAAAGAGGTTCTTATTTCTACATTGCCTTGAAGGAAAATTAGATTTGCAGCATTGGTTACATTAACTGTTGTGAGTGTAAGGAATGTTTGAAGGGAATTTAATAATTAAGCTGATTTCAAGGGCCTATCAACAAGACTGGCTACACTTCAGCTCCATAGTGGAGCCACTTGAGTAGAGAGTGTTCACAAAGATATGATGAAGTTGACAGATTAGAGCACGGTTGCAAGTACTATAGATTAAAACAGTGTAGGCAATAAAAATGCAAACACTCTGAAGCATTTTAATAAGAGTACACCAAATCATCTTCAAACAGCTTTCAGCAACACATGCCACAAGGATTTTGGATGGCTTATCTAAATTGTCCTGTGCAATATTACCCTTTTCTCACCTTCTCTATGAGAAAGCTTGATCTTTGCTGAAAGATTGAAGTTTGCTGCTCTCTGAATCCTCCAGAACATTTCTTTACATCACTCTGAAGAAGCTTTCTTTTAAGGCCATATTAGACGTGGAGCTTGATATGAAGACATTTGAAATCAGTTGCAGACTATGGAGCTGGATGAATGTTTATCACCATGGTAGTCATTAAGATGAAAATACTGAATGGAGGATATATGCATCACTGTGCATTGAGTTAAATGCATACCACATTCTTGTCAAGGAATGAAATGCATATTGCATAGATAACCATCGGATTTTTATTTTTTTTGGGTGGACATTTTAACAATTTTTTTTTTTGCATTTTGCAGAGTTGCCAAACTTTCCTTTGGCACAAAATAGTGTAAGCTTTTTGGCTTTGTTTATAGACTGTTTGGCAACAGAAATTTTTATTTATTTATTTATTTATTTATTTTTTCCCTGAAGGCAAAATCCGAACAATTTATGAACTTCAGGAACAACAGGCTCTGAACAAAGCTTTCTTTTCATTTCTCTAACATCATTGCTAGACAGCAAATCATGTCCAAATGGTTTCCCTTGATTGCTAATACCTGCTGCATACAAAAATGTTAATTGTCTAATAATGCAACATGAATATGGACAGCAGTTTTGTTAGAAACAATCAAAGCATTTATTTATTTATTTGAGGGGGGTGGTGGTGTTAGCACCTGGCAATGAGTTGCTTCAACATATTATGCACCAGCAGTCATGCTGAGCAAAGTGATGAGTCAGTCAAGCCCTGAAAGGTTCCTGCAGGGTGACCATATCTGCTCACAGCTATCATTGTTGGTAATGGCATAAAATGAAGTAGAAAATGCCCAGGCCAGGTTCTCATGCCAGCCTGTGTAGGGATTTGCCACCTGTCTCAGCCTTTAGGGCAGTAATTCTCAAAGCAGTGTCTGAAAGGTGGTCTGTAAAGGGAATGCAGCCTTTTAAAACCTTCATCCCCACTCATACTCCCATGCATTCCCAGAAGGTGGTAAAGCTGAAGCAGAGGAAAGCCTTAGTAAAGAATTCACACTGCTTTTTTTTTTTTTTTTTTTTTTTTTTTTTTTTCTTTTTCCCTCTGAAACAAAGATGATAATCTCTGGGGTTTAAAGTTTAAAGGTCAAAGCGTATCACATATTACATACTCTTTAGAACATATGATCCCTAGAGCAAACCTTTGGCAAGGTTTGACTAATTGTTTTTGAAATATTACAAAAGCATCTTAAATAGTCTACTGTTCCTCAATAGGTTTCTGGTAACACCTTTTAAACTGATAGCATCATTGAATTTCAGGTGAACCACAACTGATTCAGACTAACTTCAGCTGCAGCATCAGTTTCAGCATGGCTCTTCTTTGGCTGAAGAAGCAACTTTCGAGATTGCATTTGTCACAGTCAAAGAAGGACAAATTCTTCATTAGTTTTCCCAAGAAACCCTAATCTCACTGTTGCCAGTTTGAATGGTTCATCAGGTTGCACAGTGTTCACATGGTGTTCAAGTGTTCGTACATTTAGCACTTACAAGATTCAGAGCTTCTGATGCAATGCATATGAGTCATGTATTTCAGTCTTCCACCTCTCCACCCAGAGATTCTAGCTGAACAAGGAGATCTTTCTTTCTCTGTTTCTTCTTCTTCTTCCTTCCTTTATCTCTTTTATTTTTGAGTATGCCTCAACTTCAAAACTTTGTCCTTAAGAGAAGTCATCCCACTATTTAAAAGTAATGTGCTTCTAATTGTTTAAATCATAGATTTAAGGACTGTATTTTAGTCTTTTTTTTTTTTTTCTTTTTACTTTCTATTTTTTAGTTTAGCTTAGTTTTAGTCCATTTTTTAGTTGATATTATAGATTTGAGGGACTATATTATTATTAAAAACAGAATGAAAAAAATGTGTGTCAGCACTGATTCCAGAAGTGCCACAGCCTGAAATGTCTCACAGAAATACCAAATGAGGAGAGAAAAACAGGGGCAGGTGAGGAAAAAGAGCAGTCTGTTATGATGTAACAGAGCAGATCTCTTCACTTGCATGCTGATGAAGGAGACTGGATGGAAAGGACAGAGGAAATTCCAATTTTGTTTTGGAACACTATCTCTGAAAACCAGGATTTGTTGCTTATCTCATATGACAAACAGATATAATAGGTATTTCCCTACAACCATGATAATAAAGAATCATTGGAAAAATATACCTTACTCAAAGAAGAAGGAAAGACCAAGGTAGTGAAAGACAGAAGATGAATAAGAAGTGCCAAGCAAAAAAAAAAAAAAAAAAAAAAAAAAAAAAAAAAAAATCACATTTAATCATTTTGTTTTATTTAATACATGTTTTTGCACAATGTCCATCCTCACTTGATAACAGGATGTCATGTCAAAGGGGGAAATTTCCGGTTGGCAAATAACTGGCAAGTCTTTCCCATACTAGTTAATAAAAAGAGACTTCTATTTCCTTAGTTTCTTTATTCATATTGTGCAGCTATTATTCATTTTAAAAACAAAAACAAAAAAGAAAAACAATTAGCCAAACTTTTAGCACCTTAGGAACATGCTTATTTTTTAATAATGCTCGGAACTTATTTAACAGTACATAGAGAGAGATACAGAAAGAAACCATGTTGGATAATCTGAAGTATTCACACTAGGAAATGACATCAAGGTTGGATATACACATGTTGCTGTGGGTCCAGACTTTTTAAAGACAATGGGAACTCTATTTAGACTTCATTGTGAGATAGCTTGAAGTATTAGTTGAGCCAGATTAACATATGGCATTAACATATAGACATTATTTTTTATTTTTTATTTTTGATGCCAAATCTAAAATTGGGAGGGGATCTATTTTAGGTTATTTTTGTCATCAAAATATTATTAAGTACTTGAATCTCTGAATAAGTATTGGAAGCATTACCCATTATACTTGGTCATTTGCCAGATCAGTAGCTGCATGCTGCAGTATTTGAATCAAGTTCACCAAACCTATAAAGTGGTAATATATCCTATGTTTACAAAAGATAGTCTGTACCTAAAAATAAAATCGCTATGATAAAACATTATTGTAATTAAGGAAAACTGCTCTAGACATTATTTTGTGGGAATGCATCATTTGACTGTGAGGCTTCACCTCTGTGTGGCTTCCCTCTATGCATCCCTCTGCCTACACATCCATACTCGCTCTGTACTTTGCACTGGGCAGCATCTTTCTGTAGCTCCAAAGACTGTTGCAGTCATTTGGGGTGATGCAAACTGGTTGCTCATGAGAGCAGCAGTCAAGTTGTAGCTGCAAAGCTTCTCTAGTGGTGAGCATCACCTGGGGAAACACTGAGATCCAACAGATTCCACAGAAATGTAATGTGATGTTGTAGCAAATGTGAAAGCTAGATAGCTAATGACTTTAATTCAGATGAGTGCATCTGATAGTAAAAGAGCATCAGTCTCTGCAAATCAATAGGGAAGACTCAGCTTGAGCTGATTGTATAGAGAGGGATGGGGGAAGAAAAGGATGTCAACTGGGGAAACAACTGGATTGCTGTTGTGAGCTATACTCCTTGCCAAGTCTGAGGTGTCTGTCTCAAAAGTGTAGGGTACTTGATAATAACAATAATAATAATAATAATAATAATAATAATAATAATAATAATATGACACAGCAAAAAAAATTTCCCCTAGCCTCATTCTCAGAAATAGCCAAATCTGGTTTTGGCTGAAATTTAACAGCAAACATTCACAAAAAGCAGCCTGAAGTAGCTATGCATGTTAGAAAGCTTTGGCATGAATGGCTAAAGTTAAATCATGTTTAACATTTTAAAATAGGCTCAGGTGTTTTGAACACTAGGAAGTGATGCACTCACCACCAATAACTAAATAGGATTAATTATGTTGCATTTCTTGGCTTAGTATTTGTTGATACTCTAAGCAATACATACAGTAGGGACTTTAATGACTTTTTTAAAAATAAGTTTCTTCCCTGAGACTTAACTCAAAAGCAGATACTATGGGATTTGATATTTATTGTCTACCTTGAGAGGAAAATTGAACCACAAGTGACAAGTATGATTTTTTTTTTTTTTTTTACTTTATTCATAGTGAAAGATGTTTTGTTACACAGTTGAGAAAGCTAGGAAAAGGGCTTACACAGAATAGACTTTTTTCCCCCCTTTTCTTCAAGAAAACTCTGCCTATTTTTACTTATTTTTCCTTTTAAATTGTAGTTACCAGCCTTGGGAATTCAAGAAGGGAATCAGACTGGGGTTTAGCAGATCTTCAGAAGTGTAAGACTGCTCAATTCAGAATGTCTCCTCATTATGCATGGGCAAGTCTTGCTCTCAAAGAGAAAACAGTGCCACAGAAAAAGTAACATCAAGCTGCTATGAGTAATCAGATTAATCAGTGCTGGAGGCAGTCACTGGCAACTGAAGGAAAAGGAAGCAGTTTACGTGGATACTGTTCATGAAACTGCACTTGTTTCTTTTTGTCTATGTCTGTAGACAGACCCATGTACTTATAATGCCACATCAGATACAGGGAAGGAAGACCCATTTCATGAGTTGCATTTAGCTTAGGGTAAGGAGGGTAAGGAGTTCAGGAAGGGTAGAAAACGCAGCAATGAATCCACTGCTTCCCAGACAAATCTTCTTGTAAAAAAGGTGACTGGTACACCACACTTACTTACTCCCCAGCACCATCTTACTCCTTTATCCCTTGTTGACTTAAGAAGATTAGATCACTTCTCAAACATATACCCTCTGATTCAACACTTGCTTTCTCATGCTGGACTCTACCTGGCCCCAAATCAACACCACACCAGTGGAGCACTCAAAACTACTTTAAATAAAGTTTGCCTCAGTATGCTTGTGGGCAGTTATTACTGATGTCATAGCTAGGACAGCTAAGTGCATCAAATGGATAAACTGAGTGGAAAAAAGTGTCATAGGTAGTCGTTGAAGCTGGCTATAGGTCATCACAGCTTTCAAATAACAACCAGATACCTGTATGAGGCTAAATGCTGGCTGTTTCAACACCTAGAGAATTTAATGAACTACTGTGTTATGGAAACTTACATAGTGATTTATAAAAATCACTGTAGACTCTTAGACGTCGTAGATTTCTACTGTGGAAATCACTCACAATGAATGAAGCCTACACATGGTGGAGGAAGCGTTTTTGGAAAACTGGTGCTGAAGAAGTCTGTGACTTCAAGCTGACTTTGTACAGTTTATGTTAAAGTATGGACCCAGGATTAGGCTTCAGTTTCAAAATAAACATATTTCACAATAAATTTAGAAGATAATTTTCTACAGTTATTTACTAAAAAGATGACCTTCTATTCAGTTAGACAGTGATAAATCATTCAATTCTGTTTGAAAAGATAAAAATGTGACAATTGTTTCTATCCCGAGGAGTGAAACATGATTTAAGAAGCTGATGGGTGCATGACTACCATTCTCTAGAATCTGAAATAACTTCAAATTTTTAGCGTCGTGTATTTGTGTATTCAGTTATCATATAATAGCTGCTATTTAAAAGCAAAACAAAATAAAACAAAAAAAAATCCTCAAGGATTTAATGCAATGATTTCCTAAATTAATGTTTTCTTGATTTCAAAAGCTAAATATTCTAATAAGATAGCTGATTTCCCTGCTCCACATAAAGTTTTTAAAACTAGACCTGAAAATCAATACAAGCAAAATCTATTTTTCTGCTAAATAAAGAACTAGTTTTCAATCTTTCTTTAGGGCTTGCAGAGACTCTTTTTATGTCATGTTTCTTATGACTGGACTAAGCAAAGACTAATTCACTGGTAACTCTGATTTTTTACAGCTGTCTGTTTTAACCTCAAGTTAGGGCTTAGCTGTAGTATATAGATCAACATAACAGGTTATCTTGCATCAACAGAGTTCTATTAGTCCATATGCATACTGTTGGCCAATAGCAATTCAAAATGCTATGAACTTCATTTCACCATCTTTCACTGTCATAATTCTTTCTACCAGCTTCTTTGCAATTCTGAATGTAAATGATCAGTCCAACAGCTGGATCCCATAAAGTACTTAATCAATGCAGTGTAAATGTGCTAACAAAGCCCTTTTCACTGTCTAGCTCTCATAGTGGAGTCCAGAGACCTAAGTTTATGTTCCCAATATGGTGAATGAGGAAAGCTAAGTAAAGATGTTCTGAAGAGCAGTTGTGTTGAGAATGGAGGTGTCTCCGCTAGAACAGGACTTCTCATACTTTCCAGTAATGTCAATTAGCTGAATTTTCTTTCAGCTAATGACCTAATTAAATAATCCTGGATGCTTTACCTCTTCATTCTCAGTGAAAAGTCATAATATGATGCCAGCTTCTTACTAGATTGACCTGATTTCTTGAAGACAGTGCAGTAGGAAGAAAACAGAAATGCAATCAAACCCATAAGAGCAGATAAAATGTAATTTCTAGGTAAGTTCAACATGTATGTAGAAATCTGGTATTTGACCTTTGATTTTCTGTCTAGGGGAAAGAAGAGGGGAAAAAAAAAAAAAAAAGAAAAACCTCTTACACCTGAATCAGATCTTCATTGCAAACTGAAGTAAAGCAGACCTCCTTTAACAAAGGGTGCATGCAAATGCAAGGTCCCAGTTCTATATGGAAGTCCCTGATCTATGGCAAGGAGCCAGATGCATAACATGACTGTGTGTAATTTAAATGAGAACATATCACAGAGTGCATGTGAATAAAAGATGAACAAACCACAATAATTTTTCACTTTCTGACACTCTGCTATTAGGTGAGGGAGTCCTGAATTGTTGTTGAAATATGAAGAGAGGAACAAAAATGCGAAATCATCACAATGCATGGAAGGAAGAGTGATTTTGCTTTACTGAACAGAATATAATTTTAAAGTGCAGCCAAGTAAAATCTATATCTGATATGGTTTGGTCAAATTTTTGTTCTCTCTTCTTTGACAGTAGGTGTCTAACCTTCTATTGAGCATGCACAGAGGTTGCATATATTTTTTACCATAAAGTTAATGGGAGTTCTAGAAAAACCCATGCATCAGTGGGCCTGGGTAAATGCTGACTGCTCATGACCCTTTGTAGATTCTTTAATGCATAGGAAATAAAGACAAGCATTTTATGCTTACTTGCTCATAGAAATGAGGCAGATTCTTTTTTCATTTCTTTTTAATCAATGTATAAAAGAATGCTGACATACTGTCACCTCATCACCTCTGATTTTTTAGAGAACAATAAGTGGAAAAAGATTTCAAATAAACACACATCACTTGTTGGTCTGAGTCACGCTTATGAATAATCGTGATAATGAGAATGATGTATTGTGTATATAACGTGATATGTCTACTTCTGAAGTAGGTTATTTTCTCATTTTACTTTTTATCTTTTCTTTATCTGTGTAGAGGTTACTCCATCATAAAGTCCCTTTGTGTATCTGCTGCATGAAAAGTGTACAGAAGGTGAAAGAATAAGATAAAATTAATATTTTCAGTATAATCTTGTTGCAAAACCATCCCAAGGAGTTGGTAACTTTTCCTGGCTTTTGTGAGCTTTGAACCCATTCTGCATACAGAGCTCTACCAAAAAGATACGTGTCCCTCATTTAAATAAATAAATAAATAAAATAAAATAAAATAAAAAAATAAAAGAAAATAATTGCACAGAACATCTATGTGAAAAAAAAAATAGGTTTTCTTTGTTTTCGTTACTAAAACAATTATATTTGTACTATGAAAGTTATTACCTGACATAATTAGTAATAGAAGGCAGTACATGAGATGAATTTTGCTACCTACCATATACTTTGGTCTACTTTAGTCTATTTGAGCAAAGACAGTTTAGACAGAGAAGCACAGAAAGATGGCCATGTGGACACGCAGACAGACACTCAGGCAGACACAAACTGAGTTCCTTCTTCTGAGCATGCCAAGTTAATGATCTCACTCCATACCTATTCAAGGGGAGTAGAAAAACATAACTGCAGATAAAAGAAGGAAAGATCGGTCCAAGTGGTACTGTATATCTAGATACATGTTTTGGTTTAAATGGCCCCCAGTGAAATAAGATTCTTCCTTCTGCGAGGGAACTTACATTCTTCAAAAGAATTTCTGGAGGTCACTAAAACCATTCTGGACTGACAGAAAATCACCTCAGAAGAGATTTTGACTGGTCAGTATTAACTGTAAAAAAGGTTGGTTATATAGAAACATTGTATCTGTTATTTAGTGGAGATGAAGAAAGAAGCTGAATCTGTTTAGGAAAGCATTTCTCTTTTGCAAATACACTTAAATCTTGTGAGGCTTCTTGCACTAAAATTGTTGCAGAATATAATAGAAGACATTGGTCGTTGTTAGCTGTCACAATAGTCATTTTATACTCAGGAGAAACAGGAAAATGGGAAAAAAATAATTGGTTAATAACCATATAACTTTTAAATTCTCATGACCCAAAGATAGTAATGTGTAAAATCATTTGTTGTTGTAGCAAAATGTCAGCTTTGTACTGGTAGGCATTTAATCAGCTCTCCGCTTGATACATTTAATGTGACTTCAGTGTTTTACCTGAACCGTACAGTCAAGTGATTGATGGTGAATTCAGGAGAACACAAGTGCCAGTCACAAAGAATCAGGTCTTTTTAGTGCTCACATTAGCTTGGCTCCCATGAATAATTCTCAGTCTAGCAGAAGACGTTAAATAACAGCCGTTAGCTATCGTCAGCAGCTATGGATAACTTCCAGCAAATAACAGAAACCAATAAACACAGGTAGTACACTTTAATACGCTGGGTCTAATATAGAACCTCAGCCTGTTTTCTAGGCTTGTTTATGTGTGAAGGCAAAGTTCTCTGCTGTTTTTCCCCTCTTCTCATTAAAACTCGGATATTTTACTACCTTATTCTGTTTCCTATTTTCAAACTACGTAATTCATCAGCCAGACCTAGACAACTCTCCTGAAATTAACTGATGACAACAGGCAGATGCTGGCAGGATGGTGGTACACTCAGAGGCCGAAGCACCAGAGCTGCTCCACACGAGCCCTGCCATGCACAATACATACTGCCCGTTTCAGTGGTGGGCTCACCAGGAGAGAAGTGGTGTGGCCATGCCCCAGGCCATGGCAGAAAGTGCCAGAGGAGTCAGCACCAGAAGTCAAGTTTCCTGGCTCTGGGCTCTGTGTTTTCTCTTGTATCATGTGCTCCTCGGGTCTTGCTGCAACCTGATGGTCATCTTTGTACATGCAAGCAAGAGAAGAGCAAAACTCCAGCAGCTGCAAAGCCAAGCACGAAGAAGCGAGGAAATGTCAGAATTAAGATATCCTTTTCCGACAATTAAATATCTTCCATGCACATAAGCATGCTGTCCACCAATCTATACACACACATGTTTATATTATATTTATACACCATAGCATATCATTTATGACATCATCCCCAAATTACAGAGTGACTGTAAGACATTAGGCCAGAGAAAAAACTCATGGCTTGCCCCTGTGGCCTTGTGTTTACTTTGTAAGGGTCACTGAAGTGCTGGAAGGTTATCTACTGCTACCTTTATCAAAAAGCACTTAATCACTCTTAACAGGGTGTAAAGGAGCTGGGAGAATTAAACCCTTTATTTTTTCTAAAGACATGTTCAATCTCTAACTGTGTTGTCGTAGTTACAGCCGGGGAGTTTGGGAAATGTGCTGGTGAAATTGATTACTCAGACATGTGTGACTGTGATTCATCAGAGAGCCTGGAAAAGAAAGATGCGCAAGTTCTACCCCAGCCCTATCATTTCTTTCTTTATTACTGTATTTGAAACAAATCTTGGACAACAGACAAATTATTTGATTTTTATGATAGCCAGAGGCAGAATAAAAGATGTTCTCTTATACCTACCCATGACAGAATTGTAGGCTAAAGATTCAGTTTGAAACAATGGTTTTCCTCACTTTATTTACTAACCATTTCAAGGGCATTACATTCTCATTTCCTTTAGGTAACCATAGTTTCTGGGGACTGGAAGATTTGTTCTCTTATTAAAACAACAGGCCAGCTACTCTTAACATTATTATTATTATTATTATTATTTTTTCAGGCAGTAGCTAGTTATCAAGTACTGTAAGGAAACTTAAAAAGACTATCATGCAATTGAGAAGCAACACACCCTTGAGGGTTTCAGAAGATTTTTGCCTGTCGGTCAAGTCTAGCTTCTGCTACTGAACATCAAAGCTACATTACTGCTAATGTGCAAGTGTTTCATTTCCTCCCAGCTAAGAGTTCTGGATGTTTCTGTGATGTATATGCACATCAGTTCCTCCTTAAAACATTTTACAACTGTAGAAACATTGACTTTTCTAAATGCCCACTTCACAGGCATTATCACAACTGACATGAAAAGTACCCTTGAGTTCTCCAGTCATGCAGTTTTCTCCTCCTCTTTCTGCTAGGTTTCTGACTCAGATACACACCGTGCACTTTTCCCAAATGAAGGCATGACCCATGACATGAATAAAAGAAGCTGCAGTTCCCAGCTTGTAGCTCCTAGCTACTAACTGTGGGGTCTTCTGCATGCGTGATGGCAGCTCCCATTTAAGTGCCACTCACACTGACAGAAAAGGTAGTGAATAATGCAATGAGTGGGCAGTCTCCTTGAAATATTATTCTTCAGGGCAAAATCACCACTGGTAAATCATACCTTTTGTAAACCAAAAGAAATCTTCCCCATTTTTACAGTGCCTGTCTGGCCCCTGGCAACCTTGGAAGACCAGCTGCCTCTGTATTTTCCCACAGAGCCTCTCCCTGTCTTCTGTCTCCTTGCAAGAGCTGCCCTGTGCATTCCTCAGTGACTCATTGCCATTTAGTGGGCATTAAGATGTTTTTAATTGTTTATAATACTTTTGACCTCCTGCCTCCCAGCCAGCCACAGCTGAGAACCTGGAAATATGCCACTGACAAGACAGAGCTATGGTGGCTTAGGGCAAGGCAAGGTTTGTGGGCAAAGGTAGTATTTTTTTTACTGGAACAATTGCTATGGTTGGAAAAAATAGATAGCTTTCAGGAATGCAAGGGCTTGTGTACATCTGAAATGGAAGATGCAGACCTCAAAGATAAATGTAAGTAGAGAGCAATTACTCTGAACTTAATTTCTTTATGTTAACAGTTTAGATTACCAAAAACAGGTAGCTGATATCTGTGGAATGGAGGCAGTGGGTTAGCCCAGAGAGGGGTGATAAATTGCTAGCTCCCAAAAACCATGACCTCTACTTTATGAGTTTATTCAAAGAGAAAAATAGCCTTCTAGAAGATACAACCATAAGAAACCATTTGACTGATTCACGGTTGCAGAAAATGTAGAAATTATGCATGAGAATGCTAGAAAAAAAAAAAAAAAGAAAAAAAAAAGAAAAAAAAAGAAATAATTTCCTTCACCTAGCCACTCCACAATGAGGAACTAAAACAAGACAGTGAATAAAATGAAATTCTTCTGAAGTATCCTTAACAGTATTACAACAGACCCTAAAAACCTGTCATAATAACTGTGACAGGTGTTGAACCCCCTAGCCAACTAACATAACAATAGCTGTAGCGTATAAGGAACCAATCAAATATTTTCAGTCATTGCTAACCTAAGGTGAACAGTCTGCTCTAAAAGCCCAAATGTCTCTCTAGGGGATAAATCAGATGGTATGTTTGTATACGGGAAATTAGAATATCTATTTTGCCCACCCTTTCTTTCATCCTTCTTCCATAACCAGAAGTTCTCTCTTATACCATTCCTCCTATTGGTAACTTCAGGAAAAAGACAAGGGAACACATTGGGCTTGAAGTCTCAAAACCCCGTCTTGGACCACTATATTGACTACATCAGGAAAAGAATCAGATGAGAAATAATTAACAAACCAGCCATCGTTACAATTTCTTTTCCTGTCTCACAAAAAAAGTCCACCCTAAATATGGAATAAAGGAAACATGCAACTAACTATGTGACACTATATATACAATGAAGTCAAGGAAGACTCTGCACTGGGCAGAAAACAATGCATTTTCTCCCAGTGAATGTAACTACCTCCCCACCATAATACTATCGTTGCTGTCAGGAATATGTGGATCCAGTCCATCAACCTTCCACTTTCTGATAGTACAGCAGTCTGTCCTCTCCAGTATGTTGCTGAGATGAACATCAATCTTCTGTGATCCAGACAGAAGATGTTTCTTGTACATAGAACAAGAAATCATTTAGCTCATCCTCACCCAGAACAGGTGCATTTCAAACATTTCAATACCTCAATACCTTTTTTTTTTTTTTTTCTTTCTTTCTTTTTTTTTTTTTCAGTATAAAGATAGTCCAATAATATTTTGATTTTATCCTGAACCACCTTAAAAAAAAAAAGGCATAGGGAAAATATAAAAGAAAATAAAAAAGATTCTAAATTATACCATTAAAGCTTAAGCTTATATTTTACCTTATATACTTAAGTTAAAACTTTATCACTTGCACTGAAAACCTGAATTTCCTCATTGATTTGTATCAAATTCAATAACGATTATCACTCCATCAAACTCTCTTGAGTATTCCTGCATTGAAGTCACCTTAGACAACCTGATCATTATCAGACTCCAAATTAGTAGTTGTGATAAGAGACTCAGAGATAAATATGCTTGCCTGAAGAAAATCTGCTGCTATCCAGAAGAGCTGGGCTTTTCTGACACTATCTCATTTGCTCTGAAGAGATTACCCATGGAGATCACTTTAATTGTTCAGATGTCCTGTACCCAACAAGTGTACTCTCCTGGGGTTATAGGTGACATCTGTGAGTCAAAAGGATCTAAAAACACTGTCAAGAACTATAATTCCCAGTCTATGTAAAGGACCTTGTATAGGTCCCCAGGGACCTATACAAAAAAATCAGTAACAACACAGTAACTACACTAAATGAAATGTTGTCAGAGCCAGAAGTCCTACCTTTTACATAGCTCCTGTCTCACTAACTTCAGCCCTAGAAGCAAATATTCGGGGCTGGTATATACCAGAAAGACTGAGACTGTGTTTGAGCAGCAAACTGAGTTTGGCAATGCATCTTCTCACAATAGCAATTATCCTTGGAGCCTTTACAAGACATGTCTGTGGAACTTTCACTGGCCATATGCCCTCCTGGACACAACAGCTAACAGTAAACATTCATGATGCACCAGAATGAATCTGCAGAGCCAATAATGGACAGAAACACCCATTTTCCAGTGAATGATGTCTCTCAGTGTGGCCACACCAGTGCTGAAATTTTTAGTGCTTTTCACAAAGACCCAATTAAACACCACCAGAACAGGAGGACAGATACTAGAAACCATTTCTCTTCCAAATATTAAGAGACTAGAGCCTCTTTTGAGGCATGCTTTCATTTAATACCCTCCATCCCAAGCTAAACTCTCCAGCCCTGAAGAGGGATAAAAATATTTATCATTCTTTCCCAGAGGATTTAACAATCTTATCGTCTCCACCTCTGCTCCAGAGGTACTGTCTACTTTTGTATTTCATCTAGTTTAACAGGTTAATTTCAGCTTTCAAAGATGCTGTGTATTCAGGCATTGGAATGGGTTGCCAAGGGAAGTGATGGTATCACCGTCCCTGGGGATGTTCAAGGAAAGGTTGGGCCTGGTGCTTAGGGACATGGTTCAATGGGTGATATTGGTCATAGGGTGATGGTTGGGCCAGGTGATCTTGAAGGTCTCTTCCGACCTTAATGATTCTATGATTCTCTTTTAGACATGAAGAGGGGCTAGGGTGACCAATCACTTCCCTGTTGTTTCTAGCTTTTATCAAATTTGTCTAATGAAACGTATTGATTCTCCCACCAAACATTGACTTCTGCTCTTATATTATTATGCCTCTAATACTACTTTTACAATATTCAGAGAAATCTCTGTATTAATGATATTGTTACATTTCAGCTCCATTTCTGCTGCACAGACTATCCTAAAGTGAAAGGCAGAATTATTTATGGAATCACTGCTGGACTTGCAGACTACTGTGATCACTGCCTGCGCTACATTGGTTTAGTGTACTAGGGAACTATGATGCTTTTTGTCTGGGGGAGAGCTGCAAAGTCCTTGGACCACAGTGCCATTCTGCCAGCTTACATTAATATCTGGCTGCAGGCTGGGAGTCTCTGCCCTCAGAGCAGCCACTGAAGCCAAACTCACTTGGTACCTTTGGAAGCCAGCTGATGTCAGAAACATGTTCATTGCAGAAGTAATGGGACATTAATGACATCCAGCATTTATTTAGTGCTTTCTGAAGTAACAAACACTATGTTCATACATTAAGTTGGTAAGGCTGTTATGATCGCTGAAATGGGAAAACCAAAGTATAATGCAGCCAGAACCTAAAAAAGGAGCATGAAATTGCTACCCTTTTATCCAAATGGGTTGATTTCCAGTGATAATAGTAATCTATAACTCCCACTGAATTTGTTTTTGAAGACGTGGGAGTCAGTGGAAGTTGCAGGTGCCCAAAGCCTCTGAAGATCAGGCCACTTGCCCAGATGACTAAATAGAAGAGGGGGATAGCAAGAAGGTGCAGGCTGCGTCTTGTGGAAGCTCCAGATTTTGACAATGTGAGCCAGGTATATGTGACATTTCACTAACAGTATGTTGAATGAATGACTTCTCATTCCAACGTTAATTTGTAGGATCACATTACCTCTCAGAATAAGATTTTATTTTCCTGTCAGGTTCTGAACACAAGCTTAGTTAAATAAATTTAGGTTGGTGATGGCAAAGTTGAGTGCCTCTGTGTAAGGATAAAGGGACGAACAAATAAAGGGGATGTTGTCGTGGGAGTCTATTACAGACCACCTGGCCAGGACGACAATGCCGATTAATTATTCTTTGCAGAACTGAGAGATGCCTCGAGATCAACTCCCCTTGTTCTTATGGGGGACTTTAATTTGTCAGACATCAACTGGGATCACCACATGGCTGACACGAATAAGTCCAGGAGGTTCATAAAGCACCTCGATGATAACTTCCTGGTGCAAGTGCTAAGGGAGCCAACTAGGAAAGTTGCCCTCCTAGATCTGTTACTACAGAATAGAGAGGGTCTTGTGGGAGACATGGCAATTGGCAGCCATCTCGGTCATAGTGACTATTTTTCAATGATCTTGGGAATCTGGACAGGACCCGGTAGACTGGAAGTTGGCAAATGTTTTGCCAATTTTCAAGAAGGGTAAGAAAGAAGACCCTAGCAATTACAGGCCTATCAGTCTCACGTCAGTGCCTGGTAAAATTATGGAGAAGATGATTCTTGAAGTTATTGAAGCGCACCCTGGGGACAATGCAGTCATTGGTCGCAGCCAACACGGGTTCATGAGGGATATGTCCTGCCTAACAAATTTGATTTCCTTTTATGATAAGATCACCTGCCTAGCTGACCAAGGGAAACCAGCTGGTGTGATCTTTTTGGACTTCAGCAAAGCTTTCGACACGGTTTCCCATAGGATCCTACTGGACAAAATGTCTGGCATACAACTTAACAAAAACATCATATGATGGGTGAGCAATTGGCTGACGGGCAGGGCTCAAAGGGTTGTGGTAAATGGGGCCACATCAGGCTGGCGGAAGGTCACTAGTGGGGTCCCTCAAGGCTCTGTTTTAGGGCCAGTCCTCTTCAATGTCTTTATAAACGACTTGGAAGTAGGACTAGAAGGTGATTTGAGCAAATTTGCTGACAACACCAAACTTGGAGGAGTTGTAGACTCAGATGAGGGTGGAAAGGCCTTGCAGAGAGATCTGGACAGGTTGGAGAGCTGTGATCACCATGCGATCACCAACCGCATGAAGTTTAAGAAAAGCAAGTGCTGGGTCCTGCACCTGGGACCATGGCAACCCTGGCTGTATGTACAGACTGGGAGACGAGACGCTGGAGAGCAGCCCCGCAGAGAGGGATCTGGGGGTTGTGGTTGACAGCAAGTTGAATATGAGCCAGCAGTGTGCCCTGGCAGCCAAAGAGGGCCAACCATATCCTGGGGATGCATCAACCACGGCATCGCTAGATGGGTGAGGGAAGTGATCGTCCCGCTCTACTCTAAGCTGGTTCGGCCTCACCTCTACTACTATGTGCAGTTCTGGGCACCAGAGTACAAAAAAGACATTCAACTGCTGGAGAGTGTCCAGAGGAGGGCGACAAAGATGGTGAAGGGCCTGGGGAGGAAAGCATATGAGGAGCGACTGAGATCACTGGGCCTGTTCAACCTGGAGAACAGGAGGCTGAGGGGAGACCTCATTGCCATCTACAACTTCCTTGTGAGGGGGAGTGGAGAGGCGGAAAAGTTTTTCTCCATAATCACCAGTGATAGGACCTGCAGGAACGGGGTGAAGCTGAGGCAGGGGAAGTTTAGACTAGACATCAGGAGGAGATTCTTCACTGAGAGGGTGGTTGTGCACTGGAACAGGCTTCCCCATGCAGTAGTCATTGCACCAAGCTTGTCTGAATTTAAGAAGAGATTGGACTGTGCACTTAGTCACATGGTCTAAACTTTTGGTTAGACCTTTGTAGTGCGAGGAGTTGGACTTGATGATCCTCATGGGTCCCTTCCAACTCAGGATATTCTGTTCTGTTCTGTTCTGTTCTGTTCTGTTCTATTCTATTCTATTCTATTCTATTCTATTCTATTCTATTCTATT
>CM021765.1:124007288-124019445 GCA_011076525.1 Nettapus auritus | reverse complement strand
CTAAACATACTGTTCTCTGTGCACACAAGAGAGCTGAAAATCCTCTACATCTCAGAGGTTTTTCTAATTACATAAAACCAGCTTTCAGAAATCATAGAGCCACATGGTTCATGTGAAACTGTGTAAGGGAGGGCATCTATCTTACATGTGAAGAGGAAAAAGAGAGGTTGGCTTAGTGCAGGCTCACGGCTCCAGGAGACTTTTGTCCATTTTCCTGGGAGCACTGAATTTTTCCTCTTCCTTCTTTGAAATGGTTAGTGGCAACATGACTTTCTTGTTCCAGAGGAGGAAGGTGCTTTTTCTTCCAAACAAAACAGCCAGGAAAGAATGTCCATGTAGTCTGGGTGGCAGTTCTGCATCCTCTACCGCTGCTGCCTCTGCCAGCCACTCTGCTCCTGGGTGAGAGCAGGATTGGGGCAGGGCATTTTCCAGCAGAAGGAGTTTTGAATTTGACACTCAGCTGCAGCCAATCTCTGTTTTGTGGCTTGGAGAGTGTAATGCAATTTTGATGTGTTGTGTTTAGCTTTGGATGGATTTTTATTATTATTATTATTATTATTTTATTTTTATTTGATTTTATTTAATTTTAAATTCTGTTTGATTTGACTGTCAAGGTTTCAATAGCATCAACAGCAGTAATTTAACTTCTGTTACCTGTTGTGGTTGGGTGGCTTATGTAAAGTTAGTATTTTTCTTTATTGTAAAGCACCCAACTGCCAAGATCATAAGCATTACATAAATTACTAAATTAAATAACTAAATGAGAGGCTTTTCAAGAACTTTCAAAGGAAATGTATTTATTTATTTGTAGCTAGAACTTCAGAGTTTTGGTATAGTTCAAGAAAGAGCAGAATAACAGGAAAAAACCTATTAGGATATGATTTCCTTTCAAAACAAATGTAATGTCAATATAATCTCCTTGTTGCTAGCCTTTGTATATACATACAAGAGAAAGACAAAATATGCTGTAAGAAGCTGTCTCCACCTCAGGAGACGTTATCACATCAGTTGTATGTAGAGAAGTCAAATGATTTGCCCAGCATTAGAAATCTGTTACTAAGCCTGGGTTTGACACCTATCTCCTGTGTCGTGTCTTACTCCTGGTTCTTCGACACAGTCTTCCTCCTTATGGACATCCACTGCTTCTTCCTTGACAAGGTACATATAAACTGAAATCAAACCAAAGTTTGTTTTTTTTTCAGTGGTTTTTAATTTTTCAGTAGTTTTTAATTTAGAAACAAAAATTATGCCACTCTTTACTTGACATTGCTGTCACATTAAAAGGATGCAGAATCAATGCAAGTTTTGGCAATTCCATCTCTAGGCCTTCTGAGATCTTGTAATTTGGCTGTAGTTTCTCAAGCACCACTACAGCACCCTGTACAATTCTGCTGGCCATGCAAGAGTATCCAACATGTTTTAGCTGATGGCACTGCTCCTTATCAGATCTTTACATGCTAGGACACCGTAGGATTTGGAATGAGAAATAAAACTGTAAACAAATCCCACTGTTCCCAGATGGCATGGCTTATGACTGTCATCTCCAACTTGTCAAATCTAATTTATTTACTTCAGTGCAATATTACGGCAAATACATAATTAAGAATTTCACATTTATGGAAATAAGAAGAGAAAGTTGGTGTCTGGAAAAATTACACCACCCCATATTAAACTAGTGAAAGATCCACTAGTAGCTGTAGCAATAGAGACAGGTGAATTAACTCATTAGAAATGAATAGATGTTTCATGTAAAAAGGCATATATAGTGAAGAAGAAAACTATCAATAAGAGGCAGTCAGATATAAAAAGTGATGGAATGTCTTGATTGCAGACTTTATGGACCTCAGCTATTAACCATGCTATATAACAGTGCAGATAACTTTCCTGAAAAACTGTAAATCAGTCTTGTGCCATTAGAGAAAATATTATGTGATACTTTGAATTAGTCTTTTAAATGACCCTGCTCAGATATGCTCATATCAGGGATAATAGTAGAGCTCTGTGTGAGATGATATGCATTCAAGGAAAATAAGAGATAATGACCATGGTTCACTTCAATAAACCTATGGTTAAACCACACACAGATATATGCCAGAATAAATGTAGCTTGACAATGAAATCAGTCATGGTGCGTTGTGTGAAGAACATAGCTGTTAGACAGAACAGCAGTCAAAAAATGACTAACTTTATAAAATGCTGCCAGATAAGAGGAGAAAAATGTATCTGTCACATTAGGTCAGCATTTATTAATATATCTTTGAATGGAGTATTCGGAAACATAACTCTAAGTTAAAAGGGAACTGATCACAGAATAGAAGTTATTTCTCAGGCAGAGAGCATGCTGTTATCAGTGCTGCAAGATGAAAAATACATTTGCTGAAATCCTCTAAAATATTTCTTCCATTGTACTAATTGATGAAGAAGGAAAGCCAGTTTCCCACTATAGTTTGCTTATGGAGTCCGGTATGGGATTTATGTCACTAGACATTCAAATGTTGAAGATAAGTCAGTTAACAACTTGTTTCAATCTATCTTTCCAGAGTGATACTTCTCAAGCATTTTGGAAGTACAGTCTTCTTTTGGCTCATATATGTCTGTTCACCCCTTTTTGTTGGCAGCTGCTCATCTCCAAGGCAGGGTGGTGGGAATTGGCTGGGATTACTGGCTGCAAGTACATACGCTCATTCACTCACTCTGGTTAAACTGAGCTGCTTGCTGGCACTTGGAGGTAGTTAGCAGCTATCTAGCTAGTTGAGACACTTGCAGTCCAGAAATAAAAAATCTGTTCATGCTAAGAATGGAACAGCTACCAACCTAGGAGGAAGATGAATTGCTACGGATATATCTCATCTAGCACTTCATGAGCTATTTCAGCCTTTATGCAGTTACTCATCTAGGGCAGTTCTGGAATTTAGATGTAGCCATGAGGGACACATGAGGGACCTGTAAGAGACTTCCTGGGACATTTGCTATTATGGGGAACTATTGTGACCCTTTAATCAAGTAAGAGGTTCCATTCAGAGACAGAAGTATCTCTTTTGCTATTACTGGAAGGTTGCTCAAATACCTTTGGCATTAGAATCCTATTTTTAAATTATCCTCACGCTTTTTTTTTTTTTTTTTTTTTTTTTCCTGTGTGTTTGTGTACATGTTTGTTGTGTTTTCTTTTTTAAACATTTATGCAGGCCCCCTCTCTCATCTCCCAAATGAGTTTATAAAATAGCAATTACATCATCTCTCCACCTTCATTTTGCTAAAATAAAGTTATCCTGTCATATCTCCTGTCATAATCTTTCTATATTCCTCCATATACTTCCAGTATTAGAGCTCTGTGACACTTTCTCGAACTGGACAGTCCAGAATTTGGACTTTCCACTAGGGAAGATCTGTACCCTTTTAGAGAATTCTTGATATTTTCAATTTCCACTTGAAATACCTTGTGTTTTATGCTCCAGAGTTAATTGTTTTTGGTGGTGGTTAGTTACTACCCTGCTGACCCATAATTACTCTGTAGTCAGCTGGGACACCCAGGACTCTTTCTATCATTTCCCGTTTGGGAGCCAAAGGTACAGCAGGATGCTTTGCATGCCCATTTATGAACTTCCAGATGTTTGTGCTAATCCTGCCTTTAAAGTCAAGGGTACTTGTTGGTAATAATAGCTCCTAGTGTTAGGAAATTATTCAACCTGAAGCAAGTGTTTTTCAGTATGGTGTGTTTAAAATGAAGATGCTCACCTGTACACATACTGTACAAGTAACGTTTAGTGCAGTGGATGAGCACTGATCTTGCACTAGGAGCTGCACAAAAGGGAAAAAAAATAAACCAACTGCTGCTCCACAGACATAATTATTGCCAAGTTTGCTTTCCCATACTTTGGAATGTGAGGAATATTTGGTTGGGTAGCAAAAAAGTTGGACTGGATTCCTTGGCTTAGAAAAAGTATTGTGCCTCTTACATGATTTCTATTTATTATTTTTTTTTCCAGCTAGAATCTTGCTCTGTGCTCAAATCTTAAAGACAAATACATTTTCATAAAATTATTATTTCCTTAAAAATTGTGCCCCACTGTTGGCATGTTTCCTTTGACCAGATTACTTGCACCTTATTCTATGTTGTTTGAAAGCAGCTCAGTGCTACACTTCATTTACATGTGCCTGTGACCTTTGATCATAAAACTCATAAATAAGTGCAAAGTCCCTTCATTTCTATCTGTGAAATCATACTCAGCAGCACTCGAGAAAAAGAGTTTATGATTAGGAAACTGTGTCATCAGGTTTGATGAAAGGATCAAGAAATCATCACAGTCTAAAAAATATGTATTTGAATCATTCTGGTCAACAGTAATGATTTGTGTTATAATACAGATTTTATGAAAAAAAAAAAAAAAGAAAAAAAATACCTTTCTCTTTGAAGGAAAGATAGGAAACAAATTTGGTTTATGTGAAATACCTCCTTATGTGAAAAATGCCTCCTTTTATGTGAAAAAAATGGCACCTACTACAGTAAAGAAATATTCAAAGATGAGACATGAGAAATAGCTGACCTATAGAACTTTTTCAGTAATAACTGTATGTAGATTGCATCAAGCATTCCAGTCCAAATTTTTTTGTGCCTTGCTTATGTTTAGACATACATCATGCTATCTTATTTAGGAAAATATTTTCAGTTTAAAATCTATGCAAACTGTACATCAAATTTCTCCATTTGGGTAGTTGGATGGTTAGCAAGAAGACGTACAGGAAATGATGGCTAGAGAGACAAAATACATGCTAAATGTTTCTTTATTTTTTGTGTTCTGATAGCTGCCTGCAAACCATGGTGATAGTTGTATGTGGGCAGGTAACTTTTGCAATCAGATTATGGGAATATTACTTTACATTTACAAATTAGAATCATGAGGAGAACATGACACCAGGAAATTTTGTATGTCTGTAGCTGACTGATGGAAAAAGCATAATTGTCCACTAAGTGCAGGTAAATTGAGCCATTGATACAGAAGATATATACAGTGCAAGATAATTCAGAACCAAAATAGAGAGAAACTGTGCATATTCATCTGAAACTGACTACATTTTAAATTGGCTAACTACTTTACTACAAAGCTGTAGCTAAGATTAGCCTCAAGTAGCTGGATAGCAAAGAAACTTTAAAAGTCCAATAACAATAGTTGAAAGTTTATGTAAATTCAGAAGAGTTAGTGCAAGAAGGCTCTGAATAAGCTATGGCCTGGGAATTGAGGTGGAAAATCTAAAGCACAGTAACCAGTGAAAATTTGCTGGTATGAAAATGTGTCCAACCACACAAAAATGTGCTGGTCTTCCTCTTGCAGTGTTGGTTGTAGAGGTACCCTCTCTGCCACTCTTCCACCCCAAATACTGTCAACCGTTTATGTCTTTTATGAAAAGAAATTTGTAGTAATGCATTAGAATGATTGAATTACTGACAAATTGTTTGTATTAAAATATACAAATCCAAATTCAGATTGCTTTACAATATTCACGGTTTTGACATATGTCTTTCACTTAGATGGAAAGTTCAATCCTGTCCAAAGGAAAAACAGGGCAGGCCTGTAATCACATGTATCTTCCATGTGTGGATTTACCTCAGAGCATTTCAAATGATAGCTAAATGACATTACCACACTTGCTTTCAAGAGCGAGTGATTTTCTCAGTTGGCTAGTAGCAGAACTAGGAAGAAAAGCTCAAACTCTGCAGGTCCCTGCTCTGCCAGGCCATATTTTTGCATGAAAACAAACTTGTACAGGAGTACAAGTTTTTACTTCTCAACATCATAATAATGTTTCTTTAACAAGCCTTGTTTAAACATTGTTTAAAAGCTTGTCTTTCCCCAAATCCCTAAATTTGTAAACTCTAAAATACCACTCAAGCTACAGAGAAAACTATGAACAGTAACTATCACTCATAGTGAGAGTATGTCAGACCAGATGTTGGAGAGAGCTTTTTATGACCTACTGGTGCCTCCTAAATATGTTTGGAAAAGAGAGAGTTTAGAGACCAAGTATGTATGTACTTTTCATAACATGCTTATATCTCATGTTCTGCATCTAATTACTAAGGATACTTTCATTAAAAAAAAAGATCTTTACTCCTTTGGTCATCAGCTTTTTTTGTCCTTTGTATTTTGTATTTCCATAACCACTCACAGACTTCTTTTTTTTTTTTTTTTTTTTTTTTTTTTTTTTTTTTTTCTGTAACTATAATACTTAAATACAAAAGAAGGAAGGATCAGAAAATTTGAAACATGTATATACATGATAGTCTCCTAGGTGGCAAGCGTAACAAACTGCTGAAGATTAAATTGCTGCCAGACAGGAGGCCTGTGGTCATCAAGGAGATATTGTCCTTTAATTGGATTGTCTTGCACAAAAGAAACATTTTCATTTAACACGGTGGACCTCTTTTCACATTCATTTTGATGTCCCTAGTTTCTTTTTACTTTTTTTTTTTTTTTTTTTTTTTTTTTTTAACCATAAATATATCATAATTCTAATTGCTGTTACAAAATGTTGTTAATATTCTTGCAACCCTGAGGGCACGTGAGTGGCCATAAAAGGCCACAGAAAGTGCTTCTGTCAAAGAGGTACTCAGAAGAAAACTGGACCAATTCCATAGCAAATCTGCATAATAGGGACTAAAAAAGGGAAACACTTTCATCTGATGAAATAGGTCAGCAGGAGTACTGAGTTTCATGAAGAGATGGGATGACATTACTTTGAGGATTAATACTTTTTATGTATTTCACAAGAACAGAGTATTTTGTCTAATATTTTTATTCTAGGCTCCATACTCTGTTTTATGAAGCACATTGAATCATTATCCCTTGGGGGAAAGCTAGTTCCTCACGGATAGCAATTCAATGAATTCACTTTGAGCAAAAGGCGAACATTTGTTAGTAACATGGAGGAACTTACGTGACACTTCTGTGTGATGGCATTTACACCTACTAAATCCTTCTTGTGGCGATAGTTGCTGGCACATAAAATGAAGCTCCACCTACTGCAGCTGGATTCATGTCTAACTTTCTGGAGCAGACAGGATTTCCGGAAATCTGACTGACAAATGAAGCATAAAATATGTTATTACTCATCTTGCACCATAATGGGTACGTTTAAACTTCTTTCTTAGCTTGTGTCTGCTAGAGTCACGGAAATAGATAAATGGTTCTGTCAAGACATACATGACTGAGAGAGGCAGCAGCAATGGAAAACTAAGCATGTCCATATGAACAAGCTGGATGTAAAAGCTTATGAGCTCTCTAAGTAGCATTATGAGGATGATATATATGAATAAATAAAACTCGCCTCAGCTTTTAGCATAGGCAGAATCCCATCCAAATGTTTGTTAGTGGCTTCCAAGCTGGAGATGGTTGATTTTCAACCCACTTGTAGCAGGGTTGAAATTTCCCTTCTTTTCTTCATCAGTTAAACGAAGAGGTGCAGACAAGAGGGCAAGCACTTAAAATCTGATGTGAAGGTATTTTTGAAAGTTGAAGACAGAGATGTCTGAGATGGAAACAGTCAAATCACTTTTGGAGGAAGAATCTCTGTAGGACAGTGAGGTGAATGTCAAGGAAACTACATAAGAGGAAATTGCAGTGATCAAACTGGGATCTGATTGAGAAAGGACCTTTTTGTTCTCAGGTGGAGGAAAACTGCTGGAACTTCACCAAGAAAGAAAAAGAGAGGGAGATTAGGAAATGGCTGGATATTAGGAAAGAATGAAAGAGGTGTTTAGTCTGACACTAGAAGGAATGGTGATGTTATCATCGTGACAGAAATGTCTATAAGAGAAAGCGGTGTGTGGAAAAACAGGGGCTAGTTTCAAGGTCATTAAACTCAGAGATTTCAGCAGCAGGATGAAATGTTGATTCAGCAGTGGAAAGGAGCTACAGAGTGAAGGAGCTGATTTATGAGTACTCACAGAGGGGTATAGAAAATGATATTAGAGAAGCTGAAGAGACACTTGGAGCTTGTGCGCCTGTCTCCTGTGTTATAAATGACCTGGGAGACTGCTGTAAGCCCTTAAGGTAATTGAGCCCATGCCTGTCTCCTTGCCAAAAGTTTGTGTAAGACCAAAGTTTCATTTTAGTTGCATATGGGATGGTTTGGGGTCCTCTTCTTATTGAGGAACATTATACACCAACACATTTTGTCAAAAGCAGTCAAACTCATTTTATGTTGCCAGAATGGGTCAAATCCTTTGGGGAGAAATGAACAAAAATAGACTATGCAATACTATTGTATTTTTCAAAAGCATTTACAGTCTTGACCAAGGAAGAAAAGAACATCCTGTTTCAGGACTCCTTCTAAGCACATACCAGGTAACAGACTGTGAGATCAGACACTGTATTAATATTGAAAGAGGTGATGATTTTAGGTTATTCAATTTCAAAGACTAACTGAAACAAAATATCAACTTTCATTCCTTGTTGGCTTTACTTGTATTCATATGTCAATCAAAGATATAAAAATGCACAAAATGTCCTCTACGCTTATATGCTTTTATGACAAATCAGGTATATGCCTATATGTGCAGATTTGCAACTGAATTGTACCTTACTCAAAATAAAGCAAAAAAAAATTCAAACTGCCACTTATTTATTGCATCTCTCAAACACCTATTCCCCAGCTCCAAGCATTTGCATAGTAATAGTATATTTGCTTTTAAATTAAATAGCAATTAATTATTATTTTTTTAGAAATTCTAGCAGTCCTACAAAGTACTTCAGTTTTGATGAATTTGCCCTTTTCCAAATACAAACAAACAAACAAACAAGCCCCTTAAAAAGCTAATAACGCATTTGGACCAGCTCTGTTCAGATTCCTGAAGGCTTTACTGAAGGACTCAGTAAATGATTCAATGAAGTTCAGCTGGAGGGTGGCACAGCATCGTGCCCACAGGTCATGAATATCACCCAGCACAATGACAATGAACAAACAATTCACCCAGTTACCTGCCACACAGCAGTGCTCTCACTTGTAGGTTCAAGAACCATCCTCAGCCCAAGCAGACACGTAACGTGACCCACCATACTCTGTGATTCTGACTAAGGCTGAATATATTGCAGACTTGAAAGATGCAGAAAAATACACCTTGATGCCCTTCCCATGGGAGCAGTACTCTGCACTGAGGAAGAATTATCTCAGCCTTCATTCTCAGAGGAAAAAAGAAGCAAAGGCTAAAGACTTTTAATTGTCTCCAGATCCTAAATATCAGCATTATCTCATCAATATTGCCACTCAGAACTGGTGTTTGACTAGGTCTGTGGAAGGACTGTGGCCTAAATCCAGGGATTTTTCCATCTGCCCACATTGCCGACCTGAAGGAAGCTGGCTGACAGTTGGTTTTGCCCATCCTCATTCCTGAAGACCATTGAAAGACAATGTTTGTCTCTGTGCAACTCCCTGCATGCAGATACCATGCTCTGTATTTTTGCTAGCTGTCTTCTTGACTGACCTTCACACACCCTGAGAGCACAAATTCTTAAGGGTATAAACCAATTAAAATGTGCTGTCTGCTCCTTGTGGAATGAGAGGAAAGAAACTCATCAGGTTTCAACTAGTCTGAGAAACAGACACATCTGCTGCTGTCATCATCAGCTCATGGGATGAGCAGCTGGAGGATTCTCAGTTCACTGCTGGGATTGTTAACATTGGGGTATCAGTCCATGGGAATTAACGCAATAAAAAACTGCAGGGGAAGTGTATATTATATAACCACCAGGAAAATCTAGTTGAATTTATGCTTGTTATTTTCTGTAATCGTACAAACAGCTGATAAAACTAAAATGCACTCCATTTCTTGACTAAGTGCAAAGAGGTCAATAGAGTTATATCAGAAATTAATTTAGACCATAATATTCTGAACAATTACCATCTGGTGAATAAAAGGATCATGCTTCTAGAATCAGCTTAGAATACTGGTATTTATGAGCCAAAAAAGTACATGCAATATGTGATCTTATAAAGAAGTTGTAATTAGGAAAGAAAGATGTAATTGAGGACCACAGAGAATGTAATGTACCGAAAGAAAGAATTATAATTGTCATGGAGCTTGCCTACATGAAAACCAGGGACATTCAGCTTTCATTCTTCAGACTACTTTCAAAATAGGATGTGCTAAACTAACAACTGTTATATGTAGGTGTCCCAGACAGAAAAGCTTAGGAATACTCTTTAGTATATTTTCTTCAAATGCTCTGGTGTATTGAAATAAAAACCTTTTAAAGATTTGTATTAGGTATCACTTTTTTTTTATTATTTTTATTTTATTTTATTTTATTTTATTTTTTTTATTGCCTGAGGGTAGAATCTTGACTGAAGAGAACAAGATGATATTCAGTAGATGTTTCAAGCAAAGTTTATCAGGAACCTACGTTCGATCCTCCACTCTACTTGCTTTGAAAGAACACTTCTTTTGCCACTGCTGTTCATGAGAACTCTGCTTTTCATATTTATGAGGAAAAACATTTCTCACACCTCATATTTTTCATAAAACACCAGAGTTCCTCTGTTTCTGTGCAAATTTATAATACTTTCCAGAAACATTAATTTGTTGCTAGTGATGCATTAGCAACATAAAAAAGAGGCAATCATTAGCTGCATATCTCTTGTTCATTAAAAATAATAATAATAATAATCTGAATAATTCCAGAGAAAAGTAGCTGCTTACATCTTACAACTTGAAAATTTCCCGTTTGCTGGAATAGCTGCTGACAATGACAAAAGAATCTGCTTTTATGCTTCAGTTAGAAATGATTGCAAAAGGACCCAATTCTTTGCACAATGCATTGCAATATCTTCCAAAGACTTAATCACAGATTAGGATTGTGAAAGTGCTTGGCCTTCCTTTATTTATCCATTTCTAATTTTTATTAATGTATGTAGTAAATAATGCAAAAGGTTCTGGTAGAGAAAAATATATATTTTTTTAATGTATTTGTCATGTGATTAATATGAATCATTAATTTCAAACCATAGGTATGAAGTCAAAACCCAAATGTCTTCAGATCTTGTATTGAAAGGGAGAAGGGATCTTAGGTATCCCATTTTAACTGTAAAACTGCTGCTTTTCAGGAATTGCCATTCTGAAGATATAACTGCACCTGTAGACTTAATCAAACTTCTGCACAAGGCAACTTGAAGACAGACAGATTGTACTCACAATGCTAAACAAAAGAGAGACAGGTACTTTGGTTGTGCCCACACAGTATTGGGCTGTCTCCCTGAGCAGTTCTACTGGGTTGGGTTTGTATAGCCCCTGGCTCTAGATCTGATCCACATGTGAGCCTCTGCTATCTTTCTGCGCCATTTCTTTACATTTTTCCAGCTCAGAATCACTGGGACATTGTGAAAGCTGTGTTGCAGTCCACCACAGGGTGTTTCTGTATTACAGGACAGTTAGTCATGTGGCATTTTTTTGGGAGAGATGGGAGGAAGTTCCTGAGAGTGCAAAGCCTGAGGGAGGACTGTTGGAAGAAGACTGAAACAGAGAGAGTTGAGCTGGGCACAATCACATCAGTGTGGCCTCTTGTCAGATGTCCAAGTGACCTCTTGCCCGAACTAGGCTGGGGTAGTGCCTCAGAGAGAGTTAGCTGATGGTCTTCAGGAAAGGCCAAGGAGTGAATGGAGGAGCAGAGATCCCACACTCAGGCCTTCTCTTCAGTCTCTTTTCATCTAGCAATAAGTACTTACATATTTGCACAAATAACAAATAGACCAGACTTTGCATCCTCAGCACTACATTTTCATAGATTCAATGAGCTGTTGTAGATTACACATGTGAGGATAAAATAAGCCCTATTATGTTTAGAAACCAAGATCATAAGTTCATTCACTATATCATTTGGTCCTGTCACAGTCTGTGAGTTGCATGAATGTTTTGCCCAAAACTGTTTTAGGGGACTAGGTCCATTAAGAGGTTTATAGGATTGTTCATTTTGAATACTGCATCTCATTTGTTCTCTCAGAAGATAAGATTTTTCTATAGAGACATACAGAAATAATAGAAATGTAACAGAAGAGAAGAGAAAAGAGAAAGAAAAGAAAAGGAAAAAAAAAGAGAAGAAAAGGAAAAGAAAAGAAAAGAAAAAAGAAAAGAAAAGAAAAGAAAAGAAAAGAAAAGAAAAGAAAAGAA
>CM021765.1:123986538-124007278 GCA_011076525.1 Nettapus auritus | reverse complement strand
AAGAAAAGAAAAGAAAAGAAAAGAAAAGAAAAGAAAAGAAAAGAAAAAAGAAAAGACAGAAAGCAGCTGGAAGAGGTCTGAGAAGTCTCTGCTTTAAGGCATCATCAGCTGTAATTAATTCATTCCCAACAAACATTTATGTAACCTGCTTTTAAAGGCTCCCATGATGTAGATTGTATGATCTTCTTCCTCCTAGGAAGCATTCCTCTTTAACATAAATCTTAGTTACAATTGTAACTCACTGCTTCCTCATGCTCCCTCTGGGCTGATATGGAGAACTATTTGTTCCCCTCCTATTAGCACCCACTCATTGCTCAAGTAAAAGGGCATTATTATACACCTCTCCTCAGATTTTCCTAACTGTTTTCAATCTTTCAGTGAGGGGTTGTGTGTTCCTAGATTTGTCTTGAGGCATGTAGCTTTCTGGGTACAGTACTGCTGCAGAAGCCTCAATGGTGCTGACAAAGGTGGAAGGTTTATTTACATACCTGTAACTGACACTCCTGCTTACAATGCCACACCATCATCTTACACACAATGCTTCTCTGTTTCTGTTCTGAAGCTCCTCTGAGCTCCCTATTGTCTCCAAAGTCTATGAGAAGAGTTTTATTCCCTCTTAATGCACCTTAATTCTGTGAAGCACTAGACCCCAGCCAGGACATTGCCAAACCCCTCCCCATATATGCTCTGGTTTGATATGAGATGCCAACAACTATTTCCACAGGATTGTTTTCCAATTAGTTTTGTTGTTTACTGTGGTTTCATTATCTCCAGTTTCCCCAGGCTTGGTTACAAAACTAGCATTTGATAGTGTCAAAAGGCCAGTGAAACCAAGATGTAAATACTGTTTTTAGGCTGCCATGCTACCACAGTAGAGAATTTGTTTTGTAATCTGTTTCTTATAAACTCATGCTGACTGCTAGTTATCTCCTTGCTGTTGCTCTGTTGTTTATAGATATTTTATAACCATAGAATCATAGAATGGTTTGGATCATAAGGGACCATAAAAACCATCAAATTCCATCACCCCTGCCACATGCAGGGACACCTACCAGTATACCAGCTTGTTCAAAGCCCCATTCAGCCTGGCCTTAAACATTTCCAGGGATGAGGTACCCACAACTTCTCTGGGAAACCTGTTCCAGTGCCTCACCACCCTCTGAGTAAAGAATTTCCTCCTAACATCTGATCTAAATCTCCCTTCTTTTGGTTTGAAAACATTCCCCCTTGTCCTGTCACTACACTCCCTGATAAGGACTACCTCCCCAGCTTTCCTGTTTGCCTCCCGTAGGTACAGGAAGGCTGCTATAAAGTCTTCTCCTGGCTGAACAACCCCAGCTCTCTAAGCCTGTCTTCATAGGAGAGGTATCCTTGTGGTCCTCCTCTGCCCTTCTTGTGCTGGGAATGCCAGATCTGAATGCAGTGCTTCAGGTGAGGTCTCACAAGAGCAGAGCAGAGAGGGAGAATCACCTCTCTTGCCCTCCTGGCCACACTTCTTTTGATGCATCCCAGGTTATGGTTGACTTTCTGAGCTTGAAGTGCACATTGCTAGCTCATGCTGAGCTTCTCATCAACCAACACCCCTAGGTCCTTTTCATCAGGGCTGCTCTCAAACCATTGTCTACTCAGCCTCTATTTGTGCTGGCGATTGTCCCAACCCAGATGCAGGACTTTGTGCTTGGCCTTGTTGAACCTCATGAGTTCAGACAGGCTCACCTCTCCAGACTGTCCAGGTCCCTCTGGATGGCGTCTGTTCCCTCTAGTAGGTTGACCAAGCCACACAGCTTGGTGCCATTGGCAAACTTGCTGAGGGTGTACTCAATCCCACCATCCATGTCACCAGCAAAGATGTAAAATAATGTTGGTCCCAATACTGACCCCTAAGGAACACTGCTCATTGCTGATCTCTACTTAGACACTGAGCCATTGACTCCAACTCTTTGAGTGTGACAATCCAGCAAATTCCCTACCCACTGAGTTGTCCATCCATCATATCCATGTCTTTTCAATTTAGAGACAAGGATATCATGGGAGACCTTGTCAGAATTTTGATTGATGAATAGTACCACTTATTTACAGGTTTAGGACTAAGTCCTCATTTTTAGTTTTCTGTGGTCTCTAGTACCTTTACACATTCATAAAAGCGGAATGAATTCTATTGAGGGTATCAGAGCCTCAGCCTTCCAGCTTAGCTTTTGAATGTCAGGATCATGTACAAAATAAACTCAATTTATTCCAAAGAAATTTGGTACTAGTCCAATTTTAGTTTCTCAGCCCATCTGATTGGAACATAATCCAAATACAGGATGGACCAATATTCTAGTTACCTTTCCTTTCCATATCCTTTGGTGAACAGCTCTCCTGTCTTGCCCTAAAAACTTGACAATCAAGAGAAAATAACAACCTAAGAAAAGCTTGTTCAGTACAGCCAACTTATGCATGTTTTAGTGCATCATTTAGCCTAACAACTGAGATAGCTACTGCCATAATACAAAGTCTTTATCTTGTAAAAAAATCTAAGTAATTGTTGTCTTATTGAAAGCAATCTGGCCCTCCATTGTAGTAATTCTCAGTAAAGAAGTTCCATGCAGCAAAAAGAATCAATTAGCTTGAAGTAACACTTTCCAACCAGAGTGCAAAATGGCAGTGCTCTGTTGCGTGCTGTTGACAAATGAAAAAGACACCCACAGGCTAACTGCATACAAAGTTAAAATACAATATTGAACTACTGGGAAAAATTGTGCCTTTTCAAGTATGTGCTGCCACTTCAGCAGTGTTTGTTCAAAAGTCATTACTAACCTTTGGCATCTCATCTGGGATACTGAACACTTGCCACTAGGGTTGCATTAATATTTGAACAATGGCAGAACATTAAAAAAAAGCAAAGGAGTCGTGATCATGAAATGGAAAAGCCAGCCAAAATCTATGGTAGTCATCAGCAAAATCAGTAGCATATTTCAGACAGGTATGAAAAATAATGTGTTTACTGGTATGCTGCAAGAACTAATTTTATGACACTATCTTAACGTCAAATTAATCCTTGTGCTAAAGTTCTTTTAACTTTTAGCTTAACTTTTCTTTTGAAAAGCTGTTTTGTTTCTCAGGAGACGGATAGCATAGAAGACTTTTTTTTTATTTTTTTTTTTTATTTTTATTATTATTATTATTTTTTTTCCAACAGGAAAAATCAGCCTTTTCTTGAAGAACGATTTATTTATCTGTAAAAGCAGAGAAGTCTACATTGTAGGCCACTAATCTGACCTCACAGTGTACATCTCCCATTAAAACCAGTAGAAAGAAATGGACACTTTTGCTGTACGATTATTCAAATATATTTCAGAGCCCCATCCTTAGGATGATGGGATCAGACCTTCCGTGTGCTTGTCTTTCTCCATGGGCCATAAAGGAGTCCAGTCAGCTAGATCTGAGGTAAATGTTCACAGTGTAGATATTTCCCTTTAGAAGAATAAACACTTCCCTTAAGTGTCAAATTATCTTCTGACCATTTATAACTAATGGGGAACTATTTGTAAAAATGTGGCTGGAACATGTTCCCAAGGTAGGTGTCAAAGTTTGGACTTGCCAAAGCAAACCATATTTCTAAATGGGCGTTTTTCACTTATGTTTCTTTGCTTGTTTGCCTTCAATGACTGTCATTCAGGCTGGACCACAGAGAGGCCATTTCCCTGGTCAGTTCACATTAAGTCATTAACTGTCTGTTTGAGACTAATCGTTGCTTTTTTTTAAAAAAAAAAACAAAAAAAAAAAACAAAAAAAAAACTGCCACAGATGCTCCCTGTGTCCTAGATCAGGAAGGTTTGGTTAGAGAAGAGCCTCAGTAAAGCAGCTGTGGCCCTTCCCACACAGGGAGGCAGCCCAAGACATAGTATGGGCTGAGCCTTCAGCACATCAGCCATGGAAAAAAAAACAGACTCAACGGGGCAAAAAGCTTACGCTTCCTTTAAGATTATTTATTTTCAGATGCACAGAAGAGACAGGAAAGACTTCAAAGGAGCTTTGTCTTATAGTCCAATGTTTAATTAATGGCAATTAGAGTTGATAGAAGGCAGGACTTACAAATTACACTAAATGAAGTTAGGATGAACTGGATCCTACCACTGGCCCTAATCCAGCAGGGGGAGTCTGGGTTGGCCCAAAAGCCAGGGTGCATTTTTGCCTTGTATTTCCAAACAAAGGCATGGTTAGAACAGAGAATGGGGAGGACCAAATCCCATTTCCCATTCCTGTGACTCAGGGACAACAAAATTCCAGAATAAATGTGGTCACAAAGGTGCCAGAACTAGAAGAACTGGTCTTGCAAGGCTGAGATTCATTGTAAAAACTGGCTACTAAGGAGCCTAATCCCCTTTTCATTATAGCCTTCTGTCACAGTCCTTAAGGATTTTGCCAAACTCAAGCTAGCACAGAGACTCAGGGATCTGGCTTGTGCTTCTCTGTCTAGGCTATGTCAAGAGTGTTGGTGTTCCCCATACAGCAGTGTTTGCTTGCATTTTAAAGCATTAGTAGGAAAAACCTTCTTTGCTATGTCTGTAATAGAAAAATGACATTAACGCCAGTCAGTCATGTTATGAGGTCAGGTCAAAACCATAATTAAAGGTTGAATTGCACTACTGTAATTTGGAATTTTTCTACATGATGTAGGCATATTTAGGATGGGTAGTCAAGACTAATTTAAATTGTATGTTACTTTAACATGCTTCTTTTGGAGTATATGAGTTTACTTCTGTTGAGTAATCCAGGACAGAGGCAGCGGGGCAAAGGAGAGGAGGGAGAAGAAGGGGAGTTGCTATTCTTTTCCTGTTGCCCCACTGAAATGAAAGCTGTTCTCCTTTCAGCACAAAGGCTGAAGTTACTCCGTTGCCTGGGGACAAGAGGCTCCTTCTGTGTTCATTAGTTCCCTTCCACATTCGCAGACCTGCTGCTGGAAAAGAGGCTGGCTGTATATACATCAAGTCTAGATCTGGGGTAAAAGTGAAGTTAAATCCAAATGCTAAATTAAGGTTCAAGTCTTGAATTTGTCACCAAAGAAACTCTGACAAGTGGATCTTCCACTGGATCTGAAGAAGAAAAGCTAGTCTTGTTGTCTGCCTTCGCTGTGGTCAAAGCTAGGAAAGCGTATTTGCAAGCTGAAGTTATCCTCTCTCTGCAAGTTCTGATCCTGCTTTGACCTATTTTCAATGTGGAAAGATTATGGTTTCATTTTTATCTAGAAGACACTCCTAGGAGATATAAAGCACCACTGCAGCACTTGAAGCTTGAGATAGCCATGGAAACAGGAGACTGGGAGAGGCAGTTGCAGCAGACAAGAAATGTGCCAGGCTAACCAGTGAGAGCTTTCCTTTCTCTGTATGTCCTTGCTCTTTGTGTAATTGCTTCAGCTTCAGGAACAGATCCTGACTCTGGCTGGATCTTAATGCTTCAAGAATTGCATATTTATAAACAAAGGAAAAATATGAAAAATATACACATGAAATCTTTACTTCAGGTAGTGAAAAAAGTGATGGAAACCTCTTTTACTGATGATAAAAGTGATCCCAAACACTCATTTTTGTGTCTATTGTTGATATTTATGCAAATTAATGGTGCTTAAATATGAGGCTAAGAGAAACGGTTAATTGCAAAATACATTGATTAAAAAATGTGTCTATGGTTACATCTATGTGCCTCAGTGAAAACTCTGTCTCCTTTTTATACACACAATTTGCAAATATGTTTTTATACATACATTATCCCACACAGCAAAAATCTGATTTCCAGTGATGAATTTCTCCCTCACCTTTAATTTTAAAACTTTATGTTTTAATTGTTTTCAGAGTCAATATTACCTTAGCATTTAACATCTTACTGAAGATGTTTCTTTCATTATTGCTTGCCTTGTAATGTTACATATTTACTTAAAAAGCATATATCCTTAAATGTCTTATAATTCCTTTTTATGAAAAATAGGAGTTTTTTAAATGGTCCTTAGAATTTTGTACCTACGGTAAAGCTGAGCTAGATAAATTGCTCTAAGTCCTGGAAAGCTATGTTGCTATAAGTCCTGGAAATTTGACTAATAAGAACAAAATATAAAGATGATCGGCACCTCAAAATTTTTGTATAACCCCCAGAATGAATATGAATATAGAGCATTTTCTAGCCCAATATGTAAAATGACTCAAAGGTCTTGCTTCTATTTCCCTCCTAGAATAAGCTATTAATGACAATTTTCTTAGTAACCCAACATTGTGATTAATGAAGTGCATCTTATTTTGTTCCCATTTTACATATTCTGTCTCAGTCACATTTGAGGTTGGGAATGAAAAAGCACTTGGAAGATGCTAACTGCAGTGTTGGTATCAGGGTGGCTGGCAGCGCTCAGCAGCAGTGAGCAGCTGGGTGAGGTACAAATGGCTGCTGCTGGGGCTGCTGCATCCTCCTGGTTTTCACAGGGAGAGGTGTCCCGTGCAGGTCTTTGTGTCTGCAAGCCTTGACCCTTCTGATCTGGATGCAAAAAGGTATTTGTGGTTGGTGAAGCTCCAGTCCTACCATGATGATTTGCAGACCCCCCGCTCCTCTCCATGGGCTGCAGCTCCGGCCCGGGGCCTGCTCCTGCAGGGGCTCTCCATGGGCTGCATCCTCCTTCAGGCCACATCCACCTGCTCCATGTGAGCTCCTCCACAGGCTGCAGCGTGGAGATCTGCTCCATGTGGGACCCATGGGCTGCAGGGGGACAGCCTGCTCCACCAGGGGTCTCTCCACAGGCTGCGGGGGAACTGCTGCTGTGTGCCTGGAGCACCTCCTGCCCTCCTTCTGCACTTACCTGGGGGTCTGCAGGGCTGCTTGTCACTCCTCTCTCCCAGCTGCTGTCACATAGCAATTTTATTATTATTATTATTATTATTATTATTATTAATTATTATTATTATTATTAATTTTTATTTTTTCCCATTTTTTAAAAATCTGCTGTCATAGAGGCACAAACAACATTGCTTATTTGGCTCTGTTCTGGGAAGAAGTGGGGCCCGTATCTAACATGGGGCAGCTTCTGGATTCTTCTTGCAGAAGCCAACCCTATGGCCCCTGCTACCAAAACCTTGCCATGTAAACCCACTACACCGTGGAAGGGGGTGCAACTCTGGCTGCTGTGACACACTGTTGGCTGGCATATGTTTGCTTCCTGGGGATACAGCAGTAGTCCAGAAAAAGACAGGCTTGTGCATTTTTTTCTCATGAGTTATGTGCTGATAGAAAGCTATGGAGGATTTTTCAGTTTACTCTGAAACTTCTGAAAAGCTGCAAATATTGGCTGATATTAGATGATATTTCTTGAATACATATTAGGTATATTTCTATGCAGTTTGTTCATGGAGGGAACTCATACCCTCTTCAGCTACGGAGAAAGAATGGCGGTGAGTTTTTTGAACTACCTGACCATTGTTTCTGAACTATTCATCTCCCTCTGTGTCTGGGCCAATTCTTCTGCCATGGCTGCAGATACAAATCTCCAGTGTCAGTGGAGCTAGGCTGGTACATAAAAGTAGCAAGAAGGGAGAGGAAATAAAGCCTGGTCACTGAAGCTGAAACTGATTCCCTTTCTTTCCCCTTATTCTATATTTGCTATCACAATTTTTAAATTCAGTGCAACAGACCACATTACAGAAGGGTCATGAAAAGATATTTTACTATCTCAAAATGATAAGTAATGAAATAGAGAAAATTACTCCTAGAAAAGAGACTGTCAAGCTGGAACAAGCAGTTCTTGGTTCCCTTTCCAGTAGTCATTTCATGACTTGGACATCAATTTGTAAAATTCATAGCTGCATTTTAGCACAGATGACAAGAGTGTTCTAAAATTTTTTAGAGCATATAGGGAACTCTATAAGCAGAAGTACTTTCCCAGCATAAAAGGAAGGGACCTTGCACCTTGTAAGATTTGTGTCTGCATGTAGGCAGTTGCTATGCCGCCTTCCTCTCTGTGGAGCAGAGCCAGTGTTGGTGATGCAGGGAGGCCTTGTGGAAAGCATGACAGAGGCTGAAGGCCATGCACTCCCTGTGACTCAGCTTAACTTCTTGCTCACAGTATCCTCGCGCCACAGTCACACTCTTTAATTTTTCATTTTTTGTAGTGAGAGCCCTCCGAGATTATGGAGAGAAATACAAAGAAGTAGTTTTTGGTCCAAAAAAATAAAAAATAAAAATAAAAAAATCAGATAAACTTAAAAAGATTAGGAATAATAGCAGTCTATTAATAAAGGAGAAAGAGAACCGTTATTTTACAGATTAATTCCAGGTCTCTCTGAGAGGATAAATTGTCCCCACTGTACATCTTCATTGCTCAAGCCATAAAATTAGGATAATTTCATAATACTTAGGCTAATAAAACTTAGTGTTTCCCCCAGAAAACAGCAAGTAGTACTGTCAAAATAATAAAGGTGCTTAAAAAGTCACGTAAACCATGTGACCTGTGCTTAACTTCACCATTTTGTCTCTGCAGATTTTGTCAAAGACAGTCTTATTTCCCTTATTATCATTTTGCCTGCTTAGATATCTTCATAGATTTAATTCCCACTTGATCACACAAGGTTACCTAGTGTCAAGGTGCATCCAGCAAGCCTTGCTGACAATCCAGCACTGGGGCCTTACGTACAGTGCATGTCCCAGAGCTCATCCAACAGCTTCTGGAGAGGGGTATGCTCAGTGCTAGATGGTGGGTTTGGTTAGGGAGGTGGTCCTGAAGAGTTTAGGACATCCTGGGGCAAATAACCTGGGGCACGTTTTGAGGAGTGCCAAAAATGTTTCAATTTATCTACTCATGAAGTATGAAAGAGGATATGTACAGACCAGAGTAAAATGTGCAAAAAGTGTTGTATTCAGTAACAGATGGACACTTGAAAGATTTATAAAGTCTGCCCCAGCCTTGAGGAGAGAATCTGAAATACAGATTATTCAGTTTGGATGATAAGTTCATAGTACCAGCAGGTTATAGCTTCAGTTTCGAGGAAGCAGATTATCTTCTTCTTGCCCATACTGAGAAATAATACTCAGTGGTAGCTAACCTCACATGTCAGATTCCTTGTGATGTTCCTCTTGATTTTCCTTGGCTTCTTTGAATCTTCCCTCTCCTTTTTTTATTATGATTTCTCTCTACTTTGCAGGGCATTATTTTATCTTCCCTCTGGCTCTTATGCAGGGGTCCCTCTATACTTTCTGTCTGCATCCTACTCTCCAGAAAGGTTCCTGAAGATGAAGAATTGTCTTGGTTGTGTGACAGAAAGCTTTGTGTACTTTAGAGGCTAGGGCATGTGACCTAAAAATTTAATACTCTGTCCTAGATCTGGCCTGTCTCTCTGTCATCTCTTGGGAACATTCCACTGCCATTCCAAGCTCAATATTTTAAAAACACATTTCTTAGTTCTCTTCTTAACTCCTCTCCATTGCCACTTTCTAACTTTCTTCGGACGATCCCATTATCCTCCATGTCACTTAGCCTTGTTACCTGGCTGTTATACCTTAATTCTCTCTCAGCTCTCACATCAAGACTTCTCCCCACAGCATGTCAGAGATACAGCCTTTTTTATCTGTCCACACAACTGCACAACTGACATTCTTGTCTAGGGTCTAAGATGTCACTTCACCTCTCTAGCAAAGGTAGCCTTTCTACTTCTCAACCATCCAGAATGCTGCTGTACACCTGATTTTCCCAACCTACCACCTTAACTCTAGTGCTCTTGTCTTTATAAGTCCATGTTAACCCTTTAGTGTACTCTTTTTTCCACCCTTTTTTTCAAGGTTTCTTCTTGTGATCTATCACTTCCCAACATCTAAAAGTCAGCTTCTGATTGGCCCCACTACCACTCTCCATCACCTGTCTTTTATCTTCTCAAACAAATGTTTTTATATTTATATATTACTTTTCCTTTCCCTGCTCTGGTCTTTGGAAAAGGCTGCCCCATAAAGGTCCTTTTTATTCCCCTTCAGATCCTACCTCAACATTCTCCTTGCCTGCAGCATCTATAAAAACTGACAATGAATACACTTCTACCATTCTTATACCACTGCCTGTGTTGATTGTCTCCTGAAGTCCTTCCGCACCTCCAACTAACTGCATTCATTTCCTCTCACATCTTAAACTGTAGATCCAATAGGTCAGAAATTATGGCTTTATTCTGTGTTTGTCCAGCACTGCGATGTGTGCTCAAAAAGTAATTGACCCTTGTGTCAGCATCTTATCCAGGCAATTTTAAAAAGGGCACTTTCAGTCCATCCCTTATCACCAGGATTTTTGCTAAAATTAATAGCTGAGTTAGACAACTGCTAAAGCAAGAACTGAAAATGGAGTAGGAGTTCTACAATGCAGGCTCAGACAGCATTGAGGAAAAACAGACATGTCATTCAATTAATTTTCGTACTGGAAGCAAGCTAGGTATACCTAGGCCAGCACTAGAAGATAATTCTCCAATCAACATTAAAATCTCCCTACAATGCCACATACCTCAATTAGGAGATTCCACAGTACAGCTCCGAACTATCATCCCTTCATTTCTATTAATATCATCTCTGAACATCTCTTTCTGAAGATTAAGCCAGCAACAACTTTTCCTGTCTTCTTCAATTGGCAAAACAATCCCTTTGATTAAAAAAAAACAAACAAACAAACAAACAAAAAACTTTAAAATGTATTTTTAAATGGTCTTTGTTCTCACAAAAGATCATAGATTGCATTCTATAATTCCCTAATCTTTCTTGTTTCTTTCCTCTGGACTGTTTTTCTCTTTCACTAAATTTGTTGTCCAGGGAAGAATGCAGCAGTCCATCAGTGACCTAACCAGTAACAAGTAAATGAGAATAATATCTTCCTGTAATGACTTACATTAATACATCTGTGAATGTATTAATGTAAGTCTAATGTTAAGCCTTTTTTAAGGCATGATCATATTGCTAATTCATATTCAGCTCACAGTATACAATGCCCCCAGGGCCTCTTCTCGCAGAGCTGCTGCTTCACCAGTTATTCCTCATTTTGTATTTGTGCATTTGATTTCTCCTTGCTAAGTGCATCACTTTGCACTTGTCTTTATTGAATTTCATCTTATTGATTTCTGTTCCTTCAATTTATCAAGACCATTTTGAATTCTTATCCCATCCTTCAAGGTGCTTCCAACCCTTTCCATCTTGGTACCAAGCTCAGATTTTACAAGCATACAGCCTATCCTATCATGCAAGATGTCATTGACAGCATTTCATATAATCGTATTCAGAACAGACCCCACTAGAAGTCACAGAATCACAGAATGGCCAAGGTTGTAAGGGACCTCTGGAGATCATCTCGTCCAACTCCCCTGCTGAGCAGGATCACCTAAAGCACGTTGTACAGGATGGCATCCAGGCAGGTTTTGAATATCTCCAGAGAAGGTGACTTCACAACCTCTCTGGACAACCTGTCCCAGTGCTCTGTCACCCTCACAATAAAGAAGTGCCCTGTCATACTGAGCTGGAACTACCTGTGTGTCCTGGTTTCAGTTAGGACAGTTTCCTCCTAGTAGCTGGTGGAATGCTGTGTTTTGGATTAGGATGGGAAGAATGCTGATAACATGCCGATGTTTTGGTTGTTGCAGAGCAGTGCTTGTACCAAGCCAAGGACTTTTCAGCTCCTCGCTCTGTCCTGCCAGCAGGCAGGCTCGGGGTACAGCAAGAGCTGGGAGGGGACAGACCCAGGACAGCTGACCCAAACTGGCCAAAGGAGTATTCCATACCATCTGACATCATGCTAAACAATATATAGGGGTAGCTAGCCGGGTTGGGGAGGCCGGCTGCTCAGGATAGACTGGGCATCGGTCAGCGGGTGGTGAGCAATTGCATTGTGCATCACTTGTTTCATACACATTATTATTATTATTATTATTATTATTATTATTGTTGTTGTTGTTTCCTATCTTAATAAATTGTCTCTATCTCAACTCTCGTTTCACTTTTCCGTTTCTCTCCCCCATCCCAGAGAGGGAGGGGGGAGGGTGAGCGAACGGCTGTGTGGTGTTTGGCTGCCGGCCGGGTTAAACCACAGCACTGTGCTTCAGTTTGTGCCTGTTGCCTCTCATCCTGTCACTGGGCACAACTGAAGAGTCCAGCTCCATCCTCTCGACACCCTCCCTTCAGATATTTATACACATTGATGAGGTCTCTGCTCAGCCTTCTCTTTTCCAAGATAAAAAGGCCCAGTTCTCTCTGCCTGTTCTCATATGACAGCTGCTCCAGTCCTCTATTCATCTTAGTAGCCCTCCTCTAGACTTGCTCCAGTAGTTCCATGTCCCTCCGGTACTGCGGAGCCAAGAACTGGACACAATTCTCCAGGTGTAACCTTACCAGGTCTGAGTACAGGGGGAGGATCACCTCCCTTGACATGCTTGCAACACTTCTGAGTGCAGCCCAGGATACCATTGGCCTTCTTGACCACCAGGGCACATTGCTGACTGGTGGTCAGCCTGCTGTCCACCAGGCCTCCCAGGTCTCTCTCTGCAGAGCTGCTCTCCAGCAGGTCAGACCCCAGCCTGTACTGGTGCTTGGGGTTATTTCTCCCTTAGTGAAGGACACTGCACTTGCTCTTGTTGAACTTTATGAGGTTCCTCTTGGCCCAACCCTTCAGCCTGTCAAGGTTCCTCTGAATGGCAGCATGGCCCTCTGAGGTATCAGCCACTCTTCCCAGCTTTGTGTCATCAGCAAACGTGCTGAGGGTGCACTCAGTTCCATCGTTCAGGTCATTGATGAATAAGTTGAACAACACTGGACCCAGTACTGACCCATAGGGGACACTGGTATCTACAGGCCTCCAGCTAGATTTCACACCAGTAAGCATAACCCTCTGAGCTCTGCTACCCATCCAATTGCCAATCAACCTCACCATCCACTCATCAACGCTGCACTTCCTGAGCTTGTCTGTGAATGCCCTCCTATGACAGAGAAACATCCATAACTACTCTCTCAGGAATGTTTCTCAACTAGTCTTGCATCCATTTTAAAATACTATTATCTAGACCATGTTTTCCATGAAAATATCATGTGAGACTATCAAAAGCTTGGACAACTTCAATACTGTATTTGTGTTTTGCTTAGGACCCCCTTCAGGGAAGAAAGTTAAACTAGTCTGAAATTGTTTGTCCTCATGAAAATCCCCAGGCTCTTTCCTGCCATCTTTTTCTTCTCTAAAAAGAGTAGTTTAAGATTTCATTCAGAAACTTGTGTGAATGGTTTGGGTGTAGCATTGGTGTGAGGGCCAGTCCTTGCCAGGCAGCACTGTGTTACATGGACCACCAGTGAGGCAGCAGTTTGGGAGGCTGCAGAATTGCTGATTCCATGTTGCAGGAACCCTCTTCTCAGAAGCCCTTCAGAGACATGGCACACGACCAGAAATACTTGTTTTAGCACACCAATCCAAGGAAAATGAGACTCACCTTCACAGCACCAGAAAAGCTACCAAAAACAAACAAACAAACAAACAAACAACACCCCCACAAAACAAAACAAAACAAAACAAAAAACAACAACAACAACAACAAAAAAACCCTATCTGTTCAAAGATGCATTCCAAGAATTACATTATGGCCACACTGCACTGGATTGATGCTTTGGGTGTTGTGACACAGGTGTACCCACTGTGTCACAGTCCCGTCCTTGATGCAGAGCTGCTTTCTTAACTTTTGTGATTTGGTTTACGTTTTCCACAGGTATCAGACTGGCTGCTTTATCTAATAATGTGCAGGACAGGATAGAATCAAGGCTTCCCTTATCCATCATTCCTTTCTAGACTTTCTATTGAGAGCAGCCCTGAGGAGAAGGATTTGGGGGGTGTTGGTTGGTGAGAAGCTTGACATGAGTCAGAAATGTGCTCTTGCAACCCAGAAAGCCACCCGTATCCTGGGCTGCATCAAGAGAAGTGTGGCCAGCAGTACAAGGAAAGTGATTCTCCTCCTCCGCTCTGCTCTTGTGAGACCTCACCTAAAGCACTGCATTCAGCTCTGGGGCTCCTAGCACAAGAAAAACACGGACCTGTTAGACTGTGTCCAGTGAAGGACCACAAGGATAATCAGAGGGCTGTGTCACCTCTCCTGTGGAGACAAGCTGAGAGAGCTGGGGTTGTAAAACCTGGAGAAGAGAAGGCTCTGGAGAGACCTCATAGCAGCCTTCCAGTACCTAGGGGGGCCTACAGAAAAGCTGTGGAGGGACACTTAGTCAGGCAGTGTAGGGATACGACAAGGAATAATGGCTTTAAATAATAATAATAAAAAATATAAAATAAAAATTAGATTAGACATTAGGAGGAAATTCTTCACTCAGAGGTTGGTGAAGCCCTGGCACAGGTTTCCCAGAGAAGCTGTGGATGCCCCAGCTATGGAGGTGTTCAAGGCCAGGCTGGATGGGGCTTTGAGCAACCTGGTCTAGTGGGGGGTGTCCCTGCCCAGGGCAGGGGGGTTGGAATTAGATGATCTTTAAGATCCCTTCCTACCCAAACCATTCTATGATTCTATGATTTCTTATCCCATGTATCTGATACGGGTGATGTACCTGATATATCCACCTGACCCTTATAAGCTGTATAGCCTACAGAGGGAACCCAGCCTACAATGCCATAGACCAGAATGCAAAGGAAAATGTGGCTAATGTATTAATATATTTTTGATATTGCATGTATCCACAAAGAAAGGCTCTATCTCTCAGTAGTGATAAGTTCAACAACACTGGAACAGCTTTTGAGCAAGGCCTGAAAAACTCTGACTACCTTCTAGAATTTTAAAAAAAAAAAAAAAAAAAAAAAAAAGTTGTAACATATAATCAGAAGGAAAATACAAATAAATGGCAATGTCCATTTGCATGTGATGCAAAATTTCAGAAAAATAATATCCTGGTTGAACTGAGATGAATTAGAAAGAAGAAAAGGTTAAGAAACATTTTGAAGCTGCACCTTGTTTCAGCCTGTTGGGAAGAGTGAAGGGGTAATTAAACAATCAGTCAGATAGGCTGACCAGAACATTAAAAATTTAACAAAGTTATAATGAAATTAATGCATTTTTGAGATTTCATGCATAATCTAGCTCTGTGGGAAGTATGAAAAAAACAACCAAACAAACAGAAAAAAAACACCATCCAGTTTTGTTGTTAGACACAAACAGAAATAACCTAGATATTAAACCAAGATAACTTTAAGTCATAAGTACATATTTTTCAATTTAAACCAAGCACTTCTGAAAACATACAGTCACTTTATAATACACGTTTTTAAAGGGAGTGGTGAGTTAGGCAAAGATAATTTAAAGGAAACTCCTTCTAGACCTTGTCCTTGTGGACCCAGGAGTTGGACTTGATGGTCCTTGTGGGTCCCTTCCAACTCAGGATATTCTCTGATTCTGCGATTCTTTGACATTTCACACAGCCACAGAAATGGCCACAAGAAAGCTCTCAGGCAGAATCACAGAAAATAGACCTGTCAGGGCTACAGGAGGTCATCCAGAGCATCCCCTGCCCTGAGGCAGAATCTTCTACCAAAGCCCATTTTGAGAGATGTCAGCCTAACACCTTCTCAAGCCCCTCACCTCATTGTGGGGTCTCTTTGGGTTCCCCCAGCAACTGACTGCTACCCTTCTCTGACTCTAATGTTGTAGAGGTTTTGAATAGCCCAAACTTTCCTGTCTGTAGTTTTCTACTACTTTCAGTCACAGTCACAACAGACATTAAGAGGAATTTGGGCTGGATACAGCTGCCAGCCCCTACAGTAGCTGTCAGTGTTGCGTCTTTCTCAGGCATGCTGTCAGAAGAAGTTCTGAACATGGGGTAGGTATAAAACCTATAATCACAGGGACACAAAGCTCAGTAGATCAGTGAAAAACTCTGCAGTTGCTGCTATTCTGGATCACCCCAGTCTCAAACGCTGAATCTAATTTGATGACATGGGAACAAAAACTCCTTTATTCTGCTCAAAATAAGAGACACGATACTACTGGGGTAGTCTGATTTTTATTTTTTTATTTTATTTATTTATTTTTTTAAAAATTTCTTTTATTAAGTGGGACATTTTGCCCTGGTGAAATCTCATTTTACTCTGTCTTATCATTGATCCTTCTTCTTGTTATTTCACCATGGCAACATTTTATCCCCATTACTGAGCATACAATTAAGATTTTAGATTTCTAATTTCAGACTGCAGATGTACTGACGGATACGAAGCACCCACGCCTGAGATGTAGTATGTGTATTACATAGGCAGATTCTCTGCATTGGAACAGTATATTTGCTTCCTAGGTGATTACACTGCCATGACAATATTTTCCTCAAACACTGAGAAAGCCAGAAGAGAAGTGGAGGGCAGTGAATCAAGGTAGAGCACGGGAGTGGCAGCAGAAAGGCAAATGGGGTGGGAGGTCAGTTGTGGGTATGGGTAAGTCAGAAAAGAGAAAGGCAAGCAAAGACAGGGAAAGTGGTAGAGGGTCCAGGGAGAGCAGGGCAGAGATGGAGCAAGGCAAAAAAGTGGGACACAAAATGGAATCTACCGGGAATACAGCAGGGTGGAAAGAAAATGGTGAGGGCAAGGTAAGAACAGTCTCTTTGAGTAATGGAAAAAAGGTGGCTTGAAAGAAGGAGTGAGACTGGGAGACCGGGCAGAGAGGAGGGTGGAGGGAACAGGAAGTTTGGAGGGAAGGAGGCTGTCAGGTATGGGAACAGAAAACGGAGGTAAAGAGTGAGAGTTTTCTCCTCGCAGCTTTAAGCAGAAATTAAATGCTACCAATGCTACATCTTAGTAGCCAGTATCTGCCTAGGCATCTGACTTTTCAACCCGAGATAATTGGATATGATGGTGGCAGGCTTCCTCAAATATCACAACACTTATGAAATATAACTCTTTGCAATTTAAAAATCAGCCACATGTCTTGAGGGATGAGAATTATCCTGGAAGTTTGCAAGATATGATGTTGGCAATGAGACTGTTGGCAGAGAAAGTATTTCCACCCTGCTTGAATTCTCCCTTAAAAAAAAATAATAAAAAAAAAAAAATAAAAAAAATGGAAAATGTAATAAAATGTACTAAAATGCATGAAACCTAATCACATAGCTACTTATTTGTATTCAGCAACGAAATTATTCTGTGAGAGCCGTTATTAAGTGCACAGAATCCCATAATGCTCTTTAAATATCATATGCAGAAGAAGCAGCAAAGCACAGAGGAAGTGATACTGATGTCTCATGGCTCTCCCTCTTTTTTATCAACCCACTACCTCGTACAGATTGCAGTGGTGGTGTTTGAATTTTGCCTGTGGATCCTAAGCAGCAGGAGATTGTCTTCTTGCTGTCCTCACTGTCCATGGGGGAAGGCAAGCAGACAACACAGGCAGCTTCAGGGGAAGTCTGGCTTGTCAAGTGTGGTCACTTTCAGGCTATACTTTGGAAAGCAGTTTATTAGTAATTCAGTCACACCATAGCAGGATCACTGAGGGACAAGGAAGACTGTAGGCAGAAAAGAGGAAAGGAAAATGAAAAACAATAGAAAAAAAAATAGTGTTGGTTGTTGGTTGGTTGGTTTGGATTGGTTACTTTTTGTTTGTTTGCTTGTTTTTATCCTATACAAAACTCAGGTTTCTTTAGTCCAGAAAGGAAAGAAATACAAAAACCATGGGGTAAACTGTGTCCATGAAAGCCTGAGTTCTAATTAGGGAGGATTTCACTGAGGTTCACCCTGCATATTTTGCTATGGCAGTCTATTTTCCCATGAATCATTCTGATGCCATGATACATCCCAATACTTCATTTTTCATAGCCTTATGGCCATACCTCGGACAGGAAGGAGTTTCCTGGGGTTATGCTGAGGCTGTCTCTGCACTGGGGGCAATGAGCCAGCTGTGGTCCAGCCATGACTTGGACCCCTGCCATGACTTGGACCTAAGCATCTGCACTGTGCTTAGGAGGACAGTGGGGCTGGCAAGGTCCTGTTGCCTCTGCCCCTTTTCTCATGGTCTCTCTGATCTGGTGTTGAAAAACCACAACTGATGTGCTCTCCCTGTGGAGACCCATGGAGCATGCAGAAGACAGATCCCCATCCTGAAGTTGTTGGCGGGCTCCTGCTCCCCCAGGGTGCCCAGTGCACAGGTTTCTAAGTCACCAGAACCTCTGAGCAGTGGAGCTGAAGGTAGAGAGGAATGTGCAGGGCCAGGACAGGGGATGTTCCCCATCCTGCAAAGGCTGGCTGTGCCTTAAGAAGTATGTGGGTGGGGGGCTTTACCAGCTGCCCCTCTTGTGTCTGCTTTGTGGGAGGGAAGGATCAAGGGCAGCCAGCAACCCTGGGATAATCCCTGGTGCAGCTTGAGGGGGCTGGGACATGGCTCCTCATGTGTGCTGCGGGTAAGAAGCTGACAGCTGTCTACTTTGATAAAGCTGAATTTCATAAAGGAGCCATCTTTCTGCAGGTTACTTCTTTGTATATGAAAGTGTCAACAGCATCTAAGAATGCTTTGCCTTACAGACATAAGAAATGCTCTGCCTTCCACATTTACATGCTTTAAAAAAAAATTGATTTTGATGCATAAAAGAAAGATACAATCCATGGAAATTACTGCCCTGAATTTTGTGTCTCCATATCCTATTAAACTTAGAGATACACAAGAGCTTCTCTTGGGGAGGGTGGGGAAAACCCAAACAAACTCAGACTGTCTAGATGTGAATTGCATTTTCTTTCTTCCTTTTGACTTTGTGAAAGCCTGCTTGTCACCGGGAAGAGGAATAGTTTATCTTCAGCTGTCCTATTTATGTTACGAGAGTGTGACCAAGAAATCAATGCACTTAGCAGAAGAGAAAGGTACCACATTGTAACTAGGTCAAAAGCACACTATCTCTTTAGCCTTGAAGCCCTGCTCTTCTCTTTTTTATTTTGTTTTTCAGCACCAAAATGCATTGCTCTTTGAAAAACTCCGTGCCAAACTTCTTGCTGATGTGTACTTTTAATTTTAATTTTAATTTTCGTTTTCATTTTTGTTTCTGAGCACTGGTGCATTGGCTATTACAGGTTGTATGTAAAGTCCATCAGAAAATGAGAGAAATAGTGAGTATTAAGGCTGTGTCTTGCATGCCTCTTCTTATAAATAATCCTAATAAAATATAATTCCCATGATTCTTGTTGAACATGTAGGCAAAGATCAGATAACCCTTACTCTGGTAATCATAATCCTTATCGATACTTATATATAAATGTGCTTGTTGTTTTAAAGGGCTGAACACACATTAAAGTGGTGCAATCTAAGGCATTGTTGATGAGGAGAAAGACAACTTGATTGGCAACAGAGCAAGACACCTACCAACACCCCCAAATTCTCCCTCTCCCAAGAGCTTTCACAGCTCCAGCAGTAGATGGGTTTCAGTTCAGGCCCTGTCATACTGTTTCCCCCAAACCACCCCCATGATCATTTCTGCTTGTATAACTGCCACTGCTGGACATAATGCAAGGTCCAGGGAAACCCTGTGTGGACAGTGAATTAGGCAAACAAAAATATTCAGTCATTCCATGTGTTTTGATTCTTCCAGTCATTTCAAGCAAAGGTAGTGGTAAATAGTGTGATAATTAAATTCCCAGAAGGTAGTAAGTCAAAAACTGCTGCAAAGGACTGCCATGGTATCAAAATGCCGCAGCAGTGAGATCAGAGATTAGATGTTACTCCCAGAATGTTAAAAAGTGAAATTCATTTTTGCAACAAGAATTCTAATATGTCTGAACAAAACTAATCACAAACAAGGATATTCAGTGCAAGGAGAGACCCATGTTTTGCAGCAGTAATGACAAAGGGGAATTTAAAGTTAATGGACAGCTAATCAGATATGAATTTCTACTGTAAGACATCAGCAAGAAGGCTGCAGCTGAATTTAAAAATCCTTGCTTCTTTGCCCACACAAAGTCTTATGAATTCCAACAGTAGTTACAACTTTTCATGGGCACATGGCTTGGGTGGTGGGCACAGCACTTTGCACGAAGGGGTAAGTCACATTGCTTACAGGAGATGTTTCAGTTCTTAATGGCCACAGTCTGATTGCTGCCAAAGGCAGGGTTTATGGGAGGGGACCAGATCTTTCCCCCTCCCCCCCCCCGGCCCCGGGGGGACGACACAACACAGTTTAGATGCTAAAGTCACTATTTCCTAGCAAAAGGTCCAACACAAGAGTATCTGAGCACATGAGTATCTGAGAAGTCAGCAGGTGTGTAGGGAGGCCTGTTAGTGCTGGGGGACATGGAGGGGGTGGGTGAGGGCAGGGCATGAAAGGCAGGAGAAGGGGGAAAGATATGGTGCTTCTGACTGTTAGTCCTGGTGGTGAGTTGTTAGGCTGTGGCTTTTCTGGTTTATTCTAAAGAACGAAGAACTTCCTTTACCCAAAATGAAAGCTCAAAAGGAAAAGGGCTTCTTTCTCCTGCTGCATGCATGTACAACAACTTTGATGGAGAATGTGTTTCTTCATAGAAGTTCCTGGGCATGGAAAGAGGCAAACTTATGTACACGCACTCTTTTAGTCATTTCTCATTGCTACAGTTTATGATCAAGTGCACACAAGCTGTTCTTATTTTCTCAGCGTAGGCCATCAACGAGTCCTGCAGTTCAGTGAGGGAAACTATATTTCCCTTCATGTGGCAAAGCTCTGAGGTATTTTGATAACATTCTTATCTTGAAACCCTTTCTTTCTTTCTTTCTTTCTTTCTTTCTTTCTTTCTTTCTTTCTT
>CM021765.1:123968575-123986528 GCA_011076525.1 Nettapus auritus | reverse complement strand
TTCCTTCCTTCCTTCCTTCCTTCCTTCCTTCCTTCCTTCCTTCCTTCCTTCTTTCTTTCTTTCCTTCCTTCTTTCTTTCCTTAATACAGAAGTATTTATTGCTGCAAAATTAATCATACTTGACAGGAATTTCCATAAACCCACACAAAATAATTTTTTTCTCCTTGTTTATGTCTTTAATAGAAAAATTCTACTGAAAGCAATTAAGTAAATTTTGTGGCTAAAAGTAATGGAGAAAGTAAATTCTGTCTTGATCTAATTTAACAGCACTACAATTATAAATGTTTAAATAAGGATCATTTTGAAAGAACTGTTTTGTCTACAGTAGCATTCATGCTGTCCTTGCACTACAGTGTTTTTTATGGTACAAGCGTTGTTCCTACCTCAAGTGTGCGCCAGATCTCACAGCATCTCCTCAGCTGGCAGTGCCTCTGTCAGGTCAATAAAACTAGTGGCACAGGGGGAGGCAGGTAAAATTTCTGCTTGGCTGCCTTTGGCCTTGTACTTTCAATGTCCATTTATTCATTTACTGCAACTCAGTTATGGCTGGGCTTATTGAAACAGGGATTTCTACCACTGGGACCCATAGCAAGAGGCTACTCTATACTAAAACCAGAATAAAAAGAGAATGAAGTTTAATATATATATATATATTTCATAAAATTGCATAATTGATTTGGGCTATGTCTTTAAGCTTTTCCCAAGAAGTCTGTGAACTAGAAACCTGCTTTAAAAAGTGAGAGTCCTGCAGACCAGGGTCCTCTTAGAACAGTGGCTTCAAAGAAACACTGACCTTGGAAGAACCATGTCACACATTACCTAAAGGACTACCCAATTCAGCTCACGTTTGATTATGTTCATGAGATTTTCTTGGTGCATATTTTCCTTTGACTGGGCAAAATGAGACTTTTGGTTAACTAAAGCTTTTCTTTTTGTTGTCTGTCTTAAAACCCAGGTGACAAGTGCCCTTCAAAGGTGAGTGCTTCTAATTCACAGGCTCACTTTCATCATCTTCAAGGGCTTTCAGCTGTCCTTTGTCATTGCAAACCAAGCAAGTGGAGAAGGAGGAGCTGAGGCAGGAGGAAAGGCAAAGCTTAACCTTGCACATATGTAACCTAGAAATAACATTTTTAAAAACCAAAACAGTTGCATACCTTTTGAAACTACAATTAAAGTGGATAAAGGACTTTTTACAAATTATATATAATATTTTGCTGGCTGATGCAGATGGGAGCTGAAAAAGAAAAGAAAATAATGCTTGATAATAGAAAAAAAAAAAATCTATATTCCATGCAAAGAAGGTGTCTGAAGGAAACAGGGGGCATCACACTGATAACAACAAAGCAGAGTTAAGAAGACTTGCCTATAAGGATCAAAGGAAAGATCCCAATCCTAAGTAGGTGTCCTAGCACTATCAGAATCTAACCTTTGCTTCTCATAGATTTTGCATGAAAACACGCCTGATATATCTGACCCTTTTGGATTATAAATTGGAAATCTGCCCTGAGTCGGGGTTACTCTATCTGATTTTCAGGTTCCCCTGCTGGAGAATATATAGAGGGTTTCTGAACTCCACTCTCACCTGTGTCTGAGCAGGATGAGCAAGTGGTGCAGAGCTGATGGCACCAGTCTGAAGGAGCCCTGGTCCCTTCTACATCAGATTCTTTGAACTGCCTAGGAAGGGAGGCAGGAGACCAGATTATGGCTGACTGATATTAAACTACAGCTGCTTAAGGAAAGGAAGTTTCTGAGATCATACTTAGTGGATGCACATGCATGCACACTCCCACGTGTACCTTTCTCTTCTACAGCTTGGCTTCATACAGATCTGACGTTGCAAAGAGGAAGATCCCAGAACTTATTAATGAGCATAACAACAGAGGAGGAAGTGTCCCTTCTGAAGGATAAATTGCAGTTCCTCACATACTCACATCTCAAGCCCTTGCCTACCGAACAATGGGCACGGGAAGAAAACTGTACCAGTGCTGTAATAAAGGATAGAACCCTTGGAACCTCTAGACCCTTTTGGACAGTAGAGAAGTCACTCCAGCTGTATGACAGTCAGAAATGTCTCTTGTGGCTCTACTGTTCCATGCAGAACAACCTGCTTTCCTCTGCAAAATAAGAAATGGTCCAGAACAGAAAAAAAGTCAGTGAATGTTTCAGTTCTTTTGCTCTCTTCCAATGTCCTTTATTGCATAGCAGTAGCACAGCAGCATCTACATGGACTGTCATGGTATGACAACCTTCCACTATGAGAATAGTAAGTCATGCTTGTACACTGGGCAAATATGGTGAGATTTGTTCTCTCCAGAGATTTCACTTACGCTAATATGTTAAATAAGTGCCCCAAACCTACTGGAATCATAGCTTGTTTCTACACAGTTTTTATTTTTTTGGACAGTGAATTTGTACACATCCTCTCCTCTATGCTTTCAGGTGCCTTCATTTTAACACCTCCAAACTCTGAAAAATTAGACCAGTGTTTCCATAGCAAATTTAATCCTTATTTGCATTACAATAAAATTATTCATTCAGTGTTCACTACTCCCTACAGTCTAAGCTCAGCATGAAGACCCTTTGGTCTGTTGAAGTCCCAGTCCTTTGTCCAGATCTCCAGACACAGTTAGGGATATTGCACATATATACATTTCACAGAATCATCTAGGTTGGAAGAGACCTCCAAGATCACCGAGTCCAACCTCTGACCTAACATTAACAAATCCTCCATTAAATCATATCCCTAAGCTCTACATCTAAACATCTTTTAAAGACCTCCAGGGATGGTGGCCCAGCCACTTCCCTGGGCAGCCTATTCCAATGCCTAACAACCCTTTCAGTAAAGAAGCTCTTCCTAATATCCAACCTAAACCTCCCCTGGTGCAACTTCAGCCCATTCCACCTCTTCCTGTCACCAGGCACGTGGGAGAATAGACCAACCCCCACCTCACTACAGCCTCCTTTAAGGTACCTGTAGAGTGCGATAAGGTCACCCCTGAGCCTCCTCTTCTTCAGACTGAACAATCCTAGCTCCCTCAGCCGCTCCTCATAAGACTTGTTCTCTAGACCCTTCACCAGCTTCGTTGCCCGTCTCTGTACTCACTTGAGCACTTCGATGTCCTTTTTGTAATATGGGGCCCAAAACTGAGCACAGTAGCAAGGTGAGGCCTCACCAGAGCTGAGCACATGGGGACAATCACTTCCCTAGTCTTGCTGACCACACTGTTTCTGATAGAAGCCAGGATGCTGTTGGCTTTCTTGGCCACCTGAGCACACTGCTGGCTCATATTCAGCTGACTATCAACCAATACTCCCAGGTCCTTTTCTGCCAGGCAGCTTTCTAACCCGTCATCTCCCAGACTGTTACGCTGCTTGGGGTTGCTGCGCCCCAGGTGCAGGACGCGGCACTTGGCCTTGTTGAACTTCACACGGTTGGCCTCAGCCCATCGGTCCAGCCTATCCAGACCCTCCTGCAGAGCCTTCCTACCCTTGAGCAGATCAACACACGCACCTAACTTGGTGTCATCTGCAGACTTACTGAGTGTATACTCGATACCCTCATCCAGATCATTGATAAAGATATTAAAAAGAACTAGCCCCAGTAGTGAGCCTTAGGGGACTCCACTAGTGACCAGCCTCCAACTGGATTTAACTCCATTCACCATGACTCTTTAGGCCCAGCTACCCAGCCAGTTTCTAACCCAACAAAGTGTATACCAGTCCAAGCCAAGAGCAGCCAGTTTCTCGAGGAGAATGCTGTGGGAAACGGTGTCAAAAGCCTTACTGAAGTCAAGTTAGACCGCATGCACAGCCTTTCCCCTGTCCACCAAGCCTGTCACTTTGTCATAGAAGGAGATCAGGTTCATCAAGCAGGACCTGCCTTTCATAAACCCATACTGACTGGGCTTGATCACCTGGTGGCCCTGCAAGTGCTGCTTGATGACACTCAGGGTAATCTGCTCCATGAACTTCCCTGGCACTGAGGTCAAACTAATAGGCCTATAGTTTCCCAGGCCTACCTTCCGACCCTTCTTATAGATGGGTGTCACATTTGCTAGCCATCAGTTGACTGGGACCTCCCCCGATAGCCAGGACTGCTGATAAATGATGGAAAGCGGTTTGGCCATTTCTTCCACCAGTTCTCTCAGCACCCTTGGGTGTATCCCTACTGGCCCCATCGACTTGTGTATATAGCAGGTTGCCAACCATTTCCTCGTGGATTGTGAGGGCCACATCCTGCTCCCCATCCCCTTCCACCAACTCAGAGTACCGTGTATCTAGAGAACAACATTTTTGTTTAGGGTCTTGCCACTAAAGACTGAGGCAAAGAAGACATTAAACACCTCAGCTTTTTCCTCATCTCTCATCAAGAAGTTTCCCCCCCCCCCCCCCCAGCCATCCAGTAAAGGATGGAGATTCTCTTGTATTGTATTTCCAAGGGACAAAAATGACTGGGTGAGTCAGGAATGAAATTGGTTCAATGTTCAAATAATTATAGTGAAAAGGTATGTTTTGTAGAGTTAGTTCTGCTTTTTAACCATTGAGGAGGAAAAGGAATTTGTTTAAAGCTGTAATTGCTGAGGAAGTCTCTGGAAAGAAAACAGATATTTCTATCAGATAACTGGTTTTGTAGGTATACTGGGTTCCTTGGAAGTTTGTTGGAGCTAGTAACTTTCTAATTTAGTCATTTATCTCATATAACAGCATGTATTAGTTTGAGAGTTTAAGATTAAAAAAAAAAAAAAAATTACTAACCACACCGTCTTCTCAATTGACTACATATCCACCCAACACATCCAGAAATATCTCCATTTTAAAAGTATGAACTGGCTGAGCTGAAAAATATGTGTTTTCAGAGACAGTCTCTAAGCATATAGTTAGACACTTCCAGAGAGATCTCCTTTTTCAAAACAGTGGCATTTTAGCTACCAAGCTGATGCTATTTGCTTCATTTGAGCTGATAGGTGTTTAGTGCTTTAGAAAATTAAGACAGTTATTTGAGTGCCTAGCAGGGAATAAACAGCATAATTTTAGACATCCATTTTTAGAATCTTGTATCTTGGTTTGAATCTTATGCTGAATATAGGAGGGGATACTAAAATAAACTTGTAGCTTGCCAGGAAAATGACTTTTTAATGAGAACTTGTAAATTCAGAAACTACCTATGTCTTTCTGAAAAGAAAAATATATTTAGATATTTATTAAAAAAATGATATCCTACAGAAACAGGAACACTAAATCCTTACGTCTCGGAAAGCATCTTTGGCTGCAGAGATGAAATCAGATCATAGCAAAATGCTGTTGTCTAAGAACTGAATAGCTGTTCATTGCAGTGACTCTCCTATTGATTGGTTTGTAGGTGCACAGAAAGAAGCAGCCTTCAGGTGTCCTGCAGAGGAAGTGTCCCACTTTTTGCTTGGCGTTGGGGGTTGTTTCACTGACTTTCTTACTGGCTCCATCTGATGCAATGCTATGGCAGCCTGTGCGTTCAGCTTGCCAGGAAGGAATGCACACTAGACCCTGTCCATAACCATCATGCCAGTTCCAAGGATAGATATTAACCCATTCATTTTTCACCTGTTTTAACAGGTTGTCATGACAATGATGGCTGCTAAATACAAGGCAAAGAAAGCAGATAGCACTGGAGGATGTTTGAATTATGAGATGCTTGTATGACTCATCTACGGTCATTCTAGTGACCTAAAGTGTCCAGAGACATCATTACCTGATGCTTTCTGCAATGTATCTAGAAATATACAGTCTTGACTGTCTTGGTGGTTGATCTTGAATCACAGCTGCTGAGGAAAAGCTGCTTGATTGGTTTAGAACTTGCTGTTTTGGTTAACTGCCACAGATAAACCCCTCTGAACCAAGCTATGACAACCCTTACAAATTTGTTGGCTTTTTCCATCCCTTGGGCTGATCTTTCAAATGTAAAAATAAAAATGCTCTTCCCCCCTAAACCCCCAGTTCAGAAAACAGCTTTATGCAGGAATATTGCCATGTACTAAGTGATCATGGGAATGCTAGTGATGTAGCAACAAGACTGCCAGCAGTGGATCTAATAACACATCCCAGCAGGCTAAAGAGCCTAAAGAGCCAGCTACAAATTGACAGGATAACATTCAGCTGGCGAGGAACCGATATTGTTTTGGGGCTTGCCATGATGGTAGTGATTTATATCGTGTCTATGCAACTGCTATCAACTTTCCAGACAGAGCTGAAAATAAAACCCTCACAGGGAAAGGTCCTGCTGAGAGCCACAAATGGGATAGGAGTGGGCTCGAGGGAAGGAAGAGGAATAAAATGCTACAGCATTTTAATTAAGTTTTATGCAAGTCCTAAACAATGAGAATGTACCTTTTTTTTTTTTTTTTTTTTTTTTTTTTTTTTTTTCAATATTTATCACTGTAATTTCTGATACAAGAGTGGGGTGGGTTGATCTTGGCCAGCTGCTAGACACCCACCCAGCCACTCTCCCACTCCCCCTCCTCAGGAAAAAGGCACAGAAAGAAAATGAAAAGTCTTGTGGGTTGAGCTGAAGGCAGGGAGGTCACACCCCACTGCATTGCAGAGCCAAATGGAAGCAGCTGTGTCCAGCACAGGGCAGCCCCAACTTCCTCCCACAAAGGCTATCCCTGCAGCCCACCTCTGCCAAAGCCTTGACAACAACCAATAAACAGTTGTTAAACTTTTCCTTTTTTAAATAATATTTGTGGCTTGGTATGCACAAACCTATTTTACTTGCTATTATCTCTCCCTCTCATAAGCACTTAAAAATGCCAACCAGTGTATCATATCTTTAAGTAGTTGCGCCAGCTACATTTCTGCACTGGTAAATGCATTTTTTATTTTTATTTTATATATATATATATTTGAATACTTATGCCATGTGGTACACCAGTTTAATAAGATATATTTAAAGAGAAGTGCTGAAAACAAGGAAATTATCAGAAGTGTAGCAAGATAAAGGCTAATTTCTCAGTGCTCTGCATGTTTTTGTCAGTTTTTAATGTTGTGTGGTGTCTTCTGCCTGAACCTCCAGGACTTTGTCTTGATTTCTCTACTAACTTAAATGGCAGGTGCTTTACACCATTCCTTGGTCAAATGAACCAGGTTGTACAAGCTGACACAGGTCTGTAAAGACCATAAAGGAGATCAGGAAAGTGACTCTATAGGATTTGGTATCTTCTCTGCTATAGGAGTTGAGCTTTCAGGGTCTTTCCCTTTCCTTTTCCCTTTCCCTTTTCCTTTCCTTTCCGTGATTTTGCAGGTAGCAGTTTTTCGTGATTAACTGTTAATGAAATGCAACATGGCAGGAGATGAAGAAATTTACTGTAGCGTCCACATCAGTCACAGTATCTTGCTCCTCAGCCCTGTGGTGAATTTAGGCCAGGAATAAGACAGCAAGAGTAACCAGCACTCTGTCTAGTAGGCTGACTGCAGGCCTGCTCTGCAGAAAGTCTGCACAGGAAGGGAATTTGAGCCAACAGTCATAGAAATTGAGTCATTCTGTATATCTTGTGATTTCTAGTGCAAGTGGCATTGAATATTTTGGTTTTTAGTTAATTGTAATGTCAAACTTAACTGCTCAGTGAACTAAATTATGACCTAAAATTGCCAAGCAATACCTTAATCAGACACTGACTTAATATAACTAATTAAAAAAAAAAAAAAAAAAAAAAAAAAAAAAAAAAGCCCAATGTGTAAGGGAAGTTTACTGAGGGAATATTATTTTTTTAAGAAGACTATATGTATTCTATATACTTTAACAGTATTAATTTCTTCTAGCAAAATATCTGGAAGGCAGGAAGTACCTCTATCAGAAAGTAGTGAAGTTGTCTTTAACTGCATAAAGCATCTTTCAGGCTGTGGTGGATTAGAGAAAGTGTTTATATACTTGGTAAGACTGACTAACTATTGAAGTAGACTATCATTTGACAGAGTAGCTATAGACCCCTGCCAGCAAAAATGCCTAAAACATCAGCAAGTTTCCAAGCATGGTGTCCAGAAGTGGAAATCACCTCATGACAGCAAGCTGCATGTAGCACATTGCTATTAAAATAGTGTTATCATTAACAAAAAACAGCTGCCAGCTGATGTACATCCAGCCTTTCAGAGACATCTATTTATTTATTTGTTTAATTATTTTTTCCTGGAAGATTATAGTTAAAAGAACCAAACTTCTTCTGGCTGTCACCAGAATTGTTTTCTTCCACTTGTTTTATGTGCATCTCAGAAAAGTGATTACCTAGAAATAACTGCAGAAGGGTGGTTCGTTTTCCATCTACAAGAAAAGCCAGAAGGAAGACCTGAAGAATTACAGGCCTTTTGGTCTGATTTTGGTGCCAGGGAAGGTTAGGGAGCAGATTGTCTTTAGTGCCATTATGAAACACATACAGGGCAACCAGGTGATCAGGCCCAGTCAGAATGGATTTATGAAAGGCAGATCCTATTTGACAAACCTCATCTCCTTCTATGACTAGTTGACATGCTCAGAGGGTGAGGGGGAGGCTGTGGATGTTGCCTACTTAGACTTTAGTAAAGTTTTTCACACTGTTTCCCCCAGTATTCTTCTGGTGAAAGTAGCTGCTTATTGCTTTGATGACCACACACTTCAGTGGGTAAAAAGTGGCTGGGTATCTGGGCCCAAAGACCTTTAGTGAATAGAGTTAAATCCAGCTGGAGACCGGTCAATAGCGGAGTCCCCCAGGGCTCAGTAGTGGGGCCGGTACTCTCATTTTTATCAATGATCTGGACAATGGGATTGAGTTCAACCTCAGTAAGCTTGCAGATGATGCCAAGTTAGGTGCAAGTGTTGATTTGCTTGAGGGCAGGAGGCAGGCGGGGTTCTACAGAGAGATCTGGATAGAATGGATTGATGGGCCAAGGCCACCTGTATGAGGTTCAACAAGGCTAAGTGCTGGGCACTTGGGGCACAACAACCACATGCAACGCTAAAGGCTGGGGGAAGAGTGGCTGGAGAATTGCCCAGTGGAAAGGGACCTGGGTGTGTGGTCGATAGCTGGCTGAATATGAGCCAGCAGTGTGCTCAGGTGGATAGGAAGGCCAACAGCATCCTGGCTTCTATCAGAAACAGTATGGTCAGCAGGACTAGGGAAGTGATTGTCTCCCTGTACTCGGCTCTGGTGAGACTGCAGCTCAAGTACTGTGTTCAGCTTTGGGCCTCTCATTACAAGAAGGACATCAGGGTGCTGAAGCATAACCAAAGAAGAGCAACAAAACTGGTGAAGGGTCTAGAGAACAAGTCATATGAGGAGCAGTTGAGAGTAAGGAGGCTGTTTAGCCTAGAGAAGAGGAGGCTCAGGGGAGACCTTATCACTCTCTACACTACCTCAGAGGAGGTTGGAGCAGGGTGGGGGATCAGTCTATTCTCCCAGATAAGAAGCAATAAGATGAGGAAATAGCCTCAGGTTGCACCGGGGGAGGTTTAAGTTGAACATTAGGAAAATTTTATTCACTGGAAGAGTTGTGAGGCATTGGAACAGGCTGCCCAGGGAAGTGGTTGAGTCACCATCCCTGAAGGTGTTTAAAGGATGTGTAGATGTGGTGCTTAGGGACATGGTTTAGTGGTGGACTTGGCAGTGATAGGTTAACCACTGGACTCAATGATCTTAGAAGTCTTTTACGACCTGAATGATTTTATGATTTGTAAAGATGGGCAATGTCTGTACTACTAAGGCTGCAGCCTACAAAAGGGAGACTAATGAGTTACCGAGGCTTACAGCTTTCCAGCTTTTAGCTTAAAATTTACTTGGAGAACAAGTTTTCTGCAACTGCTCCTCAAGCCTCTGATGCAGTTACCATATGCATTCAATGAATATCAATGTTGCTTCCACTACAACTCGAACTTAATTTATCCTGAAATTGGAGCAAGTGTTAAATTAAACCTTTCAATGATTTCACTGTGCTGTAATTAAAGTGCTCATTAGTCCAATATTTGCAGATGAGAAAGCACTTAGCACAAGCAAATGTTTTTACTTATGCCTTGCACAGGTAACAGTTAACTTGTGGTCATAATATGCCCTTGTTTTATTTGCAAAAAGTAAACAAGACCAAAAAAGTTAACAAATATTAGAGTGTTCTGATTTCATTAAGGTATCCTCAAGTGCATTTTAAAGGGTTTAACCAACAGAAATGTCTACAGCTTTATTCCAGTGCTTTTTACCGGACACTGGCCCATCTTGAGAAGTTCAACATGATCTCAACATGACGTTTTGCCCCATGAGAAGCTCAGCATGAACCAGCAATATGTGCTTGCAGCCCAGAAAGCCAACCGTATCCTGGGCTGCATCAAAAGAAGCATGACCAGCGGGTTGAAGGGAAGTGATTCTCCCCCTCTGCTCTGCTCTTGTGAGACCCCACCTGGAGCACTGCGTTTAGCTCTGGGGCCCCCAGCACAAGAAAAACATGGACCTGTTAGATTGTGTGCAGTGTAGGACCACAAGGATGATCAGAGGGCTGGAGCACCTCTCCCGTGGAGACAAGCTGAGGGAGTTGGGGTTTTTCATGCTGGAAATGAGAATGCTCCGCCTTATAGCAGCCTTCCAGTACCTCAAGGGGGCCTGCAGGAAAGCTGGGGAGGGACTTTTTGTCAGGGAGTGTAGGGATAGGACAAAGAGCTATGATTTTAAACTAAAAAAAGTGTAGATTTACATTAGATATATGGAAAAAATTATTTACTTTGAGGGTGGTGAGACACTGGAACAGGTTGCCCAGAGAAGCTGTGGATGCTCCGTCCCTGGAGGTGTTCAAGGCCAGTCTGGGTTGGGCTTTGGGCAACCTGGTCTAGTGGGAGGTGTCCCTGCCCAAGACAGGGGGTTTGGAATTAGATGATCTTTAAGTTCCCTTTCATTCCAGCCCATTCTATGATTCTATGATCTTAACAATGAATAATTACCTGCCACAGCATCCAAACTAAGTAAACAAAGAAATAAGAGAATTTCATTTTGTTAGTAGTTTTATTGATTTACCTTATCGCAACAGCAAACGCTACCTCATAAATAAGAAGCCAATACAAAATTTCACTTCTGGACTTCATTTTCTCCATAATCTCATGGAGGTTTTCAGTGATCTGTAGATAACGTTTCCACAGCAGGACTAAGGACTACTGTTATGCTTGATGTCAGTTAGGACATTTCATGTATCACTGGATGACATGAAAGTGGCATGGTCTTGAGTGGAAAAATTAAGCAAACCATGGTGCTCTAAGCTGTCCTGCAAAAGCTTGATTGTTCTCTAGGCATCCCCAGTGTCTCCATCAATGTGCTTCTTCCTTGGCCATCTTAGTGCACTGAGTTTAAATTTCCATTTATAGTGGCTCTCAAATGGAGCCTTAGATAAATTTTTCCAAGGTACTCCTGATGCAGGCTTCTCTACATTTCTTATTTACAATGAGAAGTTGGGCATTGCTCTCAGACCTCCAAAGAGATTCAGGCATGTGCATGCTTACGTCCCACAAAAAAAAAAAAAAAAAAAAAAGAGAGATTGAGTGTGACTCATTGTGACTGCTGTACTTTTCCATATTTTCTGACATTTTATTTCCAAGTAAATGCTATTTAAAATGTTAAAAATATATTTAAAAATACCCCTGGATACTGATATATGAAGAGAGATAGTGGTCTTGGTGTTTTCTGTGAGGTAGCTGGACTAGAAACTTAAGGCCCATACATTTGTTTCATATGTAGATATCTGTCAATCATTTGTTGCAGTTCTGAGAACAGAGTCCAGAAAGTATCTGGCAAAGTGTTTCCGAGGCAAAACACATATCATGAGGTTACGGACTGTCTCTCCTAATGAATGGCTGAGTGGCTTCTAAGTTTCCCTTGAAGAGATCAAATTATATCTTCCTGGCTGTGATGGAAATCAGAAGATTTCTTCCACTGGAGGAGATAGTACAGCATATTTTAGTTTTCTTATTTTAATATACAATTATACAGCTTCACAGGAACAGGAATGACAGGATGAAGAGCCAAAGTAAGACAGGCTGCTTTTTAACATAAGAGAAAGTATGAATTCCCTTAATTGAGAGCTCCTTGAATATGAGGCATTTAGAGCTTTTGAAGGAAGGATTTCTCTTGGTTGCTTTTTTTTTTTTTTTTTTTTTTTTCAGAGACATTAAAATGATTAGGAAACTCAGAATTTGTCAGTTACTGTTAAAGTCAGAAAAAAAAAAAAAAAAGAAATAGTATATGGACGGGGTATTGGGAAACTCATTGTTGATACCATTTACCATGAACTGATAGAATTGAGGAGTATATTGGAAGAATATCAACCCCCTTTTTGAAATTCCCCACCCAGATCATTACCACAAAGTATGAGGTTTATTAAACAAGTATTTTTAAAAGTGGCTTAGTTTTTTCTTTTCTGTAAGTCTTCCAGCCAGATACAGAAAAAAATGACAAGTTTCCCTCTTACTAGTTATGAATGAGTGGTATTCACCTGTTGCCCTGCCCTGCACAATCCTGTGTCTGTATCTGCAACGAGACCACCACAGCCCAAGGAGCAGTGTTGCATCTGTGTATTGGGTTTACATAGCAAGATTACAGTAGTGGGGGGACTGCAGGGGTGACCTCTGTGAGAAAAGTCCAGCAGCTGCCCCATGTCAGATAAAAGTCCGTTTCAGCCAGCTCCAAAAGGGACCCACTGCTGGACAGAGCCAAGTCAGGGAGTGACACTGGTTGGGCCTCTGGGAGAACAGATTTAAAGAAGGGGAAAAAACTGCTGTGCAACATCAGCTGGGAGACTGAAGAGTGAGAAGCAGCCCTGCAGCCCCAAAGGTCAGTGCAGCAGGAGGGCAAGAGGTGCTCCAGGCACACAGCAGCAGTTCCCCTGTGGCCTGTGGAGAGGCCCCTGGTGGAGCAGGCTGTCCCCCTGCAGCCCATGGGTCCCACATGGAGCAGATCTCCACGCTGCAGCCCATGGACGAGCCCACATGGAGCAGGTGGATGTGGCCTGGAGGAGGCTGCGGCCCATGGAGAGCCCCCACAGGAGCAGGGGGTCTGGGGGGAGCTGCCGCCCGTGGGGCACCTGTGCTGGAGCAGTTTGCTCCTGGGGGATGGACCCCATGGTACGGAGCCGTGTGGGAGCAGTTCTTGAAGAGCTGCTGTCTGTGGGCAGCCCCCGCAGGCTCAGTTCAGGAAGGACGGCATCCCGTGGAAGGAACACCAAGTGGGGCAGGGGCAGAGAGGGACCGTGAAGGAGCGGTGGAGACAAAGTGTCAGGGACTGACTGCAGCCACCATTCGCTGTTCCCCTGCACCACTTGGGGGGAGGAGATGGAAGATGGTGGATGGGAAGGTGTTTTTAGTTTGCTTGTAGTTCTCACTGCTCTAGTCTGTTATCAATAGGCAATCAATTTTATTAATCTTCCTATGCTGAGTCTGTTTGCCTGTGATGGTAATTGATGAGTGATCTCCCTGTCCTCATCGCAATCCTTGAGTCCTTTTTGCTGCATTTACTCCCCTTTTCCCTTTGAGGAGGGGGAATGAGAGAGCAGTTTTGGTGGAGTTCAGCTGCCCAGCAGGGTAAAACCACCACAACGCCCCTGTATTTTCAGAAAGCTTTTGGCAAGGTCTCTTAAAGAGCTAATTTTACTTTGATTGATAACTGATAGGAAGGTAGAGAAGGAAGTGTAGCACTAGTGGTCAGCCTTTCTGTTGTCAATGTCAGGGATGGGATCCTACAGCAATACCTGGTAACATCAGTGCTTTGCAACATATTCCTGAGAGATCTGAAAGCATGGGTGGCTAGTGAAGTGACAAATATTTGTTGGTGCTATAACATTATGTAGGATAATAAAAAACTAAAGCTGATTGTAAAGAATGAAAGCAAGATTTAATTGGTGAGCAATAAAAGTTTAGTTAAATTTTGTTTTGATAAGTGTGATGTACCTGAGAAAAATAAGTTCACATGCATAATTAAAAACTCTAAATAAGCAATTACAACTGCAGAGAGGGAGGAATCACTGAGGTCAGCTCAATGAAAACATTGGGTTGGTAGTCAGCAGGGGTCAAGACTGAAATAGAATAGTAGGAAAAAAGAAATGGGGAAAAAAAAATCTAGAAAGTATGCCTCTGTGTGCCTCCCGTGGCACCCACGTCTTCAAGACAGGTTTAAGGAAAACTGATCTTCCCATTTCATGAGGCATAAGTCATGATTCTTACCTGGGCAAGGTGTCATTCTGTGGATTTACTTACAGTGAAAGGTCTAGCTAAAGAAGTCAAACATGGTGACAGGCAATAAAAAAAATAAAATAAATAAATAAATAAATAAAAATAAAAATAAAAAGATTCTTCCACTTGAAAGAGAGGACTGTATAGGGAGGAGAATGGTGTAGTAGCTATAAACATATCTCTGTGAACAAGAAGGTGAAAAGGGAATGATTATGAAGTATTTCTCACAGTACAAAAATTACTATCTTCAGGCCATAGGTTTAAAACAAATCAAAAGATTTCCTCCACTCACACACTTCCCAGAGTGCTTAATTGCACATTCCCACAGGACCAAGCAGGGGCTAAACTGGAGAATAGTCATCACTGAATATTAAGAGCACTGATTTGAATACATCCTTCACTGCTGAAATCCTGAGGAAGCCAACTACAACAATCCAGGTCACTCTCTACATTGGCATTCTCACACAATTTCATTCATAGCAGTCTCTGCCAGTCGGAAAACATGTCCAAACTTATGACAGATTGTGTTTTCTACAAAATGTCAATTGATAATCCTTAGGTGTGTTTTCCTAGACAGAAAACTGAACCCTGCAGCCAGGTTAACTACAAGGCTATTTCCAAGTCCTTGTACAAGTAAGTTTTTTTGTTGTTGTTGTTGTTTTGTTTGTTTGTTTGTTTGTTTTGTTTTGTGTTTTTTTTGTTTGTTTTATTTTATTTTATTTTATTTTATTTTATTTTATTTTTAATGTAAGGATAAGATTTTGTCCTGAACACAAGTGAACTTCATGCTCCAATCTGTTCAAAAGACCACACCACTATATTCAGACATTGCTGACCCCAGCCTAGTGAATCCAGACGGAAGACAGCAAACCTGTTGAAGAACAAACAAGATTGGATACAGTGTTATTTTAACACAAACACAACCTGCCCTAGGGAGCACTGCCTGAGTCCAAGGGCTTCGTGGAGTTACAAAACTAAACCCTGCTTGAGACTCTTTGCTCCAGGCAGATTTCTTTTTTCAGTGTCGGGTTTCTGGCAAACAGACAGATTTCGCCTATTAGGAGAGATGCTGCTTAACAATTTTACAGATAAATAGAACATTGTTAAGATTTCAAATGTAATCCTGCTACAGGAAGTATCATGAAAATGGAAAATGTCTTTGGCTAGAGTAACTACAGTAACTGCAATAAAACCAGGAACTAGAGAGATAACCTGTTCTTTTTAATGTGACCAAGTTTTACAGATTGCCTCCATGCTAAGCAAATCACCAAGAAATAAACTATGCACTGCTAGGTACCTCATGGATAAATTTTATCATGAATGTTTTACATTCAGCTAATTTACTGAGTGAAGGAAGAATCTGCAGTCAGAGTATTTAGATAATTTCATTATCCTCTTTCCTCACCTTTTCCCAGACTCTAACTTTTAGTACCTTCTGCTGAATTCAGTGATGCCAAAGTCTTATAAATAGCTCTTAGCTTTGAGGTTGTTCATAGACTGTGGCCATTTCTTGCATTAGATTTTTTATTACACTATATGATTGATCATCTTGACCAGGTCAGAGTGTTTTGTGCATGTCCAGAGACACATAAAAATATCAAAGCTGAGTTATTGGTACAGGAGTTTCTTGAAGACAGAGCGATGAGTTTGTGGAGCCAGAGAAGTAGAGACCTGGATTTGATTGAGTATTTTAAAGCTTTTCTTTTCCAGTAAAGCCTTTTACAAAATATCCTAATTAGAAAAATAAAGAAGCAGTTATTGTATTAGTACAAGCTGGGGTCAGATTAAAATTTAATTGTTGTCATCTCACATTTCCATAAGGTAATCACAAAAGGTATGTGCATGCAAAATCTTAGCTTTGTGAAAAGCAGAATACATCCACATCCGATTCCTTCCAGGAACAGGTTACAGGAAAAAAAAAAAAGGTCTGAGGTAACATAAAAACCACTGTACTTTTCCAACAAAAAAGGATCCAGAAAATAGAATGAGGTTAGAGTAACTGATATGAGCAAGAAGAGACGGGATTTCCCTTAAGCCAGAAGTGTCAGAAGGGTTAAAACAATGTTCACAATGATTGCATCTGTCACAAGACTTTTGTCATCTCATAAACCATATGTAAAGTATCCAGGTCCACCATCCTATATGTATTGTAGAACAGCTTTATCTTTACACATGAAAAAAGCAGTCCATACAGTTTTAGTAGTATCTGTAATTAACTGAGGTATCCTCCACTGAACTCTCCAATGCAAAACATGAGATGTAGGCCCTCCATCATTACTGTATGCAGTAGTGAATGATCTTCCCCTTTTTAACCTCAATGTTCAACCTTCAGAACAGGCCAAATCTCTTTCCCTACCAGTCCCACCTAGTAGCACCTCTTCTGTCACCCCTTCCCCAAACCAAACAGCACTGCAGTCAGCAATCACACAAACAAAAACCCCATTGGTAAGCATGTCATTAAAGCACAGAAGCGTATTTTCAGAGTAAAGGTAAATTACTTTTCCCTGCCATTAAATATTCAGCAAAGAATATGTCTATAACATAGAATATGTCTATGACACCAAGTTAGGTGCGTGTGTCGATCTGCTCGAGGGTAGGAAGACTCTGCAGGAGGATCTGGATAGGCTGCACCGATGGGCTGAGGTCAACGGTATGAAGTTCAACAAGGCCAAGTGCCGGGTCCTCCACCTGGGACGCAATAACCCCAAGCAGAGCTACAGGCTGGGAGATGAGTGGTTGGAGAGCTGCCAGGCAGAGAAGGACCTGGGAGTGATGGTTGATAGTCGGCTGAATATGAGCCAGCAGTGTGCTCAGGTGGCCATGAAGGCCAACAGCATCCTGGCCTGTATAAGAAACAGCGTGACCAGCAGGGCTAGGGAGGTGATCGTCCCCCTGTACTCGGCTCTGGTGAGGCCGCACCTCGAATGCTGTGTTCAGTTTTGGGCCCCTCGCTACAAGAAGGACTTCGAGGTGCTTGAGCGAGTCCAGAGAAGGGCGACGAAGCTGGTGAGGGCCTGGAGAACAAGTCTTATGAGGAGCGGCTGAGGGAGCTGGGATTGTTCAGCCTGGAGAAAAGGAGGCTCAGGGGTGACCTTATCGCTCTCTACAGGTACCTCAAAGGAGGCTGTAGCGAGGTGGGGGTTGGTCTGTTCTCCCACGTGCCTGGTGACAGGATGAGGGGGAATGGGCTGAAGTTGCACCAGGGGAGGTTTAGGTTGGATATTAGGAAGAGCTTCTTTACTGAAAGGGTTGTTAGGCATTGGAACGGGCTGCTCAGGGAAGTGGTGGAGTCACCATCCCTGGAGGTCTTTAAAAGACGTTTAGATGTAGAGCTTAGGGATATGGTTTAGTGGGGACTGTTAGTGTTAGGTCAGAGGTTGGACTCGATGATCTTGAGGTCTCTTCCAACCTAGAAATTCTGTGAGTCTGTGATTCTGCCCTCCATCGTATCCTTCATTTCATGCACGTTCTTTGAAACTCAAATACTTTAAGAAGATAAAAATAAGCTGATATTGAATACAAAGGGAGGTACAATAATCCAAATTTGTCATTTCAGCCTCACAAACAAAGGCATTGCACTTTCTATAAGGCAGATTGTTGGTGGTTTTTCCCTGCTACGCACTTGAATTCTACCACAACTGCACTCTCAGCTCTCCCTCCTCAAAAGGAAAGGGGGAGAAAATACAATGAAAAGGGCCCAGGGGCTGAGATAAGGACAGGGAGATCACTCATCAATTACCATCACAGGCAAACAGACTC
>CM021765.1:123897990-123962070 GCA_011076525.1 Nettapus auritus | reverse complement strand
TTTTTTTTTTTTTTTTTTTTTTGGCAAAAGGGCTCTACATCTAGGAATGTTTTGTCCAGAAGAGTCCAGTTTAATTACCACTACCTAAAGAAATCAATCCTGTAAGGAAAATAATTTTCATAGTGTGCTCTTATTTGGGGAAAAATGAGACTGACGAAAAACTGAAATCTGAATATAATAGATCCAACTCAGCCATATGGTGACTAACTAAGGAGTTGTACATAGAATTGATGAGGAGTTTCAGAAAAAATTCTGGAGCACAAGACAACACTTTAAACTCCAATGAGCCAAACTGGAAATTATTTAGGTGCTTATCTCTGGGCTTCTTTGATTAAAAACTTAGGGGAGAATATTAAACATATACTGATAAGTAGGTCATAGGAGAGCTTAAGCTCAGATCTTAGCTTAAAGAAAAAAAAAGGATAAGGAAACCATACAATTTCAATATACTTACAATAATTAATTTTCAAATTACATTTTTTTTTTGTTTTATTTAATGAGGGTAATAAAAAGCAGATTCCTTTCCAAGATTTCTTTTGATCAACATACCATAAACAGGAAACAGCACAACTGACAGTGACAGATATAGAATAGCTTGAATTCTACATGTTCATGCTGAATAGTGACTACAACATACAGGCTTTGATCTAAGACCTGGTATTAGGGGAAAGACTCCCACTGGTTTCAGTGAATTTTGAAACTACCTCAGAGTGCCTTTTGTATCTCTTTTTGTTAAAATTGGATCAAGGTGATCCTTGTGATTGTGAAGGGAAGGGAATGGAAGGGAAGGGAAATTGACTGAATGTACAACTAAATTCTTGCTTTAAACCAGTGTTTATAGAGATTAGGTCTGCAGATTAAATGATATTCTGTAAACTCATAAAAACCATAGTGGTTTATAAAATTTACTTAACTGGTTCTCTGCATCTCGTAGTCTGCAAGACATCTGGAGTGTTAAAACTATTTTGCTTGTTCTTAGGCTTCCGAGAGAGTGGCCTAAATAAGGGACAACATATTTGAAGTTTACTCAGCTGAATTTAACAAGTTATGTCATCTCTATGTGTGTTTATTGCATTTCTGTATAGGAATGATGAGATAGATCTGGAAAATGCTGTCCAGATCACCCTCACCCAACATATGAACTCCTCAGGAACTATGTTTATCATGTAGTTTGGGGAATTCAAAAGAAAAAGATATAATGAGAGTAATACTACCCATGGCTACCCAGATGCTACTGTAAATTAAATTATGGATTGTTAAACCATACTGGCATATGATGATAGGAATGAATCCACCAAAAAGACACTAAATTATTTTAGCAATCTTCGGCCTGTAGCACCATTTACTGTTTTATCACCAAGCCCTTCTTAATCTTTTTTTCCCCAATTGTCAGAATGGGATAAAAAATGAATCTTTATGTACCCTAGAAAAAACAGCACTTTCTCGTCCAACATACAATACATTTTAAGGCCTATAGTTGTTGCATAAGGAGCAAATTATTACCATATTTAAGCAGAAGTCAGAAGCTATTATGCTGTGAAGATTCTCCTGGAAATGCTGGATGAGATGTTTAGTGCTTTCTAGGAAGAAGACAATTATGCAAGACAAACGACAATGAAGGCACTAAAAATAGTTTTGTTTCAGATTCAAATGTTAATTTTCAATTGTTTACTAAATTCCAACCAAAATAGGGGCCTCACTGTGCTATGTGATTGTACAAATAACTAGCAAGTAACAGCCTTTGACTGAAAGAGCTCAGTGGCATGAAAAAATGAAGTTTTTTTTCACTGTTTAATAGAGAAAAAATCAATTCATTATATGGAGGCATTAAACTTGCATAAGAAGTACATAGTAAAGTTAACGGCAGAACTTGAATCTTCATAGAATCATAGAATGGCTCAGGTTGGAAGGGACCTTAAAGATCATCTAGTTACAATCCCGTTGCCATAGGGACACCAAATCTTGGCCTGGGCTTTTTAAACATGAAGCAGTCCTCATTCTGAAATAAGAAACTGAATGTTACAATATCAAGGGAGACTCTCTAAAATTGTGGGTGGGGGAAGGGGGAGGAGGAGTGTGTGTTTGTTTGTTTGTTTGTTTTATATTAGACACTGAAATCTTCATAATAATAGTAATATACCTGGCAAAAACTAATGGAAGCTAAAAGAATGATCAGAAGGCCTCAAAAACCAAGACTATCAAATTTTGGGCATACATATAGTAACAGAAAAAGAAAAAAAAAAAAAAAAAATCAACAGAAAAGTTAATATCAAGATGCATATATGATTAGGGGAATGATTTATTTTTTAATTTAAGAGAATAAAACCTCTAGAATGATTTCATTCACATTTAGTGTCAAGAACACCTTGATGCAGTTACCATGCTGGAAGTAGTAGATGCAATCTTGTTTCCATAGAGGCTAGTGAGTGTCTTTCCCATTGACTTTAAATGCAGCAGGATTGAGCAGTAGATTATTGCAGAAGATGAAGCAAAGAGAGATGCTATTTTACTAAAACAAAATGTTTGTTTTGTGCCAATGCCAAAGATAATGCCAACGTTGATGATGCTACTATATTGATCAAAACTTCATTATATCCTCTACAGCCTGATTCAAATTTAGCTTAAAATTAAATAGCATCTAGACAAATTCTTCTAACACAGCACTGTCAAGATTTATCACAGATGATTTTGCTTCTTTGATATTGACTTATTTTAATACTGTCAAATAAGGTGATGTTCCCCTGACCAAAAAAAAAACACTTGGAAGCAACTACAAAAACAAACAAACAAACAAACAAAACCAACCAAACAAAAAAACCCACAAGAATCCATTTTTCTTGCGTCATATTCTTCTGGCTAATTTTCCTTGGGACTGTTGTCTGTACCACCCAGCAAGCAGCATGAGTCAAAAAAACTTTCAACATTAGAGGTGACTGTAGAAGACTGGATTTATAGAAGCAAAACCTGTAGTAATCCATCAAAAATGTTTCCTTTTCTTAGGTCCTAGGCCCATTAGACCCATGACATTTTAGTGCTATGCTCTGAATTATGGGTATCTCTAATGTCACAAACAAGGGAAATAAATGACTTATTGGAGAAAGTCTATGATATATCTGAATGCTCCTCTTTCTAGACCAAGTAACAGCTGTAAAATGAGGCATGATCCATGTAGTCAATGTTCTAAAGTAACCATCACACGAAGTGTTTTACTGTGAAGGAGACAACTCACACAGGAATCAGGCTTCTTCTGTATAGCAATATAGCTGTAGCATTCAGCAATTTTGGTTTTGGTGCTTTTTAAGGCTTCTGGATCCTTAAAGTATTGTCTTGTACCTTAACATCTCTTAGGAACCTAGCTCTTAAAAACAGATTTTCTAGGAAGTTTGTTAAAGTTTGACACCTCTTTTACATTACCATAATGTTTAATCAAAGATGTTTCTGTATTGTTCTTTCATAAACTGTTTCCAGTTTCCCCAAAACTAATGTTGTATTTGATGCCAAGAAAAGTAAACTCTTCTTTGCTAAATGCTTATACTCTGTATTAAGAGAATATCCCACTGTTTCCCGTACATCTTTGAAATACTTGCAGTCCCCAAATCCATTTGACCATATATACATATATAATATCTTATATTATTTCTTTATTATGGAATGATAAAGAACAATAATAGAGAATAGTTAGAGAAGTAAAATCTGTGTTTGAAATCTCCTTTGGAGACGTCACATGCATAAGCAGAGCACTTCTCTGTGTTAAAACGAAGCATGGTTCAACACCATCATATTCTGTTTTCTGCAGAGCTGGAAGCATTTTCTAGCATTCTTTCTGACTTGCCCAATGCAAGCCATCAGAAAGAATTAAGAGCGTTATAACAGCCTTAACTCAAGATCACTAACTTAATAACCTACCTCAGTAACTCAATCATCTGCCTCATTTACAGTTACTCATTTTCACTTATTCATTAAGTGAACTTATATTTTACTTATTCATTAAATTCACTCATTTTTGGTGTAATTTCACTAACTTCATTTCTGATGTATGTGTCCTCATATTGGCAGCTCAAAATGGTGGTTCAGAAGGTGTCAGTGCTCATCTTAAGAATGTTCCTTCTCCATAAATTCAATATTGCAGTTCAGTTTGTCAATACCTATTCAAGTCCCCTTGATCAATGTACTGGCCTTTTTATAGACTCCTTAGTTCCTTCAGGCTATTTCCCTCAGAAAGTGTAGAGCAATAGCCGATTCTTCTCTTTGTTTCTTCTTAGTGTCAATGTAGGTAGACTATATGTCAGCCAATGTAAGCAATACATTCAAGCTATCACGAACTGTTCTCAAATAAATGTTTTGCTGCAAATACAATTTGTGAGCTCCATCTCATCTCCTGCTCGATTTGAGTTTACACTAATTTAAAATATAAACTTTTAATTGTTTTCCATCAGGATTTTCATACAGTGCACACACCCTGTGCTGGCTGCCTCTAGTGAATGCCAGCCTCACCAGGAAGCTGGTATTATTGGCACAAATCTCTTCAATGGGGTAAGTTTATGGGAGTTAAAGGCTCACACCATGGTTTCTCTTGTTTCTGCAGCCACACAGCACCACACTACCATTTTTTCAGCATCAATTCTTTTCTTTTTTTTTTTGCTGATAGGGAAGAAATATTTGCAGATGACACTAGCTCAAGGATGGGTATTTTTCTTGGGAATCTAGAATTTCTTTATGGCAGTCTTTTTTGTTGATTTTCCTAGACAATAAATAAGGCATACTCTTCTGTTTATTGAATAAGACAAAAATAAGCATTTCAATTGCCTAACATTAATCTGATAATTTCAGATTATAATCTCTTCTATTTATATTTACACAAATATGATATATCTGACTGAAGATGAAATATCAAATCCTTACGGAGGTATTGATGATGCTGTCTAAATGGTGTGCAGACTTCTATGGGATCAGATATTCTTAAACATGAAGACTTAGTCTTTTTTTTGACAAGTCACAGGAAGAGCATTTGGACAAGGTCTATCTTCTTGCTACTTTGTTTACTAGTTAGACTTAATCTACCACACAATGATTTTTGCTCATTGATCACACACTCCTCATATTTATGTTCAACACTGTGCTTGTACTGTATCAGTTGCCCTTTTTTTTTTTTTTTTTTTTTTTGACTAATTTAATCTCTCCATCCTTAACTTTGTATGATTAACAAAATAATTAACAACTTTAGCTGGCTTCTGTTGCTTTGGATAGCTTCAAACACAAGCCTCACAGATGATGTGAACAGATAAGTATGAAATGATTTTTTTTTTTTTTTTTTTTCCAAGCAGCCTTTTGTCAGTGCTGAATGAGAAATGAGATTTTTATTGTCCGCACTGGAATGGACAAGGTCAGTCAGCTATGTAAGATAGCATTGTTGGCACAGAAATCTAAGGCCTTGCTAAAGAAGAAAGAGAGTAAAAAATCTTGGTCCATACCATTTTAAAGTTTTTTAGACTATTACCCTATTTTACCGATGTACAAGAGACAATCTCCTTGTTCCCTCTTTCCCTATTTAAGCCTAGATCTCAAATGAGACCCATTCTTCTAAATGTTATGTTTTATGTGTTTGTTTCCTAAGCCATCCAAAGATACTTCTGATATCTGCTTTTTTTCTTCAGTTAGGAAGTAAGGATCAGGATCGTTAAAAAATAGATATTTATTTATATAAATGTTTCCCATAGAATTTGAGATTTGCTAGTTTTATGATTTCTATTGAGCCTATGTTTGGCATTTTTACTTTTTGTATCATTTAGTTCTTGGCATGAGGGCATGGTATGACAGGTTAGATTGTGCTGAGATATATTTCAGTCATGGTAGAAATAGCATGTTCAGAGGGAATGGGATAATGAACAGCTTTGGCCAAAAATTTGTCCAGTCTGGATCAGGTTTTGGGTCCCCAGTCCTTCTGCTTGTCACTAGCTGCACTTGGCACTGTCAGGTAGAAGCAGCTTTTGCATCTAGACCAATATCTCATCTTCAGAAATAGTTTCTTTGTATAGTCATTTTTGGCACCCCCATTCTCCACTTCTCACAAAATTCCTCTCTGACAAGAATATGCTCCTTTTATTTTATTTTATTTTATTTTATTTTATTTTATTTTATTTTATTTTATTTTATTTTATTTTATTTATTTTATTTTTATTTTTATTTTTATTATTTTTTAATTGGCCACAATAATGGGGAGAATATAGAGACTACTTGTCAGAGATTTTTGCTGCCCACCTGTTTCTGAGTGCAACTAGATGTGTTGATTTAACAAGTGCAGTCCCACGTGCTTGGGGTCCTGACTCTTTTGCAGACTGCTTCTTTCTCTATAACCCAGACAAAGAATTGAGATGGTCTGAGGTATTTTTGTGAATAACCCCTCACATTGTACAGCAAGGGAGGCTGGGGGCCAGAAGGGCTAAGGGGTGGCCACCCTCCATTGCAATTTGATCCCTTCAGTGTTCTTTCCCTGCCAGAGTCTTTCGACCTTGAGGGCACATTATAAATCTCTGTTATTCATTCAGGCTTTTGCTCTGGAACATTCAGTGTGGAGAGTACTGTGGATTCTGTGCAGTTTGATGAAGTTACTCAACCTTATTTAATTTTTCATAAATGAGTATAAAGGTTATCACATGAAAATATTTTATTCACTAGCAATACTATACAAACAGTACATTCTGATGGTTTTAAAGGTGCAGATTGGTTCTTATAGGATTTTATCCACATTTGCACAATTCATAGAAGCACAGCTAAGACCCAACTTAAAACCATTTAATTAGCATATTGGGTGTCATTCCTAATATTTGCTGCAAGGGATGCTTTCCTATTTGTTATCTAACTAGAACTAGAGGCAGCCACATAGTTTAAGTCAATCTCTCAGACCTTTTCTGTTTGTATTTTCTTTCTTTGCCTCTCTGTCTCTCATAAGCACACACACACATCCATACATTCATACAGAGCTTGAAGCTCTGTGAATTTGAGTTTTTTTATTTTCCAGATTCCTCTGTATGTTGTTATTAAACTAGAAAATCATCTATACTTTTTTTTTTTTTTTCCTGTTTTTCTGCATTATTCTGTTGGTATTAAGGGGTTAATGGAAAGTACACTGAATGCTGAAAGAAAGAATGCATACTATTGTATAATAATGAGTGGTTAAAAGGCCACCTGCAGGCTTACAACAGCTGGAATGACTATAAAACAGTATTAAAAGTAGTGTTTTATATAATTCATGAAAGCTACCTCTGTGAAGTCAGGAAGATTTACCTCACTAGGGGCCAGATCTGCCATGTTTCTCATTGCTGACCTTAGTCCATAGTGTCCCAGTGAAGACCACAGAGAGAATTCTTAGATAAATTTATTGTTTAAGCAGGCAAAAAAAGAGTTTGTTCCTGTACTGACAAATTTAAAGTTTTAGGAATATGGTCTACTGAGGCTGTTCATGGTTTCTGGAGGTTTTATGGAATAACCTGAATTTAATAAAAGCAGCAGTTAATCAATAACTACTGCAGTGACTTTGCAAGCATTTTATCACTTCCGCGAACATGTTTTGTAACAGTAGGAGTTCATAGAAAGCATTATGAGGGAAGCTAACCTGCAAAGATTTTGAATAGTCTAATCCTGAAGTAACATAAGCATGGATAACAATTTCAGGCTCTGGATAAAATACAACTGGCTGAAAAATGGTGATATTCTTTATGTGGACCCAACAGGATTTTGATTAAACACAGAGAACAAACAAAAACCCTAGGCAAATTACTATTAGAATACAGACAACATCAAAGGCAATAGAAGGGAAATAAAAAGATTGAAAGGAATGTTTTGGTGTAACAATCATTTATATTCATTTTATTAACCTCTGCATGTAAGACTTTTTAGGTTTTAGGAGTGCACATTTGGCAGCATGGATTTTGTTAGTATTAAAATGGCAGTCCATGTTTTTCCTATCCATTGATCCTAATTTCCTTCTGTTTGCTGATCAGTTAGATGCTTCTCCATTACAAGGGAAAAAAAAGTTATTCTCCCACACAAGTTAGAAGGCAACCAAAAAAGTAGAAAGATGAAGTTTATTTTTGGCATTTACCAAGAAAGAAAAATAAGTGAAATAATTAAAATTTTTCATCCAGGGAGAAATACAGATGGTTAAAAGTAGATTTTGCCTCTTTATGTAATGGTTATCTCAAAGGATATTTGAGAGCACCCTGAAGTCAATCACACCATATCTTAACTATGAGCAAATACAAACAGATCAGCCTGAGATCTGAAGGCCCAGATTTTCTACAGAAAATTACCATTGACACAGAGCCTCATGAGGGTATCTATAATTAATATTTATCCAGAGATGATCAGAAATCACAGAGCTGATACAGCAAGAGAACAACGTCTGATAGATCAAATACCAAAGCAGACACAAAAATCATGTCTGAAATATGGGAAATGGATCATAAATAGCTGAAACAAAAGTTTTAAAAAATAGATGGCACTCTGGGATACCATACTCAAAAATGAATTGTCTAATCATTGTTAAGTCTATTCTAATACTCTAATGAAATCTAAGGGTATGACCAGATGAATTTTTCATACTCACTAGTTACTAGCTGCAACTTTTAAAGACAACTAACCAACAGATTATGAGTAAATAACTAGTGACCACACATCTGTAGAGAAGTACTATAGTTTTTAATAATAGGCACAATCGCTTAAACGAAGTTTTGAGTTTTGATGAAACTAAATATATGAGCACTCCACTAGCTCTTTTTACAGGCCAGGTGTTTATACATTTGATGTACAAATAAAATGTTCTCATGTGGTTAAGGTGGTAAAACATTGCTCTATCATTTTGAAAAAAAAAAAAAAAAAAAAAAAAAAAAAAAAAGTAAAAACTGAGCTTAATGGTATTCGGTGGCAGAATTCCCATTGTCTTAAAAAGAACCAAATCTCACTTGATTTTTTTTATATTTAAATTGATGGCTGTGGTAGTTATTCAAGCACTTTAGGCTACATGAACTGTGAAAGGTTTTGCCAGACTCCTGATTTTTAATGAAGGCTATATGCACATTTGTAAGGATAAACTTTGTCTCAATGACCATTCAGCTGCAGCTGCCTTTTGGTAGGATCCCAAGAGTTTCTCCACTCCTCTTACTGGCACGCAAGTAGTACTGTTAGGATATTTTATGGGAAAGGTTTAATTTTGGCATACAGAGCTCCAGAATAAGGGCTGGCTCTGCTGCTAAACAGCTCTTATAGAAACTGAAAGACATCTTGTTGTCAATACCCTATTCCTCCTTTTTCCCACCCTGTCCTCTGCATTTAGTGTAACAGTTCTTCAAGACGTGAAACATTTTCCTTTAAATCTGACCAGTTCTTGGCACAAGTGAGACCCAGATAGTCATATAATCTTTTAATTGCCAGTGAACAAAATAATTCATAAGACAAACACACTTTTAGTTTAGCAGTCCAGTAAGTTATAGTAAGCTATAATACCCTTTCCTGAAAAACTTAAAATAAATAAAATAAAATAAACAGTTCAGTCATGCATTAAAGGGTTCTCATATGCCAGGCTCTAACTTGGTTGCATGTCCACACAGAAGAAACAAATTATGAGTTTTATAGATAAAAGGTTAATAATTTATCATTAAACTAAGGCAAGCATGATATCAGTTAGAACTGGGGAAATCCATGTGAAATTACTGGTTGCTACTTATTGTCAAAAATGATAATATCATTTTTATTGCAAAAAAAACTAATTTTTATTTTCACTGAAATACACACTGGGGGTTTTGCTAAATGCTGACTGTCAGAACAAAGGGTCAAATCTTAATGCATATGCATAAATATGCTGTTCTAATACTTTTAATTTAATTTGCTATGCAGCTACCTTCTTCCATCTGTCTCACATCTGCCATTCAAAAAAAGTGTCAGATTAAAGTAGGGAATCCCCTTTCTTCACGCGGTTGCCAGTATGCCCTCCTTAATCTAACTTCTAGTAAGGAAACAGGAAGATTCTTTTATTGATTTTCTGTTGGTATTTATTGAGCAGAGGAAATAGACTAACTTAATTAGCATTTGTTTGCTGACACCAGAGTTAAGTTGTGGGAACTGTCATCCACATCATCTCATAAATATATTTCTTAAGTAAATTTTAGTTTGTATGTTTCTTGGAAAAATAGGGGAAAAAAAAAAAAGAAAAAAGAAAAAAAAAAAGACATAAAGCCCCTTCTATTTATTTATTTATTTATTTATTTATTCATGGTAGGTAGGGAATAGGTTGAATGCAAGAGGAAACAAATTCCTTGTCCTGTTAAGAGTTTAAGACCCCCAAATGTAAACCAAGGTTTAGGAAACCACTGTCTAACAAGAAGTCCCATTACTTGCAAATCCGGCAAGTGCTTCATGCTAAAACAGATTAACTAAATCTCCACAGTGAACTATGCTATGTAACTTCCTGTGACAAACCAACAAAAGAGAGTTCTGTGAATAAACACTGGTTTGACAGGAAGTTAGGCAAATCCACTGCAACATCTATCTTTGGCATTTCAAACAAAGACAAGTATTTAGAGAAAAAATTGAAAAACAAAAACAAAAAGCAATTGTGCAGAGTTCCAAACAGATGCAAATCTTTACTGTAAGGGACCTAGTGCAATGGAGCTTTTGAGATGTACAGAAATGAAGCCTAACACAAATGGTGGGCTTTAGAGGGGCTAGGGGGGCAGTCTCCTGAACACAGACATCAGTGGGTGACTGTCATGCAAACCTATCTGTTTTCCACAGCCATCTATTGCACTTTACTGACCAGTACTTACAAAACTCTCTGCTCCTTTGAAGCCAAAATATGAAACATTCTGCTCCTTTGATGCCAAAATATGAATATCTTTTTTTTTTTTTTTTTTTTTTTTTTTTTTTTTTTTTTTTTTTTTTTTTTTTCCAGTGTATTTTCTTGGTCCTCTCTTGTCTGTGCAAAGAAAACAGAAGCAGATATTTGGGTATCTCCAAAATGTGCTTGTATTTATCCAGATATCCAGGCTGTGCCCACAGAATATGCTTTTCTGCCCAGTGAAAGAACATTAGCTTGAATTCTAGATGTTCCCCCAGTGCTAATTCAGATGGCTCCACATGACATGGCATTCTGCAATTCAACATTGCCTTAATTTCCTATTCTTAAGTACTACAGAGCTCCATCAGGCAAAAAGGGCTAGGCCAAGGGCAAGCCAGACAGTTCACAATAAAAATATCCTCCTGGGACCCATCCTTCCCCAGTTCCATCTGTGCTACCGACCTGAAATTCCAAATTGTGAATGTGATGTATATAAAAAATAAAGGTATATTGTTCTTTATAAAAGTACTGATTAGAGCATTTTCTTTTATTAATTAGAAAATAAATAAATATTTGAAGCAAACAGAGGCAAACAGTACCCTCAAACTGGTTCACATTGGCTAATCAGTTGCACATAAAAAAAAAAAAAAAAAAAAAAAAAAAAGAATGCAAATTAAGTTTTTGTATGAACACATCTCTTCAGTGACATAGTCATGAGGTCATTTGTCTCAGATTAATAAATCAGGCAGTTCTAGTAGCAGCATACTTGCCAACTTTAACCTCTTTAATCAACAGTTCATTTGTTTCACGGAGGAAAGCTATGCTCCACATGATTGCTATTTCCTGATTAAGAATATGCTGAAGACATTGAGTATAGGATATAGAAGGGTTCCAAGAAGAGCTGGTGTTTATTTTGCCCAGTGGAGCATGCTGAAACCCTTCCCTTATGCCCATAAATACTGTGATTTTTTGAAGTAAGTTAGTGATAAAACACAGGCAAAATAATTTCTACTCTAGATATACTTTGCAAGTAGATGATCAGGACCAGCAAGGGAATGTGGGCATGTGCTCCTCTATGCTAGAGAGTCATGAAGATGAAATGAATATATCTTCATTGATACATGAGAGAAATTAAGTTTATTTATTTGTGTACTGATATCCACTGATCTAGTATATCTAATCATACAGATATTTTATGTTAACTACATCCTTGAAATTTTAGAGACCTTGTGGATGGAAACATTCAAAATAACAGTAAGAAAAGAGGATGGAAATCAGAAGTCTGCATTTTCCTACTGAAGTCAGCGATGAGGCTGCTATTGGTTTCAATACTATGACCTCAGATTTTCAGTGATGCTCAGAATAACCTGTAAGATATTGTTTTTCAGCCAAGCCAATCATATGACAAAGAGTTTTATTACTACTGGAAAGATCTCATCCTATGGTAAAAATTCTTACAGCCTCTTTTTATACTTGAACGTTTCAGTATCTGTGACCTGATTGTATCCTGAACACATCCCAGGCTGAAATGCATGTGCTCCATACCAACCTGCCCCTTGCACACTGATGTCCCTCTAGAGTGTGGTGGTCCAGCAGTTTAATCATGATGTACGTACCCCTGTTTCCTTTAGCTAGTAGGGGAGACATATTTGCAAGTTAGAGGATGTCTTCTTCCTTCTTTAGCCAGTCCCTAAACATGGGAGACAATCATCTGTTCATGTGGTCTATTTTGGTCTACTTTAATTGTATGGGTTCTTTACATATAAGCACCAAGAGGTCTATCAAGAGTTGAACTCTTCATTTTCAAACTTGCTACAAAATGAGTTGTAAAAGCAGCCCTCAGAGAGGGAGTTTATAATTGTACTGCATAGTTCTGAACTCAACTTTTAATTCAGTATGCAAACAACCCTGATTAAAGAGGACATCCAAAGAGGAAAAAGAACAAGTTTCTTTTAATTTCCATTGCCTTTACATGTGCAGCTCAAGCACTTTCCATAGTGTGTCATAAAAAATTATAACTGTGTGTATAGCCTTCAAAGCAAAATACATGCTTTCATTTAGCCCTGATCCCAATTACCTGGTCTGTATCACCAGGTAAATGGTAGGTATTTGTGCACATTCTGTCACTCATTCCTTTGAGGCTTTTGAGAAGGTAAGAAAGGTTCTTTCTAAAATGTCTTTCAAAACTTAACATCTTGTAAGTCTTACACTTTTTCACCATTTAGTTACTATGAAATTCAAGATGAAAATTCAAAAAGTTCCCGTGATGCAGTAGATTAATGCCTGAAGATTTCCTTTACTAGGAGGAACCAAAAGGCGACAGATGAATTACTACTACAATGAATTACTACTTATGCTTAGGCAAATGTTAAAATCAGAGGAATGCTTTATAAACCTCGTAACTGGACACTATTAAAACTGCCTAAAAACAAACAAACAAGCACAAACAAAAACAAACAAACAAACAAACAAAACCACCGTGATTTTGGCTCTAAGTATTAAATTCTGATTTATGGCTAAACAGCAGTGATGGCAATTCCATTTTGAAGGGATTAAGATATTCTTAACAATTATGCTACTGTAACAACTGGAGACTTTGGTAAGCTTTGAGTATTCTGTTGCTCTGAACACTCTACTTAAACACAAACAAGCAAAAAACAGTTTATGCTCCAGAGAACGTATGCGCATTTTAGTGCTGTAAACATAGATGAAAAAGCTGATAGAATGGGAAAGGTAGAATGAAAAGGGAGAGGGGGTAGTTAAATACAAGAAAATGAACATATGGCTAAAATTGATAGCATCAATAGTTTCAGCTCACCTCACACTGAATTCTTTAGTCTTTCATTTCCTGTTTCATGAAGGAAAAGGAAATATTGAGAATGCAATGAATAATGAATATGTCAGCCTGAGAGTACAGACTAGTATTTTTGCTAATTTGTAATTTAACAATATTCTGTGGAAGGAACAATGAAATTCTCTTAGTCAGGAGTCTGGCTCTGAGTCATTATGAGAGATGCAAGCTCACAAGTCAGCTTTCTGTTCAATTTTTAGGAAAGTCCTTCTGTTCTCAGACGTTAGATGCTCTAGTACTGGGCAATTAAGAACACTGCTGAGCTTTCACAGAAGTCACTTCCAGATTATTTCTTGGCTTTTTTTGGCAGAGTTGTTCATGCAGAAGTATTCTTAATGGAAGGCTACAATGAACTGGCTGTTTAAGAGAGATTATAATGGAAGAAAGGAAAATATGCAGGTAAACAGCAGCAATAATAAAAAACAAGGCTGTCATGCAGGTGATTTTTATTTAAAAGTTTCCATTTCAGTCAAAATTGATCAAAACTTCAGAACAAGTTTTAATATATATATATTTGTCTCAGTGCAATAACTATAGGTGGATTTTTTTTTGCCTTTTAATTTACATTTATTCCCTTTCTCCAGTGAAATTTTTTTTTTCAAATTGTAATGCTGAAGATCTTCAACATCAAAAAGAACATGAATTTTCCCATCAAAACAAACAGTCAAAACAGCAAAACACTTTTTTTTTTTTTTTTTTTGACAAATTCTTTTTCTTGAAAAAATCAAAGATCTTTCATAAATCTCTGCAATCCTGAATATGAAATGCCAGGCTTTCCTATGTGTTGGGAAGAATTACACAACAGGCAGCAGCCTAAGCAACTACATATAGTCAAAGAAGAGTTAGATCAGGAGTTGGAGGGAGACCTCAGGGTGTTTGTAATTCATGTGTACCATTTTAAACAACATCAAAACCAAAAACTAACAACAAAAACAAAACAATGACCTTTTATTTGTTGGTCAAGTATTACAAAACTGGGTAATATTCTTGACCCACGTAGCATGGTATCTTTGCAGGATGAAGAATAAAGGGCCCCTCAGCCAATTTTATCGCCCTCCTTTTTCCCTCAGGCTGACAGAAACCTCTACAGCTGAAAGTTATCTCCCCAGAGCTGGCTTCTGAGATTAATGCCTGTACTCACTTCTTGCAGTCTCTAACATAGAAAAAAAGTTTGGGGATCAAAAAAGTGACAAGCTGGAGAGCACGGCCCAAAGCGTCTCTGTGCTTTGTGCCTCCCTTTGATCCTATACCCAAGACAGATTAGCTAGATTCAAGGACTGGCACCTTGCCTGTAGCACAATAGAAAAAATGATTTGCAGATAAGAACATGCAGGAAAAGATTTCCAGTTAGCGGAAACCATCACTGCTCCACTGTTTCATTTTGATTCACGCTTGCATACGATCCAGATTTTCAGTTTTAGGAAAGGTAGTCTAACCATGGAATACCAATATTTGTATTGAAAGGCTTTTAACTTGCAATACTCAAAGCAAGAATGCATGTAGTTTCCGCAAATGTCTTTTCAATGTTTTGGTTCGGACGGAGGAAAATGTGCTATTGCAAATGCAAAGGCCCTTTTTTATATGTTGCAAAAATTCAGGGGGCATCGTCATTCATGAGCTACTGCACCTCAAACCTGGTATGACTTTGACAGTCCTTTGAAGACTGTTCTCTGGATCCTATGATTTCCTTTTCAAGATGGATGCTCTCTTTTTATCTGTGAAAATAGTACCTGTGGATTGTAAACTGCTGTTCAGTTTCAAAAAAATCCATACTGTAATACCTGGGCACAGTTTCACAGTAGCAGTGCTGTTATCCCGATGATCTCAGGCTCTGAGGGGGAACTCATATCCCTTGTGAGACACAGACACCTGCCAAGAGCTGACAAGCTTTCTGTCTTGGACTTTAATGCCTTTTGGCAGAATCACGAAAGGATTCTTGGCCCCATAGCTTCCTTCTGTGCATTACATAGCTTCCTACTGTCCCCGCAGTATCGTGTACATTTTTTAGGTCCAAGGCGTGCCCTGGAAGGAAAAATGTTGCTTTCCCTTCACTTAAAACTCCCTTTCCATCCCTTAATTCAAAGCCTCTGACTGAACTGAAATTGTACTACAACATCAATTTAAAACCACTGAACTTAAAAGCTGATTACCACCCTTATTGAGTAGCATCTCCCAGCTCTCAGATTTCAGCCCTTTGTTCCCTCCACACTGCAAATGCTTGGCTGGGAAGAAGAAAGAGCTGAGGGTTAATGTTTGAGGAATGCAGGACCAGGATTAATGCTTGTGGCAATTAGTCAGTCAGGGGAGTTACATGAGCACACCAATTTTCCTGAGGCTTGACACAGCCACTACTTATGCATAAAAGGAGTTTTACCTACTTGGAAATTCTCCTTTTCCCTGGGTAGGACTCCAGACTTCCATAAGGTTGGCCACATGTATAAGGAGCTGACGTCTCTAACCCTAACATTGTAAAATGAACTCCATTAAGAAAACCTCACTTTGAAACGTAATCCTGAAATGTTGCTGAAATAAACCAAGTAGAGCACAATCTTGGTTTGAGCTTGAGAAGTCAAAACCCCAAATCCCTCACTACAGACCTAATTGCCATGCAATGGTAGGTCCCTCATGACGTGAGCAATCTGCTACAAAAGGTGATATTGCGACATGCACAAGGAGTATTTCTGGAATGTTAACACAGAGAGAACTTTCAATATCCATTTTATGCCTCCTTCATGCAAAAGTAAACTGTATTTAAAGGCATTATACACGCTTGCTATGTAATTACATTAATCAGAGAAAGCTTCTTCTCTGTGTTCCTCTGGTGTTGCCATGGCAGCATCCCCATGTTTGCAAAGTGCAGAGCACCCATTCTTAATTATACTTACAAAGCAGCTACATTTCAAAGGAATACAATAAATACAAAGTTAAAGTGAGGATGCTGTACAGAAGTGATACGAACAAACACGTTTTTATCACGTCTCAATCTCGTGCACACTTCACACCTGCTATTAGAAGGTTCTGCTTAATTCCTATCTTCCTTTTGTGCACTTATGAAAAACTCCAGATTTCTGCCTGACAGAAAATGCAGTATCTGCTGCAGGCCCCAGATCTAACTCTGCTTCTAACCTAGGAGCTGATCTTTATCATACCTAAACATCTTAGAGAGATCTTTGAGTTTGCACTGAACAACATATGGCAGTAGGGAGTGTGTGCTCGTATTCTCCAATAACCAACACAAACACTATTGCTGCTCTCCATTCCCACCACTTCCCCAAGCACCCACCCAGCAGACACTTGGGGAGCTGCTCCTTGCCCACCTCAGTGCCACCACATCATTTTTGGTGACAGAATGAAGGCTTCACCACAATGGGTCTGAGATGTCAGTATGAAGTTAATCAAGCAGAATGTATTTCCTATAGCACGCACGAACCACTGGCTTGGTGCATCACATGCTACCTACACAGTTCTTGCTTTGTTGTGGATGAATAACATGGAAATTGCAGTTTGCATGGAAATTTACATTTTTTCCCCTGTAAAGAAACAAGGGATTCCCTCATTCTGAAATTAATGTTCCCCCCCTGTAGATGAACAGAGCTTATACAGACACTGGATTGCAGATATGAATTATGTATTTTCTGGGGGTGGAATGTCATGCAATTTCAATGTTATTAAAGCCACAAAGGTCCATCAGGGGAGAAGTAATTAGAATATTTCAGAGCCCCAGATTTACATTTCTTAAGCTTATGAGCGAAATGAAATTGGCTGCCTCCAATTTACATGTCTGAAATCACACCATGAAAAACCTGTCAGATCTCGGCTTTTGGATCTGAAACCTCTGGGGGAAAAACAGGTGTTCTGGCAAATGGTGGTGTTGCTTTGGTGTCGCTTGTACACAGCTAATTCTGAGATAATTCTCTGCTGAGGTCTAGGGGGCACTGTTTTACTGTATGTGTATGAGTGTGGATGATAAAAGCCATTGGATCTGACTTACAAGGCAGAAGCTTTATTTTTTTCAGCTTATTTATTTCTATTCTGTCTTGCTTTCCCCATAGGTATTTATTTTTCACCTTGTATGTAGGAAATTCTGCTGTTTTCACCTAGGTGTATGCATTCAGCAATAGAAAGGGGAAGCACTTCAGCTTTCTTAATGAACCGTTCTCTGACTTAATTAACTGGGTAACTAATATGGCTTGGACATGGCTGGCATATAAGGATATGTGGGTAGTGAAGTTTCCTTTATTTTAAAGGGGAATATCATTCTACATGTTAGCCTGTGAGCTGTAGCCAGATATTGTGTTCTTGCTGGCTCTGTTTGCCCTGTCCAAAGAGATGCTGCAGTTCTCTTAAAATTGCAGTGACTTCTAGATTCCCTTTCCATCTCATCTGATTCCAGCCTGCCCAGATGGGTTGTAGAAGCCCTTGGGTTGTCCTGGCTGGGGCTGAGAACTGGGCAGGAGGCCACAAGGTCATTGCAAGGCAGAAGCCAGTTGTTTCTTGCAGCACGTGCTGATTCTCAGCACTGGACTCTGCAAAGGTATTTTCTTTGTTTACTCTGCCCAGAGAACAAGAATAATGCCAGGGTGGTTAGGACTACTAACATGAGGACTTTCCTTTTGCTCTGACTTGTGCAGGCTCACATTTCCAGTGCTTTTGGTCTGTGATAAATTTTCCCTGTAGATTTGAGTAATGTACTGCTGGAAGCAGAGACTACATAATGAAGATTGATTATTCTCTATAAACATTTGAGAATATACACTCACACACACGTGTATATGTATATAAGTATAGGTATACATATATATATGTCTGTTCATATGCATATATGAAGGCTGTTCTGCTACTGTCCTTATGTAGAGCACAGCTGTTATATAATGCTCCCAGCCGGGAACAGAGAAGCAGCTATATGACTAAGCAACAGAGTGTGACTTATGAATAACAAATTGTGCATATTCCCGAAGATATTCCTCTAGCTGATCTCCAAAGAAAGAAATCTGCAACATGAATACATCTGAGAATTCTCCCATCTCCTAGAGGACTATGAGGAGACACCCGAGGACAACAGGCTAATAGAAAAGTAGACAGAATTTATTCCATGTATTTACATCGTTCCTTGTAGATTACTTACTTGGCTGTGGCAATGACTTCATATATTGACTCAGATGATTAACATGTGGGTCAAGAGCTTTCACCCCCTGTGCCACAGTGAGCATGGCGCTATTGAACTCAGGTTTGCAGCTGAAAGCAGAAAGCAAACCACAACACGCAGCAGAGGACAGTGTGAGGCAGGTTCAAGGCTCAACAGGGCGAGATCTGAGGAATTTGCTCTCCTCCTCCTGCTTGACCAGAAGTTTGCATGCAGACACCTACACCTCTGTCACCTTATGGAATTAAAAAACCTCTCACCTTGCCTGTTTGGGTTGTCAGTACCTCCTATATGAACTGGCTTCTGAAGAGGCCTCTGAACATATCAGGCTTCACAGCAAGGGCCCTGTGAAGCAATGGCATCAGGAAGGCAGGCACTCCTAAAATCTTTGTCAGATCCTTGTCTAAAAGAAATGGGCAGAGCTCCAGTGCCACCAGTAAAGCCATGCCAGCTGACTCCTGCTGGAGATCTCAGCCTCCTAATTCTCAAGGAAAAAAAAAAAAAAAAAAAAAAAAAAAAAAAAAAGTCTAATTGATAAAATGAGAGGGGAGGAGGGAAAGCTTTTAAATGTCTCAAAGATGATTTGGAGGCAGAAAAGGAAGGGCCAGGGGCAAAGAAACAAGGGTGCGTTTGAAATAATTCAATAAGCGAATGGGGAAAAAGATGAAAGAAATATCAGAGATAATGAGAGAAAAGGGTGATCATTTTCTATCTCCTCTCTGAATCCACATTTTTTCAAAGCTAGGATGGCTTTTCCATAGAGACAACATGACTGCATGATCCAAGGTGCTGTGATTTAGATAAGGCATCTGCCTGCAGTAGCATCCTCCCAGCCCCAGGATCCTTGCTTGGCTTAGAGCTGATCGGGTGATTATACAATGCCCTTATCTGCTGAATTTCTAAAATGCTCCCCTTAGAGCGGGTGTGCCTACACAAGCACCTCAGGACAAAAGGGACTGCTGAGCCCCAGCTCTCCTTTCCTGGTCAAAAAAAGATGAGTCAGTACAAAACACTTTCCAGTTTATTGCTGTCCTTACTCAGCAAAGGGGAGCACCCAGGGAACGATGCCATCAGGGACTGGCTCTGGAGCACTGCATCTCTCTGGACAGAACTCTTAAAATCCTGTTCTTCACAAAGGTGCAATGAGGCCAATTTTTTCTGCTGACCTTTTCATACGCTTACCAGTAGGGCTGCTCTGTATTTCCATTTTCCAGATCAGCTCTCCTGTCCACACTGGCTCACTCTGCCATTTCTTTGCTTGCTCGCTGGGACAATGCTGTATGAGCAATTTTAGGGTGGCTGAATGATTTTGATCTATAAAAAAATGCCTCCCCCTGACCCAGCTTGCTAATGAGGATTTATTATTTATCTTTTCCCATTCATTTTTTCACTTCCCTCTTCTTTTAATTCTCAGGTTTGCTTCAGCCTGTCAATTTCACAATTTGCTATGGTCTTCCCCCACACACACCCACCCATAGTCACACACAAGGGAGCACCCCTGGATATGGACAGACTTGCTTCTGGGGAGCCAGAATTGACCCCTACATAAGAGAAAGCTTGGTACAGTGCAACGGTTTGCCCAGTCTTGTATGATGCTACTCTGAACAGTGAGGGCAGGGTAACTGCTACTGATGATAATTTTGTGGCTGATTGCAATCTGGGCAGACAGGATTTGGCCAAATCATTTGGCTATATTTAATGTATGCTAATAGTTTTCACAGTATGGATACAACTTTGTCATATTAAGCCTGAATGTAAAAAATGGTAATAAACTACCCCAAGGAAATCAAATGAAAGCCCAGTTTGCCCAGTAATATTTCAAAGGTGTACCAAGTATTTGAGGTCCACCATCAAGGTGGAATGGATGCATGTACAGGCAGGCTACTGAAATCATTAGTTGCAAAAGAGCTACTACCTGATTTGGAAGGACTTCAAATATCTGGAAGATGAGCTCTGTGTGCATTCAGCATCCAATTATCCAAAGAACTAAAATGAGTGCACCCCATAAATCTTTCCTCAATTATATTTTTGTCAAAACTGATGATAAGGCAGCAGCACAGAGACAACAATTTGGACAACTCTTCTTTTTTATGCCTTGTTTCATGCCTTGGACCAACTCTTCGAGCTTCCCTGCAGCTGTCAGCTCTGGTGAGATTTATTCACCAGCAATAAAGATTCCAGGCATTCCCGAGAAGGGAACACGTTCAAACATTTACACCGACCTGTTCCCCTCTTCACATTAGCTCTCATCTGTGCCCATGGCCTCTCTTCTCAGATCCATTCCTCTGTGACTTCTCCCTTCCTTAGGAAGAGTAGTGACTCCACTTTCCTCCAATCAAATATTTTCGAATGTGACCAATCTCAGAGTTTGCAGTGATGAAAATGTGCCATATCACAGACAGCAGAGTTTTTTCCTTGGGACTAATTTATTTTTCTCAAGGTGTGATTGCACTTTGTGGCAGAACACAGTTAAATCAGCTAACACGGAGCATAACTAATACCAGATGAAGGAGCACCCTAAGTGGCACAGCGGTGTTAGCCTAGTGCTGCCACAAGATTATGAGCCTTAAGCAGAGGACTGCACAAATGTGGCTATCTTGAAGACCAAAATACTTCTGTGTGGCTCTGTATAATACTTACTGACTTCAGCGGCTCTGAACACACATCTCCTGCATGGTATAGGGATATGCTTCCCACTTGAGAACAAAAGTGAAAAGCCACCTTTTTCCCCAGAACAACCAATCAAGCAGTGGGTGCTGCAATGCAATCAAACAAGTCAGTTGCTCATTAGTGGTGGAAACCAATTACCTAAGTATTTCTATCTGACAGGTGGAACCCACCAGGCACCTACCTCTGCCATCTAAACCCCCAACATATGGTGGTGCTTTCCCTTCTGCAGAGAAACGGTAGGTTCTCTGTCCTCTATCTAAAACATGTAGAAATTAACCTCCAGCACATCTGTTAGGTTTGATTCAAATGGGTCAGCAAAAGCTGTTAGGGGACAGATAGACTGGTAGTGTACACATACATGTTTACTCCAGCAGGCTACAATAAACTCTTTAACCAGGATAAAATAACATCTTAGAGGTAAATTGCATATTCTGCTCATGTTTAGTATAGTTAAAAGCAGAAGTTGTCCAAATATCCATTTATTGATGCTAACCAAGAAAGTAAGTATAATGACAAAGGACATGTAAGCCCTAAGAAACCAAAAGACTGTGCACGTGTTATTCTGCCCTCTTCTGCTGCAATCATAATTTCACAAAATTCATGCAATAAACAAGTTTTGGGGAGGGATTTCACGTAGTTCATCATATTATGAACTGAAAAATGAGATGGGATTTCTATGCATGTACTGGAGTTCTATAAAAGAAAAACAGGCTGTAACACTGCAGTTTCCTTCCTACATGGAATTTGTTTCCTCTTGGCTCCTTCTTACATCTAGGTCTATAGGAAGTTAGCCTCTTGGGTTTGGTCATTTTTAATGAAAAAATAAAATTATCATCAAACACTCCAATTGCTATTTGTGTCCCAGTCTCCTTTGTGACTCTTTATGTACTCTTTATGTCAATTAGTTTTAGCCAGGACAGTTGGCCCTATGGCAACTAACAAGAGTTGCAGCTTTTCTTCTATTGAATTTTTGGCTTTTTAGTAGAAATATGAATATTTCCTAGATCTTGTACATGCTACTAAATGCACTGATATTTTATGACCTTTCTGTGCACTAGCATTCTTGTTTAGCCAGTGTCTTATACTTTGAAGAGTCATTTTAATGAAGAACTACATGTGAGAATATTTTTCTTTAGTTTCATGCACTGTAACACATTGCTAGTTTTAAGGCAGGTTGTACAACTTCAGATGTTTGCTTTCTTAGAGTAAACAGGCACTTCTGGTTCTACTGTTTAGTTTGGTCCCAAAGTATTACCAGCCTTCCCCAGCATGATATTTACACAGAAGGAATGCAAACTCTTACCCAGCTCAAGTGATTTTTATGGTCCAGTGAATAACAAGATATTAGTCATCAGAAGGTCTTTTGACCTCATTCATTTTTACCTTCTTTTCTGCTAATAAATATATTCTTGTTGTTATGAACTGCCCCACTTTTATGCAGGAAAAGTCATCTTCCTGGAAAAGTCTGCTAAATACAAGTCTCTTTCAGGTCATTACTTTGGAAGTTAAGACAAATGAATTGTGTGTTAACTCAGATACAAAGTTTTCAGAGAAGCAAACAACAACCCAAAAGCCTGCAGTATAGGAATATGAAAGCAAGGGCATTGTACATATTGGCCACAAGAAATGCCTTAACTCTTGTATCCTTAATCTGTGGATTTGGGATCTCCAGATTGCTTACAGCAATCACCTCAGACCTTTTCCAGATGAAATACAAAGAGAGCCATATGGCGCAGACATCCCTGGCTATCAGAGGAACCCTGCAATGTTTCTGCAATATGAACAAAGCATAAAGAGAGGCAGGTTGCAAACTCCTTGGAGCTGGCACAGGAGAAGACCTTTTTACTTGTGGGATACTGTTAAACAGGCTACTTGTATAATCCCAACTTCTCCCAAGGCCTCTGCTTGAGCAAAGGTCCAATCTGGAAGCAGCATCCTGCCATGTTAGCAGATGGGCATGAGTAAGGCAGCCAAAAGACCCGAGAAAAACAGATGATTGTGGAGAAGTCACAGAAAAGGAGTTCATCAAAACTGAAGGATGTAGACAGCTGTTAACAAGTTTGTAGACTGCAGTGAAGAGATGTAATTATAACATAACTGCACACAAACAGGGAACTAGGATTAAGACCTCAGCAACAGAAAAACAGTTTTGTTTGTTTGTTTGTTTGTTTCCCTAATGTGAGTCACCAACAGGCATCTACTGTTCTTTGTGAAAGCAGGTTCATTACCCCCCACGGACAACACTGTCTTGTCACAAGAAGAGTCTAGGGTGAGATGTTTTTCTCTCCAGACTGGTGTATTATCCTTGCTGAGACCATATGCAGCTACTACTCAGCATGAACACAGCCATCAAAATCTTTTTCAAAACCAGCAGAAAAATGCCTGAAAAACTTCAGCTCCAAAAGCTTAGCTCTGCAGCCTCTGCAGTGCAACAGAATAAGGTTGAGAGCCTCTAGTTATATGCTATACAGACAAAAATGGTTGAATTAGTTTGTTTGCCAACTGGTAGGGCCCAATCTGCCAATTTAACAGTCAGCTGCTGTCTATGGATAATATAAGTTGCTCTCCTGCTGCAGTAATTGTACATTCTAATAACAATGTAAGCTCCACCACTGAAACACACTATTTTGTATTTTAATATGTTTATTAGGAACTGTGATATTTAATTAGATATAGTACAAGCATTTTATCTTGTCACTTTTGCTGACAGAGATTGGAGATGTGTAACTTCATTGTCTGTAGATGCTCTTCCCAGACAACCCCTCTTTTTTCCCAGCTGTTAATCCTGCCACGTTTCCTCTGTATGTATTGCTGTATGTATGTTTAGCCTGGAAATGAAGACTTTATGAGAGTGCTCGTTAGGGCATTTTTAGTGAAGGCCATATGAGCACCCAGTGTATTCTGAAGCCTTCTTGTACATATATGGCAATAGAGGATTTGTCACTAGCAGCTAGTAATCTGTGAAGGAAATGAGAACTTTAAGTACAAGTTTGTGTTTCAGGAACTAAGGCAGACAGGTTACATGAAATTGCTGTGCGCAATCCTCTTCAAAATGATATGCAAGTTTTCAGAATTGCCAGGGGAAGGCCAGCAGCGTCCTGGCTTGCATAAGAAATGATGTGGCCAGCAGGTCCAGGGATGTGATTGTCCCCCTGTACTCAGCTCTGGTGAAGCCTCACCTTGGTACTGTGCTCAGTTTTGGGCCCCACATTACAAGAAGGACATCGAAGTGCTCAAACGAGTACAGAGATGGGCAACGAAGCTGGTGAAGGGTCTGCAGAACAAGTCTTACAAGGAGCGGCTGAGGGAGCTGGGACTATTTAGCCTGGAGAAGAGGAGGCTCAGGGGTGACCTTATCGCACTCTACAGGTACCTGAAAGGAGGCTGTAGCGAGGTGGCTGTTGGTCTTTTCTCCCACGTGCCTGGTGACAGGACGAGGGGGAATGGGCTAAAGTTGCACCAGGGAAGGTTTAGGTTGGATATTAGGAAAAACTTCTTTACTGAACGGGTTGTTACTAGTCACTGGAATAGGCTGCCCAAGGAAGTGGTTGAGTCACCATCCCTGGAGGTCTTTAAAAGATGTTTAGACGTAGAGCTTAAGGATATGGTTTAATGGAGGACTTGTTAGTGTTGGACTCGGTGATCTTGGAGGTCTCTTCCAACCTAGATTATTCTATGATTCTGTGATTCTGTGATTAAAGATGCTCCATTTCAATGTCTTGATAAAGCCCAATTTCTTAAGGGTGGTTGACTTTCATTTTCTGAGGATCCAGGCTTACCAAGATGTTCTGAAACAGGTCCCAAACGAGCAGAAGAATCCAAGCACTAACATCTCTTTTGTAAGTTTTAACTATATATGTTATCTTACTATAATATCTTGCCCATTTTTGAGGCTTTTCTGCCTCCACTGCTAAATAAGCTGCAGTAAACATTTCCTACTCTGCCTTTGTTTAATAAATCCCAATATTTTAAGAAAGAAAGAGATTTAATCTAACAAAGTGCTTAAGTTTATGCACACCGGCAAACATATAAGCAATGCTTTTGAGGTGAAGGAAGAATACCACAAACTTACAGTCAAAGTGAAGTCTAATGTTTTGCTAGAGCAGGCCTCACGAGGGCTGCTGGTGAGGTAGGCTGGGAGGTGGCTGGATTTGCTCAGACACATCCCACCACTGCCTGTGCAGGGGGAAGGTGCAGCTGGAGCTGCTGGTGCTGGGGCAGTTCTCTCTGCACAGAGCCAGAACGTGCAGAGTTCAGTCAGCAAAGGATTTGTGCCCATGGGCAGACTGAGCTGGCAGATGAAATATCCCTAAAAATGCCAAGCTGTGATATATGGAAACTCACGATCATTTACATTTTAGACTGGCTCCACAGAGGGATTAAGACACAGCACAGCAATGCTGCAATGCTACCCTGTCCTGGTTTCAGTTAGGACAGGGTTAATTTTCCTCCTAGTAGCTGGTAGAGTACTGTGTTTTGGATTAGAATGAGAAGAGTGCTGATAACATGCCGATGTTTTAATTGTTGCAGAGCAGTGTTTATACCAAGCCAAGGACTTTTCAGCTCCTCACTCTGTCCTGCCAGCGGGCAGGCTGGGGGTGCAGCAAGAGCTGGGAGGGAACAGACCCAGGGCAGCTGACCCAAACTGGCCAAAGGAGTATTCCATACCATCTGACGTCATGCTAAACAATATATACGGGTGGCTAGCCAGGATGGGGGTCCAGCTGCTCGGGGATAGACTGGGCATTGGTCAGCGGGTGGTGAGCAATTGCATTGTGCATCACTTGTTTCATACACACTATTATTAGTAGTATTATTGTTTTCTATCTTTATAAACTGTCTTTATCTCAACTCTCGCTTCACTTTTCTGTTTCTCACCCCCATCCCAGAGAGGGAAGGGGGAGGGTGAGCGAACGGCTGTGTGGTGTTTAGCTGCCAGCCAGGTTAAACCACAATATTCCCTTAGCCTAAAAGCAGCAGTCCTACTGCGGCAGCTCTGTCCCCTCCACAGTGCAGGGCAGGACTTGCACATCCAGAGGGCTCACTGCTAAGCCGCTGAGGGTCTGGGCACCTAAAGCAGGGTTCAGAAGACACTGGAGACACCAGAATTTCCAAAGTTACATGCTTCATCTGCCTACATCCTTGCTGGATAGATCCAGCCCTAATATAAGTGGCCGTTGGCTGTTTGCTGCAAATTCATGTAGATGTTTCAGTATTCACCTGGAATGACTGCTTCCAAAACAAGGCAATAATTCAATCTCTGTGTCAATTCTCTCACTGCTGATCCCACTAAGAGAGGGTGGCAGCTATTTTTTATTTTATTTTATTTTATTTTTTTCAGTTTGTGCTGTTCTAGGAATTGAGCTGCAATTGCTGGCTGACAGGTAGGAACTATTTTTACTTGTGATAAACCTGAGTTAATTTAAAGAGAGAACATTAATAAAAGTCTCTATTGTCCAACACACCATTCTCTGAGATATTCAGACACCTCATAACTATGTAGTTAGTTACTTTTCCCTTTCCCAAACAGCTCACATCCACTCTTTTAAGCAGCAGTATCGCTTATCAAATGATGCAAGGCACCCACCCTTAATGGGTAACAGCCTAGGAAAAAAAACAAAAAAACAAAAAAACATGTTACTAATAATAGTACCCTGAGACCTTGCTTCAGTTTTTGTTGTCATGGTTGCTGTTTGGGGAGTCCCACTGAAAATGCAGTGGAGTCAGGGATGGGATTACAGAGGAGCTCTGGGAGCGTGCTGCTGGCATGGGGACATCCCCAGACTGGTAGTAAAGTACTGTGTTTATAGTCACTGATGAAGAGGAGGGCAAAAAAAAATAATTTAAAAAAATCAAAGAGAAATATTAAGCCACTGTAAGCAACCTGAATTATGCAGGATTCATAGAGAGAAGACCAAGAAACCTGGATAGGAAAATTACTGAAAAATGTATAGCAACATCTGTCTTGTGTCTGTAGCAGAAATGAGAATGAGCTGGGAAACATGTTTTGATTACATGCCGGGTGAGACTAAACCCTTCCCTATCCCTCAAGGAAAATACGTACATAAAACACTGCTCACTCTCTCTTTTAACACTTTAAGCCTTGCCTGTGCATTTCTGCAGGTCCTGCAGTTTCAGAGGGGGCAGCCCGCTGCAGTGCTGATCCAGCGGCACCCTGAGCACTGTGTTGCCAAGGAATGGGCATCCTCGTGCCAAAACGGGGGCAGCCACTCCGCCCTCCCACCAAAATGTTCCCGACTCACAGCGAGCACCAAGGCCCTGTGCTGAAGCAACAACTTGTGGGCACAGAAAGGGATGGCTGTGGCCATGGCTATCTTCCCCCAGCTGTAAAGTTAGAAGGGCTGAGCCAGAAAATTTCATCCTTCATCCCACAGTAAGTCTTCAAGTCTTCGTAGGCAGCACAAAGCTTACAGAGAAGTCGTTGCAGAGAAGTTCTGCATCTCCTTTTTTTTTTTTTTTTTTTTTTTTTTTTTTCTGGAAAATCATGGAGGGAGGGACAAAGAAATGCCTCCTCAGGTGGTTCTGCTTTTCTCATTAGCAACACAAGGCACATCATGAACGGTGAGGCTTAGCCCTCCAACAGGAGATGCCCCATGCCCTCTGTGAGCTCCCCACACACCTATAAAGGTGGTGTCATATGCGTGTCATATGGCTGCATGGCATTCATACCATTTGTGATGATGTCAGGAACCAGAACACTATCTAGATCACATTATTAGGCAGAGATACGGAGCAACACAAGTAAGGTAATAGTTTAGTTGTCCAGGACTCTGGCATTACTGTCAACTAATTATAATTTTGAAAAGACACCATGTAAAAGGCTGAAAGGAATATCTTTTGAGGCTTTCTGAGCAATGCTGAAGGGTTTTGAAGAAGAAGTGAGAAGATTTAGTGCCCTTTCTTTTATTTGTAACCTTTTCCTTTTTAAATAATTTTATAAATCTCATTTCATTTTTCTGCCTAAAGTACATTAGTTTCTATGGAAACATTGTAGTCCCTTATGTTCATGGTGTTTTCTGACATCCATATGTGGAGTATAAGGACAAGCTATGTCACTCTTGTGAAATGTAGGCATTTATGTGATGCTTATGAAGACTTTATGTGCAAGAGAGAGGATACCTTTACACTGGCATATAATAGATGCAGAAGTCCAGATACAGGGAGGCAGCAGCGACCTGTGCTGCAGAATTTAAAACACTCAATGCATCAGTAAACACACTGAAGAAAAATGAGGGATTCACTGAATATTTTGACTTTGCCTATTTGGTGCGGCTATGTCTGTCTTAACCGTATAGTGCAACACTGCAACCTCAGTGAATTAATCACTGCAGAGTCCAATGATGTAACTCATTCTTCCTGTGGCAACATTCAATACTGCTGAAGGAAAGATAAATAAAAGAATCATGTTTTTTCTGTCTTCATGAAAAATAGAAAATTATATTGTGACAAAATATGTAAATAAACCAAAGCCATTGGTTTTCTAAGTATCTCATTCAGTAACACAAAAAAGGATTCCAGTGAATGATTTTTTGTTGTTGTTGCTGGTGGTGGTTATTTCTATGTTTTAATCAGGCTTTTATGAATCTATATTTTGGGTCTGCTGAAGGATTAGTGAAATCCTTCCTATTTGAAGTACGTTTTAAAAAGCACTGCTATGGCAGTTTAGGAAATTTAGAGAATATAATCATTGCTGCACCTTGGGCATACTGTAGAGTGAGAGTGCATCTACAGAAACCCTCTGGCTGCTGTGCATGAAGACTGCAGTTTACAAGGTGGCACTTTGCTCACTGAAATTAACATAAAGTAGCTTCTTCCACAGTTTTTATTTTTTATTCATAATATTCAGAACCATAGTTTGACAATTTCTTATCATTTCTACCATTAATTTCCTCTATCAAGACATGGAAATCAGCTTCCTTGCACATGCCTATGCAATGCAAATTAAATTGCCACAGGAACATTAACCTCTGACGTAAAAATCAGTTGTGTTACATATGATACTACCCTACTAACTACCAGCAAAAAGATGTAGCGAAGATAGGATGAATTAACCCTAGAAAGCAACTGAAACCATGAAGATTTCTTTGCTAAGAAGATATAACAATACTGGTAATATTATCACTTGTTACAGACAACACAAATAAAAAATTGTTTTCTCATACTCCTCCCATTGATGCATAGGATTCTGCATACTCATTCTTTCTGAAACATATGTAGACTTCACGTTTATTTGATGCATCCTGCCACACAGGAAGAATCAATATTTCCTCTAAGAACAGAGCTGGGAGTGACATAAGGTTTGCTGTTATCCACATTTCCCTGTCAGACCACCTTCGAGTGCCCTTCTAGTGGATTTAGTAAGGGCTGCCAACTCTGACAAGAGCCTGGGAGGAGGAGACGCAAAGAAACGTCCTGATGGTGTGTGGTATGACGGCTCAGCCTCTCCCAAAGTATCCAGCCCTCCTCAGCAGAGCAGGGCAGAGCAGGGCAGAGTGGAGGTCTTGTTTAGCCAGATGAGAAGGTATGGGCAGGGCTGGGTTCCCAGGTGGTCTGATGCCATCAGGACCACTTGTGCTGAAAGGATGTGTTGCTGTCAGTGCAATGAGGGAACAAGGGAAAATACCATACAGGAAAACCCATTAACACTCTGCAGTTCCAGCTTGCTTTTTTTACCATGTCCTCATTGGGAGTGCTTTAAGGCACAACTTTTCAGCATAAAACCAAGGAATCCCACAGTACAAACAGGCCCTTGTTATTTCAGGTCAATGTTAATGGAAAATAAATAAATAAATAAATAAATAAACAAACAAACTATTAATACGGTGCTAAATGAATCTAAATGGCTAAAGAGATGGGGTCAGATACTAACAGGAACAAGAATTATTTTCTTTCAGGTTTTGATGTCATTAGGAAAAAAAGACCCTGGTCTGACCCCCAGGATAAAGCAGGCAGATAAAGAAGAAAAGGAAATGCTGAATATTTATCTTGGTGTAGTTGCTGGAAACTGTTCCGGATCTCAGCTACGTGACGTTGCATCAGTAAGGGAGATAGATGATGCACCTACAGTCTTTCTGAACTATTCCTGTCATTGCCTTCCATTTTCAGCCTAGGAGAATGATAGCTAAAAAATTTCTGAGGAAAGTGTGTGACTTTATCAACATCTGTTCTGAATGAATTCCATAAAATGCCATAGGTAACGTTACCAAATGTTCCATAACATCCCAGTGCGAGGAAGGTTGAGTGTATTTGTGTTTATGATACAGTGGGTTGTCCCTCAGGATCATCCTGTTAACACTCGTTGCTTATGGCTATTGAAAACAAACCACATCTCTGTCAGAACTGAGAATAATTCATCCAATTTAGTCTACTTTTATTCGACTATCTGTAAATAAGTCATTTTCAATTTACTTTTAAAGATAGGTACCAATTTATCCTATCTTAGAGCTTTATTCTGTCACTTACTGCTATAACACATGCAAGTGCTTCATGCGAAATCTGTAGCAATGGAAAATTCCCTGGTGGACTTCAGGGAGTCTCTCACACATTTTAAAGCCAGATCTGTGCCTGAGGAATCACTTTGGCTGGTGATTTTGCTCTGTTTCATCCTGGGAGAATTGAAAGGAGCTGAGGACTAAATGGGGCATTTTATTTGCTAGCACTACAACTGGGACAGAGGCTTTTCTTGGAGGATGGCTTCTTAATATTAGGCTCAGCTCTCTGCACTGAGACATTGCTCCGGCAGCAAACACCCTTACACGAGGCTGGGGTTCATCCCATGTTTCCTCTCCAGCCCTCTCACCCCTTCTATCCCCCAGGGTTAGAGCTGTCAGCACAAATTATGGCATAGCTGGGGCTTAGTAGATTCATTAACTGATTTGAAAACTGAAGTCTAGGCATATCAGTCTTGATGCTGGACATTGACTGAAACCAGAGCCAGGCTGGAGTGTTCACAGCAGCTGCAGGCAGGAGGTCAGTGGGCAGCAGGCTCCCAGCTGGAGGCAGCCCGTGGAGTTGGTTTGGTTTTGGCAAGTTTCTCTGTGTCAGAAGGGGTGAGGCAAATGATATGTCCAAGCCCTTGCCAAGATTACCAGCAACGAGGACATTCAAGAAAGCATTTTTTATGGTTTATTCAACCTCATAGCCCATGCTCTGTGGAGAACCAGATGGAAACCCAGGGCCTTGCACCAGGTGGCCAAGTGAGAGCCTGGTGCTATAGGTAGCAACTGGGAACAAAGCCTTGGTCTTTTAAAAACATCTCCTTTTATATTATGCTAATATTTAACAATAATTTATCAACAAGCTTGCACAGACTGACATGTTTTTGGAAATGCAATTGTTTTACAATATTCTTTCAAAGTAGGGAATAATGTTGATCAGCTAACACCTGGGGAATAGCCCTGCAGAGAAGGCAAGTGCCATCATGACCACACTGGAAGAAGCTTCGGACAACAGTAGTGGAAGGTTGTGCCCTAACTATCCCTAAATCCTTTTTCTTCCAAGTGCAAGAGATTTGCAGAGTCACTTTCTGAGAGATATCTGAGCTGCTGTGCAAGCATAAATGACAAACACTTAGCCCTATCTGTGCCTCTTACCACACAGGTTCTTAAAGAACCCTCACCAGTTGATGCTGCAAAACATGCAAAGAACAAAGGAGCAATTGGGCACTGAAATATCTCCAGTACCAAGTGTTATTTTGTATTGATTCAGCCAAATAGCCTTACATTGACTCAACAGGATTTCAACTATGGGATGAGCTTCTCTAGCATATAAGGTAGAATTCTGGCCATAGAAATACTATTTTTACAAGCAGCTATTTGTTGCTTTCAAAATGCAGCAAGACATGTTTTTTCTTTGCTGGACAACTGTATTTTACACACAATGTTATGAAAGCATCAATTTTTACGGCTTTGTGGTATATGGGAATTTTCATCACCTTGTCAACATAAACCTGAATACTTTGCTCAAGAATTTTGAAAAATCAAAGAGCCTGGCCTTTACAAGAAGGTGCTATATGAATATGATGACTGCTTTCTAGCAAGTATATGCTTCAGTTGACTTGATTTTCATCTATTTTTATTTTCTGTCTCTTGGTAAGGCAAAATGTATTTAAGAATACGGATTTCAGCCTATGTGCTTAGAATTTCTTTTAGTTGTAATAGATGCAAAAACCCTGCATCTCTAATAGAGAATCAGTAAGCAATACTCAGAGAAGTCGAATACCTACAGCCCACCTAAAAAAGAAGATAGCATCTAAATCAGTATTCTCTTCAAAATAGACTTGATTTTTTTTTTCCAGTTCTATTTAACACTTCAAACCTAAAATGCTAGTTGTTAAGATTGCTCTAATGCCACAGTCTGTGAGTAGGAGATGGATCCTTTTCCAGTCTCCAGCATGAACCTCCTTCAAGCATGAGGCTGATGCTGCCACTTGTGTTGTGCATGTGCCCTCCACTTTCTATTTCACAAATCAGTGCCAGCTGTGATACTGAATTGACCAAAGGTCTGCTTAGGAGCATGGCTTGGCTGGTTACAAAGCAATGTACTGCAGTGAACACATCTATGCATACAGTCCTGCCTATGCTTGTTACCTCCTGAATCCCCCGAGTAGCAGCAGCAGCTTCTTGTTGGTGCCCTCCCCTCATGGAGGAGCAAGTCAGGGCATGATGGTTAAAGCACTCTGGCTTCCCACCAGCCACTGGTAGCTTCCTCCCTGCCCCACTTTCCGTAAGGCAAATCTTCTGGCTTGCTGCTGCCTTTTGATTTCCAGCTTGGAAAAATATCTTGTTATGCAGCTGAGCACAAGGTGTGTCTTCCACATGGCTCTAACATACGTTGCTCAGTTTGAGGGTTGTAGGGAGGATCTTTACCAAGATATTGGGCTTCTTGCTTGTATAGTGACCTTATGTACATCTTTCTCTGAATCTATGCTAAGTAACATCAGAATAATAATTCACACATCTTTCATACTCATAAGTATATTGTAGACTTTTTTTGCAAGTTATAAATTGTGTGCTCTGTGAGGATACCAATTCCAAATAGAGAACATATACCCAGTCGCTAGCTCTATAAACTGATTTCTTCCATGGCCTAACAAGCACCTTAACAAGATGACACAGGAGGGCAAAGAAAGAAGGGCAACATCCTGAAAAGAATACACTTATACAGGAAAGCAAATGTTGTTCATTGCACCGTATATGAAATATTGATGAAAAATGGGATAACTTTTTAATATGGTGCTGTTCAGACAAATACAGTGGTCCAGGTACTTAAAGGATTTAAAACACAAAAATGCTCTCAAGACTTCTAGCACCTGAACATGTCATATGTAAGCAAGACAATCTTGGCAGGTAGCTGAGATCCAGGACTGGGGGTAATACATGGCATTTTTGTGGAAATGCATGAACATTTAGCTAGAACTTCATTGAGTTTGACTGCTGGCCACTTCAGGGCTTACCAAAATACAGAGTATATTATTGAGGGAATTGTCCAAATGCCTCTTGAGCACTGAAAGGATTGGACAACAATTACCTCAGCAGTGCATCAAACAGTGGAATGAGGTGGGCATATTCCAGCAAATGAGCAGAACCTTATAAAAATACATTATTGCAAAGAGAGTTTAAAGAGGGGAAATCCTTCTCTTGTCTACAACAGATCTTGGTACTCTCCTTGCTCTGATGCAGGCTCCCACTGATTTCAGCAGGGGTAGGATCAGGCACACCCTGTACTTTTTTTTTTTTTTTTTTTTCTTTTTCAGTTTGCTCATCTTCCCAACAGCTCACTGAAGTTAGACAGCTTTAGTGGTGCAATGGTCACCAACTGTGAAAGAAGTCCAGGGAGCATCTTGCAGGTGAAGGTCCTCCCCAGCAGCTGCCAACCCCGCAGCGCAATAATGCAATAGTGTAATCGTCCGCCCCACAGCATAATCTTGGGTAGGAAGCAGAAAGTACTGCAGCCTACTAGAGAAACCTAGTTAGGTAGAAGGAATTGTTCTGGCCAAAATTAGGCCAGAAAACTTTTCCTAATTGCTCTTGCTGTGAATTGTATGTGAAGTGTGTGGTATTTCAAATGCCTTACTATTCAAAATGTCATGAGATTTGTGCTGACCATTAGCAGCTAGAAACTCAATTTTACATTTTTACTGATTCCTGCATTATTGCTGTTTTTCTTAATTACTTGCAGTTAAAAAGCACTGAAGACCAGCAGTTTATTATATAAATGTACATGACCTATTGTTCCAAGGGGCCATCGTCTCCAAGTATCCAGCATCCCTCTGTCTCTGCACTGCTACCAGTGGCAGTTGCATGACTGTGAAGAAGATTTACCTGCTCATGCCTCAGCATCTTCTGGCCACGCAGCTGCTTACATTTACCTTTGGGGTGGGATTCACCTCATCCAAGGCTGGCTGTGTCAGCAGGACACCTAGCCTGAACTTGCCCCCCTGCAGTCCATGAAGATAGAGGGACATTCAGAGGGCAATTTACTTGATCTGTCTTAAATGCTGTTTCCAGATGATGAGTCATTATCCAAGGGACCTTTTTTTTTTTTTTTCCCTACAGTACACAGGAGTCTAAGAGACTGCCCATCCACCCTCTGTGTCTTTAGAAGCACTAAAAACAAACAGACAAACAAACAAAAAAAAAAACAGTAGACCATAACAGAAAGGTCTATTGGTAAAGAAAATAGCTAGATCTCTTATTTTTCTCTTACTTTCAAGCAAGACTGAGATCTTACAAATTTGATTCACACATGAAGCCAGAGACTGTATTTAGTCAATGGTTTTTGGAGCTTTGGTTAAAATACAGTAAATTGCAGGAGAAAGAAACTGAAAGATAACATTTTGTAATGTTAAAGGGACATATTAAACACTGTGACAATTTTGGCACAGTCTGGTAATGTAATTTTCTATATGCTAAGTAATTACATAAATGGCTCTTTTGTGACTTACACCGGCTGAGAGATACAAATGTACCTGTGTGGAAGTGGGGTTGTCTGTCATTTTGTTCATGTCCTTTGGTTTTCTGGCAGCTCTTAGGATTGATAATATATCCCATTAGACTCAGGATCATATTCTGCACTGAATAAAATCATACTCATTGTGTTTACGCGGAAGAATTGAGGTATAATATTTTTGTCAGAATAAATAAATAACAAATGCATGCACAGCACAGACTTTTGATGAATGACACTCTAAAGGCTCTGTTACTGACTACTACACTTCAGTTGTGATTTTCATTGCTTTCCACAGCTGGAACTATACATATTAAGTGTTTCAAACAGGACATCTTAGGAAGAAGATATACCTCCTCCAGTGAGTCCCTGAGTAAGCTGTGATGCAGACACATTTGCAGAAAAATGCACGTGGACATCTGGAGAATCACAGATGCTCCATGCGTCCAGGCCAGCAATCAAACTACTGAAAAATGTGTCGTGTTAATCTTTTGCAAATCACTACTAATCTTTCTCCCACCACTTGTGAATACTCTGCCTTTCAGATTCCTTTGCAGCATTTGCTACCTTGTTAACCATTTGATCAAGCAAAGGTTATTTTTCTTGGTCATCACAGCTATTTCTTCATACTTCAAAGAGATGCATGTGTATTATTCAGGAAAATTATTTTCCAGCTCTTCTTGGTGTGATTTATTTTTCATTAATGAGTGGGTGAATAGAATGTTCTGTCCTAGCTACAGACTGCAGGAGTTTCCTTTTTGTTTTATCAAAGAAGAAAAAAATGTTTATTAAGGGGGTTGTTTTTCACATTTTCCGGATATAAGAACACAGATTGTTGAACCGTAGTTTCAGCACAGGTAGATAGAAAGTTGGTCTTTTTCTCTTTGCTTTTTTTTTTTTTTTTTTTTTTTTAAAAAAAAAAAAAAAAAAAGTACATGACCACATCTAAAACATCATAGTATCAGAAACATAAAAGTATGCTAGTTCTTGTTCCTTAAATAATAATAACAACAATATAATATTATTTTGCTTAAAAGACTGTATACTTATGGATGTTTAAGGAATGGAAACTAGTCTTTGTGTAATATTTGATGGAATGGATTCATTCTGCATAGCACTCAGTGACAGGGAAACAAATTGCAAACGTGCCTATAGCTTCTGAATTACCTCTTGGGTTACACAATGAAAAAGTACTGTGAGATGAAGTATCACTGTCTTACATTATGAATAAGTATCAGAACATAAAGCATGCAGTCTATTCTTTAAAACAGTGGCAGCAATCCAGCAGTACAGCTATGCCTTTGCTCAAAGTTATATACGTGAACATTTCTTGTGATTTACAGCAAGAGTATGCTTAAGTGTTTTTCCAGGTTGGGGCCATAATCTCTACTCATTTGTATTGCAGCAGAGTTGCTACCTCGCCATGTTCTGTGCTCCCATGCAAGAATTCACGCCAGATGTTGCACATTTGTGTTTTTCAAGTTCTGAAGATGGGAGGTTAACCAAAATTAAATTGTGCCAATTAGCTCAGATAGAAAGGAAAGAAGATTGTTATTTGAAGCTGACAATGTGGCTGCACTTCGGGAATGAAATACAAGTTTAAACAGGAAGCAATAGGAGGAGATAAGAGAACACAGGTATGTTGTATGTTACTTAGCAATGAAAGACCTCTGTGATATGGGAAAAGAGAATTTATTTGGAAAGGGTGAAAATATATAGAGAGTGGCAAAATAGTCATAACTTTTCATCACAAATAATCCTGAAGTTCCTTGAACATTTAACTGATTAAAATTGGACAGCTCAGAACTGCAGTGTAGCCATAGCAGAAGAGTTTAACACAACAATCTATGCAAAACGCCATGGCATCTTCAGACGAATAAAGCTGGGGTTAAAGTCCTGCTTCTACTGAAAATAAGTCTTTGACTTTGGGAGCGTGCTGAGCAGCGGGGCTGTGGTGCAGACCCACATGACCAGGCTGCACGGTCCCACATTTCCATCCACATACTTTCTGCAAGACTGCCCAAGTGCATTCTTGGTGGATGCACGTATGGATACCTGCTGTAGCCCTGGCCAAGCTTGCAGCCACAGAGTGTGGAGCTCATTTTCCAGGTGTATGATTCATGTGCCGGCCTCATCGCATGCAGGGTGTTGAAGTGAACTTCATGGGGAGGCTCTGGGGAAGGGACCAGCACAGGCAAATGGAGTGAAAATGCTGCATTGCATTATCCCCAAATTTACCACCGGTAAATTCTCCTTGGCTTCTTTGGGGCATCTGGGAAAGGCCAGCCACAGACTGTCTTTGAAGATTTCGTTACTGTGTACTGAATGGTTCATTAATCACATGGCACATTCTTTCTTAGCGAATCTGAGACATGTAAAGTGGTACTGAAAAGGTCACGCTATTTAATGTAGGATAAATAAATGTGATCTTATTTTAGTAGGAGTCAATCATATTTCAGTGTTTTTCAGGCAAAGACTGTGTCAAGTGCCAGAATCTTTAGTGAGCACTTCTGTTTATTGTTTTATGTATCACAAGGAAAGTAGAGAATGACTTCACTGGGAAGAAAAGTACCAATAATATGTCAAAATAATATTCACGTCTTTCTCAGATATACCAGTTTTTCTTTTTCCAAGTAAGTGAGTTTATAAAAAACAGCCCAAAGAAATCAATAAAAGGGAGCTGATGTTATGAAGTCTGAGACAGAAGCAAAATACTCAAAGAGAAGAAGTAATACAGCTTGGAAATAAGGTAAATATATTTACAGAAAGCCTTTATGCTATTATACAGTGAGTTAAAACATGCATAACAGGTAACCAAAAAGAAGAATTTATTAATACATTTATGAATTCATTCCTTCCCCTCTTTCAAAATCTAATTATATAACTGACTATTCAAGTTGGAATATTCAAGGCGCATGTGGTACAAACTTTTTAATAAGGTATTAAGAGACTTTATTCAAAATGCCCAGCCTAATTATCAGACTGGTCAGCTCAATAAACCAGCTACAAATTGCTTTTGAAAGGAAGTTGCCAAACTAAACAACTCTGGAAAACCAGAACAGATGCTCTCTGGGATAAACAATCTGGGTCATTTTTGTAATTACACATTTGCATGAGAATCAAATCATTGTGCAGAATAAAATATTTTTTGGACTGTATTCTTTGTTAGTCATTAAGTCCAGTGATCCGAGTGGCTCTAACAATGGGCTTTTAGGCCTTTCTCTTCCACAGTGTTTCTTCAGTTAAGTGTTTAATTATTCAGTTAACCTGCAAAATATAAAAAGGGCAAACAAAGCCCATGTGGTTAGCATGAAAGTAACACGCTGGCTAAATAAATAATGAATTTTTATTTTATTTTATTTTATTTTTATTTATTTATTTATTTATTTATTAAGAATCCAGGAAGCTTAATGTTCTGGGTTAGAAATTGCTCATCTAAACATTTTATGAAAGTTATTTTCACTCAAAATCTACCAAAGGAAAGTAAATAATATATGTGAAAATTTAGATTGCCCCATAAGCAAAATCACGTTAAGAAAAGACTCTGGCTACTTTTCCTTCCCCAAGCCTATCAATAACACAAATAACCAAAATTTTGCTATGCACATATCATTCTATATTTTTGTCCATATAGGTAAATCCCACCATAAGGTGGACAAGTAAATTAGCAGTTTGCCATGCATTGACTAGCAGTAACTTTCCTTTCCACAAAGTATCTTTGATATTCCAATATCTGATGCTAGAGACAGGAGGGAGAGGAAAGGTGGAGAGAGAAGAAAAAAGAGATGGGTACAGAGAAAATATATAGCTGGAAGAGACAGGGCAAAGATCTCAATCTAGTAAGGCTTGATATTCACTTGAGTTTGACCTTGTGATTGCAGACTAAAAAATAAGTCTTCTAAATGTTAGTATTTAGTCCATTCCTACAGTACTGTAGTATTTAATTGGTGAGAGGACGTAATGTTCTTCTGCTTTCTATCAAAAACTTACGTGCTTTTCCCCCATGAGACACATTCAGACATTCATTCTTTTATTGAAATGTTTGCTTTCATGTTTAGTCAATATAGCATCAAAAAAAAAAAAAAATAAATAAAAGAAGCTCAAATGTTGTGGGTGTTTAGTTTGAGATATTTTTAAAAAAGGTCAGTATGCAGAAAGTGCTAAAAATATGCACTGTGTTTGACTGAAAATACTGAAAATGTGGTGGAAGCTCAAAAAAAAACCCACAACACAACAACTTAAAAGAGCTTGTGCTGTAGAAGTTATAACGACTTAAAAGTTTGGAAAAATATTTTAAATTCTACATATAAGATTCCAAAAAAGTAAATTTAGTAAAAATTTGCAGTCATTGATTCATTCTATAAAATCTCTCTCTCTCTCTCTCTCTCTCTTTTTTTTTTTTTTTTCTTTATCTCACTCTTTGCCCTCCTTGTCAGTTGAGTAAGTGAAGAAATTGAAGACAGAAGAGGAGGAGGACGTACTTCTTGCTGGAAATAAGTTAAATTCTCACTAACTGGAAGAAACTCTGATGTTATTCTAGATTATTTTAGAATATTCTGTGATAAGAAAATAATATATTTGAAGACGTAAAATGTTACATTTATGTAAGGAGTCCTACATTTCATTTGCATTTCCATCCAGGTAGAAAAGGGGAAGAGGATAGAAGAACATAAATTCCCCTAATTTCAAATTTAATATGTCAAACATATCAAAAAGTATTATCATTATTTTTCTAAAAGCAGTATTTCCCCATAAAACTCTGATATCATGATATTTTCAAAATATTCAAATTTAAGATGCCAAATCTTTCAACTAACATTTTTAATGTTTTGAGAAGAGTTCACTTACATGCCTACCACTGAACTATCACACCTCAAGAGTAGAGACTCCAGGGACTTACAATGAGAGCAAGATTCCAGTTGAACCCCTGTGAGCAGTAATATGGTCATGAAGCTGCCTTGGTAGCCATCACCTGTCCAGAGGCAGCCGTTTCCCCAGCAACACTTTCCGGAGATGGTGTACCACTGGGTACATAGGTGCAGGGCAGCTCTTCTTGCTGGGGCTGCATATTGAGGTCTTCCCAAGTTCTAACTGCACCAATGTGGTTTAGTCTGTGGCTCCTGTCTTACATGCTGGGCAATGCTGCAGCCTGGGCTTGCCCTTCAGCTACTGGTGGTGATGGCAGCACAGCCCTACTGCTGCATTGGCTGCTTTTAATACAGCAGCTCTGGTCATCTTTCCTCTTTCTGCCTTAAGTAATTTGTTGGGCTCAGTGGCAGAAGCAAAGCCTGTTAGTGAAGGAGACTCTGTCACATTGCTTCTGTTAGTTTAGTCCTAAAAAAAATTTAAATAAGATTTTTAATGATGTGAAAGACCTCTGTTAGAAATACATTAGAAAGTATGTATGATGAACTGCCTCCACCATGCATACAAGTCAGAGGGTGAAGTATTTTATGAGCTCTGCCACTTTTAGGTCTGTGTGAAAATACAGTGATCTGTATGCATGCATAGAGATCTGGGCTGCGTAAATAACCAAACTGATTCTTCAGGGAAAAGTCTGAAGGTACAAGTAAAAAGAAGGCTGAGAATATAAAAGCCATGTGAAAATATGGGATATACAGTTTTAGCATCACCTGTATCTAAAGTAACTACAATAAAGAAATAAATACAGCTGTGGTACATCAGGCAAAAAGATATTTCAAAGAAGAATTATGCATGAAAAAAAAGTAAAGAATAGTAAATATATATCTGAGGGGTATTTCAGACAACTTCTATCATTAATGAAATGAAATTCTTCCAGCAAGTACCCTCAACATCTTCCATAAATTTGATAGACATATCCCACCTCTCCCTAGATTTAGTAGGACACTGAAAAACTTTCTCTTTTCTTCATCAGAGCTAAAAAAATATCATTTCTGAGATGTGCCAGAAATTCCATTCTTCCATAGATTTTCTTTTCACCTACCACCAGTATTGACCCACTCCGGGGAGGGCTCTCTCTTCATACCTGTGCAGCCCTGTGGCATGGCATCACTGTGGATGTCAGCGGGACACAGTCTTGGTGCTCAGCTGGCAAAGGCTGGCAGCTGAAATCTGTTGGTCTTGCTTGGGCTGAACACCCACTGACCAGCCCACAGCTTCACTTTACCACACTTTAGCTGGCTTTTTCTCTGGCCAAGTAGTTATGGCTTATTTGCCTGATGTTGCTTGTCACTGTACAGTGCCAACATAACTGTGTGGCTGCAGCACAAGGAAACAGGGAGTGAAACATCTGGTGGGACAGCCAAGGGTGCAGCACAAGGGGACCCTTGAGGAACAGGAGGTGGTGCACAGGTTTGGCACTGGAGACCACACAGCTATAAACAACCCACCAGTGAGCAGCTTAAAAATGCAGACCTGGAGCTGAACCAAAAGGGCTTTAGAGGTAACATAAAGGGAAAAAAAAAAAAAAAAAAATGGTATCTAATATAAGTAAAAGTCTCCATGCATAGCAAATTTGGATGTGATGGAGAGCTCAGACCAATTAAGACAAAGCAAAGGTGTAAAAGCATGTTAGCGAACATATAAAAATGAAAGCAAATAGATCCTAGAGCGAGGAAGACAAAACTATCAACAGGAAGACCAGATTCCTCCCATGAAGGATTCCAGATGCCAGCAGCATGTATAGACATATCCTTTCTTTTTCTGTAATAGCTATATCTGGTGTATCAACAATTCTTGGATTGGACTACTAAGATTTCAGTTATCCTAACAATAAGTTCCTGTTCTTATATATAAGGTGTGCTACCCCTTTGCCTGTAGAACAAGATACTGAGTATAACAACTAGCTTCGCTAGACCTGAACTAAGCCATGAAAATATTACTTGTTAGCAAGACTGAAATGATGACTCTTCTTTATTAGTTTAATAGAAAAGACTAAACATTTACAGCTTTTAACCTAAAACTCCTATCAGCTGACTTTTCATTTGCATGTCACAAAACTGAAAGGAAATCGAGGGCTCAGATCGTCAGGGGAGCAAGTGGGTGTTGCTTTTTAGTTATGTGAAAAACACAGATCCCTGATTTCAGGCCCTGTCTCTGACACATGCAACGTCCTTAAAAGCCTGGAGTCTGGCAGGGTGACAACACTTACCCTGAGGGTAGAACCATGCTGCTTCTGAAGTCAGTGGGAATTTTGCCACTCATTCCTGCTGAGTCTTCATTCAAGAAAATTTCGCTCCAAAAGATACATTTCACCCTCAAGAAAATGGGGAGGAGATGAAGAGATGAGGATGGGGCAGAGCCACCCACTCACGCTAGAACACCCAGCCCACCACTGGGACTGAGCATCCCTACTGTTCTCTGGGCTGGAGGAAAACACACAGGCACCATCCAGGGAGGTGTTACAGCAACGCACAGCAAGCTTGAGCTGTTGTTAGGATTTTCCAGCCTCATTATAGTGACACATCTGGGTGCGTTAGATCAGCTGATGCTACAAAGCACACTTTAAATAGAAATTGGGAAAAAAAGAAAAATAACAACAGCAACAATAAAACCAACCTTGGAACAAGTGAAATGTATCACATGCAGCTGTGATAAAGGAGAGTGAGATCTGATGTTCCAAAATAATGTTGTTAAAGTTATGGAAGTGCCTGTAAGAAAAAGTAGAGATAGTTGCGTCACAGAAGGAAAAAAATCCTCTAGGTATGTATGTACACATACACATCTGCCTGATTAATTTCCTTTAGATAATGTGATATGCAGGAGTAACTTTAATTAAGCTTCTGGCTAAAACACATGTACATGAGTACATATACACAAAGACATTTTGTTTACCATTATCAAAGCATTTTAGCTCTCTGTGGACCATGAACATAATATTTTAGTTCCCATTAAAAATATATATATATTTTTTTAAAAAATGGGAGGTTGCTGGCCTACTTCAGTCAAGCTACATCATCCAAAGATGTAGGTCCATAGAGCAAAAATGAAGGGAACATGGTTAACCTCCTCAAATCAGGCACACTTCATACTGCAAGGGAAAGTTCTCACATCATTCTGGGGATAACTCTAGTGATTGTGTGTTCTCAAAGCATGCAGCTCCATGCTGTACTTTTCTACATTCTACTTGAGCACACACAAGACCAGAATTACTTTTGTTGCTTTGTCACATGAGACTCTGTCTGTTTATGATCATGGAGTATTGACGCCATCTACCCAAGCTTAGATTTTCTCAGAAATTAAATGCCTGAGTCAGAGCTATTCACAAGTGAATCCTTTTACAGTCTGTTGAAATAAAAAGTCTTTTCCAGAGGTCAGTTCCTCCTCCTTTAAGATAGGTCTTTAAAGCAAATCAAAATCACCCTCCACCAGAAATGCTTCCTTCTCTTAACTAGACATTGAAGGTGACCAGTTCAGACTGAGATGTCAAGAGGTTGCTTCCTTAAGCTAGGTGAGATAGAGACACACAACACAAGCTTGCCTGTAGCATTGCATGGGGTTGTTATGCTCCAAATGCAGGACCTGGCACTTGGCCTTGTTGAACTTCACAGAATCACAGAATCACAGAATCACAGAATCACAGAATAGTCTAGGTTGGAAGAGACCTACAAGATCACCGAGTCCAACCTCTGACCTAACACTAACAAGTCCTCCATTAAACCATATCCTTAAGCTCTACGTCTAAACATCTTTTAAAGACCTCCAGGGATGGTGACTCAACCACTTCCTTGGGCAGCCTATTCCAGTGACTAGTAACAACCCGTTCAGTAAAGAAGTTTTTCCTAATATCCAACCTAAACCTTCCCTGGTGCAACTTTAGCCCATTCCCCCTCGTCCTGTCACCAGGCACGTGGGAGAATAGACCAACCCCCACCTCGCTACAGCCTCCTTTCAGGTACCTGTAGAGTGCGATAAGGTCACCCCTGAGCCTCCTCTTCTCCAGGCTAAATAGTCCCAGCTCCCTCAGCCGCTCCTCATAAGACTTGTTCTCCAGACCCTTCACCAGCTTCGTAGCCCTTCTCTGGACTCGCTCATGCACCTCCATGTCCTTCTGGTAGTGAGGGGCCCAAAACTGAACACAGTACTCTAGGTGCGGATTCACCAGAGCCGAGTACAGGGGGGACAATCGCATCCCTGGACCTGCTGGCCACACTGTTTCTTATGCAAGCCAGGATGCTGTTGGCCTTCTTGGCTCCCTGAGCACACTGCTGGCTCATATTCAGCTGACTGTCAACCAAAAATCCCAGGTCCTTCTCTGACAGGCAGCTTTCTAACCACTCATCTCCCAGCCTGTAGCTCTGCTTGGGGTTTTTGTGCCTGAGGTGCAGAACCCGGCACTTGGCCTTGTTGAACTTCATACTGTTGGCCTCGGCCCATTGGTCCAGCCTATCCAGATCTTCCTGCAGAGCCTTCCTACCCTCGAGCAGGCCGACACACGCACCTAACTTGGTGTCGTCTGCAAACTTACTGAGGGTGCACTTGATCCCCTCATCCAGATCATCAATGAAGATGTTAAAGAGGACTGGTCCCAGTACCGAGCCCTGGGGTACTCCACTAGTGACCGGTCTCCAACCGGATTTGACTCCATTCACTAAGACTCTCTGGGCCCAGCCATCCAGCCAGCTCTTAACCCAACGAAGCGTGCGCCAGTCCAAGCCATGAGCAGCCAGTTTCCTGAGGAGAATGCTTCATACAGATCCCTCTGCAGAGCCCTCCTACTCTCAAGCAGATCAGCACTCTTGCCCAACTTGGTGTCATCTGCAGACTTACTGAGGGTGCACACAATCCCCTTGTCTAGATCATTGATAAAGATATTAGAGAGAACTTGCACCAGTACTAAGCCCTGGGGGACACCACTTGAAATATCATGGGTTGTGTACAGCTGCAAAGACAGCTGTGTATTGGACTGTTTAACATCCTCTAACTATGAAGTTTTGAATTCATAGGCATACTGCTGTAGTCAGTTAACGATTTTGGAAACTCAAATTATTTTTATACTTAAGATGTTCTGAATATGTTTTTTATAATAAAACTTCTAATTTTCGGTGAAATTTTCCAATTTTATTTAAAACATTTTTGTGATAATTACAAGAAGTTCAATTCTAAACAAGTTATGTGACATGTTGCAGCTATTTCACACATACTATTAAAAACCCTCCAGCATCTGAGCCTTTCAGTGGAAAATAAATATCCATGATCAGTTAGAATGTTTAATGATAATTTTAGTTTCCATTGATTTTTTTTTTTTGTAAAAAAATCTCTTGTTTTTTAAACAAACATAAGAATGCTTTCATACTACTAATAATAACAATAATAAACAACTTATTAGCTGTACTATGAAAAGCATAGAAGAGACTCAAACCTTCGCAAATGGTCATTTTGGTAACCTTTTATTAGCATGTTTTTAACACATCCTTTTTTTTGGCAAATTTTCTATTAAGTCTGTATTATGCTGTTGCATCCATGGGATGACTCCCATCACTAAGCTAAATGCTATAAAAGTCTTTAAATACAACCATAAGCTTACCGTAGTGGGAAAACATGATAATCTCTGGTTGGGAAGCTCATTTTATGGAGTAATTCAGGACAGGGGAGCAGAGCTCAGGAGTGCTCTTCGTCGTAAGGACACCAGCTTAGTCTGGTCCCCTTGACAAGCCCATGCACTGCAAAACAACCACACCAGCCTTGGGGGAGATTACAGCTCCCGCCTTCCCGCCAGAGGACTGGTTGTTGCAGCAAAGAGTGCTACGGAGGAAGAAATACCAGGGCTGTGTTTGTGTGTAAGAGGAAAGCAATGGGCAAAGTAAGGAGCTGCTGAATGTGGCAGGTTCTGACAGAGGCGAGGCTGCCACAGATCCTCAGGTCCAGCCAGCTGTAAGGCCAAGGAGGCGATCCCCACAGCACACACATATATACGAGGCACATATGCATATAAACATGGATAGACACATGGATCAACACGGACTGGAATGTTCACCACTAATGCAAACAGCACCAATGGCCTCATCCTGTTCTCCTGTGGCAGATCAGTATGGAAATCCATCAGAGGAAAATTTATATACATAGAATCACAGAATCATAGAATGGTTTGGCTTAGGAGAGATCTTAAGCATCACCTGGTTCCAACCCTCCCACACCATAGGCAGGGATATCTCCCACCAGACCAGGTTGTCCAAAGCCCCATCCAGCTTGGCCTTGAACATTTCAGGGATAGAGCATCCACAGCTTCCCTGGGCATCCTGTTCTGGTAACTCATCATCTTCACTGAATAATTTCTTCCTTTAATCTAAATCTACCTTTTTCAATTTAAAATCATTACCTTGTCCTATCACTGCATGCCCTTATAAACAGTCTCCATCTTTCTTAAAAGCCCACTTGAAGTATTAAAAGACCACAATAAGGTCTAGCAGAGCATTCTCTTCTCCAGGCTAAATAACCCAATCTCTCTCAGCATTTCTGCATAGGAGAGGGGTTCCAGCCCTCTGATACTGTTTGTGGACCTCCTCCAGACATACTCTAACAGTTCCATATCTTACACAAGGACACCTCCAGTACTCAGACCTTCACAGACACATGTAGGCACACACATGCACTATGGATCACCCCAGTAATGGACCTGGTGCATCCAGTAGCTGATTCCTGGATCCCTTGGTCCCATTGTTGCCTCAAGCCCAGACACATATGCACACACACACACACAAATGGGTCTTTCTAGTGGCTTGTCCAGGCTTAGATCTACCAGTAGCCAGCCCCCAAACACCACCATGTTTCTCCAGTAACCACCCTGTACCCCCGGTCCCTCCAGTAGCCAATGCACAGACCCTCTAGTCTCTCCAATATCCAAGCCAGGTCCATGACTGCTCCTATACTTGTCTTCCAAGCCACTGGAAGCCACTGTCCATCCCACTGGATAGTCCAGCCTGATGTTTGCTAGCAATCACACATTGACACACTCAGCCTCACTTACCCCACTTGTGACACCACAGACACACATGGTCTCTCCTATGATTCTGCTCCAGCTGCTGGAATTCGAACCCCTCATACACACATACACATGCATGTAGAACAGAGAGTCCCTCAGCCAGAAAAACAATCATAAGTTGAATTTAATAAGGAGACGGGACAGACTGCATTGATTAGGTGCAGGGCATGTCCAGAAAAACTAACATGTAACCAGCCTCATTTATCCCTCTTCCCTCTTCTCTCCTATATTTGTTCCTCCCTAAACAGAGAACCTTCCATTCCCCTCCTTTGGTTGCTCCCTTAAGGATCCTATAGTAAGTCTTGCACAGTCCCCCAGATGCTCCTCCTCTGAATCCCATGAGAGGTCCCACCCCACCACAGGCAGTGACCACCTCAGTCTGTGAGGGGCTCTGAAGAGCCTCCCCCAGGTCCCATGCCCATTATTGTCCCCTTGGTCATGGGGCTGGTCAACTCCTGTGGCAGCTTGGGGAGGGGTGGGGACTGGGTTCTTTTCTCTGGTGAGGTTCCTGGGGACCTCCTGTGTTCCTGAATGATTCTGTATGCCTTTTTGTGTGGGGAGACAAGCCTTTAGCTACATAAACTATCAAACATGTGCCAAATTAATTCCAAATAAGTGAAACCACTGGGAGCAACACTCTAAAGAAGGAAAAAACACCAACACAGTACCTTTTTCACTTTTCAGTCCGATGAAATAAAACCGGAAGGTGGTCTTTGATTGTAAACAAAAAAGAAAATGCATATAGAGCATGGCATTTGGCACACAGGAACACAATGCATTCCTAATGCTAGAGTTAGTCCAAAGAAAACCTAAAATTTGTATAGTATGCAAAATTTGTATATTCTGCAGTGAGAAAGCTGGCACACCACACTACCTGTTAATACCAACACATCCAATGTAATGCAGAGGGAGACAAACCTGCTCCAGGCTGATCCATACTGCCTTCCTAAAGAGCTCCCCAGAGCAAAGCATCCTCAGAATCACAGAATCACACAGTGGTTTGGGTTGGAAGGGACCTTATAAATCATCCAGCTCCAACCCCCAGGAAGTGTGCACACGTCCTGTTTTGGACAGACCTATCAGGGTCATACCCAAAGGGAGTGTGAGACTAGACTAACAAGGATGCTTTGAAGGAAGAGTCTGGAAATAAGGTTTGAACTTAGGTTGTTTGACAGCATAGATGTGCCTGATGGAGTTGGTACAGTTTGGAAAAAAAAAAAAAAAAATAGAAAAAAAAAAGAAAAGGAAAAGGAAAAGGAAAAGGAAAAGGAAAAGGAAAAGAAAAAAAAAAAAAGAAGTACTTAGCTACATTCCAACAAACGCTCATTTATATTGGAGAACTTGTCCTAGTATAGTAAGTCTTTTTATTTTTTTTTTACTTTGAAAGTAGAAATATTTAATCTTGCATATTTATTAAGCAACAATTATAGTAATTATAGTGTACAGTTTGCAGTAGATTCCATATTAGTTTATTAACAGGGAAAGTTATTTGTAAAAGGAGCATACTCGAGGATCCCTGAACTAAATGAAAAACTGTAGGCCATGCTTATTATGAAGACATGCAGGAAAGTTAATCAAATAAAGGTGGAAAGTTAGTAGGTCTAACCTGCAGGTCGATAAATGCCATATGGGTGCTGTTATGCAGGAGTAAAGTGGCTTTCATTTTCTGTACCTTAATTCTGTTTAAATTGCTACAAACCCTGGCCTCTTTATCCTGAATGAAAACACATGTCCAAGGAGTTTAACATGCTCTACCTTATGCCTGTTAACTTCACCACTTCATTACCCATACCTTTCCCCAGTCTCCCCACCCAATCTTGCCATTAAAACAACTTTTTGCTCTCACTAACATGCAAGCACAGCAGTGTGCACCAAGCAAGGCACGAGGCATGCAGTAGGTGCACAGCACTCTTCTGATGTGCACCTTCTCCCAAGTTTGCATGTGTTTTAAAAAGTTTAACTCCCAAAGAGGGCAAGGGAACCGAGAAAATGAGTTCTAAGGAGTCCAGCCCCTTTCTGTTCACCTTTGAATTTGTCCCAAGTGATTTTTTCTGTTACATAAAAAAGATTCCATATTGGCAATGCACATCAAAAAACACCATGGCATTCTCAAAGCTGATGTCAAACAGCACTAAGCACATGGTTTTCTGGCTCTCACCTATAACAAACTCCTCAGGAAGACAAGCTGCATGTTGTTCTCTTCCACATACAGGACTGCTGCACCCTCTTTTTTTTTTTTTTTTTTTTTTTATCCCTGGAGACCCAGCAATAGGACCCAAGGGAACGGCGTGGAACTGGGACAGGGGAGGGTCAGGCTGGGGGTTAGGAAAAGGTTCTGCACCCAGAGGGTGGTCAGGCACTGGGACAGGTTGCCCAGGGCAGTGGTCACAGCATTGAGCCTGCTGGAGTTCAAGGAGAATTTGGACAATGCTCTCACATGTGGGCTGATTTTTGGTGGTCCTCATTGGAGCCAGGATTTGGACTCAATGATCCTTGTGGGTCCCTTTCAACTCGGTATAGTCCATGTTTCTGTGATCTTACCTGCACAATGCCCTTCAATGTTCAGAGGGGAAACACTTTGTGATACACTGCTTCTCATTTAATTTTCATGTTGAACATTGTATCATGTTTCTCACCATTTAAAAGTATGGGAAGTAATAAAAAGAAAAAAAAAATTAAAAAGAAAGAGCAGTAAACACAAACTGATTCATAGCTGAGGTGCCAGCCTATTGCCCAAACTCTCTGGCATGTGTTTGATGTACAGGATGATGAAAAAAATCTCATAACAACCATTTCATTTGTGTGCCTTTAAATAGGGCAAGAATATTCAGGGAATGTGCATCACCACTAAATAATTCACTCATTGCAGGTCTTGTTCCCTGGAGTACAAAGGTAATACTGCCTTGATCTGTTTTGGTGCAGGACCAGCCATGGTTCCCCACCCGTGGCAGGAATGCCACTGGCATCACCCAAACCACTTCCAAAGCTGTAGCCAGGCGGTCTCCCTCTTCCTATATGGGTGCTAAGTTGAATTGCTGAGGGAATTGCCTGCTCAGAGGCAGGCACCAGGAGCTGTTTATGCAGGCATCCACCCCCTGGCTCAGCTCCAGCCATTCCTGCCTGTGGCTGGCTGACCCTACATGCAGACAGCTGTTTTGGAAGATGGGGTGGTAGGCAGGTGGGCTGGGAGGCTGGTGCTGCAGTGATGCATCCAGGCTGATGCTGCAGTCTGCTCCAGAGGGCAGGTACTGAGGACAGAAGGGGTAGAGCCAGAATTCGGTGTTGACACCAGTGACACCTACTCCATCTGAACGTGAGCACCCCTACTACGCAGCAAGGATTTCACAGCGCCTTTGAGTGACTGCTTAGAAAAAAAGTGTAAAGATGAATCTTCCTCTGTGTGACTCTGGTTGCTACAGAGTTCCATATTTTCGTTGCCTTTAAGGAAGTTTTACGTTTGCTATGTAACCTAGAGGGGAAAAAATCCAATCCTGCCTCCTTCAGATGGAAAAGTCTGAGCTCCATGGATACTGTTGCTATAATACATCTTCATAACTCCATAGCTGGACTCTAGCCTCCCTTTGAAAACAGGCCTTTGATGAGAAAATGTGTCTTGTTTGGAAGCTCCAGAATTATATCAGAAAAAGCACAGAGTTTCAATTTCTCTAAATAATCCCTTGGGTTACATTACAACACCTTGCATCTCATAGCAATTTTTGATTATTTAATATAAATACATAAAATTTCTTAAGATGTGCCAAACTGTTGTAGGTGACCTCAAATTCAATCTCTAAGGAAACAGATATATGCAGGGAACTTATGAAAGAAAGCAAGCATCCAGTGTCCAAGAATCTTATAATCGAGAGGCTGGTAGAGAAGAAAAAAGTGTTAAAATGAGATGGAAGAAAGCATTAAGAGCTGAAAATATTTGCAGTGATACCAAATATCTGGAAAAAAATGAAGACTTGGAGGAGTTCAGAAGTGTTGCATATCTTATGTCTTTAGTTTAGATATTTTTTTTTGCACTTCTACGGCTAGAAGCTGTAAAAAATGAAGACATACTTATGAGCCACTTACTGTATACTTGCTGCATGTTGTGGCTGATATATGGGTCAAATAGGCACACAGTTTCTGATGGAATGAAAATTTGTGTGTGTGTGTGTGGTAAGGAGGGCTAAGCCACCATACCTTCATTTCACACAGAGTAGAGGCAACTGCGAGCACCCCTCTTGCATTTCTTCGTTCCCTGTGCACCACAGTGACATTTTTAGGGGCAATTGGCCTGTGAAGACAAGAAGCAGTCAGCTACAGGGCCGAGAGCCGGGGTATGGGGGCTCCCAGCTGTGCGCACTGCACAGCTTGCTTAGGCTGCATGTGCCATATTTTCCTCCTCCACAAGAAGAGGATTATAAATATTTCAGATGAATATCATACATTTTCTTGTACTAATGCTCATACTGCCTGAGATCCCTGGATGAGAGGTGCTACATAAATATGAAGAGAGTGACAGGTGATTGTGTCAATCACAAGGACAAATAGAGTAAAGAAGCTTTTTAAGGCTGATTCCAAATATGCACACGTGCTTGCATGCAGAAAAAGAAAATCTCAAGTTGCTCAGGACATCAGTGTACCTCTAAAGAGTCGGTGGGAATTAAACAAGCTATTCACATGAATACCATGAAGGAATGCAGACTGGAAACAGTTAAATAAGTCTGCCTGCTCTGTTCTGTGGCAGGAGCATAAACTACATGCTCCCTGCATTCAAATGTCAGGTTAAAAGATCTGGTGCATAAATTTGGATACACAGTTATGGAAATATACTTCTGGAGCCCAGAAATGGTAATTCACTGGTCAATCCTTCCCCAGCACAGCACTGAAAAAATATAACCTGCCCCCAACACTAACTTGCTATTGAATATGTGATTGATAAATTCCAGCTTTATGGAATTTTTATCTCCTGTGAACTACTGTGAGTGCTTTGAATTGGGTGAAAATGCACACAATCCTTTTTTACAGTCTGACATAATTTTCTCTGATGCTTTGAGCTCCTTTAAGTTGCCACTTGACTACAAATTATAATACACTTGACTTTTTGTATATAAAGGGTAAATACCTTGAGATATTTTGAAGCTATATTCAAAATGCAAGCAGTGCACTGGATTAATATCAGTGGAAAAATAATCTTTGAAAAAATCCTGTGTTTTTGTATCATAAATGTTTTCTTTCCTCTTTTTACTCTCTGAAAACATAAAATAAGAGGATAATATATAACATTTTTGTTATACAATTATATTTGCTCAGTGTTTTGATACATATTGATCTGTTGAAGTTGTTACTTTAGAAAGACCTGATCTGACTGACAGTGGCTTCAGATGCATTATGATGAAACTAACTAATTGACTTTTAGGAGAAAAAGAGCAGAACAATTTATCCTACTACTATATATCTTTTTCTGGGCAGAAAGGTCATGATGACAAAGAAAAAAAAAAATGAAAAAATATATAACTTTCAAAAACATGCAAAACCCACATTACTCTTGCCTATGACAATCTTGTGGCAAAGATGAGACTAAAAAAACCCTCAAGATACTCGATATTAATAGGCAGTGATGAATGATGGGTTTGCAGCTTTCCGTGCAGGTATAAGGTTGTTCTGGGGAAGGCAGGGCTGCTGAAGCCAATGCATTGGATTCCATCGTCCATAAACTTAATGCTCACTTGCGCAGTGCTTTGAAATTAATGGTGTTATTCTGGAGTTAATTGGGTTTAACGCAGAGGACAATTGGACTCACTAGAATGAGTGCTAATGCAAAAGGCTCTGGAGTCAGGCCTGCATTGCTTTTCAGAGAGATTAATAGCTCAGAGCAAAAGGACCTCGCAGGAAGAGAGAAGGACGGAAGGTGATACAGAGGAAACATGCCCTCTCTTTTGAATTGGCAGATGTATCACACATGGTGATGGGAACAGGAGGCACTCAGCACCTCTACTCCACTGTTGCCAACCAAATATTTCCTCAGTCTTTCATCACAGAAGCAATGAGTATAAACTAGGATGAATAAAAGAGAACAAAGTGCTTACACAAGTTACCATCTGAGCAGATGTGGGATAATGGTTACAGAGATCAGAAACAGTCCTGTCTGATGCCTAGAGTTTATATGTGCTACTTTGATAAAAAGTAGACCCAGAAAAACAAACAAACAAACAAAAACATTTTATTATAATCTCTCTCTAAGTTAAAACATCACATCAATTCTAACTTCTCATAGTAATACCATATCAGTTGGTCAAAACTAATTTATATGATCTCAAACCAAGAACAATGCCCTCAGCTATACCCTAAATTCTTTCTGCAGTTACTGCATGCATTTACATAGTAATTGTATTTACAGTACAGTATGCAAGCCCATATAAAGTGCTCCAAATAAAATTAATCCCTAAGAATTTGATATCCTTCAAATACATGCATATTAACCAGCAAGGTTTTGTCTTTCACATACTGACTCATTTCCTCCCTCAGTAAATGATCACTGTGTAGCCCATTGAGTTTCTCCATGATTATTGGCAGCTATAAGAAAGATTTCTTGTGCTAACAATGAGACAGGTGCCATGGAAATTGGGATACATTCATATTGCTTTATCCATTTGTGAAGAATTTAGCCTGTAATTACTGGAGATGGTTATGGAAATTTTCTGTAGAGTGCAGAAGGACATGTCAGATGTAAAACCTGTTCAACATCCTCCCACTTTTAGCTGTTACTTTTCCTCTTCTGGACAGAAAGAAAGAAAAAAAAATCCCATGCGATTGATAATTTTTAAAATACAGCACATTGAGTTCATCTCACATTCATTGTTAGCATTACCAGCAGGGAATACGTTTCCTCTTGGTCTGAACTATGGACAAAGGCCATACTTTTGTTTGTTTAAGGCACACTGTATGCTCTTGATTAGCAAATACTGCTGCTGGCTGCCAAAGCTCTTTCATAAAAACAAAGATGCATCTTGGTCATTCAGGTCATGATGACCATTTAAGTCATTCTAAAATTATCTCTGAAGGCTGGAGAAGCCAGCCTTTCCTACAGAAACCTGTATCTTGTTCTCTAAAACTTCTGTGAAATTCTACAGCTTTCCTCTCTTGTTCAACACCTGAGTATAATACAGCGTGTTGCAGCCACAGACTGGGTATAGGTACCTGTAGTGTGAAGGTGACGCAGATAGGATGGGGGGATGTAAAACAAGCAGGGGGTTCAGTGGGCAGGCAAGGACTATGAAGACTTTTGACCCTCCCAGAATCACTGCCTGGCACAATATGTTACCCCTGTCAAAAAATTGGGTCTGGCCAGTTGGCCATGGGGCTCCTGTAGAAAGACTCCACATGGTCCTAAAATGTTACTTTCAGATAAAGGTTTCAGGAAGGATTTTTAGCTGTGGAATCATTGTGGAATTTTCATCGCTATTGGATTTTCCAAAAGTCGAGATTGATAGAAATGTATTTTTTATGTGGGGACAGTAGACCAAGTCAATTTCTACCATACGCTAACTTAGTTTTGAGATTGCTGACTTCCAGAGTTGACAGATGTAATCCAGTGAATTTACAAATAATCTCAGCTCCAGAGAGGAAAATGTAAAATTCTGGCAGGTTCAAGAGACAGCAGGTGACTTGCAAGAAAAAGGAAAGTATAAAAATAAATTACTGTGGTGCTTCCAGACTCTGACCTGACTTTCAGCAGTCCCAGTAGGCTCATTCCAGACTATAGGCAGGATGACCTCTTTCTAAAAAGCCATATGACCACATTTGCACAACTGGAATTTGCGTCAGTGTAATGTACTATGCAAGCTCTGATATCAGCCTGTGCACAGATACAAAGCATGTCTTAGATATAATGCAACTCCATTTGGGTATACAACCATGTATGTTGCAGCAGTGCAAAAATAAATATGCACCTGTGCTACATACCTACTGCTGAAAAGCTGTTTGAACAAATTCGGATGTGCTAGTGCAGTTTTCCATTGTAGTCTGATAACATGAGAGGAAAGCTTTCTTTGAAAAACCCTCCTTCAAGAGACTGAAAGAGCCACAGATTGATGACATCTGGCTAAAACACAAGATTGTTTTCTATCATTGCTTTCTCACAGTAATAACTTTAATATTAATAATAAAACTAGATGAGTTATGTGCCTTCTCCTGCCTGTGTTGAGCAAGAAGAGAACCTAAGATCGATATTAATTAGATTATGTGGTAGACTCATTTAATTATCTAAAATGCTCAAAATACTACACAGAAGAGCACAGTGGAAATGCCTTAGAAGATTAGATTAGATAGGTGAGATACCCAGCTGCCAGTCGGATTAATTGTTTTTAAAATGGGGATGGTTGGAGGATTCTGAAATGAGTCTGTTGTTTACATTTTTGCAGAGCAATTATTCTAACAACGCTTGAGAGCTCTGCCAAAGTTTCTGATCTGTGACTTATTTCTTGACTTCCCAGTGCTCTTCTTTGCTGACTATAGACAAAAGCTTCAAGAGATCTCAAGGCTGGGGCAGCACTCAGGATCAACAATGGTCTGTCTAGGTAGGAGGATGGCTGGATTTCACTTGGGAATTTTAGGCTGTGAAGCTGGAGGCAGCTAACAAATGAAAGAAAATGGTTTTACCTGTAGTGTGGTACTGACTATTTGTCCTCCAACTTAGTGAAGCACAAGTGTGTAGGGTTACCTTGTGGGAAAATTAGTTGTTGTGATATTTCTAGTAGGTTATAAACCGTTCTCTGAGCCTGTCCTTAGATCACCTCCTGAGGTTTGGGATTTATGACACCTGCAGGACATCCTTAGGTGTTGGTTGCCAAAGTATAGGGATTGGGAGACCACGAAAAACTGTCCAAGCCCCTGCTCAGCCCTGGTTCCACTGCTGAAGGGAACAGGTATTCCCTGCCCCAATACAAAATTGACTCTCCAGTCAGAACACAGCAGAGCATGAATCTAGGCCCTGCAGTATCAGAGCATGTGGCATGAGTTTAGTTGCTGTCACTATGTCCCCAGTAGTAGATATATCAAGGTTCTGGAACATTTCCAGGCATGAAAATGGCTGTACTACCAAACTGTTCAAATGGTCCCTGGCACAGCTTGGGTATTAGCATGACCAGGAATCATTCAAAGTTTGCATGCTGCATACAACCACTTGGTTTTGGAGGCAAAGACCATGTAAGGCTATGAACATGAGCCATTCTGCAGTAGCTGATACTAGTGATAGAGAATGAGGAATGTTTAATTCAGCCGAGTTCAATTCAGTACCCTTAGTCCACCAAGGAGCAAGAAAAATAGCATTAAGCAAGCTTTTGTTTAACACTTGATCTAGAAGTGTTCTGTGAGGTGCTTTCTTGCTTCTCTGATTAATTAAAGTTATTTTGACTCCTTCTCCATGGCTTAATTTCTGTTGAGTCACCTCAGGTATTTCAAATCCACCCTGTCCAATCTATCTGCCTTCTTAAAATCCTTTTCTTCTAAAGCTTGTCCATGTTTTGGATTTTTTGGCTTTGATGATAATATACTTACATTTTCTCACTTATTTCCTTGCAATTTCAATATTCTTCCATATCTTCCCACTTCTCTGGTTTCTCACTCTTTTCAACACTGTTTTAAAATTTCCCAGTCTTAATTTCAGCTCTATCTACAGGTTGATCCATATATACATTTCCTCTTATGCTCCCTGTTTTTCCCAATTTATTGTAATTCCTTCTGATTATTGTCTTGCTTCCTGTAGCCTATTCCTTCTCATTCTGCTTCACACCTTTTATAATACCAGCCATTCACCTTGACCTATAATTTCTATGTGGTTACTTTTCCTTCATTACTACAATTCCTTGATTCTAGAAATGTTCCATCCCATGCAAAAATAGTCCTAATACTTCCTTTTCAGAAAACAGTATTACTTTGCACTTTTAGTAAGTCTAACACATACTGTAACACATACATATCTCCAGAAGTCCTTTAGATTTGACAATCAACCTCGCTAATTTTCCTTTGGTTTCAATGTCACACCCTTATGGATGGACTTTATGTACAGGCCCAGTATATCTCCAGTGTGGATGTGGGGATGGATAGGACATTTCATAAGAGTAGGACCTAAGATCACAAATTTATCAAGTTGTAAGCATGAAGCTTTATGTAAATGTATGAAATCTCTAATAATGTCTAATCATAATAATATCAGGCCACATCAGACCATCTTCAGTTGTAGCCCAGATATGCTGCTTTATGCCAGGAAAATTTGAAAATAGGTCTCTTTTTTTTCTTTTTTTCTTTTTTTCTTCCTTTCCCCTGAAACACATTTGCAAGTAGTAAATGCTTCTTAAGGCTGGGAAATTCGGGACTATTTCCATAACAATGGGTTTTAGAGAAAGTTGTCAGGTCTGAGAAATAAAGCAAACCTGTCAAGTTTCCCTGGTCATTAGCAGCAAAATTGTTCCTGCCCACTTCATCTACAAAAGCTGACTGATATGAAGTCTTGTGACACTGGAAGATTTATACTCTCTTTAATTTATTCGGAATAAATACTGTCCATGCAGGATAGAAGCCATACAGTATGAACAAAGAACATGCTATATTTAAGAGGACATTACTGACTTGCAAGACATATGGCAATGCTTCCTGAAGTCAGAAATAAAATGTAATACTTGTAATACAGCATGTAATACTTTCTGTACTCCACCAAATTACCAGGGAGACAGATTGTGCTTTTCTGAGTATACTGACAAATGTCCCTTCTCATTATGGTTTTGCCCTTTTTATATTACCATATCATTATTCTTTTTCTTTTGTATTACAGTATGCAATTTAGATAACTGCATTCTTAGGCAATTCCAGAACATTGTTTTATTTTCAGAATTGTTGAGAAAGTGATCAGATATTTATTATTCTTTTGCTAATACAAATTCATCACTAAAAACATACACCTCAAGGGGAGCAGCCCATTGCATTCAGCCAAGCTGTCAACTACTCCAAGGGTCACAAAATAGCATTTATAACCAGAAATAAAGTGTGACATTTCTTTCTAATAAGATTTCAGTGCTGACTCTTGTTGGCAGCCATTTTACATTTGTGATGCTAATAATGAGTGGGAACCTGATGTTAGTAATTAGTAGCTGTTTTCGTTCATAATCTTTTCTAACAATTTTAGCACAGAAGCATGCTTTCCTCAGGTTTCTTGTTTCAGACAGGCACTTGTGTGGTGGTGGCATAAAAGCAACTGGAGCCTGGCAAGGTAGCTGAATGAGCAAAGAGCCTCCTCTAGCCTGTGCCTAAAAAAAAAAAGAAAGCAATGAGGTCCACCTAATACCTGTGTGTGTTTATTTCCACAAAGGACCAGAGAATGCTCTGAGCTCCAAGCTGTTCTTTTGAAGTGGCAGCTTCCCCCCACCTTTACTCAAAATGCTCCCCAAAACCCCCACACCCACAGGGGATGCATCCATTACCCCCTGCTTCAGGTGTGCACCTTCTCCGCCCCGCTCCCCTGGGCTGCTCCACCATGAAGCTGCCCGCAGGGCCACAGCCCTGCACTCAGGGGCACAGGGTGAGAACATCTGGGGACATGAGACAACCAAACCCATCCTTTCTCTCCATGGGTGCCACATGGGGCTCAAAGGTGTGTTTGCTTCTGGGGTGGGCTAGTGAGCTCGAGCCTGGGAAAGATGCAGTGTCTTCCCTCAGTGCAGCTGGGCATGGTCCGGCTTATCCTCAAAGTCCTTTCCCCCAAATCCTGCAGTTAAACCTGCCTTGTGTCATGCTCACCTCAGCTGGGAGCAACCACAAGATGCAGACAGAAATACAAGAGTCTGCACCGTTGACAAAAATTCCCATTCTTTTCAGCCACAAAGAGAACCAGACATTTTACTCTGTATGAGAGGAAATGAGGAATAGATGCATTTGGTACAAAGGAGAGATATGATCAGAGAAAATATAATTCTCCTCACCATGGGAAATGCTGGGTGAAACTCTTTGGCAAGCATCAATGTAAGAGACAAGTCAGATGATCAGGGTGGTCCCTCCTGATCTTAAAAATCTATAAAGCTTTTGTATGTCCCCAAAAACCTTGGGAAGCAGGGAGTCTCAGCAGGCAATTACTTGAGTCCATTGCTTAAGAAAGGCAGTAAGGCTCAAACTGTGTACAGAAAGGTTTCTTCTTTTTTATTTTATATGAAGAAACCTAATTAAAATGATAGGAATTTCCTGGGGAAATTCTCAGCCTGTTCATTTTTTTAAGGTCCTTTTCTATTAAAAAGGTGTTTGAAGTCCTTGAATTTTTACCCTTTAGCCACCTTTAATCTAATTTCTAATCTCTTAATAGCCTTAATTGAGTTCTGAATACTTTAAATTATTAAACATCTTTTGGGGATTATGATTTGTATTTCTGGTTATACAAAAACAATATCAATTGCACAACACCCACTCTCCAATATTTATGTCAAATTAAACCATCAGGGATGTAAGGCATATACTCTAAGGGCAAGATATTTGCCTTTGAAATACTATTTTATTTATGCTTTCAAGCTGGTTAAAGGAGGTGAGTGATGAGAAACAAGAGAGAGACCTAAATGTGGACCTGAAATTAAGCGTGAACCATTGTCTTGTTAGCCTCTTCACCCCATGGGCAGTGCCAGCACCAATGCTGCGTGCCAGCCAGCTGCAGAGCCTGCAGGGGTGCGGGATGCAGGCCCCAGGCAGCCCCTACAGCTCTGAGTGACCTGGAGATGGGACTCCGCGCTGCCTTCATGCCTCTGTGCTCCTCTAGCACTGAGTGAAAGGGTTTGTTAAGGGGTTTCACTAAGCCCTGCCTGCATTCTCAACCTCCGGAGAGGGACTTACCACCGCCAGTGGTGGGTTTCTTCCTTCAGCCCCCACCCCAGGTGCCCTGGAGTCCCCCTTCTCTCCCAGACCCCATTGTCTCTTCACACTCACATGGCCCCAGAGCTGCACCGTCCTCCAGGTCTCACACCCAAGGCCCCTCTCCCACCCCACTGTCACCTGCCTACCTGCATCCACAGAGCCCTGTGGGCAGCCCTTTGAGCTGGCTTGGGTCTTCAACTACATCTCAGCCCTCTTGTTCCTCTAAAACTTCCTGATCTGCCCTGCTTCTACAATCCTCCTTTTTCAGAAGCTTATTACTTTTCTGCACCTGGACCTTCCTCCTACTCTTCCTCCTCTATTTGCCTGGCATGAAGATCATTTGTTATTTCCCGTACTCCCTGTCATTCCATCCTTTCCTTGAGAGACATCTGCCCTGGCAGGAACAGCAAATCTTGCATGTGTTGGAGTCAGCTCAGACAGCATTCTGAAGACAAAAGGATTTGGGAAAAGAGGACAGAAGGCAGCCCTACCAGCTACAGGACAAACCCCGTGCCCATATTCATGGAGAATAGCAACTTGCCACTCTCTAGAGATGTGGGTACAGCATCCAAGCCAGATATTTGCAGCATAAGCTAATACTAATGGAAGAGTTCAATTCTTATCAAGTAGAAAAAAAAGCTTCCTAAAATGTGCATCTTGCAAAAAACAGGATTTTTTTCTTATCAAAACACAAAAGATCTTTCTTAACTTAAAGTATTAGCCTTTTTGTTTGTTTGTTTGTTTGTTTGTTCTGTTTGCTTGTTTTAATTTGAGTGAGTTTATTAGATCTCAGCTTTAGTTATCGTTAGGTTACCTACGACTTGTTTTCATCTTCCTCTAGAAGAACTTGTTTTTACATTCAGAATCAGATACAATATTTTGAAAGATGAATTCTTTTCCCTAACTTCAGGGTAGGATTTCAACTTGTCATTGTGAAGCACCTTTTATGTTTTCTAGATACAGTAGCAGGAAATCCATTAAATTTCTGAGGAATCCACAGTTATGCTTATATCCATTGCTTGTAGCCACTGTTGAGTCTGTCTTCTTCCAAATAAAACAAATGCCACTTACTATGTCAATTTTAGAGCTCAGATATAATTTTGTCACCTTTATTCAGGCTGAGTTGTCCTATTGAATAAATAGGAGCAAAATATTTGGACTATTAACTGTTATTATTTACAGTCTGTATTGCCACAGCAGCTATGTTTCCTGGGCAAACTCTAGGGAGTTGTGTTTTTGGCAGTGTATCATAGCAAAAAGGCAACACCTTCTCCTGTGATCTTGTGAACTGAGGTGGTGATCCAGGAGGTGTGTGTGCCCAAACTTACCTGCTGGGGCTGTCCATCCATGCCCAAGAACGTTCAGAGAAATGACATCTAAGCAGATATATACAGTCCATACAGCCAGGTTTAGGCTTGTTCTTCAATCGTAAACTCACTCTTTTTATTTTTATTTGATTACTGAATTTTACTGTCTACTTCTACGTTTACTACATATTAAATTAAGTTACTTAATAAAGACACATATATCTAGATTAAAACAACAACAATGACAACAAAAACAGTCCTTTTAATGCACTACCTTTTTAATGCACTATGTGGACCAGAGTAATTATAAAAGATGAGTTAGGACAATTCTGCAGTTCAGCATCTGTGCAGAAACATGCCCCATATGCTTTACATAAAAGGCCTGACTCATGCAGGTGTGACTGCAAGGTGAGGGCCACTAAAATAAAAAAAATGAAAACAGATGAAAGACTTTGGTTAAGGCACATTGGCTGAGATACTTTCGTTTAAGAAGGTCAGTGTGAAAAGTCATTCAACTCTCCTTTGGACTTCTTACCCTAGAAAGAGAGAACAATAATAAAATCAGGCAGCAATAAATTTAGAGCAAATTAAAAAAAAAAAAAAAAAAAAAAAAAACTTTTATGTAGCACATGTCCTGACTATAGAATTCATTGCAGTAATAGGTCATTGAGTTATACTCTACGGCTGGATAATTTTATCATCACTCATATTGAGCCAAATCCTCCTCTCTGTGGTCAAGCCAATGGTCTTCACTGAGACTGAAACAAGAACATTTGCCTGAGTAAAAGCAGGATTTACCCCAGTACTTATGAAATTGCTATGCTCAATGAAAAGAACAATAAAGGTAATTAGAGCATGTGCTCTACACAGCCTCTATGTACTGAAGTGGGGGAGTAAGCTCCCTTTTACTGTTCCATAATTTGCTAGAACAACTACAGAGGGGATTTAACGTAATAGGTGCTGACCACTGGTACAGTACTGGGTCACAAATGCTTTACTAAAAAAACAAACAAACAAACAAACAAAAAAAAACACACAAAAAAAACCCAAAAAACAAACAAACAAACAAACAAAAACAACAACAACAACAAAAAAAACAGCTGTATCTCCAGATTACTCTGCCAATCTGTAGGGATCATTATGCATTCTGTAATTATGAAGTACAGGATCTGGTACACATGCACTGAGAACCTACTTCCCCTCTCCTCACCCATAAAGAACTTTTCATCACAATGAAAATTGCACAATGGTGTTATAAATTATATGCCAGGTTTCAGTCTGATCTTGGGTATTCATTTCTAAACCCTTCAAAACACAGGTTTCTAATTAAAATTATGACATGCTCTTTCAACAACAATAACCCAGTATGCAAGGACCTGCATACCTTTCAAACCTTTCATAAGGAAAAAAAGTCAGCCCTAATTTGCAAGAGAAGTTTATTGTTTCAGTGGCTTTGGGTAATGAAACCTTAGAAGCAGACTGCCATGTCTGTGTGCTGGCAGGGGTATGACACAAGAGACACATGGCTAGGGCCAAATCTGAGGAAAGTTATACTGTCAAAGACTCGTTTCTCAGTAGAAGGAACTTTCTTCTAAACTGTAATCTTTAATGTGTAAATGCTGCTGCAGGTGACGTTAGGGAACCCCTTCCTGTGTCTCCAGGGGGAGATTACCACCCCTGCTGGCCCTCGCTGCCTCAGTCCCACCTAACGAAATGACAGAGCTGGTGTCACTGCCCATGCTATGCGGAGGGATGCCTTTACCATTGCTTCAGGGCTGAGGGAATCCTCATTTTTCCCCACGTATGGATATTAAATGTCAGCGTCAGCAGCTGGCATTCTGCAGCCGACGCCGGCAGAGGGGACATCTCGATGGCTGTCGCCTCGGCAGGAGAAGCGGAGGGAATGCAAATGCAGGCAGAGCTCTTCACTGACCAAGCCACAAGGAGAATACCCTTTGGCGGTGTTCCTGCTCCTCCTGGAGTTCTGGGAGCAGAGGCTCTTGGAAAGAGTGCCTGAGAAGCACCCATGGCCACCGTAGGAGGAATCCCCCTGTGCTTGGGAGCGAGTCCTACAGCCAGGCGCTGTGGCACGGGGGTGTGGGAACTGCCCCTCTGGGGGGGCCCAGGCCAAGCCCTCGTTCCTCCGGGACGACACAGCCTCTGGGGAGGGACACAAAGAGGAGAAGGCAGCTCGGAGGATCGCAGGCACCGCGGCTGGCTTTTTCGTACCTGCAGCCACCACCCCTCGGTGCTGCACCTCAGAAGCCGCTGCAGCGGGCTGAGCAGCCCCATTACCTCACCCTTGGGGCGAGGCGGGCGAACTTAGGACTTCTTCTCCTCTTCTTTCTCCTCCCCAGGCAGCCACCCCCCATCATCCGCACCCACCCGCCAGCGGTGCCATCACAGGCATTTTAATAGCCGGGCTTTCCTTAAAAAAAAAAAAAAAAAAAAAAAAAAAAAAAAAAAAAAAAA
>CM021765.1:123656681-123897890 GCA_011076525.1 Nettapus auritus | reverse complement strand
AAAAAAAAAAAAAAAAAAAAAAAAAAAAAAAAAAAAAACAGAGAAAAAACCCTTCACCACCCACGCGGAGATGCTTTTTATCAAGGGGAAAAATAAATAAATAACCCCCAAAGAGCATCACGGCTGTCCTGCAGCAGGTGCTCGGTGCTGCCACCGCCCCCCCCCCTCCGCACCTTACGAGTCATCCCGGCCTCCCCCCCTTCTCTCCCCCGCCCCGGGCGGCCGTCGGGTGCCGCTTGCCATCGCGCTGGGAGATATTTTCGGGTGGCAGGAGCCGCCTCGTCATTTCCGCCAGGAGGAGAAAAAGACACCGGCGCGAGCAGAGCCGCAGAGCCTCAGCCCCCCGCTCGCCGGGGAGCGACCCCTCGGCGTGGCCGGGCCGGGCCGTGCCGTGCCGAGCCGAGCCGGGCCGGGAGCCGCCGCCGCCGCCCGCGGGTCTACGGGGGCGGGAGGTGTCGGAGCGTGCTGCTGCTGCTGCCGCCTCCTCCCCTTCCTCCTCCTCCTCCTCCTCCTCCTCCCCCTGCCGCCGAGCCGGCAACATGAACTGAAATCCCCAGAGAGGCACAGAGGCGGCGAGCGAGCGGAGGGGAGCGGAGCGGAGGCAAGCGGGGATTTAGCGGCTTTCTTCGTCCTCCTCCTCTTCCTCATCCTTCTCCTCCGGGGGCAGCCCAGGCTCCGGGCAGCGCGGTCCCGGCGCCCCGCACAACCTCGCCCCTCGCCCGGAGAGCGGCGGCCGCCCGAGCCCCGCGCCGCCGAAGCCCCCAATGGCCCTCATTATGGAGCCCGTCAGCAAGTGGTCGCCGAGCCAGGTTGTCGACTGGATGAAAGGTGAGCAGCGTTGTCCCTCCCGGGTCCCCCCCATGTCCCCCATCCCCGCAGGTGCGGGGGGCTCCGCGGCTTCCCCCGCGCCGGGGTCCCGCCCCCCAGCCCCGCCGGCTCCCCCCGCCGTTTTGGGGAGGGGGCTGCCTTGGGGCGTGGGGGTAGCGCAACTCCCTCGGCCCTTGGGAGCGGGGATGGGGGCCGCAGAGACAGGGGGTGAGTCCCGGGAGCATCCCCACCGGGAGCGGTGCGGAACGGCTTCCCAAATGTAAAAGTTTAACCTCGTCCGTGGGGATCGGGGGGCACGGCGGCGGCCGTCGGTGTTACCGTGGGGGCTCCGGGCCGGCTGCGCCTTGCCCCCGGCGGACGGGGGTCGGGGTGCCCGGGGTCGGGGGTCGGCGCCCAGCGATGCCTGGTTGCCGCTGACCTGGGTGCCCCGGGCTTCCTTCGTCGGGCTGGGACTGTTCCTCCTTCTCCCGCTCCGTCACCTGTCCTCCTCTCTGTCCCCCCAAATAAAGCCTCTGGAGAATAAAACTCGGACTTTCTGGAAATGCTTTTCTGGAATTCTGCGTATGCTGCTTTGAAACTATAATTTAAAAGGTTTTTTTTTTTTTTTTTTTTTTTTTTTTTTTTTTCCCTTCTCATTTTTACATTCAACTTAGTCCACAGCTGTGTTTTGGATAAATCGCCATCTAGTATTATATATCTTTTTATAAAGATAGAATGACCGGATGGGTACAACTTTTGAACAACTGCTACATTGTGGGAGTTCTTTATAACATGCTGCGTGCTACTAATGTGACAGTTTCACCATCCTTAAAATTTCAGGCACATAGCATATGTTTTCAGTTATTCCATCCTGGCATTTATAGCTGTTGAGTTATAATTACATTAAGTAATGCACATAGTTCTGCTCTTTCTGAAGTGTTCTAATCCACAGTTAGAAAAACAGAATAATTTAATGCTTCGTATTCGAAGAAATTAGCTAACATCAATAAAAAAAATAAAAAAAAAAAAATTGAAGGAGTTACAGATGATCAGCATTAAAAGCGAGCCCCTTTCAACTTCAAACTGTTTTATTACAGCCATTTAAATTCCAGCATTTTTTTCTTCTAAAAAAAGACTGAGTAGGAGTTTTTTCAAATCAATGTCTGAAATACCTCCCCCATATTTTGTGAACACACACGAAAAATAATGAATTTGCAGATACACTTCTGAAGTGTTTGCAAAATGCAGTAACACATCAAATGCTTTTCATAAATGACAGGTGAAGTGCATTATATGCTCTGTTTCTATATTGCATCAATATAAAAATCAGTTATTTAAAAACAAGAGGCTGAGTAAACGAAATCCAATATTAAAAATTTGTGGGGCTGGAAGAAGGTTTGTAGTTAACTTCCTGTAAATAATACATAGAGCTGTAGGTCTGTTTTTAAAAATAATTAAGTGAACTTAAAAAAAAAAAAAAAAAAAAAAAAAAAAAAGTTATCGCAATCACACCTACAGTTTGGATTACAAACCTTGCATTTAAATTTTTAATCTGTTTATTTTGGTGCAAATGATCATTTGTTTCTCTGAAGTACTTTCATTCTTACTGAACAAGCAAATATATCTTGCTTCAAGCTTTCATTTCTTTATTTTGTATTCTGAATGGCACCTGAAACTTCATCTAGAATGACGTGCATAGAGATAAACCACCTGCCTTTGGCTAGAGCTCTTTGAGGAAAAACGCCTAGATATATGATGCAATTTCAGAAACTGAGCCTAGAAATGAGTAAGACCAGCAGTTGTGTGCAGGTCCTGTTCTTCCTGGTGGGCAATACCTCCCAAAGTTTGGGGGAAGGACTGTAGTGGGTAAGGGCTGCATCAACTTCTTTTTCCTCAGTTATCATTTAAAGTTTTGCAGAACGTTATTGCTGAAATCCAGGTGAAAAAAGGTTCTTCTACCTCTTTGAACACATTGTCTCCAACAAATTATGTTTCAGAAAGTCTCAAAAATAGCTTACTTACATTTGTAATTTGAAGAGGTATCCAAGACAGGTAAATGCGTTAAGTGTGAATGGATATATCTTTCTCTTGAGAACTTTGGGGTGAGTGCATTAGTGGTTTGCATTAATGGCAGTCATTTCTGGTCAGCATAAACTACATTCAGCTTCAAGACATGAGGATATTTTGCTGAGTTACTGGGGTTGTTTTACGGAATTATAAATACTGAACTTGGTTTTAACCTCTTTCTTTAAATAAGTGCCCCTTTATGTAATGTGCCTGCTAAAAGCAGCTCTTTAAAGAGCATTCTTCAAAACAGATTTCAGTGTTCAAAGCACAATCCTTCCTGCAAAAGGAAAATCCTACTGTTTAACATTGTTTACAGTTATCTGAAAGCAAGGGGAAATGAAACACTTTAGATTTTATTGCTCTCAGTGCTTTTGTGATGGTCTTGCTGGTATGACCTGAACATTTGCAATGAATTCTCTGTCTGGAATTCTTTATTTAGGCAAAACAGCCATTACATCAGTGGCATTTTGTTCAGAGCAGTGATAAAGCATTGGAACTAATACCGAAGATGTGAGAAAAGAAGACAGGGAAAGTACTCCAACCCTGAGGCATTACATAAAAGTGCCGAGCTCCCAGCCGGATGGCTGGATGGGGAGTCAGCTCAAGACGGTGGATGTTCTCTGAATAAATACAGCCTCCCCAGTGTGCTCTCATTTTTTAATTCCTTAGTATCCACAGTTGTTTTCTGAATCCGTTACTGCTCTTTGGACTCTTGTTCTGCTCGTAGGTGGAGTTGGGCATGGAGTTATTATGTTCACAAGTAAGCAACTATCTCAATTTTAACCTATGAAAACGTGTACGATAGAAGCTGTGGATAAGTAAGTTGGTGTTAACTAGTTAAAACTTTACAACTGAATATGGCAAAACAAATGGAGTTTGTGTTATCAGGCAAGCTCCTGTATATTTCTGAGGTGAACCCACTGATGCTGCATTAACTGTCATAGTGCTGGAAAAAGAGCAGATGAATTAGCTCATCGCTCCCACAGGATGAGATATTGTATGTGGAAGGTAAAATTAATATTTAAGTTGATTCAAGATGTGCATTATTTTGCTTTTCCATATATTAGTACTAATTATAAAGGCCCTGCATGGGCTGCAGCTTTGTCGATCAACTCCTCTGCCTCTCCTTTTGAGGACATATTTGGCTTCCACTCCTGCGTTGCAAGACGTTGATAAGTTGCATAGGCGAGCACTGTTGAACGTCGTGGCTTTCACTGAGTTGTGAAGGGAGCATGTCAGATGTGCTTTGGATTGCTAAGGCTCTGAGGAAACTCAAAGGCAAGACACGCAATTACTTCCCAACCACCAGGAGGTTTTTAACTGGGTCTTGTAATTTTGCTTCTTTTGTTTGAGGCTATTTATAATGGCTGTAGTTCAATAAGGGCTAGAAGCTTTTAACAACATTCTAGTTTTAATTCAACACTGTTCTTGCAATGGCAGAATCTGTTCAAAAAGCCAATCCACCTGGAAAAGTCAAAATTACCTTATCTAACAAAGCTTAAATATTTATTTTTTGTTTGTTGAATGTCGGCTCATAGAGCTTATACTAAGCTTGTTGTAATGGTAGTCATACTGAAGAAGCTGAAATCTGAGGCAAGGAGGTGCTCTAAAGGCTCTTAATGCTAAAGAATTTGGCCTTTTTACCTATGTGGTCTACTTTATCAACATTGAGAAGGTAAATCTTTAGGAGGACTGGGGGAAGAGAGAGGGACATGATTGTGTTAGTAAAATGAAAGTGGAGTGCAGAAGTCCCCCATTCGGATGACGAAACATTACATGGATTTAAAAACTGAGCTTGTCTGCTCTTCATATACAAAGGTTTATGTCCATTTTCAGTAATGTGTGTTTGCCTGGAGTTGACGTGAGCTGCTGACAACTGTGCGCCAGTTGGTGTAATGGGAATTACATGTTCAAGAAAATGCAAGAGTTTGTGGAAATGCTCTGAAACAAGACTCTAACACTTAATAAAAAAAATAAAAAATAAATAAAATAAATTAGAAAAAAAGTTTTGCTGTGGGGACCCTTTTATTCCTCTTTCTGTGTGTGCACAGCCCTAGGACTTCTGTGGCAACAGCCAGGTCCTGCTGCAGTCTCTGAACTATTAGGTAGCAACAGGGAAGCTCATCAGTGAAGGCACATAACCTTTCACAGCACTGGGGTCTAGAAAATGGATTTAAGCTTTATAAATGATAAAAATGACCACTATATCCAGGGTTGCTATCAGATCTACTTTAAAAGCTCTTTTTTTTCTTTTTCTTTTTTTTTTTTTTTTTTTTTTTTTTTTGCCTTAGCTTTTTCTGAAGAAGGCTGTTATGGACAGAGGTTAGGAGAGAGCTTTTTCTGGAGTGTGGGATGGACTGTGGGACCTCAAATGTCTTTGAGCATCCGCCTTATGGTGGAGAGGTGGTGTGCTTGCCCATAGTTATGGGCCCTCATTTTGGGCTTTCAATTTTATCTTCATTTATTGAGTTAAAGGCTCTGTTATATGCTACTTCCCTTCATGTTGTTTTTGATAGCAAATGCAAATATTAGAAATAATATGAAAATTGTAGAGTTGTATCAGGGAAACAAAATCTGGAAAAATTAAGAGTATGAAAAATATTTGCATTCTGAAACTTTAGTTCACTGTGAGGGTTGTGGTAGATGACTGATGAGCTGCAGAAGAGTCATCAGCTCGAATAGTCATTGCTTGTTGCCATATGTAGAATAGATCAGGTGTTTTACATTTTGTCAGCATTAAATTTTTATTTTTTTTTTCCTTCTAAGAGAACCATCTGAAATTCTGCTGTATCAGAAGGTACATATAGTACTCCATTAGCTTTGAAGTGATGCTATTAAATGGAGCCATGAATTTCACTGTAATGCCTAGCAAGAAAAGCTGTGGAAAAGCTGTAGAATAATATGAAGTAGTGCCATAGTTGAAGCTTAGTTTTGCTGGACTCCTGAACTTGTTAATTTACATGTAGTTACTCTGTTCATAAGAAAGTAATAATAATTTCAGGAAGATAAGACCTTTGGGGATTTTCTACAAAGACTGATCGTCTCCATCAAGGGTTAAACTGTACTGTTCAAACTTTAGTTTTAAGGACCCAGTTTTAAAACTGCAGTGAAAGCACCACTGAAAGATCTCTCTCTCTAGCTTGTTTATTATTATTATTATTATTATTATTATTATTTTTTTTTTTTCTGTGAATCTTTTACTTCTTACTTGCCCTTATGACATTAGGAATTTTAATAGCATCAGTGGCTACCACATCAGTCACAGCAATATGTTTTAGAGCATTCCAGTTTGTGATTAGAAAACCTCTGTTGTCATTGTTTATCAACAGAAAATAAAACTGAAATTGAAACTCCTGTGTGACAATGCCTAACAGCCCTGGTGTTGCCATAGCAAAGGCAACGTTACATAAGCAGCCGCTCAGCAAATAATTCACACAGCCAAATTTTAAGCATAACAAGAACATCCATTTCTAAATTAATGATATCTCAGAAGGGAGCTTTCCTAGATGAGGTGATCTCACTCATTGCCAAAATTAATGTGCTAGTTGGGAAGCTCTTTCAACACTGCCCCTTTACACCTTTATTTTGTTTGAACATATTGTTCTGTTTCTGAAACATCTGTTAGTTTAAATATGGCCTCACAATATGTTTTCTCAAGTGTTTTTTTTTTTTTTTTCTTCCAACAGTTCAGTGAAGTTCTGTATTCTGATCTTATTCAGATTTATTTGCCTGTTGCTGTATTAAACCAAGCAATTTACAAATACTTTTTCTGGTTAAAGGCTGTCAAGCAAGGCCGTGATATAAACCAGATCATTTCTCAAATGAGAGTTTTGAAATATGTATACATACGTATTTTTAGAATCATTGGAAGTAGTCTTCTAGTGCTCTGATAATAATGAAAGAGGCAGTTTTATTTTCTAAAACCCAGACTGGCAAAGGATCTGTTCTTCCCGACTGATCCTGCAAAGTGTCAGCTAACCATTTAATCTCAGTAAAGTTACTGTAGCATTTGATTGTACTGCATTTCTCAGAGTCAGGTAGTAGTATTTGTTACTGATTTCCAAAGGAATAGGACAAAGCTGTTTCCTGAGAAAATTCTTCCTGTATAGGCTTGCATTCAGGGTTTTGCTACTAAGAGAAAGAGGAAGCCTTTTCCTCAGGCTCCCATTCTATGTGGCTTCTGTTTCTTTTTCAAGAGGTTAGTATTTCCTAATTAAATCATAGGATAACCGGAATGGTGGTCATCTGCAGCAAGCACCCTTAGCAGGATAGCTTTAGATTCCTTGATCCAAATAAAACAAATTTGTACTACTGTCACACTTATTGCTTAAATAATTCATTTAATGAAACATTTAAACATTCAGTTTAGAAGCTGAATGGTTATCGAAACAACTGCTGTTGGGTATGGACTCCCATATATGTTACTGAACAATTCAAATTCTGGAATGTCTGTTTTGTGAAACTATGAATACCATATTTTATTCATTCTAGTCTTCCAGCTTTTCAAATGCATCTTTTTTTTTTTTTTTTTTTTTTTTTTCTAAAAAGGTGAAGAAGTATGGAGATGGAGTTCAGTTTTATTTCAGAAAAATTGGGGTTGGGGGGGTTAATATTTGACCCTTGTTATAATCAAAATACAGAGGAAAGGAACTGCCATATGAACATCCTTGCAGCACTGAGCAGGGTACTTCATTTCTTATTGTGGGACAGTTGGACATAACAGGGTGCTTGCTCTTAAATTTAAGATAACCTCCTCTCCTGGAGCAGCATCTGCTGCTTCTGACAGTATTCCTGCAAGTGAAGTGTTGGAAGACACAGCTCCATCAATCTGTGGCACCAAGGTTGAGCATCATTAATACATACATTTCTCCCTCATTGTATATGTGAGTTAGAAGTGATAGAAGATAACAGGTAGATGAAGTGACTTTTTTTTTTTTTTTTCTCCTTTATGTTTCCAGTGCAGGGATCTCTCAAGTCATTTTAAAGCACTAGAGGCTTGAAAATCTAGTAATTTTTGTTGTTGTTGTTGTTTTGTTTGTTTGTTTGTTGTTTTGTTTTGTTTTCTTTTTTTCTTTTGTTTTCTTTTTTTTTTTCTTTTTTTCTGCCTATCAGCCAAATATTGTCATCTCTGAGAAAATAGCTGTGGATGTGATCTTTTAGGGTATTTGGCTTTTTTTTTTTTTTTTTTTTTTTTTTAAGTAGAAATTTAGGGCACTTGATAGCTCAGATGAAGTGCCTAGAACAGTAATTTCAAAGTGTTTGGCCTTACATGATTAACATCTGCTACAGTGCCATATGGTAGGAATTTCCAAGTAAACTGTTAATTAATATACGAGTGTACCAGAGTAAGCCATAATTAAACTACATTCAACTGAAGTGTATTATTTTAATATAGTGGGATGCAAAGTGCTGTACCTCTGTATTATACCTTTTCTATTGTGTGAAAAAGAGGGCAAAAACTTGATGAGAATGAACTGAGCCTTTAAATTAAAGGTTCAAGTGCTTTTTTTTTTTTTTTTTTTTTTTTTTTTTTAATAATACACAGTTTAAGACTTGCATCAAACATCCACTGATTTAAGTGGAACAGGGTCTTCCTCTTGGTAATGATGAATTTGAGATTGCTAATGCTGTGGCGACTCCTCTGCTAGGATTTTACAGGTGTTTGGACTCTAACACATGGGGACCCTGTGCTTTCATCTGGTGAAGCCAGTATGTTAAAAGTGGCAGTATGTGCTGTGCGGGTAGTCAGTGGATGTACAGCTGAGCTGTGCAAGCATGTGAGTGAGCCATGTTCATATCACTTTAGATATCAAGCCTGCAGGCTCTTATGAATTCCAGAAATGGCCGAAAACATGTATATTTTTTCCGTTCTTTTAAAAAGGTACAGACCTGATTGCTGGGTGACACTGACTGAGTCATGCCTATGCCACATGGGATAGTACCTCTTGTGGGACAAAATCATCCTGTTTGAGCTGGCCAAAATGATCTGGAGAAGTGTTGGGTGGGAGCTAAGGATGGACACGAGCAGGGACTCGTTGGCCCTCTTCTGTAGAGCAGGATGTACATACTGCTGCTGAGGAGCTGGTCACCTCTTGCTTCCCTCAGAGGATGGTTGTTGGTCCTATAGAAGTTTATAACTGTTTTTGTTAAAGTGTAGAAATTATTTTTAGTTTGGCCAGATCCACCAGTTGCCAATAGCTACAGTTATAAATGACCTATTTTAAAATAGACTCTTCTTCTCTGGCCTCGCTTCTTTTTCTCTTCCTTCTCTCCTGATAAACTTCATGTCAGTAGGAAAGTAAAGAAAATCTTCCTCTGCATAATGAGGCCAGGTAAATATAGGCAGGACATTTCTATATTGAGTAATTCACTAGATGGTATTATTTCCTCTGAATCAAGGCTGAAACCTTTCCTGGGGGAATCGAGTTCTTAGCGTTTTTTAGTGAGATTTGAACCTAAAGTCTTGACCAGGAGTGGTTCCTGAAGGTCCACTGGCATTCTTCATTATAGTGGGGTATTTAAGTCTAGAGCCCTAATTAAATTCCATTTTAATAATTGAAATCTTTGTAACTGGATCCCCCTCACTGGTATTCATGACTGACTTGTGTCTTCCTTACTTTCTTTAATCGCTTTGTGGTTTTGCTGGGTGCTTTCACACAGGTGATATTTTGACTAGATGCTGTAAGATCTGCAAGGCTCAATGCAATTCTTGTCCTTGTTTTGTTTCAGGTTTTCAGGAAACTGTAGTGGAATGACCTGTTGAATGAGATGTAGAAGTTTTTCTCAGAAAAATACTAACTTAAATTGTATACGATCAACTATTGTGAATATAAATTTGTCCTGCATGTGTAAACCTTATTTAAAACAATCAAACAAAAAATAGCAATTTTCTTCTTACTTTTGTCTTATTAAAGCGAAACTGAATTGTGGGATGAAATACCAAAAAATACTTTACTGAGCATACAGCTCTGGTTGATTTCTAGCTGACTTGTTTAGTGTTCCTTTATTGTCATGGACAGAACCATAAGATCTTTGTCTACATTTCTCTGTAGAGATCTAGTATGACTCTTTTTGGTAGACTTTGTTTTATTAGAGCCAATCTAATCTTAAAAATAAAAATGCTAGAGTGTTTTTATTTTTGTAGTCTGCTTGTACTTGTTTCTAAAACTTTCTGTATGTGCACTGTGATGAAGTGGTGATAACTGCTTTTCAGAGAGGTGCTTATTGCCTTTTTTTCAAATATTTTGGCCTCACTGTTAGTTTAACCTCAGATGTGGAGGCTTATTGTTTCTTAAAATTCTCTTTATGTCTTTTAGTATAGTGTTGAATGTTGTGTCCCATAAGTCCTCTTGAAAATATCTGTGGTTGGTAATTTCACTGCTGGGTACTGGGCTTTAAATTGGATGTAATTTTCATTACTTTAGCCATTATTTCATTGTATGTTTTAAACCGTATGGATCTTAGCTGTTTAATGCAGTCTGTGGTCAGAAGCCTATTTCTGGAGCCCTGATAATTGAGTCCAAGAGCACAATGCAGTGTGAATAATTTGTCATGCTCTGTATGTGGATTTGAGAAAGGTTCAGCCTGGTAGAATAATCATTACACATAAGAAATTTCCATATAAGTGTCAATCTGAGTGTTTGAAGGGAGGAGTACCATTTATCATCAGCAATATAAGAGAGTTAGGTGTATGACAGTACTCTTTAAGAGAGAGAGGGAAAAAAAAAAAAAGAAAGAAAGAAAAAAAGAAAAATAAAAGCTATTTTTTTTTAACAGGGCTTTTTACTTCATAGCCTTCAAAGTATTGTTTTAAATATCTGCTCTAGCAAATTACATTGCTAGCATAGCATTTGAATGCCTGTGTGTGTTATGAGGCTACCCTCAGCAGCTAAAGAAAGCAAAACAGTGCATATGCAATTTTTAAACTTGTGTACTCCTGATTAGTGTTTCTTATTTTTTTTTTTGTTTTGTTTTGTTTTGTTGTAAATAATGGATTTGGTGTCCTGATAACTATCTTGGCTTGAAGACAGCTGAAGAGTCATAGCAAAGCTAATGAAGGTGTACTATCTGTTTCCTTAAAGGAAATGTCAGCACTTGAAAGTGGTTTTTACAAGCTCAGCCATCCAAGGCCTTGGGAAAGACAAAAATCACTTTTTTACAAAATTATACCCCATGTACTATTCAGTAGATGAATAAAAGATACAATTTGTTGTGGAAGGCTAAAGGCAGGTTCTTTTCAGTAACTGAAAGTTTTCAAAGTTTAAAGGCAGCTCACTGATTTTTTTGCTTGTTCTCTTTTGGTCAATAAACCCCTTTTCAGTCACTTATTTGGACATAGGTTACTTTATCTCCTTCATTGTAACCTGTTGTCCTTCAGATCCCTCTAGGTCACACTGAACTATTCAGTTATAAACAGGAGGTAAGTAGTGCTAATGAGACAGGGATGAGTAAACCTGAACAGACTGGACAATTAGTTACTGCCTCTGGTGCTGTTATCTGATCATGGGATTTTATCTGTGTTCCTAAGATGATGCCTTCTGAAGGAAGGTGTGGTGGTACACTCTAGGTGGCTGCCTGGGCATCTGAATGCAAGGGGTTGTGGAACAGGAACTTGAGTTTGCAAGATACATTGTCCTGAATAATTTTCATCGATGCAGATCAGTGCAAACTGCTGTTCAGGACTGTGAGTGCTGCTTGTGTAATAGAATAACTGAAAATGTAACTTCAGTGGGTGGAGTTCCTTCAAAACAAACAAACAAAAATTAACTGAGAACTTGCCTTCTAACTGAAAAGAAGGTAAAGCAGAATAAAAATAAAATAAAATTCTGCCCAGACACTTATAAGAAAAAAAATAAAAATAAAAGAGCCTCACCTTAGAAAATGTTTATTTTTCAGGTGATAATATATCACAGGCTGTGGTGAGAGTGGTGACATGGTAGATCCAAAGAAAAAATGAATGTGCTCATAATTCTTCAATTGCATATATATGAAATTAATTCAACTAACATGTAGAATTAAATAACAGCTAGGAATTGTAATGTTGTCTTGTCATTTCATTATATTTCTTCACTTTGTATATGTTCAGTAATGTGGTCTATCTTTTACAAGGTAATTGACTTAAAAGCAGACAGTTCTATTTATCCTAAAAATTAAAACTGTTAATCCTAAACCTGTACCCCCTCTCTTTTGTTGTCCTAAAGTACTGGAAGCAGTTTTTTACAGATTCTTTCTTGATGTAAATTTTTATTTTTTTTTTTATTTTTATTTTTTAAAAGACTTAACAATAAAGTAATTAAAATGAGACTTGGCCTCTGAAGGGAAAAATTAATGCATCAGGATTTAGTTAAAATTAGTAATAAAATTATTTGTAAAATTACAAATCTATCTAACTTACTTCTCTTTTAATAGATGGAAGGAATCTTTTGAAGTATTAAGGTAGTTCACAAATTTGTGGCTCAATTTTTTTGAGTTCAAAACATTTCAGTAATGTACAATGTCATAGGCTGCATTTCCTGGAAAGAAAATGGCTTCCAGATTACAGTAATCTAAAAATGAGTAAATAAATAGAAAGAGCCTATAAGTGTTATGATTAGGTATTCAGGTCTTAAGAGGTCATTTGTTTCTGTTTATGCTGTTAACTATTTTAGGATTTTTTGTCCCTGTGAAAGAGCACAAATCGATTAAAAATCAGCCTTCAGTGTTGAGAGAAATAAATATATGTGGATCATCTAGAAAAATACACCCTTCTTTTGTTTAATCAAACACCATCAGAACAATTGACTTGAATGAACTTCTGATGAGTATTTAAATGTAATGCGTATAAAGTTATCATCATATAAAAGATGGGAAGTAAACTAGACAGGAGTTCAAAGAGGTCAGATAAGACCAGCTATAAAGAGTTATCTGGCTGGTTTAACTATTTTTTTCCTCCTTCTTTTAATGAATTTTTTTTTGCTGTGGCTTAAGTGACTTTGTTTAAGTTTGCTCTCTGCTCTCTAATCCAATTGCCTTGTTTAATCAAATGATTTTTTTTGTTGTTTTGAATTTTGGCTTTTATTTTTAGCATTAAATGTGCATATGTAATTAGGATATGTATTAAAGATCAGATTCTTACAATGGGATGTGTGCCAGCTTTTGAAATGAAGTCATGCTTGTCGGGAGATAGTAAATAATAAGCTTAGTAGGGTTTAAAAGATGTGTCTTGCAAAATATTAGCCCCTGTAATGAGCACAAAGTGACAACAGCACATAAACATCAGTATTTTTCTCCAATGGATCTGTCTGAATATGAGTTTTCTTAATTTGAATTAAATTTTCTTTTGCCAGCTTAATGAAACAAGAAAGAAGGGATGTTTGTCTTTTTAGAAACCACAACTTCCCATGCCACAACAATGACTTGTTTTGAACTGAAGGGGAACAATCCAACATTCATACAGCATCTTGTAATCTTTGTTCACTAGACCACATTAAAATAAGAAACTGCTGTACAGCGAGTCCCTGTTTAGCTGCAAGGGGGAGTCATGGATTCCTAGTTTCACTTTTGGGACTCTTCATATTTTGTTTTTCATTTTATTTAGCATCGTTTCATAGTCCTGTGAAAAGGGGATGGAAGTGTAAGGTTCCCCATGCTCTTAAACATCTTGAGCGCTATGGCATGTGAGCACCAAGGTGTGTATATGCATGTGAGTACACGTGGTGCTGGTGTACAGGTTATCAAGGGTGGCACTGGCCAGAAGGGGATCTGGAGACAAGGATGGATCTGTCTCCATGCTAATTCTATCAGCCAAAAGTATGCAATCATAAGAGTTAGGTTTTTTTTTGTTTGTTTGTTTGTTTTTTATGACTGCAGTTTTAAATTCAGGCATTTAATTTCTGTCTTTAAGTGCATGAATCTTTCCATAGTTCAAGGCAAAGTAACTCCTCTGCTCGTAATCTGGGCAGTTGTGTTTCTAATGTGTTCCCTGACACCTGTGGGAGAAGGGGAGATGGTGTAGTCCTTCTTTGTGGGTGCGCTTCTAACCCAAAGAAGGGAGAAACTGGTAATAGTACATTGGGGCATTGTATGACAGAGAAAGTGGAGTAATTTAAATGTAGAGGAGGAAAAAAAGGGCACAGAGCACACTTTCTCAATCATTTTGCCTTTATGTTAATTATTTTCTCATTTTTTTTAAGTTATGTTCATAACTTTTTATTTATACATGCAGGTGTAGTGGGTTTACGTGGCAAGGTTTTGGTAGGAGGGGGGCCATAGGGGTGGCTTCTGTGAGAAGGATCTAGAAGCTGCCCCATGTTTGGTAAGGGCCCCACTGCTGACCAGAGCTGAGCCAATAAGCGATGTTGTTTTGCGCCTCTGTGAGAGCATATTTAAGACAGGGAAAAAAACCGCTGCGCCACTCAGCAGCTGGGAGGGTGAGAGGAGTGAGAAACAGCCTTGCAGGCGCCAAGGTCAGTGAAGAAGGAGGGGGAGAGGTGGTCCAGGCGCCGGAGCAGAAGTCCCCTGCGGCCTGTGGTGAGGACCATGGTGAAGCAGGATGTCCCCCTGCAGCCCATGGAGTACCACGGTGGAGCAGGGTTCCACGCTGCAGCCCGTGGAGGAGACCACGGTGGAGCCTGTGCCCCGAAGGAGACTGCGGCCTGTGGAAGACCCCTGCCGGAGTAGATTCCGGGCCGGACCTGCAGCCCGTGGAGAGGAGACCACGCAGCAGTAGGTGACCCGGCAGGAGCTGCTGCCTGTGGGGGACCCAGGCTGGAGCAGTTTGCTCCTGAGGGATGGACCCCGTGGTACAGACCCATATCTGGAGCAGTTCTTGAAGAGCTGCTGCCTGTGGACAGCCCACGCTGGATCAGTTCAGCAAGGACTGCATCCTGTGGGTGGGACCCCACAGCACAGGGGACAAGAGTGACCGAGAAGGAGCGGCAGAGAAGTGCTGTAGACTGACCATAACCCCCCTTCCCCTGTTCCCCTGCGCCGCTCGGGGGGAGGAGGTGGAAGAGGGTGGATGGGGGAAAGGTGCTTTTCGTTTCTTTTCTTTGTTTCTCACTTCTCTAGCTTGTTAGTAATAAGCAATAAATCTTACTTTCTCTCTATGCTGAGTCTGTTTTGCCCGTCACGATAATTATTGCGCGATCTCCTAGTCCTTATCTCAACCCTTGAGCCCCTTTCATCGTATTTTCTCCTCACTCCTCTTTGAGGAGGGGGAGTGAGAGAGCGGTTGTGGTGGAACTCGGCTGCCCACCCAAGTAAAACCATCACAGCAGGTTTTTTTTTTTTTTTTTTTTCTTTTTTTAAGTATTTGCTCTGGGAGATGTGGTATGAAATGGAACCATGGAAGAGAGAACTGCCTGCTCTAATGGGCAAATATTTCATGTAGATTAATGAAAGAAAAACAAAATCAGGTGATGGAGAAAATGTTATCTATTTAGTAACATGGGTATGTTTACCAAGGAACCAAACCTCTAGTATCTGGTGCTGAAATTAAGTAGCCATTATACAAAGTAACAGAATATTGCTGCGGTATCCAGGTCTTAGATGCACCTTTTTTTTTAAAAAAAAAAAAAAAAAAAAAAAAGTTTTTAGCTAACACGTAAAACTTATGTATTCAGTACTGGAAAGCCTTAAAAATCCTACACTGCCTTTTGTAAGAAACCGTTGTCTCAACTGCCTGTCTCAACCAAATCAGAGAAAATGGTTTGTTATACCACAGTGGGTTTTTTTTTTTTGTTTGTTTGTTTTTCCCCACTATTTTTTCCCCATGTGCTGCTACCTTCTGCACTGTTTGCATTTCTTAGGCATTAGCGGTATTTCAGTGGCAGGTAAAGAGGTTGCTCATCACCCACGGTACTGCAGGTCCTCTGGGTCCTCCTCATTACAGGGGAGGGAGGAGGTTAAATGCATTGTGTGATCTCTACTTTAAGTGAACTAAAGCATTTCTAACTGACTGGCTTATTTTTTTTAATGAAAGAAATTTGTCTTGTAACAGCTTTATATGCCCAGCTAATTAAAACCACTCCATTATATTGCTCTCTATATTTCCTGTTTGGTAGGCAGAAAGTGTTTGCTCTTTGACAGATTCATTTCTTGCTGGTGTTGGTTTTGTAGAACAGCACTGTCTTGGACTTCTATGACTTAGAAATAATAAGGCATTAAGGCATTTTATGTATTTGAAAATACAAAGATTTGTTGATCATTAATACAGAAACATGTTTGGTCTTGTTTAGCACCATAAGATACAATTTGTTCACCATGTATAAATGCCTCAACATTATGGCAAGACTAAGTTGAGGGATGTTTAGTTTGATAAATTTGGCTTGGGAATGTGTTTTAAATAAAAAAAAAAAAAATCATTACAACACATGGTATGCCTTTGCTAGCAACCTTTTTAAAAGCTGTCAGGCAGGAAAAATGCCTTGTTTTAGTGAAGAGGTGGAATTGTCTGTACTTAGGCACTTAGTTTTGGTTGATACCCTTCAAATTATGTGAAGACTTGTATATTTTTCCAGTGGTCTTGTTGCCGTGCTTTGTCTTCTCTACAGATCTGAGCATGCACATGGGGGATATGAAAGCTTCCACACCACCTGTCACTCCTGATCTGAGATCTGGAGGCTTGAGGAACTGCACCCAGCCGGAGAGCCGGATTGGCTGTAGAGATGGAGCCACCTACTAAACAAATCAATTGTAGCCTGCTTTTCCTTCTATTTTTTCCTTGTGCCAAAAGCTCTGGGATAGTCTGAGGATTAACAACCCCAGTACCTTTTGTCCCAGCTGTCAAGCAGTCCCTTGACAAATTCTTTGGTGATAATGTTGGTGCAGATTCTGTAGAATGGTGAAAAAGGGGAAAAAAAAAAAGTTTTTATTCATTGCTAAAAATTTCACAAATTAGATTTCTATGTAGTTTATTGCTGCTGATCCAGTTGACCAAGTCAGCTGGATTCTTTTTGCAAGTACAGCAGTTTTAAAAATGAAAACCAACTACACAATGCAACATCCCCTCACTTTCCAACAGGGAGGGGCTGGGGAGGGGCTTGAGTAGACACCTTCGTACCTGAGTAGAGTCTCCCTTTGCACCAAGGACACCACAGTCTGAATGGCACAACAGACAAAGTGAAGTGAATAGGGGCCCAGGTTATTTGGAGGGAGAGATCTAGCAGCCAAATGATAATTGTGCATGCTTGTGGCCAAGCAGTAGAAGCCATCACAGTTTGCCATCTGCTTCACTGTTATTCTTCTGACTGAACATAGAATGGGAGAGAGTTTGTAATTCATAATGTGGTATTCTGGGATAGGCTTGGTGCAAGAAACCAACTGGATGGAGGCCAATTGTCTTAGGCTCTGTAGAACATAAGCCTTTGGAGCCTAGCTTGTTATACATGGAAAGGGAGAGGAAATATATGAAAAGGACAAAGAAGAGTAATGCAAGTTTTTGTTTTTTATAGATTATATGATTAAATTATTTTTGAGCAATAGAAAACCCTTTGGTGTAAAACTCCTGTCTGCTATAAACTATAGGTACACTTTGATCTGGTATAATGCTTATCATTTTTACAGTGATAAGCAAGACGCTAAAAAATAAATTTGTGCTGAAGAAACCTAAACAAATGCACCATCAAGATCTATATCAGAAGCTTCTTGAAGCTTTCTGAGAAATATCAGTGCTTTGACAAAAGTACTAATATGCTGTGTTACTGTGGATAGGAGCTGGATTTACTTCCCATTCCTTACAAGGGCAGATGGGGTTTCAACGCATATTGTTCAGTAAGTTATGAATTATGAGTCAGGTCATAATAGGACTGTAATGAACAGTGTTCTACAGATAAGGTAAATAGATCATTTGTTAAATATGTGCTAAAACAAGTTCAAAATATCAGTTGGAGTCCTGAAGAATACTCATTATTAATAAAAGCATAGTAAATGTTAACATTCGTGTAAACTCTAGCTTTTCTTTTCACCAGAATTTGCGATGGCTTTTAAAGGATTGTTTTCAAGGATATTTACTGACATTCTCAAGAAAAAAAAATAAAATGTCATCATCTTACAGCTGGAGACTAAGCCTCTTCTGTTTTAAAGTTTACATAAAAGAAATGATATTAAAATGTCAAGGAAAAGAAGCCAACCCACTCTAACATAAAAATAAGAGAAAAAAGAAGTAATTAATGTAATGTGTATTAAATATACTATGCACCATATATATATATATTTTGTAATGGTAACATATGAAAAATGCTTATGGCATTTTGCCATGATCTCGATAGAAGGTCTTTCCTGACTCTTGTTTTGGCACATGGCAGCATGGTCGTGCATTGGCTTGTGTGGGCAGTTAGCAGATGTGCAGCAAGTTAATGCTGGCGGCTCTGTGGTCTGAAGCATCTCTTACATTAGCCCTGTGCCTTCCTGCGGCATTAATGGGTCATTCATGTGCACACCAGAGGTGACATTACCTGGCTTTTGAGAGAGGTCTGAGTCTAGAAAAAGCATGTGGTGTGGTAAACTCACACTAACAAAGAAATCTCTCTCGGGTTGGGTTATCTGTAGAAGGCAAGGGGGGGCTAATATTGTCTTTTTAATTAGATTTGTTAAGTTGGCAGCTGCCTGTGGACTGAAGTATGGGCTGTGTGGAGCAGAGGGAGGTCAGAAAGCCTCCTCTGTGGGTAGGCAGGCTGAAGGAAGTGCCTGTGAAGTCTTACGCAGCTGTCACGTAATGAGTAATGCTGTGTGGCCTGAGCTTCTGCTACCAGCCCTGTAAGGCTCTGTTTCTGACTCCAGCAAAACAAAAAAAAGTCAAGTGCATTAGTTGCTTTACAGTGTAGCAAGGAACTTTGTAACAGTTGATGGTTTTGTCATGTTTTAAATACTCATTAGCACTTAAGATTAGCTATTAAAGGACATGAAACATTTAATCACCATGTCTTTTCTTATTAGCAGTAGTCACTAGTGCAAAGCTTGTTTAAAATAATTGTAATTAAGTAGGAAAAAAAAAAAAACAACAAACAAACAAAAAAAACCTGCCATTTAACTGTTTTACTTGGATTGCTGCAATTTCAAGTGTTTGGATTACTGGCCCAAGCATGCTACATTTTCTTCTCCATTAAATAATATTTTAAAACCCTTAAAATCTCAAAGTAGCAATAAAATAATCCTAAGTGTCAAGGAAAAGTCTGGAAGTTCCACTTACCACCTCTAAATGTTTAGGCATTTTTAGTGTTTAGTGCAAAGGTGAATAATTTTACTCACAACTGAAATTAATGGTTTCTCATTTTCTAAAGGTCTGCTATTTCATTAAATACTATAAGTATGATACAAGAGCTGTACATTTGTGGAATTGCTTCTTCTTCCCTGGTAGTAGTTAGAGACTTAAAGCTGTTTGGAGTAGACTGTTGACTGACTTGAACAAGATCTCTCAATTATAAATTTAAGGAAGATTTATCAGCCTTAGACCTCCTCAAAATACTGAAACACAGCCTTTGCTTGTGTTTTCAGCCAGATACACAAAAAAAAATCCAAAGAACAATAAAATAGCTAATACTGTTGGGGGTCTGTAATTGTAGGACCTTTTTTCTTAGATAGAGATCTAATCCCTTGCACAAAATGGGCATCTAATCAAAATAATTTTTGTGTCACTCTATTCTAAAAATACAAAATGTGTAAAGGATTCAAATAAAACACTCAGATTTAATGGCATATTCTGGGGAACTCTGAATGGAAAATATTAGTGAAACTTTGCTAGTCAACCTGTAGCCTTCCATGTGCTATTGCAAAGACCTGCTAAATTACGAAGACCTGCTTCAAGCTGTGGTGGGTGAAGTCTTCATGGCAATCTCAGGCTCTGGGGATTTCTGCTAGTATTGCCGATAATGAGCACACTGACAGCTCTGTACCTGTGGAAATGCCTTGGATGAAATACTGAGCGAAAGACAGAAGAAAGGAGGCATGGATGCTAGCAGCTTATCCCTCAGCCTGGTAGGGGAAGCATGGGGAAGCTCAGGTGCTGGGTACACAATGGGGACAGCCCCACTGAAGTCTTCCCCAGCTGGAAGCAGTGTGGTGAAGGGCCCCAAGCACCCAGTCTGCAAGACATGGCTGGGGAAGGTGTTGTCTGGGAACAGCAGTGTGCTAGCACAGGGGAATTAAGGATGAGAGAGAGGTGACTTTTGTGCTTTAATGAGGGCTCTTGTTCCCCCTTGCACCGATGAAGTCAGGACCGAGATGAGACACACTTCTTTCTCCTTGCCTCAGCCACCTGTGGAGAAAGGCAGTGGACCCCAGGGGTTGAGTGCTGCTTTTAAAGGTCCTGGGAAAAATAGACACAGGAAAATAGACTTTTGCTTCCTACAAATGCTGAAAAGTAAAGTTTTCTTTGAGAAGTAACCTCAGGAAACCTGACCAGGAAAAACAATACCTTATTTTGTTATTCCTGCATGCTGATGGAATAATTTTTTCTGCTTCATTTAGAGGATGCTGAATGATGAGAGATTTGTTTGCAGAAGAAAATCTTCTACTCCATGCTAGAGCTTAGCTTCTTTTGTACAGCGAAGAAAAAGCAGCTTCTGCAGGCCTGGCTGAAGTGCAACCTTGGTGCTAGGCAGTGGGGAAGGAAAAATTGAACAGTAAGATACAAATAAAAAAGGTCAGCTAGATCTAAATAGAGTGGAGGGGGCTTGACAAAACAAAACAAAATTTTATTGAAAAAGAGAAAAATAGTATGTGCCTCCTAAAATCCTAAAAAGATTTCTAAACATTTTTTTTCTAAAAAAAATCTTTCAGAATCCTAAAAAATATATTTGTTCTTGGCAAAGTATCTGAAGGTCTCAGAAACCTTTCAGATTCTACAAGCATCTCATGGGTAGATATCTGGGACCCTCTTTGTCTGTTGAAAATTCACTGTAGGATTTGGGCTAGAAAGCTTCTTCCTGTGGGTAGCATGTTAGATCTTGGAGTTCTGTGCAGAGATTAACTCCTTGAAATTTAATTACCAGCTATTGCATATTGCATGTTCAAAGCACTAGCTGATATTATTTGTTGTTGGTTTTTGTTTGTTTGTTTTGTTTTTGTTTGTTTTTTTTACTGTATAACATGGAAAATCATTAGATGAAATTCAAAAATAATGGGAACTGAGTTATTCTACCAACATTAAATAATTTCTGGATAAATACCAAAGTAATAAAAGACATCAATAGGTCTTTAGGCCTTATGGTTGTATAAAGCTCTGTTAGAATTAATTTTGGAACATGTTCATATATGTAGTGCTAGGTAATACTGTGTGTATGAAAGAAAAGCTTTTTTTTTTAAATCTCCAAATGGTGACAGTTTTTGACATTTTCACATTATTCTAATGTAATTACTTTAACTTCTGAGAGACACTGCATGCTTAGGTTTGAGGTTTCCATAATATCAATTAAACTATTTAGTCTCTGCCTACTAACAGGAGAATGGACATAAGTAACTCTGCAGCTTTCCAGTAGAATTAGAGCTTCATTGCTTAGCAGATGTGCAAACTCACACATACATGAAGCACTAGAGTGAGCTGCTCTAATATCTGTAGTATTCACATGCTTGAAGTTAAAATTGTGCACAGTCTCAGAAATGAGGCCCATATTTGTGAACTACAGTATAGCTCAGAAATATACCGTGGAAATCTTACTCTGGGGATTTTCTGAATTTGACTTTTCTATTTTCACAGTGCAAATATTGCATTCTTGATAATATCTAGCATTCAGTTGAAGTATAGTTAGTCCTTAGTTACTCTATTGATTGTGGTATGTTTCTGGGTTGCCAATAGCTGTGAAAATAGTATAATGATGAATAGTCTGCAAAAGTACTCTTATACTGACACCGTTCATCTCTTTTATCTGGGATAAAAAGTTGACTTTCTCAGAAGCTAAGAAAGGCAATTTCTGTTTTTTATGTCTGTGCATTCAGAAATTTGTTCTAGTTGTAATAATAATAATAAAAAGTTTTTAAATAGTTACTTTCTTATTGTTTTTCTTTGATTGCTTTTATTTGTTTTTAAAAGTATGAACATTCAGGGTGCTTCCCCCCCCCCCCCAAGATGGGCATAGGCCTTCTTGAGATGGTTTAGAAAGCACTGCTGCTACCAGCTTTCTTAAGTATAAATTTAAACCTGCTAGTTTACTTTGTAAAATTCTTTCAAAAATGTTAGTATCTACAGATTTAAGTTTGACTAGTGAAAGCCTATAATCCTCTGTGTCCAAATTAGCCTTCTTCATCCTGTGTGCAAAAAGGAAGGGAGAGACGTTTTGGAATGGAGTTCAACAGCATCAGGCCAAACACTGAGAGATTGTTTGCACAGCTGTGTCTAAGCAGGGACCAAACTGTTAAACAACCTAGTGGGGGGAAAATGAATAGAAACTCCTGTTGGCCAGAGCACTGAATTTCCTGGACAGTGCTCAGGATGTTATGAAGTCATTGCACATGCTGGGTCAAAGCTTTTACCCATATTTTCCCCTTGCACTTGGGAATAGCTCCTGTTTTGCTTTTTCATAATTATATAATTGGGTTCAAGCATCTAAACAAAATTCTGTATTGACGAATGATACACTGTAGTGTACTTACCTATAACTTCAATTAGGGGACCTTTCCCTGCTAGTGAGCTGCTTCACTGATTTGAGAGGAGACTGTGTCTGTGTATCTGTCTTGCTTCCTTGCAAATTGTAGATTATGAAACTGGACTACTGAGCAATAATTTAATCAGTGGCATCAGAAGAGTATTAAGCTCCATTAAACATTGGGTCACCATCAATGTCAGATGGGTATTAAATTATGGCTTGCAAATTAACAATACTCATCCAAAAGGCGGTGCTTAGGTTCTTGGCAAGCATGTAACAGTTTATTATGGAACAGATGCTTCAGAGCTTAACATATGACTGAAGTGTCAAGTTGTGTCAGAGAAGATGGGCCCAACGCTAATGCAGTACTCAGACTTTGAGGGACACATGTTAAGGAATCACTCTCTACCTGAACAACATTGGTTAAAAGAGTTTCATTAACAGGATCTCCTGTTGAACGCTTGGAAGTCAAAGCATGGCTCAACTGCCAAGAACTGGCTTATGATGTGAACAGGTCATAATAAAATCTCTTTGCAAATGGTGGAGATGCAGCTGTCCTCCTGAAACAGAGGGAGGATCCCTGCAGGCTGCTCAAAGCTTGAATTTTTATGTAAAAGAAACATCGATTTCAGTATTTAGCTGGGACCCCACAATATTGCCAGCCTAATTCTTGGAGGATGACTTTGAAACCCCTGCTACTAGTCATGGATTTTCCAGGTAGCAGTAGTAAGGTAGAAGTAGTAACACTCTCTCCAGGTGGCTTCGATGTTGTTAACAGCAGCTCTCTTGCAGCAGCTAAATCCTCAAGGGTCTTGTCAGTCCTCTCTGTGGCTCCTGCCACTTATGAAAGTGGTGTGCTGCAGGAGACTCTGACCTTGGCTCATGCAAGGGGAAGGAGGAGGGTGAAAAATGGCTCCTAGAATAATATTGTTTTTCTCACTTACTGTGTAGCTGCAAAGAGAATAAGGAGGAGATGAGGAGGAGAGGGAGAAGGTTGGGCTGGTAATGTAACAGATGTGCTGAGGAAAATTTTTTTTCTGGTGGTGGCACTGGGAAAAGAAGAAACGAGAGTTGTTTTGATACAGGCAAAAAATACCTGGTCTTTATGTAGCCTCTAGCTTGGTGGTAAGACAGATTGTCCTATTGAGAATTCTAACAAGATTTCCCTTCCCTTCTGCTGAAGATGGTGGCTAGTGTTGTTAAGATTTTCTTATTGTTCTGTGATCGCAGGTTGGCCACATGTCCTTCCCAGTAGAGTATTGTGGAAGGGTATTTCAAGCCATGTGGCAGGTTTTCATTTGTTAAGGGTTGCATCACTAGTGCTCAGGAGTTGCCAGCTAAATTCTTGCTGCTGTGCAAAGCTCCCAGTACTTCTGCTCCTGGGGGAGTGGGCTGCAGGTGGGGATGCTCTACCTTCAGATGAAGGAGCCAGGGCAGCTGGGCAGAAGGCCATGGCCTTCAGGGAGGAGTTGAATCATCTGGACCCCAGATGAGGTGCTGGGGCAGTGTGTGTTGTTTAGAAACACTCCAGTGAAGGGATCTGCCTTCTGCCCATAACTCTCAACTTAAAAGTGCTGCCTGAGAAATTGGCATGTCCTAAGTTGTCATGCTGTTATTTTTCTTTTCAAAAGTGGTTTGTCTGAATTTTAATGTGAAGATATTAAAGCTTTAGAAGCCTCTTCCATTTTCCACTTTTCTCTGTATTACAGTCATGAAACTGGCCATTATGCAGAGAACCAGCTCTTTAGCAGTGCAGAACCTGTCATGAGAAGCAGAATGGTACTGTACCTTTATAGATATGAGATTTTTCCAGCCCCTGCCTATCAGTGCTTAACTTCGTGCATGCTTTATTATTAAAGGGCCTGTTATTTATGAAACAGTTCAAGTTAGCAAAAAGATCCTAAAAGAACTGAAGAGTGTTAAGGAATTATTATAGGAGGCTGAAATAATATGTAAACATGAGGGTGCCAGTGCAAGATCAGAATGTAGCTAATAAATACATGTCCAACAGACTACTCAGCATTTGGAAACTATGGTCAAATGGCACACTTGATACCTTAGAACAGGTACGTGGAAATAAATGTATCCTTTGTCTCTCAAAAATGCTTCCCTTTAATTCTCACTGAGGCTCAGAAAGTTTATTTTTAATGAGACCGATTCTGGGGCAGGTAACATGGACAATTGTTTCCTTTATGCTTTAGTGACAAGGAGGAAGGTGTGCAAAGTTAGACAGAATATCTATGATCAAAAGGCTATTAATTTGTTCAGCTTTTATGACTACTTGAAATATCATCTAACCTATATTTCAGGTATACTTTTAAGAGTAAATATGGAATAAGGGATCTCATGCAGCAAAACAAACAAACAAAACCCCAGGGCATATAACAATTTCTTTTAAAGTCTCTGGGGTGAAAACTCTGATTTTTTTTTTTATTATTATTATTATTATTTTTTTTTCTCCAGCCTTAGATTAAGTCTTGATCATTTATTAGCACAATACTTGGTATTTTATTCTGAGTACACTTTCTAGTACTTTTCAATATAAAGTGAACAATGCTTGAATGGGCAGGAGATGCTCAACAAGACCAAGAAGTGTACAACCATTGGCTACATATAGCTAACACGGGAAGCATTTAAACAGCATTCACCTCTTGGTGATATTTTGGAGAAATGGGAGGGGATATTCACAATTGAGACACTTTATCCCATATTGACAAGTATTTAGTTCTTCCAGCTGGGGATGTTGCAAAAGAAAGGATGAAGATCACTCAAAGAAGACCAACGTCAGAATGCATTCAGTGACAAAACTACTTATTTAATAAGCTATGGCAACAATATATCAGAGCATGTGGAACTGCAGTCTCTTTAAACATGTTTTTGGGTTTAGTTTGCCATACATCCCATGTGGCTTGGTGCCAGGCTGTTTGCAAGTATGTCTAAGAAAAATGTGCAAGAGCATCACTTTGTCTTGCATTGCCTTCTGGATGGCTCCACAGAAGTAGGGGTCTAGGAGCCTTTGTTGATGACTCATTTTCTGTGATGCGTCTGGCCTCTTTCTACATTAATTGCTTGGGAGGTTGAGAGTGGTGTGCATCCTACACCTTCCCATCAAAGGTTCTGAATGTTCCCTGCATCAATATCAAAGTGTGGGAGTCTCAATTTTTTTCTTGAGGTTTTCCCAGCATTAGACCTCTACACTGGCTAACTAAAAATGTGTGCTTGTACATTTAGCAGCACTAAACTGCAGTATTTTGCACAAATGTATATATCATGTAACATTAACATTTAATGAAATACCTCATCTTGTCTTTGCATAAATCCTTGAGGACAGAGGTTACATGCCGTTGATTTAGTGCTATGCAGTTAATAGTTAAAAACAAATTGTTATTAATTTCGTGTGATGCATGCACACATTACTTTCCACGTGTACATTCATTTCTCTTTCCTGGGGATATAACATTGATGAGACTTGAAAGAGACTAAAATGTCACTGTAAATAAATTCAGTCTGAAGGATCTAATTCCTGCTTACTGCTTTTTTCTCATGTGAATAAATTGTATGAGCAATTAATGTGTGATTATGCAAAATGAGAAACTAGCAAAAGTGTAACTTATGATGTCACTACAACAGATTTTGGTTGAGTTTTTATGTATTTAAAACTTATGCAAAGCTGATGACATTATTTTAAGTGTAATGCCAAAGAAAATAGAAAACTGACAAATGTATTTTCCCATGATTGAGTTATGTGGGTTGCACTCCCAGTTTGCAGGTTTACAGTTCATATTATAAATTTTACATTATGGTATATGTTATTCTCTTTTAATGAGAGAAAGAGAGTTGGGATGAGCAGGCACTCAAAGCTGTCCTTGCATGTATTTTTATAGAGAGGTTTCTGCTTTGGATATAATTTGTAGCAGGCTGTCTTAGCCAAGAAGCTCAAAGCTGAAATGTTTTTGACTTCTTAACATAGATGGGATTTGTTTATATCAGAAAGTAATGAAGTTGTAAGGCTGTTTGTAAAGTTATTTGTACACATTCTGTCCAGTTACAGGTAATGTCACTAGGATTCTGTCTTAATCCTGAAATCCCTCCTGGGGGAAAGCAGACAGAGCCTCTGTACACTGGATGGTCTTGCTCATGTTGGAAGCCAGATCAAATGCTGAGAGAGGAAGAATAACTTGGAGCATGGATGGAAGCCATCCTGTAAGCATTCCCATTCAAGCCTAGTATCTTATCTACGTCTGCCCTGGAAAGAGGTTGTGTGTCAGCAGGACAAAGCTGAGGCATCGCTTGCATTGCAAAATGAATTGCTTTGCTTTTAGCCAAGCTGCTGTGCTTTATGAAATCCATAGACTGTCTGACAGCATCACCAAATAAATCTTGAAAGCTTATCTAAACTAGTACTGATTTCTGCAATAGTGGAAAGCAGTCTACAGTACTGAGGTAAAGTATAGCTCTGACAACTGTTGTACTATTTCTTCGGGGACATGATGTTCCAGCTTGCTCCAAAAAGATGCACTGTAGCTTAACAAATTCCTGGCAGAAAGGTGGCTTTCATGGTGAAGAACTATAATAAAGGCTGTGGCAGAGCTTATTTGACTATTTTGTGTAATAGCATATATTACCCCTGTGAGGGAGGGAGAAGAGGAGGGCCCTTCTTGTGACAACAACAGTGTGTTTAATGTGGCTGCTCCTGAGCACTCTGTAAAGATGCAAACATGCAAAGGCATTTGAAAGAACAACCAGTACTTATTTACTTACTTGGTTAATGTTGGGGTGTGCTTGGCTTACACAAACATTTTTGACTGTCTTACATGTTATACTTTTATTTTTGCCCTTTAATATATGATTCATTTATATTTTGTGGGGATGTAGGATGCTTACTGAGACATCTAAAGTATTGCTGTAAGGAAGTGATGAATATTAGAAGTATAGCTTTTCCTTTTCTTCCTTAAGGCACTCCTACGCATATCAAAGTATTCGACCAGTGATTTTAAGTTACAGATGTTTCTTTGTCGTGTGGAGGGGGATATACAGCTTTTCTGCCCACAATCCTGAAATCATCCCAAATCTCACACTGTGCTGAATTGTGCGAACTTCTGCTCAAGAAAGCTTCAAGCCTGGGAATTGCATGGGCGTTGCAAGAGTTCACTCGGAGTTTGGAGAGACTTTCAGTCCTGCATGCCTGCTGTAGGCTTGGACACTTGACAGATTTGCACTTCCTATAGTTGTATGTGATTGTGTAAAGCACAGCTGCAAGTAGTCATGGGAGATGGTGAAAAAGCTACGGAAAATTGGACTTTCATATCTCAAGTCCTGAGGGGGCTTTTTAGCCTCACAGTCCCTTTGAGCTGCTGGAGAAGCCAGTACCACACCTATTTAGACAAAGCCTTCTATCCTTGGGGGATGCGGTGGTTGCATTTCAATGCTTGAGGTTATGTTTGGGAATTTGTTAGTTTATTATCCCTGTATGGTGCAGAATTCTTCATTGGGCAGGGGCTGTAAAGTAGCTTTTAGTGAATGGCATTTAGGACCATAATTTTATAATGCTGACTAGAAAAAAAAGCCTATATGCCAGAACAGTTGCAATATATTTTAGTTTGCATGTGATATTTGGAACAGAAATGTGGTACTATGAGGAAGAAGTTAAAGATTGATTGGACCCAAGAAGACTTCCCTTTTTGAGGTTATCTGCAAACTGGAGTACACATAATGAAAGGGGAAGAGAGAGATTGTGTGAGAGTGAAAACTACCAAGTGAAACAGTAGAAATAAAGCTAGCTGTTCAGGGATCTGCCTTTATTAGCTAAACAGCTTGAACTTCGTGAAGAAAAACAAACAAACAAAAAAACAAACAACAACAACAAAAAAAAAAAACAGTTTATCAAGGGTCTTGTGTCAGGGCCATGTCTCCTTGAGATAATGGGATTTCCTCTGTGAAATTTTATGGGAGTATTTCATTTCCTGTTTCTAATTTCATAATATTGATGATGCTTGGATAACTTGTTGGAGAACTTCTGGTTCTGGTACAGTACAGTATTCAAAGAAACAACCTCCCTGTCCTCAGTCAGCCTAGCTCCTCTTTGTTCTGAGTACAAGTGGGATTCCTTCATAAAGAAAAAGAAACATCTGAACTGTAAGAAATCTTTCTTTCTAGTTTATCCCTAGATGCCTCCCAAATTGTACTGAACTTCTAAGTCTGAATTTAAAATCTGTCATTTTATACATTCAATTATGAGGATGAATGCACACTTTCTACCATCCTCATTATGCCTGCCCTGTGCCCCTGCAGTTGGATGTAGTAGTGTTTATCAGGAGCAATGCATGCTTTCCTTTGATTAGCTTCATTTGAGGGATTCCTGATTTTTAATGATGCTGTGGGTTGTTTGGCAAGCTCCCCTCCCTTCAACTAGCAAAGAGATTTCCGCTGCCATTATGAGCACACTAACTTTTCAGCACACTTCAGCATTTCTGGTGTGCAAAGGCCACAGCTGGAGCTGAACAATGTAACCGTTGTAATCCAATAATAAGAGTCCTAAATATAACAATAATTATAACCTCTTACATGGAGAACAATATTGATAATCAGGGATACTAATCCTTGAATTTCATAGAAATATAGCACGATGTTGGATGTTGCAGTATTATCCACGTTTTAAGATTTCAAATATTTAGCAAAACTCGTGTGTGCTTGTGTAAAGATTTGGCTTTAGTATACAGATGGGCAGAATGGAAAAAAAAAGCACCCAGAGAAATACGAATGATTACATTTATCAATAGCTAAACACAACGCTGGATATTGTTCTCATAATTAACAAGCCTAACTTCCCATAATAAACCCTGATTGTAAGTAGTCTAACAGCAAGGACTGATTTTATTGAAAACTTGGCCTATTAGATGCTTGTGGTCATTGCACCCTGAAGGGCAGCTGAACTCCACCACAACTGCTCTCTTGCTCCCCCTCCTCAAAATACCATGGGGGTGGAAAAAAAAGCTCACAGGTTGAGATAAGGACAATATAAGTAAACAGAAAAAAAAAAAAAAAAAAAAAAAAAAAAAGAAAAGAAAAGAAAAAAAAGAAAAACAAGCAAAGGCTGTGCAGAGCAAAGAGAGAAAACATTCTCTACTTCCCATTAGTAAGCAACGTTCAGCCACGTCTTCGGAAGCAGATACACATAGTGATTGCTTGGGAAGACCAGTGCTTCCCTAAAAAGAGCCCCCCCCCCTTCTCTTTCCCCTTGCCCAGCTTTCACTGCTGATCACCACGTGGTGCGGGATACCCCAGTGGTCAGCTGGGATCAGCTGTCCTGGCAACGTCCTCTCCTTGCCTCTTGCCCATCCGCAGCCTGCTGCCCTTTGACAGCAGCCTGGAGGGGGCCTGGATGCCATGCCCATGATGCTCAGCTATAGCTGGGACGTGGGTGGCAGTAGCCAGGACATGGGTGCAATGCCAGCACTGTGCTAGCCCCCAGATGCAAAGCACAGCACTGTGTGGGCTACTCTGGGGAAGTTTAATGCCATCCCAGACAGACCAAGTTCAACACTGCACCTGGTTCAGTGTATATCTTTAAATCATGCTTGTAGTTAATCTATATATATAGTTTCTGCTTCTCCTCCTTGTTTTAACTTGCTTTTTTTTTTTTTTTTTTTTTCCTCCAATAAAACCCTTTTAAAAGTTGTTCAGCACGCAAGTTTTCTTAAAGCAGAGCTGTTGATGAGCCAGGTATGATCTATTCAGTCTTGACGTTTCTGCAGTTTTTTGATGAACAAAATTGCCATTTATTGCCAACACTCTCATATAATGAATATTTATCCAGGTCTCATAAGAGCTCATGATTGTGAAATGAGACTGTATCTCTAGGCACAGAAACTGCAGACATTCAAGAGTTAGATCACTATAACAGGATTTGTTTGTTTTAATTACAGAATTAGTACTGGCTTGGGACAGTAATTCTCTCATCCCAAATTGGGTTTCAACCCAGCACCTTCGTGAATGCTCTCTTTGGCTCCCTGGTTCTCATCTGGCATAACTCTTTCTCCTTGTTTACTGGTGCCTTTACACCCTTCTCCTGGCAATAACCTTAAATACAGCGTAGAGTTCAAGATCTAAAAAATAATTCTATTTCCACATGATATTTTATGCATCTCTTCAGGAGCAGAGTGTGATGCCTTCTACGTTTACCTCACTGCTATATGCAGCACCTCTTGTCTGCTAGGCAGGATCTTAGCATTTATAATACCCTCAGGAGAGGCTACATTATGGCTGCATTGCTTGTTTTCATGTCCACATCTTCTGTCTAAAAGTTCACATCTTCTGAACTAAAAGTTCTTCATTCCTTATTATTTAAATTTAAATAATTAACAAATTTAACAATTTAACATGCTTCCCTGGTGATAGTGGTATATGTCTAGTGGATATAGTGTTTTTTTCTTACTGTTTTCCTTTCATTACCTAAAATAAATTGTGTATATTTCAGTTAGCAGCATCTTTCAGCTACTCTTTTGACTATCATCAGTTAGATTCCTAATTTAAATTAATAATAATAAATCAACCTGACCCTAAGCTGCACATGATGAACATCTTATACTGTATTCCATGAATAAGTATGTTATGTTAGAAGATCCCAATAATTACTCCTTCAGTCTCTTTTAATGTTTGTTCAAAATGCTTTTTGAGTTTTCTTTGACTACTGAAGGGAGAGGGGGGGAGCAAGTGAGAGAGGGAGTGAATAATTCTTTGGAGTAATGGACAAATACATCTTACAGTTAGAGAGTTTTTGCCTGGAATTGCAGATAACCAGTACACAAAGTGATTGCCCTGCTGTTTTGTAAATATTCTTGTAATTCAGCAATCTGGCATTTTTTTCATTAATAAATCCAGTGCCTGCAATTATTATTATTATTATTATCAGTTTTAAAAATATTGTATTTTTTCCTCAATCCAGAATGAAAGCTGCTTCTGTTGTTTCTTTTGCCATTTTTCTTGCAGTGCTTCTCTGGGACGGGATATTACTTTTTTGCTACCATCCAATCCACAGTAGGCATTTGCCATATACAGCACTTAAATGCATTCTGGTCTCTGCTTTGTCATTTGGCACTGACAACTGTGACATCTGCTTGTCACACATGAGACCTGGGAGGTACTGCAGACCCTAATGTAGTAAACATCCCTGAGGTGGGGAATAGACATCTCCCATGTACAAACTGCGGTGAAACTTGCCCTTTTTCATCACTTGCTTCACGCTGTGGTTACCCTGTGGAGGACACCTGAGTGTGTATCCCAGATGAGAGCTGCTGGAGAAGGGATAACTGCCTGCTCCAGGCTGCTGGCTCTACCCAGGAGCAGATCTCTTCTTGAGCTGGAAGACAGGAAGATGTTTTGTTTCATTATCTTGCTCCTTGGCATGAGGAAAGCCTTTTTTTGTATAAAGAAATCAAATACATTAATAGCTTACCAGCCTCAGATTGATAAAGCCTAGCTGCAACCGTGTGAATGATAGCACAGTTTTAACTTATCAGGAACACAATTGGACATTTAAGTTTGAAAAATGGTGTGTGACATGAGTGAACCCACATGTAGTCAGTCCTTAAGAGTAGTTGACTTAAACTGAATGCATGTCTACTGATGAGAAAGGAGAAAGCAACTGATTTTTATTTATTTTATTATTTATTTATTTATTTATTTATTTTGAACATTTCATGTTTTGAGAATTCCTTCCTTCCATCATGTTTGGGTAAAATCTTGTAAATGATAGTTTACAATCTGAAAAAGGCATTGTAAAGTGCTGTCTAAATGCCCAGTGTATGTTAAACTCCAATTTAAACTTTTTTTCTTCTAATGACTTGTTAAATTCTGTGCTACAGTCCATTGCCTGAATTTACATTTGTTAAGGTGTGAAACTAATGGAGTTCAGGTAGGGCACAGTCTTCCTGTTTCCAGATTGAAAGGCAAATTTGTTTGTTTCAAATTAAAAGCAGAGAAAGTCCCCAAACCTGTCACTTTAAGAAAGCTGAGTATTTTCCCCTCCCATGCAAATTAATTCTATGTATTGTCTGCACATTATTGCTGGGTAACTGCTGGGATTACAGAACAAGGACATACCAAAGGAAGTTGTCAGTTTACATCCTCATTCTGATTTACCAAGGGAGCATAAAAATATACTCCTCTGTCAAAGTTTCAGGTATGATGGCTACACCTGTAATGCTCATAATATTTCCCTTAACCCCAAACTGGAAATAAGACTATTAAGGGCACATGCTCTGTCATTTCATCGCATTTTTCCAATCTTAAGCAAAAATTCCTTTGCCACCAATTTGGGGAAAGATATTCTGCCTAGTTGCCACTATTTTTACAGCTGTATTTTCTCATGTATGTCTGAGTAGCTGATTAGAGTAGGGATCTAGTCATAGAAAACAATGATTATTTTTTATAATAATTTGCAATACTTTAAGGGTGCACTGATCTCTTAAAGAGCCACTTACACATGATATCGGTAATTTAAATTGGTTGGGTTTTCAGAAGAAACAAATTTGCACCTTTGTTGTAACTAAGATACACTGCCACCATGCTTGTGTACTTCTAATCCACATTTTAGACTGTCAGTGCCCTTACCTTTGCTTCTGTTACAGGCTCAGCAAATAGCTCACTGTTTACAGAAACAGTCCTAGAGAGGAGGGAGGAAAGACTTCTTGCAGAGTAGATAGTGGGATCAGAACTGGAGGATGTATTTAATGGAGAGGGTCATTTAACTGACTTATAAAGATGTGCATAACCTATTCTGATGTTGAATTACGGGCTTGTTTGTTGGCTTGCTTGTTTCAAAAGATAACCTGTTACACACATGGAAAATAAGATAATACCTTAGAGGGATCGAGAAGTGTGTTATTGTTTTATTAGTTAGAAGACTGCAAGCATGGAAGATTTCCCCCGAGGGTAGCACTGCATCATGCAATATTATTGCAGAAAATCACATGAATTAAAAATAAATAAATAAAATAAACATTTTCTTATCAGTTTCTATTGTGCCATTGTAAAAATTCACTGCATAGAAATTTGCACAATTTCACATCAATGAGCCGTTAAAAACTATTAATGACTTGGTGAACTCTGGCTTGGCTCACAGAAGGCAGAAAATGACAGAGTAGGGAAGAAAACATCTATGTTGTGTTCTACTTGAAAGAGAAACTTTTCTGGAGAAGTTATTTCTTTTGATGTTAAAAGCACAGACTTCTAAGCAGTTTCCTCTGGAGTGGCTGTTTTATTTTATTTTTACCTTTGTTGATGCTTGTTATTTGTTTAGTTGCACAAGGTAGAGCTTGCTTTAAACTTAATGAATAGAGTTGCTCCTTCTCTGTTAATGCAGAGAACAGTATATCTGCACACAGAATACCTCAGTGGGATGCTGGCTGACAGAAAGTGCAATGTATTAGCTTCCCACCTTAATTGCTCTCCTAGACCCCTGTCAAACTGGCTGGATAATGAGAGTGCAGTAGTGGGATCTAGGCATCATTGCCAAGCTCAGTGGCTGGAAAGATCACGTGGGAAGCATCCCACATGGGGGAGTGGTTCTTGAAGAGTTGGCCTCCTGGCAAGTCTGTGATATTGCTGGAGCATGAGACTTGAGGACTCTTCCAAACAAACAAACAAACAAACAAACAAAACAAACAAACAAAAAAAACTACTACCACCTGTGTCTTTACATATACTCAATATCCTGGGGTTATTTTGAGGAGGAGGGCGGCTGTTGTATATGAGACTGTTACTTGTTCATTGATGTCACAAAACCTCTTTGATATCCTATGAGACCTTATACATCCATAATAAAATAATGAACCTGATTTTTGTAGAAAAACTGCTGTTGAAGTATCCAGGACTGCTCAGTGTTTGGCAACCTCAGTTGCACTCATGGCCAGGAACAGGGAATAGTCCAACAAACTGAGTTATTTGTTGGGATTCCTGTGGTATGTGAGTTGTATGATATCCTTGAATATGAGAGCATCTGGACATAGAAGAGGAGCAGAGCATGACAGAATAATTACTATTACACTGAAGTTGTTTGGGTGCAGTTAACACAGTATTGCAAAAGAGAAATCTGTGCTTTCTACACTGGCTTCCAAAGTGTCTTGATGGAGCCCAGCTGCTTGATGTTTTTTGGTATATCTTGTCCTGCCCCAAGTCAAATGGCATCGTAAGCCAGGAATGCCAGTTCCCTGCAGTTCACTTGCTGCTGGCAAACAAGGGTGTCTGCCGTGGCTCTGGAAGGATGAAAGATGTGGGTGAGGAACAGTGATTGCCCTTTTGTATTGTATCTCCTAACAGTGCGCAGTTATATTTACAGAAAGAATTAGTGGTCTTTAATTAAGAAAAAAATTACAGAAATAAATGAGTTTTTATAAGAATATTCTATTTAGGGAGTGAGGGGAAGTAATTGTGGCAAGCTATTCTGAAAATGTCATGCAATCTACGGTTAAATTATTTTGTTCTTTCCTGGATCTGTTTTTTATGAAATTGGTGAGTCAAGCAATTGTCACTAATATTTTTATTTTCTTTAATTTTTTTTCTTACCTTATATGAACTATATGCATCTGTCTATATTACATCTGAATGACAAAAATACACAGATAGCAGGCGGAGGAAGAATATTGCCTTTATTTAGAATTAACTTTCTGTTAAGTGTTTATTAAGTGCATCTGTCACGTCTTATTCTGGATTTTTGCTGCTAGTCTGCTAGAAATGGGAATTAGTTTTTTTTTTTTTTAAAAAAAAAAAAACCTGATGACGTTGAATATTCTAATTGCATTATTCTCATTCAGAAGTCTATGTAAGCAGTGTGGGACTTATGTTGAGGCATATCAGAAGTACTTGCTGCTGTCTTTTTTTAGTCATTTAGCAAAAGCACATCTACAGTCTATTTTTAATATATTTTAGATGAACCATTTTGTTCATTGTCAAGAATATTCAATTTCTTTCAAAAAATAAATGTCACTATACAAGAGACAGTGCTTGTAACATAGGTCATGCAATTAATTTCCCAAATGGAAAACTTGCACTTAAGAGTGCTTTTGAAGAAAATAGGTACAAATATGGATATATCAAGAAGGCTCTTATCATATACTTCATGATGATGGTATCCCGTGTATGTGTGTAAGTGAGAAAAGTCAAATGGATTCAAAAAGCCTTGAAAGAAAATTATTTTCTTTTGCAAGTTAAATGTCTAAGTGAGTTCTTATAGAACTAGGACTTGGTAAATAGCCTTTCTTCCAGGTGTCAGGCAAAAAAGAATAACTGATTTTTATTGCCACTTATCTGTTTGCTAACAGTAGTGCACGTTACCTAGTGTGTAAAAATAAATGGCAGCGTTTAGATGAGTTGAGGGTGCCCATTGAAATGCTTTTGGACTCATGCTCTTTGACATGTTCTGAAGCAGTGGTATTCTAGAAAGACATTAAGGTCTTCCTTGTACACCACACTGTGTGTGTATTGTGGTGTTTTACAGTGAAATAGTACTTTCGTTTAAAAGCAGTTCTAAGGGCCAAAGCCTGAGTATTCATTAGTTAAGTACAAAGTGGAAAAAATACCAAAAGTATAGTGTGGCACACCACAAGGCATCAGGCTGTGGTGTTTTGACTTTAGTGTTCCTTTCTTCTCTTCTGTGCATGTGTTTGGCAGCAAAGTCCTTTTATGGATCAGTGTTGGTGGCTCTGGTAATTTGTAGCCAAGTCTGTAAGGCAATGAAACTAAGGAGAATAAAAGCTTTTGTATGTCAATTCTCTTAATGAGAATTTAACCACTTCTATTTTTCATTATTGGTGACTTATGGAGCAATTTTTAGCTTCTCTCAAGCCAGTCAAGCACATCTGAGAGCTGCATGGCAAGGTGTGTAACCTGATCATAGAATCACAGAATGGCTTGGGTTGGAAGGGACCTCTAATTCCAACCCCACTGTCAAAGGCAGGCACACCTACCACTAGACCAGGTTGCTCAAAGCCCCATCCAACCTGGCCTTGAACACCTCCAGGAATGTGGCATGCACAGCTTATAGAGGCAACCTGTTCCAGTGTCTCACTACCCTCTGAGTAAAGAATTTCCTCCTTATATCTAACCTAAATCTACCCTCTTTCAGTTTAAAGCCATTCCCCCTTGCCCTATCAGTTCACCCCCTGACCAAGAGTCCCTCCCCAGCTTTCCTGTAGGCCCCCTTTAGGAAGGCCACTCTAAGGTATCCTCAGAGCCTTCACTTCTCCGTGCTGAACGACCCTAACTCTTTCAGCCTCTTGATGTTGCTCTCTGCTATTATAATAAAGTATATAAATGATTTGAGCATCTATTTGTTTAAAAAGGCAAGTGAATGGAAGGCATGACTCTCAATGGCTGGTTAACCTAGACCTTTAAGTGGAGAAGCAAGAAATGAGGTGGCAAGCTCTGGAAGAAAGTGGTTGGAGGCTGCTGGCACTGGCTCATGAGAATTTCTGGTCTCTTGGACTGGAGAATTTTGTTTACAGCATGTTTGCTTGTGGTTCAGTTTTGGTGCATGAATTCCAGAAGTTTAAGCCATGTGAAGATTGTGCTGGTGTGCTCAGGGCTGGAGCAACTCTGCCTGCCTGCAGCACCAATACCTTCTTTGTGGGAGACTCTGGAGGTGTGGCTGCCCCCAAAAGGGGGTGAAAGAGAAAAGAAAATGCTACAAAACCAGCTTCAGAGAAGCTTTATGCTATACACTGGGGCTCTTATGAGTCTCCTGCTCAGTAGTCTTTACTCTTCCACATATCTTGAGATTTTTCAGGCATTTTGATTAGCAAGTAAAAAATGTTCTCACTGCCTTGTAACCTAATAAGCAGACATCTTTCCATCATTAGGAAAGGAGATATGTGCTGGTTGTGGTTGTTTGAAGACAGCCATCTGAAAGGTGCAATCTTTGAAGACGCAGCTAAATTAATATATTCAGGGTTTTTCTCAAATCCTGCTACTCAGTAGCAATTGTGTTCTTTCATCAGAGGGTATTTAGTGTGGTGCAAAGTTTAGGTAGACCCCTGCAAAGCTAGGAGTCTTTCTTATTCCCTTGGCACAGAGATGAACATGCTGCAGAGCTTCCCTGAGCTGGTTTGGCCCTCTGAGGCAAGGACTGGTGGGGAAGAGGTGCGTGCTCTTTCTCTGCAATGCTCTTTGCTCCAAGCAAAGCCATGTAGTCAGCTACACATCATTAGACTGGCACACAAACTGAACAGCTACACTTGGGGTGTCCCCAGAGCATGACCTGGCCCTGTAAAACAGGAGATCAGCAGGGTACAAACAGTCTTGGAGTAGAAAGCACACTCTGACATTGCACCACTGTTCTGTGTGTCCCTTCACAGGCTGCTAGTCAAGAGTTCCAGGAAAGGGCAGGTTCCTAGGAGAGGGCACCTGCAGTACTGCCTCTTCATCACACAGCCTGCAATGGCAGAGTTAGGCTGGGAGAGAGGTTAAGAGGCACTGACAGCTTGTGCATTGCATTAAGTGTATTCATACTTCTCTTTCTATAAACGTTTTCCTTTGTTTCCAGACTCTAATAGTACTCTAATAACTAATGAAATAGCTTATGCAGCACTCAGAAAAGTCTTCCTTTCCTGTGTTCCCACTTCTTCTCTCCCCTTCCTGATAGAGCCATTGCTAATATACCTGTTATTAGAGACTGTCAGATATACATTCATAACACAGTATACTGTAAGAATTCAAGGCTCTGTTTGGGCTTCAGGAGTGGTTGGAGTTTTCCAGAAGTAGAAAAGCCGCAGCTGGTGTAGGTCTCCAAATGTTATGATTTAAGGGCAGCATAAAATTATATTACTCTTGTTAGCAATATTTACATATTTATTTTGAAGATAGGACAAGTATCCTCTGTTGGCTTGTTTTTTGGTTCCAGTCCATTTTGATTTGATTTTCTATGGCAGGATAAGATGTTGCTAACTTTTCTTTCCTTCTTCCATCCTGTTATTGCAGGTCTCGATGATTGCCTGCAGCAATATATTAAGAACTTTGAGAGAGAGAAGATTAGTGGCGACCAACTACTACGCATTACACATCAAGAACTGGAAGATCTTGGAGTCACACGAATTGGCCACCAGGAGCTTATCTTGGAAGCAGTAGACTTGCTCTGTGCACTGGTAAACTTCTTGGGGCAAAAGGGGAGGGAGCAAACAGTACTTGCATATTGATCACTTGTGTATTCAGATTTCTAGTCCTAAAAACTATATAAAATAGTTCAAGCAACTCTTGACATGCAATGTATGATCAATTCAACATTTTAAAACAAAGGAAAAATAAAGAACAATGTTTATTGCTAAGGTAGTCCTTGTTAAATAACTTGGTACCAAAGACTTAAGAGTTCCATATCTGTCATAGGAAGGGAAAAAAAAAGCCTGAAATCACAACAAGACTAGACTGTGTTTGGTCTGGAATGTAAAATAGTTGTATATTTGAAAACAGTAATTGAGTGCTGGTTGCCCTTTACAAACAAAATGTCCTGATATTAACCATGTCATTTTTCACTGATCCTTTATGCAGTCCCTCAGAGTATAGCAAATTATGTTTTAGATGATTATTCAAGCTTGCTGAAACATAGCTGCTTGTATTTCACAGTAGAAAGGATTAAATACTGAAATAATTATCTTATGTGTAAATAATACATACATCTATGATGCAGTATACAGAGGGATTTTGCTAATGGTCTTTTCAGTCAGGTTGTGTCACGCAAAATTATCCCCTCAGTGAGGGGCGTGGTGCTGGCTTTACCATTCTTATGAACTTTTTGTGTGCGATTGTAAAGATTAATGATAGATTGGGCACACTGTCTGCATTCTCTGCTGTAGGAAGGATTGTGAACAGCTCTGCTAAGATCTACTTGACTGCCTGAAGTGGTATTCTGTAGATATTTAATGCATACTACTTTTCCAAGCTTCAGAAGCAGCTTTAAGGAAGCTGAATCCCAGTAGAGGAAATCAAAGATGGTACCCTGAAAGTCTCTTCAGAAGAGCTTGTGGGTTCTCAATATGCAGCAGCTTTTCTGAATATCCTATTATTGCAACTTTGGGAGATAGATGTGAGGAGTAATGAAGAGAGTGAAAAGATTTATTAAAAATGTAAAAGGAAAAGTAAAGAAGGGGAGAAAAGATTTTCTATACAGGAAAATATTTTGTTTTAAACGTGCATTAGACTTTCTTCTTTAGAGTAGCATTCATAATAGTGTTACGAAGTAGCTCAGTGTGATAAGTTAACTCATCTATTTTTTTTGGCTGTGGTTGATTCTTTAAATAATGGAAAGCCCGCAATCCTTTTTTTTTTTTTTTTAAAAAAAAAAAAAAAAGAAAAAGAAAAAGAAAAAAAAGAATTGTACAGACATACAAGGAAACAGAGTTAGTCACAAAGTACTTTTCTCATCAGAAAGTGCAAAGGAAAACAAGAAAATAAATACTTAATTAACGGTAGGGTGAACACTGAGGACAATTCTTTCCAAACACACAAGGGAGACAGATTGTGGCTTTTTCAAATATATCCTAGTTTCACAGAAATAACCTTGTTTGTTAGCTGAAGTTTCCTTTTTTTTTTTTTTTTTTTTTTTATCTGGTTATATAATTACAGATGTTATCTTTAGACAAACAGACACATCTTGTATTTGTAGCTGCCTTATCTTAGACAATAGTGTATGGAACTAAGTTTTATATCAAATAAGGAATTTGTAGTTAAGGCTGACACTGCATTCTTAATTCATGCAATAAGTCTCTACCTTGCTGGTCCATGTTGTACATAGTGTCTGTTTTTCTGAGTTGGTCTTAAAGAAAACTCCATCACTGAAACAGGATAACAGGCATTCAGATCTCAACTTCTAATTTGAGGCTTTTGCAGTCTCACAGTTGGCTGCTGATGGCTCCTCAGGGACACAAAATGTGATTGTTATATTGATTTTAGTGGACTTAATTTGAATTTATTGTTCACCAATCAGATAAGCCTCTTAGGAAATTTAATTCAGAGGCAATTTTTTTGGCTATACTACTCCAGTAAGTATCTGTCCTGGTTAGTGCTTGCATGTTCTTCTGATTAGCCTCTGAAATGGACTGTATGTTTAGGAGAACTCTAAGCCCATGAGTGTTCAGCATAGGACAACTTCTCATGCAGGTAGTCAATGTGCGAGTTTTTGAAATGAAAGTTATCCGTTTATTTCTTGTTACACTGGAGTTTAACAGGATTCATGATACAATTTGCATGAGTTACAGGTGTTGGATACAACTGAATTAAGGTCTACTTGGATGCTGGAAATTATCAGTAGTAGGATGAGATAGGAATAGTAATATTAATTTTGCCTTGCATGCATCATCTCTGATTTTAAGCTAATCATTAAAAGCCAAAGGGATTGCAGCTTCTGATTTCTCTTCCCATTCTCTCTGAGTCAGTGAGTGACCACCTAAAGAGTTTTTTTGGTGTTGAGGACAAAACCACCTCCCACCATTCATTCCTGCTCCCACTCTGCAAAGAGATGTTTCTAAGGCAGAAGAGCTATCAGTGAGGCAAGCTGCTGTGATAGTTGATATGCTTTAGGAGATTCCTTCTTTCTGTACCCTTTCCAGCAGTTTTTTGGGGAAGACTTCTCATGATTTCTGCTCTTTAGCTGTGGTTATGGCAAATAGCAAACTATCTTCTTGTATTACATGTCTGTAGCTCATGGGCCAGTATTTTCTTCCTGGAGGGAAGTGGAGAACCTGAACAAACCATGTTTGATGGGTATGGAGAATGCCTGGGACCTCCTTAGGAAGCAGGCTGTGAACAGTGCTGAAAAGACAAACTGCTTGCTGCAGTAACAGTGGGAAACACTTATGATTGATAGCCCTATTTAAAGGAATTGGTTTGCTGACATTTGACAGAAGGTGGGTGGCTATGGTCTCTCACAGTATTTCCATCCTGTCATAAGCACTCGCAACAAATGTATTTCCCAGCATTTGCTAGCTGTTTGGAGGACAAATGGTGGCCTGTGTCACCTTCTCCGTTGAGTCTCTCTTGGCTGCCAGCTGCCATACTGTGCTGTTGACAAGACAGCAAGCACTCTGGGGGTGAGATTCACAGGTTTTCTTTTCCTGTGCTGCTACAGAGAAGGTGGGATAAATATTTTGTCCAGCTGCTACTGCTGTTACAGGTCATTCTTGGTGATGATAGCGGGGGCGGACATGTATCATACCATCACTGAAGCTGAACATGCTCCAGGAGAGAGTGAGTACTGTAACTAATGTGGTAATGAATCTTCACTCTCTCCTTCAGTCTATGAAAGTGGGAGTACGTTCAGTAGATTATCTTGCCGTTCTGTTTTTGTTTGGTTGGTTCGTTTTTTGCTTATTTTTGTTTTATAATAACTTGATGTCAGAAAGGGCAAGATAAATAAAATGTGCTCTGTGCTTAAAAATGCTTTAAAGCAGGAATTAAGGAGGTATTTGATGATATTTAATTGCTAGGGTTTGGTGCATGGTTTTGGATTAGTTCTTGAGAAAACACCATGATGGAGCTACTCCTGTAGAGTTGCTCTGTTTCCCGTAAGACATGTCTCTTCTTTCTTTTCCTTTCTGTTCAAATTGGTGTGTGAAACCAAGACCACACTGGTGATACCAACAGATAGATTCCTGCCTGATGTGGAAATGCGTGTTGATTCAGGCTGACAAAATCCCAGAACTGGCTGAAAACCGATAAAGCAAGAAACTGCATGCCCAGTTGTAGAGATATGGGAGAACTTCTACTGAGTTAACTATCATGGTATTTTTTCCCAGTTAATAAAAGATATACTTGCTCATCACTTATAAAAAGTATCACCTAGAACCAGCCTCAACCTCATCCTTTCCTGATGCTCGTTACAGTGAAGGTAATGTAAGACTACTTTACATTCCATAAGTAAACAAACCAGAGCAGCAGACCTTCATCCACACAGAAAATGCCAGGAGCCTTGCTTCTCAGATGGTTGCTTTAAGAACCAGAGCTGATTGAACAATGCCAAATGAAAATGAATTGAGGAAAGATGGAGGTGATGCTTACAAAAAGAGGAATGTATATTGAAGAACTGACTACTTAGGTAATGCCATCAAATTGCTGTAGCAGTCTTCAGTTTGGAAATGCATCAGAAGGTCTTGTACCTCCTGAAATACCTAACTTTGCAGGAGGAAAAAAAAAAAAAGTCCATAATTCTTGTTCCATCTTCTGTTTGTAGGGAGATGATGGTGATTCAATTTACCAAACTGGGTATGACCATATTTTGTGAAGTGTCCTTGGCCTCTGATCTTTGTCTCCTTGGCATTATTATTTATTTATTTATTTATTTTTCCCAGAAAAAAAAGGCAGAAAAACCTTCTGCCTTGCTGTCTGGAGAATACAAGGATTGCACATCCAAAGACTACTTCTTCCATCTTTAAGAAAATGATCCAGTTTTCCTAACATACAACCACAATGTATTGATGCTTAAGGGTGTTTTTTTTGTTGTTGTTTTTTTGTTGTGTTTTTTTTTTTTTTTGGTAGTGGTGTTTTTTGTTTGTTTTGCTTTCCTTTTCCAAACTATAACATACGTTTTGTTTGAATGAAGAATACTAAATTATTTTCATTTCATTGTGAACACTTTTTTTTAAATGAGAACTTGAAGTGGAAAATATTTTATCCTGAAAAGATAATATTTAGAAAACTTCACAAATTACATTTGAATGCTTTCAGATTTTATTTAAGCAAATATGTTAGTTAAAACCCTATGAATTTGCAAAATATTTTTTTCAGGGAAACTGCATTTGTGTAGAAGATATTTTTGTTTAAAAGAAAAAATGTTTTTCGCTTTGTACAGAATACTCATTTTAGTACTGGTTTCATGCAGGTTGCTTAAATTTGCTGTGGCTGTGCAGGAATTTATTATACACTGTACATTTGAATCTGTAAAGCTAGAAGATTACAGCAGATGAAATAGCATTATTATTTGGCAGACAAAATGTTTGTGTGTGTGCTAATAACATGAAATTACTTATCAATTACCACTAACACAAATTCATTTGCATATAAGTGTTTTAAAAAGTAGATCTACTTTACCCATGAATGATTCAATTCCTCTTAAGAATTATGTCTCTTATCTTAATTTCATCTTCTTGCTATTTCTCACACACATACTTTCCTTTGCCTTTATAACTAGTCAGATCTTAAAAATACTTTTGTCAGTAATAGTGAATATTACACTTAATCAGTGTGGTGCTAAATGAGGAAGGCTTCATTCCAGAATGGAAATGTGTGTACTGAAGTTACAATTTATTGTTAATATTCTGTATGCTCACAGCAGAAAAAATTACTTACCCTTTTTACTCTTGCCATTTGCAAGTTAAAATTCTACTTATATATCATCTGCCTTCCTGTCATCAGCCTGAGCTAACTTACTGCAAAGAAGAAAATCCTCAATCAAAAGACCATAACCGGATCAATAAAACCAAGGACCTAAAGGGTGTGTGTTAGCTGATAGAGATCATATTGAAAATGTTTGTTGCTGTTAGTAGATCTTTTCTATAGAACTGCAGTAAAGCCCGTGGTATGCCAAAGACAGTAAATATGTCCATATACAAAGGGCAAATGTGAACGCCCTTCCTCTGACCTATCTCAAAAATTGGCTATCTTTGTAGATAGATACTTTTCCTAGTTGCTTTTTTCTTTGGGCTGTTCTGAGTTGTGGGCAAGTGCAAAATATATGCGCCGATTATAGGCAGACTGATTAAAAAGGACTGTTGCAATATAAAATGTTTTAGAAGTGCTGTTGTTGTTGAAACTGCTGATAAGCTGCTTAAGAATCTGTGAAATGCACTTACCTGAATATATAACTGGTATTTTGAATTCTGGAGAAGTAACAGGACCTGGCTGACTAAGGGCAAAATTACATGAGGGAGTAGAAAAAAAAAAAATAATGAGCACTTGGTCTTGCAGAATCTGCTGCTTGAATAAGAGTAAGACGAATAGTTATATAATTGCTCTATTAGTGCTACATAGCATAACTAGGGTTTGGCTTTTTGATGTGTTACTTGATTGTGCTGTGGAAAAAGAGCTGTTTTTTTTGTTTTGTTTTGTTTTGTTTTTGTTTGTTTGTTTGTTGTTTTTCAGGAAAGGGGTGGATGATGATTAATAATAATATTTACCAGGATCTGCAGGACTGTAGCTGTCATGCACCTGATTTTTTTCTGACTGCAAATGTTTAGGACAAATATTTATATTCTTTGAAACCATCTGCTTTTTAATCAGTATATATTTAATAACTACAAGAAATTATAAGTGCAATTTGAACTATCTGTCTTTATTTCTTATTGACTAACTCTATATTTATGAAACAGATATGTAAGGATCATATGTTGTGAACTTTTAAATTATCCCATATGTCAATGCTATTTGAAGGAGAGAGAACCCTAGTGTTGGCATTTCATGATGCTGGAAGAAGGGCTGTTAGGACTGTGTGTTGTAGGCAGAACTGATGAGTTACAAAGTTACATAAGGCACCTTCCATATGACAAGCTGTGTTCCCAAGTCGCTCACAACTTTAAACTGGTAAACTGGTTTGCCTCATGCTTTGTGGTATGTGTTCAGCCAAATGTTTTTGAGAATGAGATTCAGAATTGGATGCATTTTTTTTACTTCAAAAACAATGTTGGAGAAAAAGGCTGGAATTTTTCATGGGAAATTTTTAGCTACCCCAGATTTTGAGGCATGGTTTTGAAATGGCTGCTATGCACCATAGTATGCACATGATGCTGTTTTGATTATAAATGAAAAAAACTTCCTCAGGCTTCCCAAGACCTAAGGGCTCTAATCTTTACTGTTTCCAATTTGCTTGTTTAAAAGCAATAAATATTACATACAGAAATGCTGCTTAAGAATGAAATTGGGAAGATGAAAGCACTGAAAAACAGTGAAGAGCAAAATTAAGCTTGCCTGAAATTATCTTAAGTCCACTTCTTTTCAGGCATATGTTCTTCTCACAACAGTCTGTGAATAGGTGAAAAAAAAGCCACAACTTTTTTAAAAATTATATTAGAAAGAAAACTTTATGTCATTATTGTGATTATCGGTATTACTGTGAGATATCAGGCATAACTGAGAAGTTATATTTCTTTACACAGAAAATATTACACAGTGCACATAATTTATTACACAATACAGCTATCTCAACTATGATATTTGTCTTTGCAAAAGGTTGACACTTTTTTCTTCCATTAAAAAATGTTTGTGAGTGTGCTGTCAAATATTTGCCAAAGAAAAGTAATCCTTTACCTTCTGTAGCTTATACAGTCATAGTAGCCTTCTCCATAGGGGCAGCAGAATTAATCGATGTAAGCACTGATATCTGCTGTGCCTGCCTGGAGAAGCTGTTCTTATTTTTCTTTTACCCCCAAGCATTAGTGTTGCAGCAGTAGTGTCAGTTTTCATCTTGTGTTGCTTCAGTGAGAGTCAGCACTGGTCACGGCATGCCTTTTGCTCCACATGGTTTCCAGCAGATTTGTGGGCTGAATGAGAAGAAACAGTTATCTAGGGAGATAAGCAGAGGGGTCCATATGCTTATTTCTTCCTCTTGGGTCTTTTGTAGGAGTCATATGATGTCCTTGAACTTAATGTGGCCTCTGTGCTTGGAGATGTATAGGCATTTGTGGCTACATAAAAAGTTGTGATAAGGATATATGTTTTAAGGGATTTTTGGATTTGTTAATGGGACTGCACATATGTCTGTCTTCCACATTGTGGTGTATTTAGATTTGGACTTCTTTTGGTACCTGAGCTTGGCTTTTTAAGATAGATGTGTTGCACTGGAACAGGCAGCACAGACATACCCTATAGATGTCAGCAGCCTCCAGACACCATGTCTGAGGCAACAGAAATAGCTAGCACTATATGACTTTCCTTTCTAACTCATGCTAGTAGTGTGAGGTGCACTTGCTTACTAGCTAAGTGAATTTAACACAGAACAAATTGAAATGAACTCTGATTTTTTTGTTGTTGTTGTTATTTTTTATTTGTGTGGTGAAGGGTAACTAATATTCCTCAAAAAGTCCAGAAAGGTTCACTTCACTCCCAAAGTTTGGTGACCGAAGTCTTTTCCTACCCTATGGTGGTGGTGCAAGGATGGGCTGGCAGATGGCCTGTCTCCCCCCACCAAAAAAAAAAAAAAAAAAAAAAAAAAAAAAAAAATCAAAACTCATCAGTGATTATTAGACCTGCTTCTTGTCAGCATGTAAAAAAAAGAGCTACAATTCATCACTCACACTGTCATGTGAAGCCACAGAAAAGTAATTAGCAGGTAAAATATCTATTAATAGCTTCCACCACCTTTTGCTCAAGCACCTGCTGACAAGCTATTACTCCATGTAGCTTAGCTTCATCAAGTTCTTGTTTTGTGATTGCTAGAAAAGATGCCATTAGAGCCCTTTCTGTTGAGGCAGGGTGTCTCTGAAAAGACTCTGTGGAAGCTCTGTGGCCCCTTGTTGATAAAGCAGATGCATAAACTTGCCTTGCTGCTAGTAATCTCTACAGGCACGCAGAGATTTCTTTGTGCTTCTTTCAGTGACTGTAAATTTATTTTGGCTAATGACAGCACAACTTGTGTTAGTGCACACTAAATGCAGAGTAGGGAAAAACAAAGAATTGTCGTCTTTGCCTGCAATTATCTTTTTACGTTGCTTGGAAATAAATGCAGCGTATTTCTAAGAAAACAATATTGTTAATAGTATATTATCACGTATAAAGTATGATTGAACTTGGCAGTTATTATTTGAGCAAGCTTTTTTCCAATATTAAAACACTCAATTCTTTGTTTCGTTTTTAATGTGGGCCAGAAATATTAGTGATAAACAAAGTGGGGATTTTGTTAGCTTGGCTGCTGTTGTAGGATCCCTTCTGCTTGGAGGTTTTGATAAACACAGATGCCCCAAAATATATTGTGCCTGAAATTTCTCTGTATTTTACACTTCTGGCTATATCTGTCTCATTTTACAGGTAGAGGCTTTACCAAAATCAGTAGCATTCCTAATGTATGACTGAATTGTATGTAGCTTGGACATCAAGTAGGCCCCTCCATTTTTTATGTTAAAGAAAATGCACACAATTGACAAATGTCTGGAAACAGACTTTGTGTCCCTTCCTTTCCATTTATCTGGCAGTCAAAAAAGGCATTTGAAAAAGAAAGAATATGTATGTAGTCGCCACTTGAAATGTTAACAAGAATCCACTAAGCTTTTACAGGAGTTGCTTTTCTAAAGAAGCATATATGCACCATGTTATTCAGTCACAGAATACTGTTTTGATGATCTTCTTGCTCAGCATTTCCTTTTTACTGATGATTTGCTTTCTGGTGGGACTCGAGGCCTATGCATTTATCAGCATAGGCTTCCACTCCAAGCAGGCACAGTGCAGGCTGCTATCTGCTACCTGCCTCTATGCACGGGCAAGGTATGGGCCAGGTGATGGAGAGAGGGATGAAGGAAGAGGTGAAGTAATTTGGAGCTGTCAAGGGAGAGCCTTGGGATGGAGCCTGGGCCTTGGCATGGGTCCCCAGCCATGAGTCCTTGTGTGTGGCCTGGCTGCAGGGACAGAGGGTGCCCTGGTTCATTGGGATGCCTGGTCACTTAACTGGTGCCTTCCCTTGTGTTGAAGAAGGAGAATGGGTTTGGTGCTGTTGGGATTTAGAAACTTGAAACACAGGACCCATTGTGGAAGTGTTAGTAACGCTGAGACACCTGGGGTGTGAGGAGATTGAGAGGTGCTATGTGATGAAACTCAGACTGACGCTGCTGAGGATGAGCACAGTATTTAGATAACCACATTCAGCCTCTCACTGACAACCTCCTTGATTAAGAAATTCAGCATTGCTGTATATTGGAATGAAAGAAGGAAGTCTCATGAGGAGATGTGGCACAGCTGCAGTTTGTGGTCATTCCCCTTGGTGTTTGGAGACGTGAGCACCATGGTAAATGTGTTGTTACGGGCATCCCTTGCAGTGGGTTTTGGTTTGCTTGACTGCTTGAGACTCCTCTCCTGAATTTGCTCAGGGTGAGCTGATTTATAGAAAAAAATTCCCATGATAAATCTTTTGTCTGGGGTATGCTTTGTTTGTTTCTTTCCTTTTTTTCTTTCCCCCAAATAAGCTAGATGCTCAAGAAGTAGACTGAAATAAGAACAAAACTTTTTTTTTTTTCAACTTATTCCTACAGAGTCATTGATCTCCATCAAGCTCTCTTAACCACAACAACCACAGGAAAAAAAAAAAAAAAAAAAAAAAAAAAGGATAAAAAATTATTTGATGTTTATCTCTTTAATTTGGACAGATTTAATAATAAGTTATTAGTTATGAGCCGCTTAACTGTGTAATAAAGTATGTTTTACTTTCTATCTGAATTTGTTGTTTTCATCTTGTAATTTTTTATTTATAACTTAACTCTATCTGTTGTATAATTGCTATAGAATATTTACATGGTGGAAAAGTCATTGCCCAAATGTACTGTCTAATTGGGAATTGAGCAAGGTGGCAGCGCACAGACAGCACCTACGCAGAAACTGTGTGGTTGATAAACATGTCACAAAGCCTTTGTTGGCCAGAATAAGGATGTTCTCAGAAGCTGCTGTAGAGGTTTTAAAAATGCAACCTTAGCATAGGTACATTTCCCCTTAAGCTGAGTCCCACATCTTCTGCTGTGGAAAGACAACTGTCATGTTAGTGACTCCTCATTAAGTGTGTTCAGTTTACAGGTGTGAAGAAGATCTGGCTTGGAGATGGCAGGCAAGCCATATGCTGAACTGTCTCCTATCTGTAATATTCCAGCATTTTCTCAGGATTAGAAATTGTGGAAGGGCTAGGGGCTGTGTTTTTCCTGTGGGATCATCAGTGGGATCTTCCTGGAGTCCCTGTATAATTAAGGAAGAGATAAGTTCATTTAGCAGATGCAGTAGATGGTTTGTATTAGGAAAGTGACAACTGCTGTGAATCATTTTTTCCCTTCTCCCTCCATCACCAATTGAAAAAAAAAAACAAAAAAAAAAAAAAAAAAAAAAAAAAAAAACAAACCAATACATATGCTTCAGCAGTCTTAATCTTGATTGGTGAATATATTCTTTCTCCTCATGGACCAATTAGCATGGTAAGCAAATTTTGGGTAGTTTGGGATGAGAGACATTGTTAAGAAGTGGATTTTTCTGCATGCAGATGAGGTGCTTTCAGCATCCTGCTTTGTCGTTTGTGGTAGGAAATGGTCCACCCTGGATAGCAAATAGCCCTTTACATCATCTTCAGGACAAGTTGTGGCCATAACCCTACAATGTGGTTAAGGCAAGGAGTAGTTTTAGCAGTCTCATCTCTCCTATGGCAATAATAAGCCCAAGCCTCTGAAATCCCTTATTTCTTTAAAATGCGAAGAAAAAAAATCTCTTGAAATAACTCTATTATTCTTTGCATTTGTGAGGAAAACAAATCTATTCCAGGAGCAACAAATTATGGATGTTACTATAATATATTGTAATTAAACATGAAATTATGGTATTCTCTAGTGCCATTTCACCGGCATTTCTATATTTGAAGGATTTTCAAGTACTATTTGTTAATATTCCTGCGTGATTATTTCTGTCTCTGCTGCATAGCAGACGACCATATTTAAGCTTAAGGGACTGAATTAAATGGAAGCAAAGTTTATAACTTGACTTTAAAAGGGCAGCACAGGCGCTGTGCAGAGTAGCACTGTGTTCTCTGGTCTGTGAATCTGCTGGTCCTTTGCTGCTAAAAAGAAGATAATGAACATGCTTCCAACAAAAGCGTTCTAGTATTACACTGTGTCCATACTGTCTACTTCTGCTAGTTGTAAGTCCTCTTTCCTTAAGTGATTTTAGGAATCAGGGTGACTATGGGCACAAGAGACTGATCTGTAAGCATCAGATCAACTGAGAGAACCATTGGATCTTCTGGAAATGATGTACTGCTTTGAAAATCGGTCTGTCAGATTAGGGTTTCTCTTCATTTTGAGGTGTTTTTCTCAGTGCACTTAAAAACAGCTAAAAGATCACTCATAATTTTTCTCTTCTTTTGTTCTATTTTTATGCACTTTAGAAACAGAACATGCCATACATTTAAAATCTAATGAGTGGGTGTATTTCTACCTTAATTATTAGGAATGGTTAAGTTTTGAAGCAGAAGAGTAGTCCTGCTGTTCTCAGTACTTCATGTTCAGCAGCAGAACTAACTTTGTCTTCGTCTCTCTTTATTTCAGAACTATGGTTTGGAAACAGAAAATCTGAAAACCCTTTCTCACAAACTGAATGCATCTGCCAAAAACCTGCAGAACTTCATCACTGGGAGGAGGAGAAGCGGTCACTATGATGGAAGAACCAGCCGCAAATTACCGAATGATTTTCTGACATCAGTAGTGGATCTCATTGGAGCAGCTAAAAGTCTGCTGGCTTGGTTGGACAGGTAAAATCTCCCAAATGTGTCACAGGTAGCCAGTTCATACACATGCACAAAATCCAACCTCTTTACAAAAACTAATGTAGACATGGAAATTGAAGCAGAATTCATTTACAAATTTGCAGGGGAAGCTTCTAGCATTTTTTTTTTTTTCTTGTTAATTGGCTGTCATCATGAAATTCAGATAACATCCAATAAAATACATCTAAATTCACTGCAGCCTTACACATATCTGGAAATATAGCAACAGACTGACATAATTAGGTTGTATATATACATTATTAACAATATAGAACAATTTGACCTGCGTAACTCAGATTCCTTGCTCTGACAGTAACAAATTGACAAAACTCTGATCATTCTATTAATGATATAGTGTTAGTATATACTTCCATGTGTGTGTGAACATGCGTTTTGCAGGTTAGTTTTTTTAATTGCAATGAAATAACTCTGAAACTGTAGATGCAGCTGGAACTGGCACGTACTCTTATCTCTGTGTATTGGGTTTACATGGCAAGGTTGAGGGGGCAGCGGGGGTGCTGCAGGGGTGGCCTCTATGAGAGGAGTCCAGCAGCAGCTGACCAGCAGCTGCCCATGTCAGATAAGGGACAGTTTCAGCCACCTCCAAAAGGACCCGCTGCTGGCCAGAGCTGAGCCAGTGAGTCATGTTGTTTGTGCCTCTGTGAGAGCAGAGTTAAGAAAGGCGGAAAAACTGCTGTGCAAGAGCAGCTAGAAGAGAGGAGTGAGAAGCAGCCCTGCAGCCCTCAAGGTCAGTGCAGCAGGAGGGCAGGAGGTGCTCCAGGCACGCAGCAGGCTGTCCCCCTGCAGCCCATGAGAACCACATGGAGCAGATCTCCACGCTGCAGCCCGTGGACAAGCCCACGTGGAGCAGGTGGATGTGGCCTGGAGGAGGCTGTGGTCCATGGAGAGCCCCCGCAGGAGCAGGCCCCGGGCCAGAGCTGCAGCCCGTGGAGAGGAGCCCACGCAGGAGCAGGGTGTCTGGGGGGAGCTGCCGCCCGTGGGGGACCCGTGATGCAGCAGTTTGCTCCTGGGGGATGGATGGACCCCGTGATACGGAACCGTGTGGGAGCAGTAGTTGAAGAGCTGCTGCCTGTGGGCAGCCCCCGCAGGCTCAGTTGGGGAAGGACGGCATCCCTTGGGAGGGACCCCACATGGAGCAGGGGCAGAGAGTGACTGTGAAGGAGTGGTGGAGACGAAGTGTCAGGGGCTGACTGCAGCCCCCATTCCCCTGCGCTGCTCAGCGGGTGGAGGTGGAAGAGGGTGGAAGGGGGGAAGGTGTTATTTGTTGGCTTTTAATTTCTTACTGCTCTTGCTTGTTAGTAATAGACAATAAACTATATTTATCTCCATATACTGAGTCTGTTTTGCCTGTGACAATAGTTGTTGAGTGATCTCCCTGTCCTCATCTCAACCCTTGAGTCCTTTACATTGTATTTCCTCCCCCTTTCTATTTGAGGAGGGGAAATGAGAGAGCAGTTGTGGTGAAATTCAGCTGCCCATCTGGGAGAAATGACCACACTCTTGTCACCTAGGAAATATGTGGGATCAGGACTTAACTGCTCTCCTTTACTTCTAATGATAGCAATAGCAGTGTGCAGGTATTTAAAGTGATCATTGAAACTCTTGAAGTGGTTAAAATGAATCTACCTGTATGTCTTTATAAAATATATTGCAGTGTATTTTTATCAGCAAAAATAAAATGCTTATCCTTATTTTCAAGGTTTATCTGAACATGCATCTTATTTTGTATCCAGCAGCTGAAGTTTTTGCAGAGTATGAGTTTTGATTAATTCTTAATATCGAACAGAATTGTTTGGGTTTACTGCTCTGGGTTATGTTGTGTTTCATTTTCCCGAGGAAAACTGGCTTCTGTCCCATAAATTATTTCCATATGAAAGGTTTAGGTGAAGCACTAATCTTTTCCATTTCTTCAGCTGAAGTGTAAGCTCTTTCTTTTGTTCAATAGAAAAAGCAGTGGTAGCTGCAGTCTTTTCTTCCCTCTTTCAAGCCCTTCCAGAGATTTTGAAACTGAAGTTGGGCTCCTGAATTTCTATTTAGACAATTAACATTAGATATGCAGAGAAGTGATTAAGTTTTATGGAAAGAACTTAATGTTGAAAGTTGAAAAATTGGGAACATGTTTTTAACTCTGTCTCTAGCATATTGCTGTGATTTGGAAGAACTGTAGGCCTCAGTTTTTCTCCCTGCAAATCTTTTTTTTGGGAGAGAACATCATATCCTTCTGCATCTTAAAACAGAAAAAATAGTGTGAAAGCATGTTACACTTAGTACCTGGGACTTCCTTCTATTTAGAAATAATCTTGATTATTTTCTCATTGGAATTGGACATAATGGATAAAGACTGTTAGTTAATAAGTGGAGATAGTATTTTGCAAAAAATAGTCTGAAATGTAAAGAGTAAGCTTTCACCTATATGTACATTTAGCATTGAAGGACAAGCTATGGTTTTGGCATCTTAATATGAATTTAGTAGTTGAACTTTAGAAATAAAGTAGTCATTGGTACTAGGAAATATACAATAATATATCTTTGTATTATATTTGCATACATATCTTTGTATGTTACACATATATATATGTGTAACACTACTGGCATATGTTCTTACAGAAATGTATTAAAATGGTGTTGTCTGTCTACTGACACTTTTATTTTCCTGCAGTATTGATTCGTAGTGGAGAACTGCAAATCTTTCACACTTTTTTCCCCCCAATTAATTGAATAGTAAGATCCTTAAATAAATAAATTTGAAGTGCCTGCATCAGAGCACTGATGTGTCAGTCTATTACTGCAAACTGGGCCAAAATTATGTACTTCCAGTATTAAAAAACAAATCCAATCTGTAAAACTTGTTTGTAGCTCAGAAGTCTGTGGAGAATTACCTCTTAGTAAAATTATGCTTAGAAAGGCAGTTATACTGTGTTTATCAGATAGAATTCTGTTAGTAGGTTAAAGTGATGGTGAGGGAAGACTTTTTTAAAATAACTTTTAAAAATGTGTATGTCGGTTCTACTCTCAAGTAAAATGCAAAATTACTTTCATATTTATGTGAAGTGTTAGCTGATCAAATGCAGGAGTTCCAATAAATTAAAAATGAGGGCATCCATGGTGGGAGCTCTCTTTTAGCAATGTTGTCTTTAGCATCCAAATAAGGCTTCCTTGAAGCGATGTATTAATTTCATTCAGCTTTCTGGAAAAGCACTCTTGAAGATCTGCGTAGCTTAAACATGTAGTTCTGGCAAATGTTTTCTGTAATGTTTTAAGACTTTTCTGATTTATGAGGGTGTGGAATTTTTTGATTAGGTTTGCTCTCCCTTCTTTGTGAAGCCCCCCAAACAGGGTGAAAGCAGGCCAATGAATGTATTTTTCTCAGGAAGTTGGAACATCTGGAATGCAATAGGATTATGCTTATTATATTTATTCTAAGCAGCTATCGGGGCCGCAGCTATTGGGGCCACTAGAGGGAGATAGAAAGATTTTAAATATTAAATATTTAAAGTCAGGAACATGGATTTAGTTTTATTCTGCACAGCTGTTACTGTTAAATCTGGGCCCCAAATCTTAATTCTTTTGGTTGGTTCCTAATACCAGTTCCATCTCTGATGTGTGAGAGAGGGGAGAGAAAGCCATTAGGAGGAATATAGGATGCCCTATGTTGCCTTACAAGACACACTGGGAAAAAACAGCCAGCAGCAGCTCCAGCTTGCCTAGAAATGCAATGTGTGCTTTTTTTTTTTTTTTTTTTTTTTTTTTAATTTATAGAGGATGGGGATGTCCCCACGGGACTTGCTGCTCTAGAAAGTTCTCTCTTTACAATATTTCCATAGTATGCTTACTGTCCATAAAAACCTCATCAGGCTAGGCATAATTATCAAAAGGAGTGTAAGAGTTGTAGTTTTCTGAGTTACTGTTATTGTGGTTCTTGTAGTGGCATTGTGCAGGGCTGTTCCAAGGACACACTTGTTCCAGGTCTCTGCATGGAGCAGTCCTACTTCCAGATGTATGCCAGAGATTGAGGTTTTTATTGAAACTTAGGATAGCGCTTATTGCTGGGGTTTGAAAGTCATTAAGGAACTGGAAATTTTAGTAGAAAATTCTAGCTGTTTTCAGAGGAGGTTGGCTGAAGATTTTTAGGAGCACAAAATAGCTCTCCAGTTATTAAGTCCTGCAAAGAAACTGTCATCACCCAAATAGATTATGTCCTTAAACTTTTAGACTAATTTTAATTTCCTGTTACTTTCTCAACCCACAAAATCTTCCAAAAATGTTTCATTTTAACAGTGTTTTATTTAATGGCCTTTCCCTAATCTTCAACTTTTTGCAAGCCATTTTGGTGGCAAGCTTTCTTCAAAACCTGAATCTTTTGTGAAAGCATAGTGCATTTCCACCTGACATATAATTTAGATCTTAATCTGATAGAAAGACATGCTTTACACTGTAGCAACAAACTACTCATTTGATGTTCAAATCAACTTGCCTTCTAAATGTGTCCACTGAGAAGTGATGTTTCTCAGGAATTAGAAAATAATATATACCGTCATCCAGGTGTTCTAGACTTCCACTTAGATTGTAGTTCTAACTTTCAGTCTTTATTCCTGTAATTCTTGAAGCTTGTATATTTTGGAGTAGTAATTGATGCCATCGTTCTGAATCTTTCTTCTTCACTGATGTGCTGGGTTCCTGGAAATTCTTCTGTCTTTTACAGGGCTGATACACTCCATCCTGAAGAGGAAACCACATTGCTTTTTGTGCAGTGTGCTCCCTTTCTTGTGATTATGTGCAACAGTTCTTCTGAATTTATTTATCAATGTATCCTCTGAATGATAGTGAAAACACACATAGCCTTACCACTAAAGTTCAGGCAACTCACTTTTTGCAAATTCATTATTTGTTATAAATGCAGGAGGGAGACAAATGCTGTTAAGCAACATTGTTGTCAAACAAGAAAAACTCTCTGCCTTCTACTTCTGATCACAATGTTACAGTCTGGAAATCAAGCATCAAAAGTATAATGAGTACAATGAGTACAGATCTCCTTCTCCCCCCACCCCTCTTTTTTTTTTTTTTTTTTTAATTGCTGTTTTCCAAAATATAAAATAGTCAAAGATCTAGGAAAACCGGTATGCTGACATTGCAAAACAATTAAACCGTAGTTGAAAGAAAAACAACAAAAACAACAAATAGTTAAAGAAAACCATTAGAAGGTACACAAAGAAAAAACACAATTGAAAAATGCATGCAGGTTATCAAAAAATAAAATTTGAGGTAAAAGTTGTATGTCCCTCAAGCCGAACGTATACCAGAGAGAATTTTTAATGTATGTTTAAAATAGGTTTACTGATGTAAGTCCATTACCGTGAGTTTACAGCATGAATACATTGCAATTGTATGGCATAAAGCTATCTCCAACCTCGTAAAAGGTATATCTTCTGTACAGTAGTGTGTCCAGTAATAGCTGCACACTTAAATGGAAATTAGATATATTTATTTCTGTTATTCCCAGGTAAAGTTTTATTCTGAGGTATTTACAGTCCTATGAAAACTATTTTAGAAGATTTGCTTTTGTTTGTGTGTTGGTGTTCTCTGACTCTCTGAGATTTCTGAATTAAGTATTTATCATTCATACATGGCTTTCTTGAACTGAAAGCACTATGAGCTCATGCAATGTTGAGAATCAAAGTACTATTTTCATAGTTAACAAAATCATGTTAGTATTTCACCATGTTACTTACATCTTCAGTGACATCAGTGGAAAAAATCATAGTTTTTGCCCAGAAACAAATATGAACTGAAAAGCCATTAAATCATAGGGATGCCAGAAAATTCATCTGATCTCTTCTGAGTTGGGAGTGTTAAAGACAACTTATAAATAAATTTATTTCATGGTAAAACACAGCTCTTGTACTGTACTTGCATCTCATTTCTTTTCTACTTATTTGCTATGACCTGTTGATTGTACTACTGAATTTGTGGTGAGTCCTGTTAGTGAAGGGCACTCAGATTCATCAAACACTTTTTCTTAGAAAAAGTACAGAACTTACCAAGCCATCTGATAGACAGACCAAAAGCTGCATTTTCCTCAGAATCTGGTCTCTCCTCAAGTGACAACCTTGAGTGGTGTTTATTGACTCTGTAATGAGTCAGAGGCTGCTGCAAAATGAAGGCAACCTTGGGAGCAAAAGTGCCTTTCACACATCCTTTAAGCACTCAATTTTTCCCCTTCAGATCCTGCTGTACATTGTACACTTTTTTCTCATGAGACAGCTAGATTTAACAGGTAGGACTCATTAATTTAGTTTGAACTAGGAAGAACTATAAAGCTCATCATGGAAGTTGAAGGATCCTGAGGGAACCTCACCTGGAGTCATGTTTGATGGCAGCTGCATAAGCTTTCTCATCTCCTTGCTCTGCCAGCACAGATCTTAATGTATTCCTTGCTTTTACTGCTGCCTTCTTCCATGTTGCCCTTGGTTTGGTGTGCTCTCTTCATTCACGTCCACTATGCTTTTATCTTCTTTGGAAACAAATGCTCTGGATGCTCTGAATGAGAAATAGTTCCTAGTTGTGCTTCTGGGCTTCCTGCACATGCCTGCTATTTAATATTTGTGTTGTGTTCTTGGAAGCAAAGACTCCTCATACTATACATCTTGTGCATCAAGAAGAGTGTTTTTGGTTCTTTACAGTTTATACAGATATTGCTAATATTTCCAAATGTGGAATTAGAGACTAGGATTGGAGAAGAGCTGGTTGTTCTTAAAACTTTGAGTCTTCATTAAAGACACATTCAAGATATCATGGTAGTTTAATTTTCAATTAAGAATTTAACAAAATATCTCATGGGAAGTTGTTATAACTACCACCACATTTTGTGTCTGTTACCGTGTCATAGATTTTAATGGTCATGAATTAGGATATGTCAGGGAACACTGGATTTTCTTTCTCTTTGACTCAGTTATCTGTGTGGGCAAAGATTCGATATGTCTTTCACAGCAATGCTCTTGTATCCCTTGTTTTTCACCGCAGTTCCTTATCCCCATGTTGAAAATAAAAAACTGCTGCATGGATTAGACTGAGGTCTAAGTAGTAGGAACAAAGAGGTCTTGTGGAGATAGCTTTTATATTCCAGGCTTTCAGAGCTGTGGCCAGAGAAAAATTAGCAGGCTGACAAATGTGACCCAGTTTGATTAATTTACTGCTCTTATCTGTAGTCTGATACATGAACAAAATGGTACAAGATGAACAAAAAGCCCTACTGTAAATAGAAATTGTTGGTCTTCTAAAAGATGTGGGTAAAATTGCTGAAGAATTTAAAATTTCAGATTAAAAGGTCTTTCTGGCAGGTTTAGATTTGCTTTTCAGGCCAGTCACAGAATGGTGGGTTGTTGTCCTTTCACTTTGAACCCCAGGTAAGCAAGTCATTTTGGCATAGTCTTAAATGTGCTAATATTCAGCAAAGCACGTTTATGTATACTTCAATCCTATTGAGTAAGGCTCAGATCTGTGCCTAAAGTTGAGGATGTTTGGATGCTTCAGTCTGGACAGCACAACAGGACTGCCAAGCCTTCATGTGGGGTCTGTGAACTTGTTTAATGATAGTCTGTTGTGCACAAAGAAGTGCAGCCTGCAGTGATGTAAACACTCTGTTTACATATGAACGATTCAGGTGTTCAGATTCAGCACGTTTTTTAAATGTGCTTTGTATGAACGTACTGTGGTAGCAGAATGCATTTTCCACTCAAATATGGATCTCCCTCTCTTCACCATGGTGACGTACACAATGCATGCATTTTCTTACACTGTAGGTAAAATGTGGCCAGCTGGATTTCTTTGTCACATTGTTTCCAGTGAATGAGCCTTGGTGATATTTATTGTGTGACTGTTTTGTAGTTTGAAGTAAAGTGGAGCAGTCACTGGGAGAATTATGCCTGAATGTTTGCAAGCCCATAACTTCTTACTTACAAAAAATGTTACTAGTTTGAAGTCTCCTTTATAGGGGACTTAATACAGTCCTATTAGCTGTGCTTGGTTATTGCTTGTTCTGACAGGGTAGATCTGGTTTGCATGTAGGATGGTGGGGGAAAACAAATGGGAAAAAAAAAAAAAAAAAGAAGAAGAAAAAAAAAAAGAGCTCAGTGATTCACCACACAAATAAAGCACATTCTGCTCTTCACTCATAAACCTGTGAATCTTGTTTCCTTTATATATTTCCTTTTATACTTGTTTCAGTGTTATGCCAAACCTGTCAGCAAATGCTGCCGAAGAATTCTGTGGTACTTAACAATATTGTGCTACTGGAACATCTGTAAATGTCTAACTGAGCACTCATTTAAAGAATCCCTTTATTCAATGCAAATTTTATTGGATTCATCCCTGTTTCTACATAAAACCTTTTCATTAGAGTAATACATCCTTTTTACATACAACTAAAACATATGTTTCATGAAAGCCTCAGAATTATGAATCTTATATGGATTCTAGCACAAATACATATGCAATAACATTGTATATTCAGATTTTTATTTGAGCTTAATATGTTACTTTTGAAGACTGGGTTATTACTGATTTGTTTACCTATCTCTCTAAAAGATTTTGAACTGTTGTGTTTAGACAAAATGATCTGAGTGTGTTTTCCCTTTTTGGGATGCTAAAGTAAGGATAATATTGGTTTTAAAACCCTCACTTTGTCTATTGTTATAAAACATCTCAGTACTACAAGCAGTGGTGAAATATGATTAACTTTTGTTTTGGGGCAATGCTTTTACTAACAGTCCATTAGGCCAAATCATAACTCTTTGCAAATGAAATATCTATTTCTATATTTTAGTATCATTTCTCCCATATCAAATGTAAAATGAGGACAAATGAGGCTAAACTATGAGTCTGAAGACACTGATAAACTAAAAATACCAAATGTATGCATCTCCTTCACAATGTACATCTTTTAATTGTTTAGGAAGGATTTTCCTTCACACGCAGTAAGTAACTGTGAGCATGAATAGCTGTTGAATAATATTTTTTCTTAATAGAAGAACAGTTACATGTGAAGGAAGTAGCTCTACTGTACTGTTGTAGCTACTTTTCAAACAATCCTTCAGAGAGGCTGTATAAAGTAATGTTACCTGATTGATTTTTTTTCTTCATTCCAAGAGATGTTGATACTGCTGATGATTTTAATTAGGTCTCAATTCCTAAAAGAGTGTGTACATACTTCAATATGCATGTGTGTTACAGACACATTACACACTCATAAATATAGTCCTGTTTCAGACTTTAATATTTATCTCAAAACACAAGTTTCAAAGTATGAAAGGAACCAGTACCTCCATATTGTCTGGCTTTAGGAAAACCTTATTTTCTGGAAACCAGTCTATAAACTAGGGTTTTGAAGTTGATTGACTGCAATGTTAAAAAAAAAAAAAAAAAAAAAAAAAAGACCAGTTGTAAGGTGGTTGGTTTTTATTTTATTTTATTTTCCTCCTTTGAATGAAATATTTAGAAGCTCTTCATCTGACTGGAATATGTGGTGTCTAATAAGATGCAGGTTCACACAGTGGAAAAATTAAGAGGCTCCGTAGTCTCCAGCTGCATGCATGATCACAAAACATACATGAATTTAATTATTCTTGAAACTTTTTACCCACCCACTTGTGAAAATAGTTTGCAAATGGGTTCAAATCTTGTAAAGAAGGCAGAAGAAAAGGTGAAAAAAAGGAAAAACAAAAACAAACAAACAACAACAACAACAAAAAACATGCATAAGTTTGCACAAGCATTGGCATGATTGCATAAATCTCCTTCGCTTAAGATGCCCAGCTAGAAGGGGTAGACGAAGAGTGGAAAGGAAAAATCAGCAGAGGTCTGGAAGAAGAAATGAATGGAAAGGGTATGTGGTCACGTAGGTGCACTGTGGAGTTCTAAGGGTGTTTCATGTGGGTGTTGCAAAGGAAAAGAATTGCTGGGAGGTTTTGAAGGAAGAAATAATGAATTACAAGAGGAACTGAGTAAAAGAGGTTCCAGAATATGGAAATATATGTGGAAAAGATCTTGGAACTGACTGAGAGGTGAGACCATAGAATGTGGAGGTCTGTGTCATAGCAGGAAGTGGGGCAACATATGGCCTCAGCCCAAAGTAGTTTTTAATTCCTTAAAGAGTGCTGAATGAGGCAATGCATGTGTCAAAAATTCACAGAAACTTTGCTTCTCTGGAATCAGAGGATGAATCTGATCTTTGAAGGTCCAAGGGCCTGAGAAAGATTCAGCTCTTAAATAAAATAATAGAAACTGGAAGATGATAGAAATGGTTCAGGCAAATAAAGGAAATACCTTTTAAAAAGTAGAGAGAAGTGGTCTAATTAAGTTACTCTTCCTGTTACTTGGCATGTTTTTGGTGACTTGACAAGAAAGGTATTGCAGTAGCCAGTTGAAAAGATGCATGTGGGCTTTATTTGCATTTTTCATCTGTTTTCAGTCAATTCTGTTCTGTATTAAAATTATACATTTTGCAACCAGTGGATATGTTAATGAAGAGGATTTTTTGTCAGATGATTGTTTCACAGAGTGACTATTATGAAATCCAATTAACGATCCTATAATGATGTTTCTATTGATATTTATATTGAAACTGCTGGCATGTTGTTATACCAAGTGTTGCTGTACATTCACTGTTGAAATTGAGGCTCAGGATGTAATACCAAAATGTGTTTCCTTTGGCAGTAAATATATAGAGATGCTTTTGTCCTTGCTGCTTCCCCAGCTGCCCATTGCAGTAGTCTATGTGTGTGGAGATTGCCTCCAGTGAAGTGGGCTGAACTGAGGAAGAGAAGGAAAGGGAATTTCAGTTTTAGTGGTCTAATTTATAACAGTACCTTCACAGAGGCACTGGCAGAAACTGTGATGTGAGGGAATCAGTTTGTAAGCTACAGAGGAGGTAGCTCTAGCACCCATTACATTTTCTCCAGGAAACATCTTCTTATCCTTCCAAAGTAATGAAGCACTTCTCAAAATAACAGATATTCCTTATTGATTTTTAGGAGTCTTCTCCCTCTTTGTGCCACCCATGCTGCCTGCTTCCCGTGCTGTTTTCAGTAAATCTTTACTGTGTAAACAGTAAAAGAGTAATGTCTCAGTCCCTTTGCCTGTTCTTAATGTCAATAAAGTTTATTTGGGGCATTTCTAACGTTCTTCACTAAGAGCAATGATGATAAAAATGTCATTATTTTTCTCATGAACCGTGAAACCAAAATAAATTGTGAAAGTATGAGAGAAGATCATGCAGTATTTGAAGCCAAAGCCTACCATGCGATTTTGTTTAGAGAAATGCTGGAGGCTTTGAAATGTCAAATAGATTCCAGTTGTGTAATTTGAGGATCAAATTGTATTAACATCCATACTTAAAGTAAAAGAATACCATTTGCTGGCTTGATTTCATTAATTTTAAATAAAAATTAGTTCATAAATGAACGTGACCTTTTTAAATAAAGGTTTCAGGTAGATTTCAGAACCTCAAAGTTATAATTTTAAAAAGAGTAATAACAATATTTTTGTACATTGTGGCTAATGACCTATTTTTTTAAACACAGTAACTGTTAATAACCAGGTAGTTCAGCTGACTTTTATCCTTTAATATGCTCACACGTCCCCTGAACTTCAGTAATACTGTATGCATATGTCTGCAGGTAGGTCTACTATAGTTTGTATACATTGTGCAGTTGCTGTACACAGCATAAAACTTGAACTTTGATTTTTGATTATAGCTTTTGTCAGGCTCCTTTGGAACTTACCCACGTGCTATCTACTAAGTCCTCACTGTCTACTTGTTTCTACATTTCTTAAACTCTGCCTTGCTTCCAATTTCTGTAGTTTTATTTTATAATTCCCTGGAAAACACAAGCAGAAAAATATGTTTTCATTGTACAATGTATAACATCAAATTAAAGCTGCTAGATTTGAGTATGCACTTCACAATTCATGTCTTCTTGTGAACCATCAGGACTGGATTGAGAATACTGGAGAAGAAAGAGGCAGAGAAGTCCACATGAGCATATTAATAGATGGTTCCAAATCTACCTATACTGAAGTTTCACTAATTCTGCATGCAGAAAATAATTTTAGAAACCTATTAAGACTCAGTAAAACTATATTTGTTGTTATCATTTGGATATGCATATAACAGAATTCTTTGTACTGACAACTTGTCTTTAGGCTTAGATGAGGAAGATACAATATCAACTGCAAAAACTCTTACAGATATATACAAATATATATGTTCCAAGGTTTGATGGCAGCTGGGGGAGGAACGAGCAACCCAGCTGAATTTAAATGCACTACTCTTAAAACTGTTTAGAGATCTTAGCACATTGTATGATATGTTGTTAGTTTTTTTTAGATGTTGTAACCTTTGCAGTGATTTGCCAACTTTTTTTTGGTGTAAATGTTTGACGCAGGTATATTAGGGAGAAATGGCATCTTTGTGATGCTAATAATGTCCATAAAAAACTCATCTACAACACTGATGAACAAAAAATCTTTGCTGATCCTGGAGAAAATATGCCAAGTGTTTTGTTGCTTCTTGAATATAGAAAATAGATCAAGTTTAATTTGTAGTTTGACAGATTTGTAAAACAGAAATCAGATGACTGGCACCCTCACTAACCAAATATGTTTTAGCAATGCCTCTAGATAACAAGCAAGCTTCTAGGTAGCCCAGCATTTAAAGCATTCTGACAGGTTTTAAGGTGTAGGATGTATGTAGGTGACTTCCTTAAGTGCTGGATTGTACTTTTCATCCCACTAATTACTTCTGACTGTAGCACAATGTGGGGGGATGTTAGGTTGTGCCTCCAGTTCACCCTTTGCATTTGTTTCTGAATATTGATCCATCCCTGGTTCTAAACACCATTCTTCCCATTGGATAAAGTTTTTACTTCTTCTATGTCTCTCCAGTAATTTTACCAGCTATTAGATCAGGTCCCAGGAATTCCAGTGAATCAGGCAAATGCTCTTCTGATGAGGCTCACAGCTGGGCACCATACATAACACAGGTGGAAGGGATACATTTATAAGGATGTTCTCAAACAACTGCAAAAGGCAAGTTTTTTTTAGTTTTTTGTTTTTTTTGTTTGTTTGTTTGTTTTCTGGGAGAGTAAAAGTAGTCCCTAAATAAACTGGAAGGCTGTGAGAAATAATACTTTACTAAATGGAACTGCTTAAAGAAGAACTTAAAAAACACACAAAACCAAGGAGAGTTGAACATTTCCCATGGATACATACCCTATATTTTACAATTTTAATAGTAGATTTTAGGTACTCTCTGTGCTTTTAATATCACTAGAGAAGAAAAACATTAAAAAGCTCTATGCGTATTAAGTGCATTGTGAACCAATGAAGCAAGTGGATATATACCAGTGCTGTTCAACACTTTTTTTCTTTTTTCTTTTTTTTTATTTTTCAGATCACCTTTTGCTGCTGTGACAGATTACTCAGTAACAAGAAATAATGTCATACAGCTCTGTCTGGAACTCACAACAATCGTACAACAGGTATGAGACAATCTACGTAGCAATTTATTGTTTCCTAATAGTAAGTGGCCCTTACCTTGTTCACACTGTTTTGTGTTACTCTTTGTCTATATCATTGTCTGACAAAAATAAGGGAATAGTAGTGCTTAGTAAAGGCTTTACAAAAATCCTGTTTCCTAGTTTTATAATAGTAGTTGGTCTGTGCTGTGCATATGTTTCTGCATATCTCAGTAGAGGAATCCATCTTGGTTTCTCTACTTGAATAACATCAATATAAATTTGTGAAATCTACCTGATGATTTGCATATCTAATTTCATATATTTTGAATAAACTCTCTGGTTCAAAAGGTATGCATGTATTGGAGCTTTGTCATATGTTCTAAACAGCAGTAAAGATGGCACGTCCCCATGAGGCTAGAATACTTTGTATATGTTTTGGTGTGTCCTACCTTCAAGAAATTCAAAAGTAAACACTGAGAAGCACTTGCTTAATGGGCTTGATTTTGGAGTGTAGTTTAGAGAACCTTTATTGCTGTTTTGTTTCTTCTCTGTAAAGTGGTTTAGATCTGTCCCTATCCTTGTCTGTTGGAAAGTGAAAATTCTTTTGCTGCAAGTTCAAACTGATGTTGACAACGTAGAATCATTTAGGTTGGAAAATACCTCTAAGATCATCAGGACCAACCATTAAGCTAGCACTGCCAAGTCTACTACTAAACCATGTCCCTAAGCACAACATCTACGTTTTGTTTTAATACCTTTAGGAATGGTGACTCAACTGCTTCCCTAGCAGCCTGTTCTAATGCCTCACAACCCTTTCAGTGAAGGAATTTTTCCTAATCCAACCTAAACCTGCTCTGGCACAACTCGAGTTCATTTTGTCCTATCGCTTGTTGCTTGGCAGAAGAGACTGACCCCATTACAACCTCCTTTGAGGTAGTTTTAGAGAGTGATCGCTTCAAGCCTCCTTTTCTCTAGGCTAAATAACCTCAGCTCCCTCAACGAATCCTCATAAGACTTGTTCCCTAGACAATTCACCATATAGTAGAAATAACCTAGGAAGTTAACATAGTTCTGTTCTGTTGAGCATCATCTTGTACCCTGATGCAAGCCTTTCTGAGGTTGCTACTCATCTGTCTACCACTGATAACTGTGAAGGGACGTAGCACTGTCATATGTCATCACTTGACCATTTTTTTGGTCTTCCATGTTTGGCAGAATCAGAAATGCTTATTGGCACCAAATTCTTCGGCTTCAGCTGAGGTTGTGCAGCAGCCTGTTGGCTTCATATTCCTTCCCTCTAGAAAAAGGTCAGGATAATTTCTTCTGTGCTGGTTGCTGCTGGGCCAGGTCACAGCCATCTGTTGTGAGATGCTGGCCCTCCTCAGTGTGCATGCCTGCTTGCTTTGGACTGCAGTCTGATGCTGAGGCAGGCAGTGCTCTAGGGGTAGAGGAGATATGTGCAGTGCAGCAGTACCCATCATGCAGAGGGAAGAGGCTACAGGGAGGGTTGTCTGTCCTGGTGGTTCAGCAAACACAGAGAGAACATATTGCTGCCAACAAGGAGAATTTTGAGGGAGTATTCACAAATGAGAAGGTGGAACAGATTAAAGGGAAGATAGTATGCAAGGTAGGAGTGCCGGGGGGATATTTTTTTTTGTAGATTTCAGAAGTACCAGTCCACCTTGACTGAACTGAGCAATGCTACATTTTTCCTATGGCCCCTTGGCGAGACTTTGTTTGATGATGGTCTCCCTTTTATAAAAGAAATGCTTTTTTCTCTGATGCTTTCATAAATGCATACAGTACCAAAAATTAATTGGGTTTGCCTTCTTCCTGTGTTAGAGAAGACCAGTATTGCTAGTTCTGTGTTTTCAAATATTGGAAATGAAAGTTTCTCACTTAAAAATAAAATAAACCAAAAAATCTTACTCCTGTTCATTATTTTTCTTCTATTATTATTGTTTTTACTTTGGTGTGGAAATAGAGCATGGGCTGTTCCCTCCCCACGGGCTACACAGCAAGGGTGCATTTTTGCCACCTAGGCCTGAGGGCAAAGGGATGTCCTGCCAGTTCCATGCTTTGGCCTTCCTGCACTCTGTGCCAGACTTCTTGCCTTCACTCTGCCTCAGACTGCACAGAGGTGTCAGCTGTAGTGGCTGTGGAAGAAGAGCACAGGCTTGTGGTTTTGTGGCAGGCTTTTGCACAACTGTGTCTTAATCTGTTGTCCCATGGTGTGTTGTGCCCTTGTTCGGCTGTGAAAAAGGGTTGGTACCTCAGGAAAAGAAAGCACACAGGACCTCCCTTCTCTTGACCAAGCAGCTCATTTTTCATTGATGTAGCTGTGAACTGCTGTCTAACTTTCTAAATGGGGAGGAAGAGGCCCCTGATCCATTTTCATGTGTCCACTATTAATAAAAAGGTGGGTAAAATATCAGCTACTGCAGTATTTCCCAGGAAGTAGATCAATATCAGATCACTTTCTTCTGGATTCATCCTTATTCATGGTACTACTAATTTGCTATGGTCTTAGCTCAACTATTTTATAGTTTTTTTTTCAGTGTGAAATGAAATCAACCAAACATTACTATTTAATACCTTTTTTTTTTTTTTTTTTTTTTTTAAAAAAAAAAAAAAGCCATATCTTCTCCAAAACAGACGTGATTTCCCAACCAGGAAGCAGTTCAACATATGAATCCATACTTTGAAGTTAGAAGGAGCATTTATGTGCCTCACTGTAAGCACACACTGGAATTGAACTGGGCTGTAGTCAGAAGAATGATAATGAAAAATTCCATTACTAGTCCCAAACACATGTGGATTGATCTCTGCTTAAAACAAATGCATTTCAGCATAGCATTTCAAAATGTCTTCACTGGGCTTTTCTTTTATATGACCACTGAACACACTGAAAATCCCCATTGTGCTTTCTAAAGTCTGTAAATTGAATGTTTCAGTATCACCTTATCAAGTGTTTTTTGCTGTCTTAGAACCCATTTTATTTTGTATGTGAAGTATCTGATAGTACTTCACTATCTTATAGTAAAGTAGTTTATATATTTTTTTCAGTTTACAAAAGACCTGCAAAAGGCAACATTGCAATTTTTTTTTAATGCTATTTAACAGATTATGTAAAGCCTAATGGTGTACTAGGAAAAGACATACAGTTAGTACATTTCCTTATACTTTTGACTTTTTTTCAAGACATGCATACAATGTAAAAATAGAACTCTAATATTTACTTCAGTGGCTGAGTACTGGGGAGATTCAAAACTGATTTTTATGTTGTTTATGCACAGCCGTTATTCAGAAGTTTTAACCAAAAATGATTCTTTAGTCAAGAGATGAGAAGAAAGCTAAAAATTAAGCTGACTTGCTTGTATTATTTTGCATACTTTGAGGCTAATTGTAATATTAGTATTTCTCCATTGGATTAAGGTGATTTGTTGTGTCCCTTCCTATCAACACTAAATGGATGATGAAGGAAAAAAAAGGCAGAAATACTGTTCTCTCTTCTAAGTATGAAGTCTAAGAAAATCTATTGAGTATCTATGCTTTAACCTTTAAATAATTAGAGAAGGTAGATTTATAATACCTGCTTAGAGGCTGACTTTGGAATAAAATGCAAAATGGCACATACTTGGGTTTCACCATTTCATTTTCTCTGTGCAATGCACATTGCCCAGGACCCACCTAACAGGCCAGTGCACAATGGATATTTGCCTTTGGAAACAGATCCCTCAGAACGCTGCAAGTTATTATCATAACCTGTTTTGCAGTCACACTAATCATATGCTTCTATGCATGTTTTATTTTGGTTTAGGGTTTTCCCCCCTCCTGTCCCCCCACCCCTTAGAACTGTAAGATATTGTTTCATAGGACTTCCTGAAGGTTTTCAACCTTAATACCATCCTCCTTGCTGATGGCTTATTTAATTCAGAGCTTACATTCGTGTTTTATTTTCATAACCAACTCTTTTCCTTGCAGCAGAACACTGGGAAAAAAATAAAAAAAAATAAAAAGAATAAGTCCATGAGACTGTCATGTTATTTTCTACCATTCCTTTGCACTATCTCCCTTTCTTCCGTACGCCTAGCTGTCTGTTCAGAGCATCCCCGTAGGAACTGCAGTTTATACTACAACAAGTAAAAAGGACCTGCTTTTTTCTTGATAGTAAAAGATATTAAAAGGTATTAAAGGGATAAGAGTGTATAAGAGTATACAGGTGTGGTGTGAGCTTTTTTTTTTTTTTTTTTTTTTTTTAGGTTTTAGATTGTTATTTTTTCATTTTGGTTCATTCACAAATTTAAATTTATGTCATCAGTGTTGTACCAGTCACAAATACATGTAAGGAAGGACACAAGTGACCACTTGTCTTGTCTTCCATGTAAGTCAGATTGGTATTGACAGTTAGGCAGGGAGTCCATCTTCAGAGAATGCTGGAGTGTATTCCTTTCCAGTCTTTTAAGAAAGTAGCAGTAGCTACAAAGCTAACCGTAAGAAGAAGATTTATTTGTTTTAAGCAAATCTGCAGGCAGCTTTTATTGTCATTTTTAACGTCCTTATTCCTCAGGAACCCATTGGGATTTCACTTACAAAAAAAAAAAAAAAAAAAAAAAAAAAAAACTTTCTTATTTGGGATTAAAATTCTGGAAATTTTGGGAATATATGGGAAGTCTAACTATGTTTTGTAAGTTATCAGACATTTAAAGAAAATATTACTGCCAAACACCTTATTTCCTATTATTGCTGTACAGTAGCGGTCACGAGGTTTTTTTTTTTGTTTGTTTGTTTTTTCACTTTCCTTATCAGCTTTCACAACAATTTGCTGTGTTTATTTACTTTTAAGACCATTGGTGTTTGTCTCCCAGCTTTCATGTTTTGTGGGATTTACTTAGCAAGATGCTCCAGTGCAAGTGTAACTGTAGGCCTATAAACATTCGCTTTCAAAAGCTTCACTGCAATTACTTCTCTGTCTAAATACTTTCTTTATTTTTTTTTTTTTCTGAAAAGAGCCTGGCTCTGTCTTCTTGTACCCTCCCTTCAGGTATTTATAGGCCCTCAGGTCCTTTTCTGCAGGGCTGCTTTCCAGCCAAGTTCTGGGGCGGGGGCGGCCCCCCCCCCCCCCAGCATGTACTGGTGCCTGAGGTTGTTCCTCCCTAGGTGCAAGTCTCTGCACTTCTTGTTGATCTTCATGAGATTTTGTGAGCCCATCTTTCCAGCCTGTCTAGGTCCCTCTGGTTGACTGTGTGGGTCTCTCAGCCAGTCCTCCCAGTTTCGTGCCATACACAAATTTAATGGAGGGTACACTCTATCCAGTCATCTGGATTATTAATGAAGATATTATACAAGGCTGGAATCACTGTTGACCCCTGTAGTACTCTGCTTGTTTCTGGTCTCTAACAAGACTTTGTGCCACTGACCACTACCCTCTGGACCTGGTCATTCAGGCAGTTTTTGATCTACCTCACTGTCTACATTTCAACAGCTTCTCCATGAGAATCTTTTGGGGGACAATGTCAAAGACCATACTAATGTTCAGGAAGACAATATCCACTGCTCCCGTCCCTTATCCATCAGGATGGTGATTTCGTTATTTGGTAGACAGGGACCTGGATTGTCCCAGGATTGTCCTGGGATATGCTTATGACTTTATCTGTCCCACAACATCCCACAACAATATTTTATGGTAAACTCAGATTTCGGATGACATGAAGTGAGAATTTGAGTGATGCAGTTTGGAAAGTGATTGCCAGGGTGACTGATTGCTAGGAAAGACCAAGACAGCCATCCACAAAAACTTGTCCGTACCTGTAGGCCCCTATGACTTTGAGCTAAAAGCCCTAATATAGAGCCCCTAATACAGACAAAAGTGCACTGTTCACTGACTCAGCCAAATGATTTGGGGCTTATTCAACATCTAAAGATGTCTACAATCCTAAAATGTAAGTGTCCATGTACTTCTTGCCCCAGTGGAGTCACTTCCTGTGCTAGGGGGTAATCCTTGTTGGGCTTCTAGTCATTGTTATTTTTCAGATGAAAAGTAATGAAAATGATCATAAATAATTTCTTGAGTAATGAGGTATTTATCTATGGCATTACATCTTTTATGATCAAATGGCTGTAACTTACATGTTTAATGTTTCAAATACTAAGCCTTGCTGAGAAAGTGCAGGCTTACTTTTATGTCTAAAGGTTAAAAAGGGAATTTACATTTTAGGCCCTCACCTCCCTGAATCATAGAGAAATTACTCTATTAATTTTGTTAGCACAATACCAAATATGTGAATTGTGAAGAATAATTAATATAATTACTAGTAGTAATATTGTTACAAAGTATCACTCTTTTATTTTCTATTACAATTTCTCACTTTCTTTTTAAAGTCCTAGTTATTAAGGACTTCAAGGACTTGCTAAATATGGCTTTAAAACTTCAAATTTAAGGTCATACTAAGTAGCTAATTACCTCAGGTATCTTTACCTAATAAATGGTCTTCAGTAGTTTAGTGGCATGAATATTTGACTGGTTCCTCATTAAAGCTGCTTTGCACTTCCGGATTGTTGGGATTTTCAAAGCAAGAGGTGTTTGATAGAAACAAATTTATGCATCAAATTTTATATTTTTTAATTTAAAATTTTGAAGTTCTCCCTTCTACCCCCAACTTTATCAAATGCCTGTGCTTGCAGCATTTATTAGTCTCTTTATTAGTCTACTACTAGTAATTCTCCCTGCCCCCCCCCCCCCTTTTTATGTGAAAGTATAATGTATAATATAAACTAGATGTTAAAGAATTGCTGGAAATAAGAAACTGTTTTTCTTTACTATAAGTTATCAAAGCAATTATCAAATTATCAAAGGCAGTTATCAAATCAATTTATGCTCTTTAGCAATGTTTTCCTCTTTTTCAGAGTAGAGGAGCTTATTTCTCCATAGTACACTTTTATTGAAAATTTCATATGTAGCAATGTAATGTAAAAACTGCTTAATGTGCATGGATGCCCTTTTCTGATTACTGTAACTTTTCTGTTATTTTCCTGTATCATTTTTTTTCCATGAAGTGTCTTACTTGTTTTCTTTTGATTTAATTTTTGGGGTAGTTTTTGGAATGGGATTAGGCATGGAGTACCTCAAAGGATAAAAACATTAATAACAGTCTAGAGGTATATGAACTGCTACAAGAAATAATTTGATGCCTCACTAATTATAATTGAGATATATGCTGTAAAGAGTAATTTTTTACTTAAACTTGAGTGGTCCATGATGTGACATTTTTGAAGTAGCTTATGAAGTCACTCCATGTTTTAAAAACCCACCCTGAAAAGTCCTATGAATTTGTTGCCTTTGTTTTATTTTTGCATTCTTGGAGAAAGTAATTTATTTTCATCACAGTTGGAGAGGGATTAATAAATAATAATAATAATAAAATAGGATTGCTGAATACATAAGAAGTTACCAGAAAGCAAAATTGGACCAGTGTTGGTTTGTTGTTGTTGGGGTTTTTGTGTGTTTTGTTTTGATTGGTTTTTCGTTCAGATGTCTTTCTTCCAGATTAATGATTAACAGCCTCTCATAATAGGGAAAAATGAAATACAAAGCAGAATAATTTGAATGGAAAAAAGAATACACTTTTTGATTCAACATATACTGGTAAACAAATGCAGCTGTTGGATTTTTCTAAGAAATGGAACCTGAGTGGGTCAAGGTGATGGTGAGAGTGTCAGGGACATCTTAGCTTAATTCACACGTTGAATGGAAAATACTTAGAGGAAGTAGCAAAAAGTCCATGGAAACTGAGACCAAGTGTAGGCAGAGAGGAAAAATGTGTTCTGGTGTTTCATACATTTCCTTTAAATAAAGCATGTATTCTTAGACTGGTTTATGTGGGCACTGTGTCAGTGCTTGTTCAGAGCATCATGATTTCCATACCACTAGAGACAGACAGTGGATATGCCACACTTCTGTAATTCTTTATAAATGCTTAATTTAATCATTAATGATGATGGGTTAAGATTATATTAATCATTATTAGTAGAACTGAAAAGTGAGACTCTGCATTTCTCTTACGTAAGAAACTCAGATTTCCCTTTCCAGAGACAGTGTAGTCAGTGTAATCAGGTGCAGTGAAGCAGGATTTCACTTCAGTGTGGTGAATTACAGAAATTGTGTGTTGCTAGGTAGCTAGTGGAAGCTTTGGTCATGAGAAAGTGTAGGGTCAAGCTTTATTTCAGAAAGATAATGGGAGATACATTTGTGTTTGTTTGCTTAAATCCATTAAAAACACATGAAGAATTTCAGATGATCCATTATGAAATGTTTGAGTCATAGCTGAGCCTGAAATGCTATCTTCCTAAATATCATTATTTTTTTTCTCAACTTCAGTTATTTCCTCTATTGGCAAAATAACCACCTAGCCACTATATACATCACAAAGTATTTTGCTGCAATTGTGTTTGATAAACAGGATTTCTTTTTAATAACAATACTGAAGGAAAAACAGAAGGTAAAAAATAAGATGTTACTTACCTCTAAATGATCTTGGAAGTGACTTTGGAAACTTAAGAACTGCACAACACCTTGCACTACAAACTACATTTTGCATGTCAGTAATAGAAGCTTTTAAATGCCTGACACTATTTTTTCTGAGTTAGAAGTGTGGAAAAAGGTGTACTTTGTTTTTTTCTTTTCCTTTGAATGAAATATTTTTCCTTCATTTTCAGCCTCTCATCTGTTGATAGTTTCAGTGATTTTTTTTTTTTACCTGCTGAGAATGTCTCTGCATAGAAAAATCATCTGAAATATTGAAATTCAGTTTAGATTGTGTAAGCACTTGGAATCTAGTAAGATATCTGAGCAAGTATTGATGTGGTTTAGCCAATGCTGAAATGCTTGCTGGGGTTTCTAACGAAATAGTGCACCAGCTCATTTTAGAAAGAGTGCATTTTTAAGAAGTGTGACTCTCTGTATGCAAATTAAGAACTAATATGTGACCAGATCCCAAAGGAAAGCAAAATAATGTCTTTCACAAAAAAGAGAGTAGAAATAATTGGAAATGGAAAATGACTTCAGAAAGAAGAAAAGAGCTTAGTGCCCACATTGCATCTCTATTGATCCAGAGAGCAATTTTTCCCAGTAGTTGCCTGATCTGTGGGTGATTCATGTAACTTATGTTAAATTTTTACATGAAGCGTTCTGTTACTATGGTGATAGGTGCCACTCCACGCAAATTGTTTAAATAATATTAAGGCAATTCTTTGTACTCAGTAAGCTGGATAATTGCTATTATTTTGTACACAAGGGTGTACAACTTAAAAATTAAAATAAAATAAAAAAATAAAATAAAAAATTGCAGTTTCATTTAATGATCATGGAAAGGCTCTAGATTTTTAGATGCATTTGTGTAGGTTGCATAGGAAATGTCTTTTTGTGTAGCATTTATTTAATAGCTTGCATTATATTTTTTACAATGGGGATATTTTTCTCTTCCCTTAGTATCTTAAATGGCATGTGTTCACCATTCTGTTTTCTCCCATCTCCGTCGTTTCTTACGTATGTTTCCGATGGGGGAGGACAGAGTGGGTTGCTGCAGATACAGATGAGCTCTGGCTTAAAAGTGGAGGGGCAGGGAATAATAACAGAGTGAGGATGCTATAGACCCAGAATCAAGAAACTGCAGGAACTGAATAATTGTAACAGAAGTGGAAAAGAAAAAAATGTTTCTGAACGGCAGTGGGAAGAAAATCGACAGGATTTGTGTGGGAAGTGAAGAGTAGTTGGAAATGGCACCCAGGTTGTGAGCTTGTGGGACATAAGGTGGTGGAGTTGTTGACAGATAGGGAAAGAAGGGGGAAGCAGGGAGGGTTTAGGAAGAAACGTGATTTCAGCTTTTCAGCATACTGCGTTAGAGCTGGTGGCAAATATCCAGGAGGAGACTCTAAACTGTGAATGCGAACAGAAGGGACGAGAGATCTGTGACTCATCTGCACAGAGATGATAATTAAAGCAGCATGATTTCAGGAAGCTGCTGAGCAATAAGGAAGAGGTTGCAGAAGAGAGGAGAGCTGAGGATAGAGCTCCCAGGGACTGTGGCAGTCTGGAGGAGGAACAGCCACAATGGGAGACTTCTTCGGAGCAACTTGGTGGGAAGAAGCTCAAAGAAAGTACATATGCTGGGAAGTCCGCTTATAAATAAAATATAGGCTTTTAACAATGGCTGTGTAACTTTAAAAATTAATTTTGTATGGCAGCAGCCAAAGACAACCTATGCAAATGTGGGTTCCTACATAGCTTAAGAGCTTTCTATTGCATAGGTAGTATGACGAGGGAAAGGTATCTCCCCTTGACACTTATAATTGCCAGTGTCCTACGAAAGCTCTAACTGTGTCATGTTCCTAATTCTTTTCCTGTTGGCAGAGGAGAATGATATCTGCTTGCCAGCTTCTGTAGGCTTGGGGGTATTTTAAGAGTTTTAGTTTCTTGTTTGTTTGTTTGTTTGTTTGTTTTATATGTGGAGGGAGGTTTGGAGGGAAAGGTTTGAATAGATCTGTATATCTGCCACTTTGTATTTTCTTATGACCGTAATTACTCAGACATACCTGTAAATCACATATTAGGAGTTCTCTAATATCCTTCAGTTTCTAATTATCTTGCTCACAACACACAGCAACATTTTGCCATATAGCCTGTACTGTAATGATCAAGTTTATTGTTTCAAAGCTGTTATTGCTTAATCCTATAATCAGCTGTATTAGATATATTGTCCATGCATTTTCTACATTAAATAGCAAAAAAAAATAACTGGATTACATCTACCTTATCCCTGCATCAATTTCAAAATTATGTACTAATGTCTGAGCCTGAGAAAAGTGATGAAGGGTAATAATAAATAAATCTACTACGAAAATTGTGAAGCTTTTTTTGTCTTCGTGTGTTGGCAGAGTTTTAGACTTGTCATCATTATTAAGAACTTTTGTGAGAAGTGAAGGTTGCAGAAAACCTCACTCGTGTGGCTCTCTTGCCATAGCTGAACTGGGCAGAATTCAAAAAAAAAAATGAGCCTTCCTCAAGCCAATGACATAAACTTTATGGAGCTGGGGACACATGAACGGACTTAGAGGGCTTCTTGAAGACAGAACAACTTATTTTTGAAGGTGTTGGGGGGGTGCTGAAGAGCCTGGGAGTTATGATATGAGTATTCTCCAGTTAATTATTTTTTATTGTTGCTAAGTAGCAGGACTGACAGACCATCCATTTGACATAGACTGGTATTAAAGGATTCAGTTACAGTTGTAATCAATTTGAGAAGCAAAAGGATTTAAAGGATGGCTTGGCTTACTTCCAGCCAATGACGGCACTGCTCAAGGAAGGTTTTATACCAAAGGTTTGGCAACGCATGAGAGTCTGAACCCTCTTTTAGCAATCATGTAATTTATTATTTTTGTAACAAATAGAGAACTGGAGTTACGTACTTTAGAACATTTTGCGTGACTTCAAAATAATGGTGACAGCAATTCTATCAGACATCTGTTTTTGAGCAGTACATAAAATCTAGCTGTTGCCCTCTTAAAACTAGACATAGAAGATGTGGAGAATTGCTCATGAAAGACGCATTTCCCAAGCAATTTCACCACCATTTTAAAGATTATGTTCCTAATCTTGCCTCTATTTTATCAACAAACGACTGGTTAAAAAAGTGCTACATACACACACACACATAAATTGCCTTCATGTAGATTCAGTAGGATTGCAGAGAAAAACACATTAAAAAAAATAATAAAAAAATAATAAAAAAAAAATAAATAAAAACCAGTGAAAAAACTCCGTCAGAAGCAGCTCAAAAGCTGCCTGGAGATGAATGCTGTCATGAGAAGTCCTTGTTTTTCACGTTTCTCCAGTTGACTCCACCTCTGTAGCACCACACAACTTCTTTTTATCAATGCAACTATGGTATGAATTCACAAAGGATGTGTTTGGGCTAACATGTTACCTGAGAATCAGGAGATTTGGTTTTTGTCCTTGGCAAGAATTTAACCTGCTGATGTACCAATTCTACCTAGGAACTTTCTCTGCCTTGGAGGAAAAAAAATAAATCAGGGTGACTAAATACATGAACAACTAAGACATTCTTCTGAACAACAATGAAATACAGTGAAACAACAACACAGTGAAAGAAGTCCTTGCTTTCTCTTGAGCACTCTCATCTACAGATTAGTAGGAATGCTGAGCCATAGCTGAGTTGTTGCTGAAAGAATCAAAAAACATTTTTTCTGCAACTCTCCATTTTCTTATTACTTGAATATTTGTATGCATATTACATTTTCTGAACTAGCATATCTTTATTCTCAAACTAAGTTGTGGGGTTAAGAGGAACTTGAGTCTTCCGAAAAGAATACAGTATAGTAGATGCCCAGAATGTGGCCAAACCAATAATAATAATAGTAGTAAGAAGAAGAATGACGGCGGTTTCTGGATGGTATTTTGCAATTGCCCTGAGAAGTTGACAGGTAATTGCAATAGATACTTGACAGGCTGCTGACTCAGACGTGTAATCCACATTATATATATGCAAAAATAGAAGTGTTTTCTGCTGAATATTATCCTATAGTTATAGTACTGGAGAACTGGATGATCTTTTTCTCCTATAGGATCTGTGAGCATTAGGTTGATTTGGCTTGTCTTCTGGACCTCAATATTTCACATTTTGAGTTGAGATTTAATCAACTTGGGTGGAAAGAAAAGAACCAAAGCATAACAAAAGTGTTGGTGTAATTAGCTGACCCAGTTCCCCACTTCTGTGACATACTAAAATAGAGGTTTAGAAATACAACAATAATAGTAAGAGGAGAAGAAAAGGAATTAGAAAAATAAGGCAGCATAAGTATTGTTTTTGAAAACAAAATTCTACAAATATTTGTATTTTATATATGTTGCTTCAGGGGTAAATTGTTCTAGCAAAGTGGGGGAACAGGGTGACTTTGGCAGCATTGTCACCGGTCAGTGCTATTGAATTCAGTAGATCTAGTTCTAAGTGTATTCAATAATTCTTACTAAGGGGAATTATGACAGGATAATTGCAGATAAAACTTGTAATTTTTATAGAAATAACACAGAATTATTCTTATGAATGTGACTTCTAGAAGAAACACAATACAAATGATGTGTTTCAGTTGGAGCATAACATCAGTCTTGCTAGTCTTACAATTAGAATTTAAATTTATACTTTTTTTCTGTGATTACTGAGGATTTTTCTTGCTCTTTTTAACTTCTCCTATCACATTTTTTTTTCTTTTTCTACTAATTTTGGACTTTATTCTTCCCTTTTTATTAAGATCTTAGCCTAGTCCCATCTGCCTCTACAAAGGAAAGGACCAAAAGGACCTTTTGCCTGTTTTGATACATGAGGTAAAACTGCCAATAGTGACCAAGAAAAGCTGATGTTAGTAGTTAAGTTGTGCCACTGTATTGCCCTTTTAGTTCTCTTTCTTTGTGGACATTACTGTCTCATTTTTGTCTCTGGAACTACTATTGGCCAATATTTGACTACATCTTTATGAAATATAAATTAACACAGAGTTTGGAGTACAAGGAAAAGAACTGCATTTATTGCTTTATTAGCAACCTGCTCTATTAGTATTTTAGGAAACAACATACATTGAGAAGACAGCCTAAAGCTGGTTGAGCTCAGGTTTTGGTTGATTGGTTAGAGAGAGATAAATACCCTGTTTTTTTTTTGTTTTTTTTTTTTTTTTTTTGTTTTGTTTTTTTTTTGTTTTTTTTTTTGTTAGTGAATATTCATGTGATGTTCAGACAATAAACAGGTAAAAGCAAAACTACTCTTAACAATATATGCATCTTTCAGTTCAGGGGTAATCATAGTATTCTTTCACTAAGTGAATAACAAAATTTTATCTTGTGTAGAAGGAAAGTTTGGTTGCAGGTTTTTTGTGTGTTCCTGGTTTCCTGAAGTAGAAAAAGTTGAATTTAGATTTGTGTATGATCTGTTTCTTACCTTAATTGTAATGTTTTGGTACTGTGGGTAAACAGATACTTAAGATTTTTCAGGAGTAAGATATATGTTTGTAGTCTAGGTATGGAAGGAAGAGGTTTTCCAGCTGTAGATGGTATGCTATTAAGAACAAAAATTTGTTCCTAATTGCATAAGTAATGACTCTGTCGTTCTCAAGTGCTTTAAACTCTTTTATTTGAAATGAAATGGGTAGGTAAAAGCAGTAATTGTAAGTGGTATAAGTCCACAGTAAAAAGCTGTATCATTGTACGTAAGGGATATCAGAAGAGGGTGGGTTCAATTATCCTCAAAGCAGTGGAGTGACTTAAAAGATCTAAGGGGAAATAAACTGTTGACTCTGAAGAAAATTGACATGTAGGTTTTGCTCTTGGGATCATTCAAAAGCAATCTCAGCCCCTATCTCCAGGGATGGCTGCGGGAAGTTAAAACAAGCTTGCTGCAATGCAGGGATTGGCTTTGGTGACCTTTTGTAGGTTTCTTTAAGTCTTAGACTTCAGGGCTGCTCTAGGCTATGCTTTCATGTGTCTCTGCATTCCTTCACATCTCCCTCAGTTGAGGTTTGAATAGTTGCATGTCATTCCTGTATGGAAAAAGTATATTTTGGATTAATTATTTTTTAACAAAAGCATCGTTTGCTTTCTTCCAATTTCTGTCTCTTATTTACTAAAGTATTTTTCTCTTGCCTGAATAGAAAAAGAAGTATCAGCCTTTCCTGTGTGTGAGGAGTTCATATAGCAATCCCTCTTTCCAGACGCTGAATTTGTAGGTAGTTGTGTGATGAGGAGAGAACTGGAGGTGTATAGTTTACTGTCTTTGCTAGATTCAGAAATGTGTTTTTAATTATACTCTGGGTTTGTCAGAAATAAGCATGTTTCTTTAGCTTCCTTCATGACTATGTAGAAGAGTTTCATTTCAAGGATGTAGCTATGTTTCTTCCTTATTCATTTTTTTTTCCTGGCTGTAATGAACCTTTATAGTATTTAAATACCCAGAATCCTCCATCCCTTAGCAGTGAGAATTCTCAGTGTCCTCTGTAAGCTGAATGTTAAACTTATAGTAAACTTTTCATTACAAATGAAATAATTATGTCTGCTTAGAAGCATATTTTTTTCAGTATAAATGTTGAAATCCCTTCCTGATATTTTTGCAGAATGATTCATAAGAAACCGTGCAGAACATAGATGTACCCAGATTGAAAATGTTATATGCCTTCCCACATACAAAAATGAAATGTGTGTTTTGCTACTAAGATTGCAAATACTTCATTGATGTCTGCATATAATTAAACGTGTTAGATTTTCTTTCCGGCTGTACATACTTGCAAATGTTTCCTGAATGCCAACAGCTGTTATTAGGAAAATACTCCCTGATAAACCTGCTGCTTCTGCATAGGTTGTTTTATATAAAGCTTAAGAACACAGCGGCTGTTCTTGCCCAAGTAGCGCTAGAAACATTTCGCGATCTAAAATTTTTCTTTTTTTAAAAAAAAAGCAGTTGCATATAACAAAGATGTTTTCAAAGAGGATAAACCAATTAAAAAATGAAAGGACTTAAAATGTAAAAATGTAGTCACGTTTTTCAAGTGACGTATTTAGTAGGTTATAAAACATCCATTCCAAACTGAACTTGTGCTAATTACCATATAACTACAGCATCTGGTGAACTTAGAAAAGAGTGGCTCTTTCACCAGTGTTGGTTGCATTTCACATGCTCTCTACCTTACTAATTCCTGTACTTCTCATTCTCTATATCAACTGAGATTTTGGCCTGTCAGGAAGAACTTTCGCAGTCCCCAGCTTCCCATCTGTTAGTCTGTCTTATAGAGACTGCCTCGCATTCCAGGTAAGGTGGTGACGATGTGCATACGGTCTCCACCAGGCTCCATGTAATAAGATGGTCCAACTCAAGTTTCCTGTGTGTTTTTTATTACCATGTTTGTCTTCCCTCCCATTCTATGGAGTGCTCTAAACAACCAATGTTTCACGTTTCTTCTTCTTCTCAAGGTTTTCCTTCTCTTTTTTGGTGCAGTGGGCAAAAATGACAGTGCAGCTCACTAGTAATTGTTCAGCATAGTTTTCTGACTCTCTCTTGCACAGCTTTAAATGGAGGAAAATTTAAGAAATATAATTAGTTAACCACAAGTAAAGTTGAAACAAGGAGGGAGGGAGACATTATTGTACAGTGGCTTCAACCCTTTTTGTTTCGCAGTCTTGCAAATTTTTCAGGGGGAGTGTCTCCAGGATAGTGTATTTAAAACAATTCTGGTTTTCAAGGTGAACACTAGAAAAAGGTCATACTTTTCCCCAGTCAGGTCCTGCTGGTTGAAGCCACTCAGCTGACATGTTTGACTAGCTGGTATGTACCAAAAGGATGTAATGTGGAGTAAGATCATTACCTGTCTCAAGGAAGGAAGCAACAACAAAAAGTAGTGAATGGGCATAGGCATTTACCAGTAGTTCCTTTTGGTGCTACATTCACACTTTGGTTACATAAATCTATCCATTCTAGTTGAGACTTTGAAATCTATTGCTTTATTCCAAAAAACTTTGATTATATTTAAATATTTTTAAGGATAAATCTGGAAAAGTTAATTGATTAGATCAATTTAGATAAATTTTGTCTTTTGTGCTTTACTTTTTCAGGATTGCACGGTATATGAAACAGAGAATAAAATTCTTCATGTGGTAAGTAGTTTTTGGATTTTTATTAATAAATATGTTTATATCAAATACATAGGATTCTATCTCTGTGTGCTTTTTCTGTGCAATACCAATGTAATAATGAACTAGTCTAGGTATGACTGGCTGCTGAATATATGGAAATAAGTATGAATAGCTGATGATTGTTAGGAAAGCCAAACTTGGCATATGAGAAGTCTGAAACTTTGCAAGGGCTTGTGTTTTAGTCTAGTTCATGTCCATCTGTTATTTGTAAAACACGGTTAGAAGAATGATTTTGAGAAATGAGATTTTATTCTAGGGAGCTGTTTGCTGGGCTTTTAAGAAATCATATATATTTGTTAGTAATATAGCTTCATTTTTACAGCTTTATTTCTCTTAGGATTGTGAAGTTAGTCCAGTGATAAGATTAATGCAATACTTTCCTGTTGAATTCACAGAATAAATACAACTGTTTATTCCCAGAATCTGTAGTGCTATTGATAACAAATAAAGCAGGTGAAAGTCATGACGACTTAACACCAGAACACAGGATGCGTTCGAAGGGCTGATACTTTGGGGAATGGAAAGTCAGAAGCTTGACCACAACTTGTCTGACACAGTATCTAACTTTCAGATATTAAATTGTCTTTCATTTTGTGGCTATGGTTTAGTGAGTATTTAATTAACCCTGACCCTGCTTCTAAACTTTCAATATGAAGTTATTCTTCATAAGAGTAAATAATGAAATTAATAATATTTTATCTCTCACTTCGTTTCACCTGTAGGTAGGTTTGATATCTTATTTTTCTTATAGTAAGCAAGAAAAAAATACTTTAAAATATGATCTTCCCAGTTACTTTTGCTATACTTTTTTATTCAGTGCACCCATATCAAATGAATGGCAAACTGAATTGTGTAATCTTTTGACATTTTGATTTCACAGTGATGTGCAATAAAAAGTCTCCTTGTATTTTTAAGTTACACTGACATTTTTCCCCTGTGGGACACAAGGAATTTGCATTTTTAGTTGGGCTGACATCACCATCTTTGCTAGGCTGATCTCTGCAAGCATTTAAGTAATGAAGTTTTTAATTGCATAATCTTGGCAAAAGTTGAAGTGCTGTAAGTTTGAAATCATTACATAAAGCCTGGTTTTCAATACATGCTTGTTTTCTGCTGTAAGAGCCAAGAGTTTTGACATCTGCTATATACAGTATATATCATTTGCAAATTAGCAAACAGGATTGGAAAAAGCTGGCAATGTTTAGATCTGATGAAGCACCAGTTAATGTAGTCTTCAATGTACAATTTTGAGGAAACCAAGGGATTCATTTAAGATATGTGAATGGAAAAATTTGAGAAAGGTTTCATTATAGTTACATGAAAACTAACTGTACACAATTAAGTTACCTTACATCGTTCAGATTCACACAGGCTTATTTCTTTAATCTACAATAACCACTTTGTGGTGACAGGTGGACATATAAATTATTGTTGAGAGCTTAATTAGGGCCTATGATTAGTGTTCAAGCTTGCAAGGAAACATGAACAAACTGTTGAACCGATTACAAAAGCTTAGGATTAAAGATGACTGTAGGTGTTGTACGTAACTTGGATCATTTCTGAACATGTTGCATTTCAATTGATGGATGGGATTTCATGAAGCAAAAGCAAACAAGAAATCTGTGGCTGAATAATTAAAAGATGGGATTTGAAAACATATTTTGGATTTGAAAGGGAATATTTTAAAAGTGCAAATTAAAAGTTTGAGGAAAGAACTGAAACTGGAAGGAGTCTCTGTTCCCTCTAACTCCTTTCCTGGGAAGACAGAAAAAAATTGTTGTGGGCTTAGCTAAATAGACAGTTAAAAAATAAAAATTAAAAAAGAAGAAGAAGAAGAAAGGAAAAATAAATAAATAAAAAGGAAATCCCAAGATCTTGAGAGAGAGCATGTTAATGCTTTATGCCAGTGTCAAACAAGGCCAAGTGCCGGGTCCTGCACCTGGGACACAACAACCCCAAGCAGCAGTACAGTCTGGGAGAAGAGTGGTTAGAAAACTGCCTGGCAGAGAAGGACCTGAGAGTATTGGTTGATAGTTGGCTGAATATGAGCCAGCAGTTTGCTCAGGTGGCCAAGAAGGCCAACAGCATCCTGACTTGCATAAGAAGCAGTGTGGCCTGCTGGGCTAGGGAAGTGATTGTTGCCCTGTACTCGGCTCCGGTGAGGCTGCACTTCAAGTACTGTGTTCAGTTTTGGGCCCCTCACTACAAGAAAGACATTGAGGTGCTCAAGCAAGTCCAGAGAAGAGCTACGAAGCTGGTGAAGGGTCTGGAAAACAAGTCTTACAAGGAGTGGCTGAGGGAGCTGGGATTGTTCAGCCTAGAAAAGAGGAGGCTCAGGGGAGACCTTATCGCACTCTATAGGTACCTTAAAGGAGGCTTTGGCAAGGTGGCGGTTGGTCTATTCTCCCACATGCCTGGTGACAGGATGAGGGGGAATGGGCTAAAATTGCACCAGGGGAGGTTTAGGTTGGATATTAGGAAAAACTTCTTTACTGAAAGGGTTGTTAGACATTGGAATAGGCTGCCCAGGGAAGTGGTTGAGTCACCACCACTGGAGGTCTTTAAAAGACGTTTAGATGTAGAGCTTAGGGATATGGTTTAATGGAGGATTTGTTAACGTTAGGTCAGAGGTTGGACTCGGTGATCTTGTAGGTCTCTTCCAACCTAGATGATTCTGTGATTCTGTGACATTAGTTACCTTTTTAGATATCAAAATGGACTATGCATCCCAGAGGTGAATGTTAATCAGAAGGTTCTCTGATATGAAAAGAATAGTAGTAAATTTTAGTAAAGGCATAGAAAGAGTCTTAAATGAGAAATGTGGAAAAACTAGCAGATACTGGGGGGAGAGGCCACACACACAAGTAGTATCTATAGAGAAAGTAAATTTTCTCTAATTAAATTAAAAGACAAAACTATTTTAAGTGTGTTCTCTGAGTACATTTCCCATTAGCAATCTGTGCACTTTCATTTGGGTAACGGAAATGTTTCTGGCTAGCATTGGATCCAGCTACCTCTGAGTGATCAAATACCAACGTATAGCTGTGTTAGCTGGGGTGACTTACAGAGGAACTCGAATTAAAAGCCATGGGCTTTTCCAGTATGATTTCATGTACCACATTCTCTTCATGACAGAAGGAAAAACAAACAAACAAACAAAAAAAACCCTACACCTATGGAAATAAAAATAATTTAAATGGCAGGTACATACTCATTTCGGACACCAAGACATTTTCCACCTTAGGATCACTGGATCCAAGTAGTTGATTTTTATCCACATCACTTATTCGTGGTCCGGCAATTTTACTTCAGAGCAAGTGTTCTGAAGGTTCTGGGTTGAACATCCCCATCATGATGGGGATAACCCATCACAAAACCGTTATTTTGGACTGGTTCAGGGGCTGGAGCTAAGCAGGCACACACCTTCTGTGGGGATGCTGCCCCATTCTCAGCAGAATGAGCCTACTTTGTGCTCATCCAACCTGCCATCTGGGCCAAATCAGGGGGCAAGAGGGTGTGTGGGCACAGCCGGGGGATGTGAGACCACTTTGCTGCTATCACAATGCATCTATGGATACCGCCAACGTTAGCGAGTCACTCATTCTTCACACTTCCCTCTAAAGCATGGTGAATGTGGCAACATCCCACACCAAAGGCAAGATCCTCAGTTAAATGACAGCTTGGTTTGCTTTAATTAGGAGGGGTCAAAAAATAGTTAATGTGCTCAGACTCTAATGGCTGTAAGTTCTTTTGAATGCCCTCTTTCTTTCTGAGATCACAGTGTAGGAGTTCATGTGGAGAGACTGCTGAATCACCTTATCCATAGATAGTATGTTTTAATGTCAACAAACATAATCTGAAGTCGGCTTTTTGATGAAGACACGATATTCTATGGAGACAGAACTGTATAGCTTCAGCCCTGTATTCAAGAAAGAAATGTTTTCGTTTACTCTTCAAGCAAGTGGAGCTTCAAATGCTTTATAAAAGCATTTTGGATGCCTCTCACAATGTTAGTAGTAAAGTAGTAAACTAGTTTGTGTTATTCAACCAAACATAAAATGTAGCTAAAGGAAAAAGGTCTTATAGAAAGCTGATAAAATTTTAAGAATAAATTGCTAACTTAAATTTTGTTTATTTCTTCCAAATGGAACTTGGAGATTGTGTCTTTGGGGAAGAAAAAATGTCTCAACTATAATTTTCTGCCCTAGAATTGTAGGTGTTTTGAAACAATTACTTTAAAATATATTTCTTAATGTTAAAGTATATTTCTTAATGTTATTTTCACTGTGAATTCATTCATAGAAACACTTGGTTTCTGTGTAGTAAGAAAGATAGAACCACACAGGAATAATGTGTTTTGCTCATTAAAATGTTGATGCTTCTGAAATAGTCAAGAAAACAGAGAAATGCTTCATATTTCTATCATATTCTCAGTATGTTTTCTACCATATTTCTCAGTGTGTTTTTTCCAGGTTACTTTTTGCTCATGTGATAAATAAAGCCATGTAGTAAATAAATAAGTAAATAGTAAAATTGTAATAATTTATTAATATCATCAGAAAATAAATATATTCAGAAAATAATACTAGCAGAAGTAGATGACAATTTAGAATATAAAAGAAAAGGTTAAATGTAGTTGGCCTAAATATGAAGTGATAAACCATGTCTTGGTGTCTACTTTAAAACTGAAAAGTAGTATGTTCTTGCTAGTTTATATTTAGAATCTCTATATAAATATAACCTGAGATGATAAGGTGTATGGAAAAGTGCTCAACTTGAAAGGGTATCAGTTCTGCTTATGTGGGGAGTTAAATTAATGGTTGCAAAAGTCTGAATGGAGATTAAAAATCTTTCAAAAATAATTCGTTGTTTCCTTCCAGCTGTTCAAGGCTGTATGTGATGGAAGTATCTAGTTCAGATTAATCCAAGTGGAGCAGTATAGTATTAAAGTGAGAGCAAAGCAAGAAGGACTAATTATAGAAAGCAGAAGCCAGGCTTCAGTCAGATTTATATATATATATATATATATATTTAGTTTAACTTTCTTAAAATTATGTTACTTTTCCTGAAAAAAAAAAGTGGGTTTTGTTGTTGTTGTTTGTTTTGTTTTTAGAGTTGAAAAACAGTAGACAGTAGAACTGTAGAGTGAAATTAATATTTGGAAGCTTTTGAAAAATGTGAGCTATTTAAACTATTATTTTTTAAAGTTACTAGATTGAAAAAGAAAAAAACAAGTAATGGATCAGGATGTTCTCTTTTCACCAAGAGCCTTGCAGAGAAACCGCAATGATAATTCAATTCTTCCCACTTTATATGAATATTTGTTATATTAGAGCTCTATAGAGCTATAATGGACTTAGAATGCATTGTGAAAAGTATCATTTTGACAGTCTTATTAAAGAAAAAAAGTCTACTTCTTTTCAAGAGTCTATACCTTGCAACGTGGGTGTAACAAACTCCACTCCAACAGAAACCTTTCTGTCTGCATCTAAAATAAAATTGAGTTCACTGATTAAACTTTATGTACATAAAAACACTAGTCCAGGCCCAGCCAAGATTGCTGCAGTTACTGAGTAAAAGAAATGTTTTGGACCAAAATTAATTGATTAATAATTATTCCATGCGGCTTAAGCTAACTGGTTAGACTTTATAACTAGTTAGACTTATCTGAATGCTCATGCAGCAAGTTGCTTTGTTGCTTTGTCTCAGTCAGTTGTAACTAAGCTTTATTTATTTATTTATTTATTTTTATCCCAAACATTAAACTGAACATGACAAATACATTTAATTCTGACTTCTCTTCCCCTCAGCCCTGGGAATGTGTTTAAGCCAGGGTGCTTCCATATTGCAAACACTTGGCATAATAGATTTAAGCTTGTTCACCAGCCTCGGTAAAATTAAGGGCAGGATTAAATAGAAGTCTGTTTGTTTGACCCTAGAGCTGCCTGAAATGAACAAGTCTCTTTGAAGGCAGCCATGTCCGTGACTACTGCAGAAGGCATATCATTTTGCCAGTACAAAGTAAATTAGCCACAGAGAATCAGGAAAGACGCAAGTAAAATTTAGATGCCCTGATGATACCACATAACTAGATGTTTTTCAGTGATATTTTTCATCCTCCTTTGAATCATTTAGCTTTGTACATAAAGACTGTGGTGTAGGTACAATCTGCAATTATGAGTTTGTCACTTAATGGAGAGGAAAATTTATTATTTAAAGTGCAGTGATTAGTTATTGCAAAAGAGAACTGTAGGCAACAGTGTAAGGCTTATATTGAGAACAGGGGCTGCATAACAAAAGGAGAAAATGTTATAATCTGCTGATTTCTCTCAGTTAATCTTTTGGAACTTGCCTTTTTTTGGCTTTGCCAAACCCTTTTCCTTTGTCCAGATGGCCTGCTGAAAGCCAAGTGCGGCTTAAGAAAGGCCAGGGATTTTTAATGTATGCTGATATTTATGGGAGCAATTGGATGCTCATTTTCCCGTGCATCTTAATGTATCTAGTAACTGATACTTGCTTATCATTTTCATGTCTGCTTCTGCCAATGTATATGTGTAGCATAAGGAAACATGGAGATACTTATAAAAGTTATTCCTCAGTGGACTTTCATTGCATATCAGAGAACACCTAACCCTACTATTTTCCTGGAATATTTCTCTATGAACTGCTTAAAAATGTACAGTGTTTAACTTTACCACTGTAATGGCATTGTTCACACAAAGTTATCTCCTAGAACTGTATCTTACTCATTGAGTAGATTCCCCTTTTATCTGCAGTACAAGTAACAGCAGCTGTGCATGTTATTTTGACAACGATAATGAGCAGTGGGCATGCTAACATGCTCTTTATTATACGGTTGTTTCCTCTGCAGTATTAAAATATGATATCTGAATCGCAGACTGGTTGAGGTCGGAAGGCACCTCCCCCCAAGTCTCCATTTCTCCAGGATGATCTGTCTTAGCCCTCTCAGTCTCTCCTCCTAGGAGAGGTGCTCCAGTCTCTTCATCACCTTGGTGTCTCTCTGTTGTACAGCCCCTAGTATGTCCATGTCTCTTTTTTACTGAGGGACCTGGAACTGGAGGTAGTACTCCAGGTGCAGCCTTACCAATGCTGAGTAGAGTGGAAGAAGCACCTCTCTCGCCAAGCTGACAATACTTTGCCTAATGCAATCCAGGATATCATTAGGCTTCATAGAAGCAAGGGCACATTCAGCTTGGTGTCCAGCAGGATCCCCAGATCCTTTTCTGCAGAGCAGCTTTCCAGGTGGGTGCCACATCCTCCATAAGGTTCTGAGACAGTTCCCCTTGGCCTTTTGCTCATCACCATCTGTTGAGAAGTACAGCCACTGCATACGAGTGTGCATCTTCTCTGCTGAAGTCAGAAAGTGGCAAAGGGACAAGTGCTAGATTAATTTGGGTAACATTCCTATTTGTACCTTGCAAAGGTGAAAGAAAAGATGTCCAGTCCAGGGCTGAAGAAAAGCTATAGCCCCCAAATTAATTTGCTGTATTTACAAATTTATTAGGTACTGAAGGACTAGATAGGTGCTTTTAAATTGCATTACAGTAGGGAATCAGCAGTTACAAAAGTATGATGAAGCATCCCAATCCTGTTAACAACATTTTCATAATCAGAAACGTAGTTTTACAAAGTAACAAAAGGTAACTACCATTTGAGAGAGAAGGTGAACTGTACTGTCATCACATTTTATTGAAACTAAAATACATGTCTCTGATACAGCTTGTACTGGATAGTTATGATGAAAAAATAGTCTTCGTAAATTGTTTGGAAGAAAATGAGTAACACGTGCACTGTTGGTGTGTTTTCTTCCACTTAAATTAATTGGGTAGCATATGTGCAAAATACTGTCAGTCCATCACTTTCCATCAAAGGAAATATTAATCATAAAAAACAAGGCATTTCTCTCACCTGCATAATTTGTTCCATTTGCATCTGCCAAGGTGAAAGCTACAGTGAAATCTGGAGAGCTTAGGGAAAATTTAGTAAAGCACTGAATGTAATGGTGGATCTAGACATTTAGAAGTTGCTTGAATGAGCTCCCAAGCAATGCATACGGAACAAACCTGATGAGCTGCTGTGAAGTGTTTAGGAAAGCCAGGAACCAGGACTGAGATCTTCCTGCACTGACTACGGAGCTTTACACTGCATGGTGCAGGTCAATCTAAATCTATACTGTGCACCTACAAATTTCAGTATTCCAGGCTTGGGCTTGGTAAATGTGGGCAAGTTTCCAACAGGACGGAGTACTATATCTTCAGCCTGTACTTGCTAAACTTCAGATCCTTCACTCTGATGTATGATAGTATAGAAATTTTATTTTAAAAGCTGACGTGAAATACCATCCTCAGTATAGGTAGAAGGCTGAACCTCTCTTGCTAATTTCCTTCCCTCTCTCACAAAAATGGAGAGGAAATAATTGTTCCAAAGTGGTTATCCAGCATGAAGAAAATCTGCAAAGGACATGTATGCTTAAAGATACACAAGCTGTGCACACTACGTTAAACTGATAAATGAAATTCAGCAGAAAAGGACTTGAGGTAAATGCATTCTGCATTACTCAGTGTACTGTCCTTTTATGTCTATTGACTCTTGGCTAATAACTAAATGAAGCCTCACAATACCTTCTATAATCCATTCTGAGATTTTTTGTGGTACTTGCATTTTTGTCAGGAAATGCATAGTTTTGGCCGTGTCAGCCTCTGGTCATGTTTTCAGTGACAGCCTGTGTACCCTTTCCTTGCACTGGGGTGAGGACAGCTACTGCGTGCCAGTGTGCCCCACGCTGTTCTTGTTCTTTAACCATAGAGTTTTTAATGAAAAATATTTGTATGTATAACAGTTAAGGGAGACTTTTGAGATTCTCTAGGTATTCTAACACAGACAAGCTTATATATTCAGAAGAAAACTGGAGGAGTTGCTAGATATTTACTTATGGCAGCCAAAAGTTTTGGGTGGTTGGGCAGAACATAGATCCATCATCCAAAAAAATTGCTTTTTCTTCCCAAAGTCTTGAAATTATGTTGGACCAAGAAAACAGAAAATGCATGCTATTCTGAAATTAGATGAGCAGCTTAATTAAAAACAAATCATCTACTAATTCCTTTGCTGCTATGCAAATATATGTGAAATACAGTAAATCCAGGCAACACAAATATGCCAGTTTATTATGTAATAGCAATGAGTCTTATAAAATCTTCCTACAATAAGCTTCCTTTTCCCTCTAAATGAAAGGGCAGTTCTCACAAGTATTGAACATATTTTAATGAAATTAGGTTGCTGGACAGAGCTCTTCCGTAATTACTAAGCAAACAATGTAGTGATTAGGTCTCATTATCTGAATTGACCATTTCTTGAGAAACTCTTTGTGGGTTCACAATTAGTTGTCTTACTGGATCACTCAGGTCCATTAGTGCTCTTTTAGAAGGAAAAGAGTTAATTCTGTTGGTCAGAAACTGAGAGAAGCAATTCAAGAATTTTCTTGTTTGCTTTTCTGTACCTTCCATTTTCTTTTGCTGTTTCCTGTCACCTCTGATACTAATAAACGGCAATAAACCTGGTAACATTTAATGAAATTTGAGAAGCTCCCTGTCTTCAACCTGGTCAGATCTGAATATTCATGATGTGGAAAAGATTTTATAATACTGCAGCAGAGATTTGCCCCTAAATATTATTCTTCTGGGAAGGTAGATATGCATGCATCCTCACATGTTGAATGAGGGCTTTCATTTTGGGAGGGTCACAGAACTGGAAGCCTTAATCTGAAAGTGTGTTCTATAACTCTAGGGTCTCCACTAGGGACTTTGCTGTGGCTCATGTACTGTGCTTGGAGTGTGTATCCTGTTGGACACCAGAATGATATCTAAGAAATAGAAATATCTAGATAGATAGAAAGTAGAGATAGAAATATCTAAGATAAAAAGAAACTTACAAGATCTGAAAGAGAATAATCTTTAAGAAATGCATAGAAGAACATTGTTTTTTGTTGTTGTTTTCTTTTTTGTTATAGTGACATGGTAATTTTTGGATGAATTTTTTCCAGAGCTCCTTTTGGCAAATATTCATACCATCTTGTTCCAGAATTGTACCTTTTAGAGCCATATTGGGATGCTGATCTCCTCAGGCTTACAGTACAGGCTGTCTGTGACCCCTCTGACAGAGAAACAGAGGGAGAACAGCTGCCCCAGCAAGCTATGTAATGTCTCTCAGACAGGTTTCTGTTCAGTGTCACATCATGGACTTGCCTAACTCTTCTCCTTTCTCCATCATCTGCCAAGGCAGCAAAGGACTCTTGTTTGAACAAGGAGCCACATCTCCAGTCTCTAAATTGGCATACCTTTGTTAGGTGGTAGGAACACTCGTAGGCATTTTGGAAATGCAACAGTAAGGAATAGGAGACAAAATCATATATTAATTCTTTATAAATGGAAGTTGCTCTGAAGCTGCTAGGATCTCAAAAACTTAGTAGTTCTTGAAGAGATTAATAGGAAGATTAGGTGGGTGAATACAAGTGTGCAGGCATATGAAAAAATCAGGTTTAATCATCAGAAAGTAATTTATAGTGTAGAGCTCTTCTCTGCATGCGGGGAGAGGAGTGTTCTTTAAGTCTCTAAAAGTGATTTTTCAGTAATTCTCAGTACAATTACAAGAGAGATGAAAATACAAATAACAAACCAGTATTGAATTTAAAAATAGAACATAACAAAAATACCTACATTTACATTTTTAATTATGGAATTTTATATCATTTTTACCTTTTTAAAAATTTCAGCTCGAAGTACTTGTTTAGTATCCAAAAAGACACAAAAATAATGTGGAGATCAAGATCACTTTTATCACTTTTTCACTTCTTCCTAATTCAAGCAAAGCACAAAGCATTCTTAACCTCATTTTAATTGACTTCCTTTTTTTCTGTAATGATTCTGCATCATGAAATAAAGATAAAAGATAAAACAGAAGTTATTTGTGTGTTTGTACGTGTATGTGTGTCCATGCTTGAAAGTAATATCTCTAGAAGAAGGTCATGTTGGTAATATATGTTTTGTTATTTTCCTTTTGATTTTAATTTGTTTATTCATTTTCAACATAATTCAGTAAATATATACCATCTATATACTATCACAATTTATTGTTAGTAAGTAACTTAAAGAGAAGAAAATTCTAGCATGATGGTCTGTAACAGGATCAAGTCACTTTTTTTTTTTTTTTTATCACTGAGGGTTTTTTACTTTCCTTTCTACATAAGGTATATCTACAGCTTCGAACTAGGAATTCTAATGGTGATTTGGCAAGGGTGTTATATCCGCTTTTATATTTTATTTCCATATGTTGTTTTAGACACTTTTACTTGAAAAAGTATGCTTTGCAGTCTTGGAAAAGCTATGGGTGCAGCAGTTGGGTGTAGTTGTGTTTCAGTCATTTGAGGAGACTGGTTAGCTTTAATTTTTTAAATGTGAGGGCAATTAAGCTGGTTCTTAATTGCTTTTGCAGTTACCCACAGTTCTGAGACCAGATGAATGTTCTGATCCCGTCCAAAGACGAATGTTTGCTGACAAAACACACATTTGGAAACCTGAACTGAGAAATACGTTTTAGCTGCTGAAAGAGGATTCCACAGAAAACACTGAAACTCTCAAAAAATGCTTGCATAAAGAAATATGAGAGAATGTTAGAAAATAAATTATCACAGCTTCCCTGCCTTTGACAAGAGGGAGTTAGTGAGGAGAAGATACTAAGTCCCCATTTGATAGCCCCAGCCCTTTCAGAAACTTTTTTATTTCTGTCTTGCTACAAAGGCTGCCAAGGATAATAGGTTTAAGAATTATCTCATCATAAAGAGGTTACTTATTATAATCTTCATGCCTGCAATGGTAAATCATACTTGGCACCAGCAGAGCACGTGAAATTCAGACCAAGATCAATTAGCATGTTTTATTAGCACAGAATAAACTTCAGAGTTAATGGGAGTTGCCCATTGTTGTTAAGAGTCTCATTTTCATCTGTGCTGAACCTCTGCCCTTTCAACTGAAATTAATGGGGCATAGGGGCACTTAAAGTCTGCAAAGGACTTGGAAAGTGGAGGTCTTGGGTTTCCATGCACTCTCTGCATGTCTGAGCACAGCTCATAGGTAGGGCATGGGCACCTACCTGTGAGAGTGCATAGGATCAACATGTGTGGTCTCTTCCTATCTTTACTGAGAAGCAAAAGCCTTTGCTCCTTTTTCTCCACTGATCTGGCAGTGTGTCAGTTTGGTGTCATCACAAAAAGCAGATTTTGTGTTGTGTTGCTGACTAATGAGGTCTTTCCTTCTCCTCCTTCATTCCCCTCTGCCTTGTAGATTCAACAATGTGAGTGAGTATGTACTTAAAAATGTGATGTTTTAAGTTGTAAGTTGACACCCAGTTAGCAATGGTATGTTTATTATATTTTGTTTTGTTTTTTCCTTCCTAGTGTAAAACACTCTCTGGCGTCTGTGATCACATTATTTCGCTCTCTTCTGATCCACTGGTTTCCCAGTCGGCTCACCTTGAAGTGATCCAGCTTACAAACATCAAGCCAAGTGAAGGGCTGGTAAGAAGTACGCAGTTAATCAAACCCATCATCCAGGTTGAGAAATTGTTGGGTTTTTTTGTTTGTTTGTTTGTTTTTAATAATTTGTATATGTGGGAAGGAATAGGACCTTTTAGCCATTTTTTTCAAGTCTGAAAATAGTTCAATTTCTCATGCTAGTTTGATTTTTTTATGCAGCTGGGCAAACTGAGAAGTATTTTGTATGGCTGACCAATGTATGCAAAAAGTTTAGTGAACAGGAAGAAATGAACGAGAAGTTCTTGCAATTTATACCAGCTCCTGAGAAATGGTTCAGATTGTTCTAGCATCTTGAAGTCTGAAGGGATTTAAATTACTAAAATCAACTCAACCAAGAAGTTTGCGTGGGCTTATGCACAAAAACTGTCAAATGCTGGAATATGCTTCATAGTATCTCAGGGATATAAGGCTGCTTTATAAGTTTTTCAGAGGCTATGCAGCACTGCTGAGAAGCAGCTTATTGAATAAGAACTCTGCATGCGTAATCAGGTAGTTGTAAAGTCCCAGTGCAGCCAGTCTGTGTTTGCTGCTCAAGAGCTGACCACTGATCTTTTGTTTGCTCAAGTATCCAACTTCCACTGAAACACAAAATAGATAACAATTACAGCTCTATTAATTTACATCAATACTAGAATCTCTTCCCGCAAGCCTTGGAAAGAGCAGAAGGTGATCAGAATGTAGTTAACCATTTTTTGCCTAATGAAAAAATTTGCAACCCATGCCCAAGTTTATCTTTGCTCTATTTGCTTGAATAAGAAGGACTATTGCTGTGCTTTTCTCTGCAGCATGTTTCTAAAGTTGTTGTTTGGATGTAGTTTTTGGAGAGTATTTTGGCTTGTGGGTTGGTTGTTGTTGGGTTTGAGGTTTTATTAGTTTATTTTTTTTTTCTTTCCATCTTTTTTGACAAATTTGGTATATCAAGTTATTATATACTAAGTTAATTTTCTATTCTGGTAAATCACAATTAGAGTATGAGGGGAAAAAACACTTTTGGAGAACTACATAGTGTTTTGGTCTACTACTTGTTTTCCACCACTGGCTTTTTTTTCCTCTCTGAATACATTTCAGACTATTCCTCCAGGATTTCGTCTTTCTACAGGTTCTCTTCTCTCTCTCTCTTTCCTCCTGTAAATTTCTCACGCTTCTGCCAGCCCGCTGCAGTAAACCTTTCTAAATCCTGCCTTCTGCTCTAATGAAGAAATTTTCCCCCTTTCTCTCAGACACCTCTTCTGGAGTTTTGTCCAATTTTAATCTTAGCTTTTCCTTTGTCTTGTGACTATTTTTTCTTTTTCTTTTCTTTTTCTTTTCTTTTTCTTTTCTTTTTCTTTTCTTTTTCTTTTTCTTTTCTTTTTCTTTTTCTTTTCTTTTTCTTTTTCTTTTCTTTTTCTTTTCTTTTTCTTTTCTTTTCTTTTCTTTTCTTTTCTTTTCTTTTCTTTTCTTTTTTCTTTTCTTTTCTTTTTTCTTACTGTCCTCATTTAAGTCTTTTTGTAGGGTGGCGTTAATACCCACTGACTGAAAAATGTTAAGACCAATATCTTTGTAAACAAGAACATGTTTTGTGGGTCTGTTCCTGCTTGCTAGATAATCAGATAGAAAACCTCTTCCTCCTGTGTGCCTCTGTTTTCTACCCTCTGTCTGTCTTGTCTGTTTAAACCGGAAGTTCTTGAGATAGTGCTTTCTCTTTTAATATGTATTTGTGAACCAAGTGAACAGGGTTTTGTTGCTGACGGAGAAGTATCATGTCATTGTAATGAAAAAATAATTGTATTTATTTTTGAAAAACGGAAAATACCCACTATGCAGTATATAAGCCATAGAAGGACACTATGATGCTTTGATACTGTGATATTTTTTCCACTTTGTCCTTGCCTGTTTACCACCATTTCTCTTGCCTGTGTATCAGGCTGGCTCCTTTAGATTGTGAGCTCTCTGGAGCAGGAACCCAGGACTACGTATTTGCACCTCATGGTGCATATTGTACCTTCCAGTTTTTACAGTGCCAGTCTTACTAACAGATCATCTTTGTCAGGTTGGCCTTGGTACTTTGTACAAAAGCTTTGATTCTAGGCTGCTGGGATTTTTTTCTTTTTTTTTTTTTTAACTAATACTTTTTTAACTAATACTTTTTTTTACTAATATATAGTGAATGTGATTCAGTAAGTGTGTTGGTTTAAGAAGTGAAGGGGAGCTTGGAGCTTTGAATAGCATCATCGGGAGCGCTTGGATGAATGTGAAGCTCGATAACTTCTGGACCTTCTTCTGGAATTCGTGCAACATTGAAGGCGTATTGTCAACTTTCTTCTACATTTTAGACCCACATGACAGTTCTGTGCTGGCTTTACCAGTCACTAAACAAAATCCTCTGTAAAGATGGAAAGACTTCAGAAAAAAAAGGGCATGGTTGGCTGCTGACTCAGAAGATGTTTTTTTCACATAGCTTAAACAACATATTTAAAATGTCTCAAATTTAATATCTAAGAAGAGGAAGTAGATCAGGGAGAGAAAAGAAAGAAGAAAAGGAAATGTAAAACATGGTAAATATATGATAAACATATGATGGATGGAATTGAGAAAATGAATGGATCTTTTACATCATAAAACAGATAGAAGCACTACCAAGATGTTTTAATTAACATGCATAGTTCCTTCACTATATTTGACTTTTTTTTTTTTTTTTTTTTTTGTGGAAACGTAAGTATCACTCAGAAGTAGATGTAAATGGTTAGACTAATACCTTAATGCAGAATGAGTAGACAAACATTTTACAGGGATTGCAATGTCTTATTAAAATATCTATTGCTTATCCAAAATATATATATATATATAAGCTAAATAATCTGGTAAGGAATTTGATAGGCTGTAATGTGGAGAAAACTTTTATGTACTGAGTAAAGACGGAATGCAACATCATGGGTGAGTCTTGGTATTTCTTTTTCTTTTCTTTCCTCTTCTTTATCTCTAATGTAGCCCATGTGACTGGCTACATACACATTCTCCAGTGGGTATTGCTACAGAAAGGAAGACATCCTGCAGCAATTGTCAAGTAACGGTGAAAAAGGAGTTGTCAGAGTAGAGAATTATTTTAAAGCCATAAAATTGATTAATGTGATCAGCTTTGCAATCACCAGCATGCAAATCATAATAATTTCTCCCCCCCCTCCCTTTTTTGAGGACTTGATGAGAGTTTCATCTATATCACTAAGTAGAATTTAATTTTGTGTGTTTTTTGATGTTATAGCAAGAGACAAAACTGGCTAGCTTAAGTAGCATATTTTGCCAGGGGACAGACTTAAAAATATTACTGCTTGCAAACAGTGAGTGTATTTAACAAAGAAGCAGAATACTGTATGCCTCTTCTTAGACAAAAAGCAGGTTACTAAGTTATAGCTGCTCTTTTTCCTTGGGAAGGTTTTCTTCAACAGTACCTTTCTACTTATTCATATTTTTTTAATATAGAATAGAATATCAGAGAACTGTGGTATGGAGGAATTTCAGTTTCTCCTGTTTGTATTTTCATTTAATGCTATTTCATGCATATGATGGCTATAGTTGTCATATAGTGAACCTAGTCAGTTCTGTGATAGGATTTCAAGTTCAAGCTATTCACCTAGCTTGCTAGATTCAGAAATGCAAAGGTGAATGTGCTTGAACGTTAGACTGATTGCTCTTGGTTCCTCTTTTCCTGCTGAAGTGAACATAAAAGGAGCCTATCACAAGAAAAAGTACTCATAAAATTCAAGTTGTAGATAGAGCACAACGTGGCAGCTACTTAAAGGGGCACTGCTGAATGCTTAGCCTAGCTAGAAAGTATTTTCCATGAATCTAGCGTATTACCATTACTAATACTTTTCCTTTGTTACTTGGCTTCAAATACTGGAGAAGCTGAGGAAAAAATGTGAACAGGGTTTTGAGAACTGCATGGACCTTGGTAATCTTAGTCCTGTCTGAGCTCTAAGGTTAAATTGAAGAGATGCTCAAGTTTACTTTTGAGCTGTTTTGCAATTTTGGAGCACTTTCATAGCTAAAGAGGCAAGTGCAACTTTGGGGGACTGCATCAAGATGTTGCCACAATGAAAGAGTAAAAATTCAATAAGTATGTGATAAAATGGAATTAGTATCTTCTTGTATTTTCCATCCAACATTGCGTAAAATAAATTTAAAATATATCAGATCCTGTTCTTGCATTTTTTAAAAATGTCCATGGTCTCTTTTCTAATCCTTAACTCGATAATGTTTCAAACCAATCAGTGCACTTTATTTTGGTGTAAACTTCTGCCCATAACTAATCAGAAAAATCTGTGATGTAATGAAGCATGAGTTACTTGGTCTTTAATCTAGACTTTTTTTTCCTTGATTCCCAGGGTGGTTACTATATGGTTATTCTAGTCATATTACATGCATTATCTTCCCTTTTCTTTGATCTAAGAGATTCTTATAAATCATAGGGACTTTGGCATTATATTTTGATATTTAAGATGTGTATCTGCCAATTTGTTTTAGTACAAAGGAACAGCACACATTAAGCTCCCGTGTTCTTGATCAATAATTTTGTAGTGTTGATATTGTGCAGCCACAAGGCGGCAGTGAGGGAAAAATCTATAAATGTTTGTGGTTTTCTTATTTTCATTTCAGGTGAAACAGCATACCCTAAAACATTCTCAATATACCAATTATGTTATATAATTAACAACAAGCAGTGGAGGATTGCGTGTGGAGGGATAGCTCATCTTTCTTTTGCATTTTTATTTGGAAATGGCAAAATGTTACATCTCCCCATTTAACAATAGCTTTATAAATAAAATAATGTTGGCTTGTACTTACTGTGTAATATCAGTGTTGCATTTGTTAATTTTGCATGTGTGGAAAAATATATCCTTTTTTTTTTTTTTTTTTTTTTTTTTTAAAAAAACCCCTTTTCTCTCTTTCCCAAAATTTGAAAAATATTTTTTTTGGGTTTTAAAATTTTTTTTTTTTTTTTCAGAAGTTTTCTCCTCTTTTGCACCTGGAAATTGTTTTAAATTTCTAGAAAAGACTAGATGGGATGCAAGCTGTACACCACAATAGTATAGTATATTTGGGTAATCTTACCATCCTTCAGAATAATGCTTTTCACAAATCTAAACACTGAATTACTATTAAGTAACTATTTTTCCTATGCTTTCTCCCTTACATTTAAGTTGGAAACAGTATCCCATTGTCAATGAAAACAGTGTTGTGACTTTCTTCAGAAAGTATTCTATGTGGACCTGACTCATAATTCCTGCCACCACGAAGTCACTGTGGTTTCAGCTCTTGCCGTGTTGCAGAGTGTGTGGTCAGGTCATTCAGATCTAAACAGTAAGAGGGATTTATGCCCTGGTTTTTGTTGGTTTCAGGTAGTTATTAGGTACCAAAAAAAAAAAAAAAAAAAAAAAGATATAAATGTGCCCCAGCCTCTTGTGTGGCTCATTATTCTGTCTGTAAAATGTGTACATGTTAGTGTTTCCCTACCTCACAGGGGTGTTGTGAGGATAAATGTACAAGAAATTGCCATTCTATATTTGAGGTAACTGAGCAAAGCAGGATGCTGTATTCATAGAGCCAACCAATGGAAGAATTATTTAAGGTGGATAGAGGAGCTGGAAGTGGAAGGATAATGTTAGGGCGTTCCTATCTGTGTAAGAATGAGTAAATCCTTGTTTTGTGCTCTTCAATCTGTGGCAGCCCAACATGACAACTGGATTTGAGGCTATTACTGCTGCATGTTATGCAGGGCAAAATAGAAGCCTAGTTTAGAGTTCCTTTTCCTAGGAAACTCATGAACTCTTCCCCACTACCAAAATGTCAGAGATCTGGTCCCAAATTAGATTAGTGCAACTGGGTAAGTCTTCTTTGCCTCTTTACTGTACTTCACTAGTTCCTCAGCCAAAAACAGACTTTTTTTGTAGCACTCTGATTAAAAAGAGAAAAAGCAGGTAATGTTACTCAAGGTAATTAAGAGAATGTTTACTCAAGTTTCATTATTTACCTGCTTTCTATGAACTGAATGGAGGAAGGGAGATTCCTCAGAAGTTGCTAGAATGTGCAGTATATATCAATTATCTCTCTTTTATCCTTCTTTCTCTACCGTAGTGGTTGCTATTAAAATGTTTGTATTTTGACTTGATGAAAAAACAGATTTGAGGTACTGAAGTTTTGTCCCCCATTTTCCACATTTTTGGAAAGAAGTTGCAGATCTAATAAAGTTGATGTTTAAGTTGTCATAATTGAGTTTTATAACTGAGCTGTTCACTGAGATGTGTGAAGCAGTCAGAAAGTCTTTGGTCCATTTTGCAAGCATGCTTCAGAGCATTGGTTGTCAGTTTGGATGGCATGTCTCTACCAGAGATTCCAGGTCTTTTAAAACCTTCTCTTTCTTCCAAAACCAAATGGAAGTATTGATCATCCTAAGGCAATTCATAATATATTTTTTTATTATTATTATTATTATTATTTTGTCTGTTTGTTTTAATCAGATGCTACTGTTGTAATATTTGTAGTTGAAGTAGTATATAAGAAAAAGTGGGAAGCATTTGTGGAGATGGTTATGGTAAAAGTTGTAGGTTATTATTGCTAATTATCTCCAGAATTGTTTGGTCTGTTGTTCTCTAGGTATGTCAACGAGCACTTTTCTATCCAGATACAAGTTCCTCATGACATATATTAACAGTCTGCAAAATTTGGGGAAAAAGAAAAACAAAGGAAACATGCTTTTCTTTTAGAGATATGCAAGTTATGTTTGGATGGTGATCGTTTGTGAAACACTTTAAAAATTCTTTCCCATGATGTCTTTTTCTTAGGGTATGTACATTAAATCAACATATGATGGTCTCCATGTAATTACTGGAACAACAGAAAATGTAAGTATTGTTAATACTGTATGTTCAGGCCTGGAAGCCTTTTTGACCTTACCTGTGGTTTATGCTTTCCCTTTGCTATAGACTACGTTTTGCTTGCAAAAGTGTGCTAGTTGGCTGTTGAGGACCAATAGCATGTTGGACGGCAGAAACGCTTGTGCTTGTTTATTTCAGAATTGAAACTGTTGTTCCCAGTTGAGAACTAGGAGAATCAGTTTTGATTTGTTCTTGCTAGACACTTAAAATGATTCAATTGATCAAGATAGGAGGTAACTATCTTGGAGTTACCTTGTTCTATGAATAAAAGATAGATCTTGGTTGTGTGTGGACTGACACAGTGGAGTTTGTAGCAGTATTAGAAAAACAGGTTTTATATTTACCATCTATTGAGCTTTATTTTGTAATAAATAAGTGCATGAAAATGAGGACATCCCTTCACGTTGACAAGTAAGCATACGTTTCTGCATGAACTGAGCAATGCCTTTAGAAAGGAACACTTATTACTGTTGTACTAATTCTCATTAAACAGCAAGCAAACCACTATAGCCCACTTTTCAATGACCTTTGAAATACAGCCTCCTTTCCTTGTACACTATCTGCAGAGAACTGTCTGTATGTTAGGAAACGAGCAAGATGATCAATTTGGGAGAGAAAGTCTTCTGTCCATAATTTTCAGTGAACACAGAACAACCCACTGAACAATACTGAACCATTTCATAATGGCTTAGGCAATTCCTTTCGAAGACTTTGATGTCACTTTCCTAAGATGAAGCTGTCAGAAATGTTTGTTTTATTCTGCTACTGTGTCATACTGTGCAAAATACAAATTACCTACATGGTATTTACAGTCGCTGCATCTAATCTGCAGTGAGGTTCTGTTAACCTCTCAATAAAATAGGAATACTGTTTTTGTCCCTTTATAGGAATTGCAGTCTGATAATCTTTCTTCTTTCTTTTTTCTTTTGCTGTGGGCAGGATATCCATGTGTTATACACAATAGATTATATCTGTTGCAGAACTTCTATCTCAGAACGCTGCCTTTCTCAGAATAAGGAAAGCATAAGGAATTTCAACCTTGAAATCAAAATCGTAGGGAGCCTACAGCTCAAAATATCTTGAGTAAAATTAGCAGGACTAAACAAAGACAACAAAACCATTTTTGAGCCAACTGTAGAAAACATATGAAAGAAGATGTTTTTTTACAGTTGAATTTCTCTCAGGTTGTAAAAGGAACCATTTCTCTCCATGAATTACTAATATTGGATTTAATTTCCCAGGGGCAAAGATAAAAATAAAATCTTAATGCATTCCCTCAAAATGCTTATCTTTTGTGATTCATGAATATAATTTAAACCCATGTCAGGAAGCTTCAGTCATGATGACTTTTCTGCTTTTGTTACTGATGCTTTCAGTCACTGTAACAGCCTTAAGGTTCTCACAGCAGACTGAGAAACTGCAGTCTGCTATCTAGGGAAAATCCTGTTGTGTGTTAAATATTTGTGAAAATGAGTAGCGCCTTAGAGAAAGTAAGGTGTCTTCTGGATTTAAACACACAGTAGCCAGCCATTTCCTTTGATAGATGGGAAGAGAAACATCTAAGCAGCATGGTCAGACTAAGGCCATGATGGTGCAGATGTGGTCTGACCCATCGATGTTGTCATGTTTACCATTTATGGGAAAGCTAGGAAACAGCAAGAATCCAGGTTATCTTCCCTTAGAACAAAAGTTTATAGCCTTTTTCTTTCCAGTTCTCCTCTGGAAGAGAAGAAATTGGCACAACTTTTTACCTGACACCTTCCTGAGAGATCACAGAGAAGCACTTGTCTTTTTAATAAACATAGTAGCATAGCAATGCTAGACGCCTAATCTAACATAGTATTTTAATCCACAGTTCTGCTTTATCTGTTGGCAATTTGAAGTGCTTTGGCTAGCTCCAAAACATATTAGACTTCATCTTGTAGTTTGGTATTAGGAGCCATCTTTCCAAACACATCAGTTCTGCAGTTCAGATTAGCTGAGTACTGAACCTTGAAGTGCAAGAGAGCAGGTTTCGTCACAGGTCACTTGCCTGGAAGACCTCTCTGGTGGTCCTGTAGCATTAGAGGAACTGGAGCTTTCTGGTTCATGTCTTCCCTCTCTTGATTGAAAGCAATAATTATAAAGGATGCATTGTTCCAGCAGGAGATTACAGCTTTCTTATTGAGTAGCCCTTTTAGACCATGTTGGAGAGAGGCTTTTCATTCACAAAACAACTGTATTCTTCATTTTGTAATTTGGTTTTCCAAGTGAAAAAGGTATTTCTGAGTAATGTCTTGGGCTGCATCTACAGCAGGACTGTAACTTTGAAGGAATTGTTCCCAGTGTTCCCACTTACTGTGCACTGGTCAAGTTCGCAGGTATCCTTAGAGCTCAGGGAGGAGAGACCTCAGAAGAAATAATACCCAAATCTGTACATGCAGATTTATATGCATGCATTTATATGTTTCATCCTTTAATGAGGGCAGGGTGGTATAAACTGATCTTCAGACGGTTTGGGTATACTGAGAAAATGGGACAAAGAAATCGTTTAACCTAAAGGACAAAACTAAATCTATTCTGAAGAATAAATTCTGAACACATTTTGTTTACCTTGTACAATATGAATGTGTGAACCTCAGCAACAGGTGCTTCCATCTGTTGTTAAAGTCCCTTTTAATTACCCCTCAAATTACCAGCTAATGAAGATACAGACATGACATGACTTTGTTCATAGAATCGTAGAATGGCCTCAGTTGGAAGGACCTCAAGGATCATCTCGTTCCACCCCTCCCTGCCATATGCAGGGACACCACCCACAAGATCAGATTGCTCAGGGCCTCATATGACCTGGTCTTGAACATCTCCAGGGATGGGGCATCCACAGCCTCTCTGGGCAACCTGTGCCAGTGCCTCACTGCCCTCTGAGTGAAAAACTTCCTTCTGACCTCTAATCTAAGTCTCCCGTCTTTTACTTTAAAACCTTTTCCCCTTGTCCTATCATTACCTACCTGAGTAAAGGGTCCTTTATATAGGACCCCTTTATATAAGACCCCTTTAAGTTTTGAAAGGCTGCAGTGAGGTCACCCAGGAGCCTTCTCTTCTATAGGCTGAACATTCCCAGCTCTCTCAGCCTTTCTTCATAGGAGAGGTGCTCCAGCCCTCTGATCATTTTCATGGCCCTCCTTTGGACCCGCTCTTACAGCCCCACATCCTTTTGCTGGGGGCCCCAGACCTGGACGCAGCACTCCAAGTGGAGCCTCACCAGGGCTGAATAGAAGGCGACAGTCACCTTCCTCAACCTGCTTGTCACTCCTCTGGTGATGCAGCCCAAGATGCAGCTGGCCTCCTGGACTACAAGTGCACACTGCTGGCTAATGTAGGACTTTTCACCCATCAGAATCCTTTGTTTTGCAAATGGATGTTTTGCTTAAAGATCATCATATGCATCTAAAAATAAAAAAAAATGTATGAATTCTCTTTTCTTTTCCTTAAATAGCAATGATAAAATATATTTCTTAACAGGAAGGTCTGTATTCTTTACTTGTGTGGGAAAAAAAAAAAAAAAAAAAAAAAAATGTAAGGAGCAAGAGTTGCAACCTCTTCACAAGACCACAGCCTTGAGACTCCTATATAAATGATTTTTACATCATCTTCCAGAGTATTCCAAATGTAATTTGAATTATTATTTTTTTACAGTAAACTTTTCCAATTTGAAGATTCCCAGACCCTGTTTTACTTGGCAAAGTGCTATACAAAAATGCCTGTTTTGTCAAGAATATTTTAAGCTGCAAATGCTGAAGTCTGTACAGGATAAAGTTTATATTGTAATAAAGACCCATTATGTTAAATGGTGGCAACATGGGATTCATTTGCATAGACATTTTGAAAGTCTTGGTTGTAACAACATCTGAGCAATGCTACATAACAAGACTGTGAAGATTTTTAGAGGGATGAATGATGAGATGTGAGTAGTGAAATGTCAGAAGATAAATCACTGGAACATAATTACTAGTGTTAAAATTTTTCCCAAAGTCATTCAGCCAACACCTCTAATGCTGAAGTAGTGACAAATAGTGAAGGCAGCTTTTCTTATCTAATTAAAATTACACTTTTACCAGCCCGGTTTGATTCAATATGTTCTGAGCAATACCTCCTAGAACTGAGTCATGAGTGACCCTTCTTTTAGACTCATATTTCTCTTGGATATCTTCCATTTAAATGCTGTTCTTAGTTTAAGCCATGATGTGTGTGGAATTGCACTGGAAAGTCATAGCACAACTATGGCACACATATTTTTGAGTGGGGAAATAGTACATAGGTTATCACAAAGAATCCACATCCTGGAGCATGTTCTCAAGACTGCATGTTATCTCACCTGAAAATTAATTTAACTTAATTCCATCATTTCTGTAGAATTCATGGCACCTTTTTGGCAAGATGATCCTGAGCAACTTGTTGATTTTTTTTTTCTCTTTTTTTTTTCTTTTCTTCAAACTCTCAGTCTCAACTTCTAACTTTAAGTTGATCAAGTCACTTCCTAGAGCGGCAGTCACAGTGTTGAGAGAGAAATCACAAATTGTCACTCTATGAAAAGCTTAAGGAACTTTTTCTCCTTTAAACATAGGTGTGTTTTGTTTTGTTTTGTTTTGTTTTTTCCCCATAAAACAGTTGGTCTACTGTAAATATAGGTGACAGAAGAAGAGAATTTTTTTTGGTGTGTGCATGTGGGGGTGTGTGTTTTTTGAGGCAAAAACAAAGAACAAAACTACTTTACTTTTTGAAAGTGTGATCTTAGTAGGATTGTGATGCTGCTTGCAGTACTTTTGCCCTAATAATGACCTAGAAACTAAGTTACCTTGTAACTTGTATGATCTTCCTAGCCTAGTCTTCTCTCCTTATGCAGTCTTTGATGAACATTGATTTACTGAAGTTCTCTGGAATCAATTGAAATATTAGAAAATAACTAAAAAGGCAATGTTATTAATTTTGTTTATGAAGCAATTTCAAATGAGTCTTGATAGGTTCAACATTCAGCCAAAGACGGGCTTAAGAGATGTCAGGTGGCTTAAAGCAGGCCTTTGGTGGAATGAAATTAAAAATAAATCCTTAAGGTTTGGTTACCCTTTCTAAATATATATATATATATATTTATTTATTTAGTACCATTCTTAACAGTTTATAGTATTGTGTACCATAGCACAAAATATTTTTCTCCAACAGAAATGAATTAATTTACTAAATATTTCTTTAATTCTTCATTTCACAGTGGAATGTAATTATCAGTCTAACCCAATTTACATACCTTAGCAATCATACTGCTGAAAGAGAGATGATGACCAGTAAGAACTGTATTCTTTATCATCTCTTTTATTTTAAATTCAGTCACCTGCAGATCGGTGCAAGAAAATCCATGCTGGGGATGAAGTGATTCAAGTTAACCACCAAACTGTGGTATGTATAACTATGTTCTGTGTCAATTGGAGATAGAGGTGTCATGGCACGTCAGCATATGTAGAGAAGAAATGCGTAGAAAAATGTGTTGTTTATAAATCATCATTATTATTTTTTTTTTTCTAACATCTACATTTTCCTATTCTCTTCTGATAACCCATAATTCTCAAGTTCTTAAATAAGCCCTGAGCATCTGAGTATCACTGGAGATATGAAGTCAGGTAACTAACAGCAGCCTGGGAGATATATTAGGGTGTTTTCTGCTTATCTGTGCTCTACTAATAAACTGTTTCAACGTGATAGATGGATTGGGTTGAAGGCATGTAGAGAAGATGAAACTGTTGCACCCCTGTGGGTTTAAGATCAAGATTACTTCCTAGAAACTGGAAGCCTTGTTACTTTCTAAATCTAATGGATTATGTAGAACATGTTTTTCAAGAACAAAAGCAGTTAAAATTCCTATAACGTGCTGAGAGTGTTTAGCCTAACATGAATACAGGTTTTTAAACTTGGAAAGTTAAGATGAGACAAATCTTTTAGATATGATAGGCAATCACATCTAATACCATGCAAATTGCTCTCCCTGTGAGCAGATACACAGTAGTTCATGATGACTTATTTAGGATTGGTGAACTGTTAAAGTAAAGCTACTTTTTCTAAGAAAAGGTAAACAGAAAAGAGTAGACCGTCAGTATAGAAAGCAACTATTCTTTTTCCAAAGCATAAGCTTTCTTAAGACTGGTGAAAGTCAATATGTGGTATTAATTACATATGTCCTCACAAGCAATTTAAATGACAGAAAATGATCCTAGGTTTCCATTATTAATGCAGCAATCATTTGATAAAAGTGTTTCATCATTCCCCATAGGGTTCCACTTAAAGCTTTAGGCCACTGTACATCATGTCAACTCCTCTGCACAAATTAGTATAATATTTCAGCTTACCCTCCAGCTAAGTTTGATATCAAATATACTGTACATGTGTGGAACTTAACTGAAGAGAAGCTATCTTTTGAGCTAGGCAATGTAAATTGATAAATTGAACCCAATCGTTATGAATTTTTCCCCATATGGATTCTTCATAAGTACTGTATCCCAGAATTACTTAGTTTTATGGTTGAAGACTGATTTTTTTTTTTCTGCATTAAGAAAGCTTTTGAAGTCAATTTAGTATGGCAGAAAGTTATAAAACGCTGTTACTTAGGCTATCAAAATGTGTATGCATCTGAAGAAGCCATCAGCAAGCGTTGTCCTTATGATAGCTAGTTTTTCCAACCAATTTTGATGATGCTATGTAATGAAGTTTACTTGTCAATCTGAAGATTTTCAGTCAACCAGGTATTCTAGTTTCCTTGACACATCTTTACTGCATTTATGTGATGGAAAGATCAGATTCTTACTCTTAACACTACTAATGAAAATGTTCTGCCACGCCTTAATATGAGCTTTCTTATGTAGTTAGATAAAATCTTAAATGTAGGTTTTGGGTCTATTGGCTCTATCAGTGAAACTATGAATTTTGAGACAAAAAAAATACAGGAAAAAAAGAAGTTGATTGTGGTGCTAGGAGAAAGGAACACAGTAAGTTTAGACAACCTTATATTTTTCAGCAGTAACATTTGTGTAAAGGATATGTATAGAAATAGACTAAATATTTTGCATATTTGCTTGCTTTGTTGTATCAAAAATCTAATTAAAATAATTGGCATATTTGATCCTATATCATCCTTGTATTTTAGTGTTCCATTTCCACAGTGAAGTCAGCTAGCATTTTCTTAGAAACTTAATAGCACCTTCCATATTACCTTTGCAAAAGTACTCTGCATTCTCTTTCCAATTTATAGAGCCTAAATATTCAACCTTTTCTACAAGTATTTCAGCACTTTTATTTTTTTTTTTCATCTATTTATTTCTTTTGACAAGAGTCTTAGTCAGCTCTTTGGTACTCTGGCCCCTATCATGAGGAATTTACTGTCCAATTTTAGGAATCTATTTTTCTGAGAAGAAGTTTAAGTATTCTTACTTAAAGTGATTCTTGCTTTGGAGATAAAGAATTCTGAAGATGTTTCTTTATACCTCTTCTGTTTATTAAATTATTTTTTTCACATTTCATACACTACTCAGCAGTTGAAATCATAGGATCTGTTTTTCAGTTTGCTTCTTATAACTTATCATTCACTATCACTTATAGAGTTAATAGAAATAACTATGGCTAAATCTTATAAAGATTTAACTCTAAAACTGTAAAGAAGTATTGCTCACATGTAACTGTTATTTGGGTCATCTCTTGTAAATGGAGAATTAAAATAAAGTAAAATAAAACTATCTTAAAAAATATTTTAAAGTACTCTTTTTCCATATTCAGTTACTTCAGTGTATTCTGTCTGTCAAAATTAAGTTGATACCTGGATTTTGGTGCTATATATTTCAAAGAATGAATATAGGAAAGAGAAACTTCCATTTAATTATTTTGAAAATCCAGCTTGTTTACTAACACTTTTTACCAGAATCACATTTTAATCATGAAAAGTTTGAAATTAGGAGAATAGTTAAGTGACTTAAATTGATTCTTAGTATAGAAGTCCTAATACTGGATGTCAAATAATTTTTAATTCTTGATTGACAACCTCCCCTTGCTTACAGTGGTGCTCTATATTCATGTTATTTCATCGGGCAGTGAAATCAAAGGATTTCAAATGACTGCCTTGATCATATGCTATGTTAGTAGAAAATGTAACAGGATGTATTCCACTTGTTGCTGGCAGCAAGTCTGGAATGTAAAATATATAATATATATATATATAATAAACAGTTATTGATCTGTTTCATGTAGAAGCTGGCATGTTTTACATGTATTGTGCTTTTGGACTCCTGTAGGTAACACCTAACTTCTGTATGCCATATTCCTTAACGTAGAAATGCCTTTGGTCTCTTGTGAGCTAAGCTAGGTCCACAGAAGTTAGTTCCTTTATTTATTTTATTTATTTATTTATTTACAGTACAAAAACTATGAGGAGGTGTTGCTAAAAATAATCTTTATTTATTTATTTATTTATTTACAGTACAAAAACTATGAGGAGGTGTTGCTAAAAATAACCTGAGACACAATGTATTTACCTTTCACTTCTGAAAGGTCACAAAATTAGGAAGGGCATGATGCCTTTCTGGATCTTATTCTAACTCAGAAAAAGCTTCTAGCTTAGAAAAAGGAAGAGGTTTTTAAGATTCATTGTGCAATGAGTGCAAAGAATTCAAATTCCATTGGATCTCTCAAGCTTTGTGGGGAGCTGGCAAATTCCAGCTGATGGGGAATGATGAACTTGAGGTGCATATGAATCTCTGCAGTGCATGCATCTGAAATTGAGTTTGCTGTAGATATCTTTTCATTTTGGGAGAAACAAACTCAAAAACTATATTGGAATTTTACAAAAATATTGGAGATATTTCTTTTTGTTCTGGTTTTCTGCATTGTTTTGTTAAGATCTGGTATGGATTTTTCTGAATATGGATATTTCATTTAAGGCCTTATTTGATTGGTTTTGAAGAAAACTATGTCTAAAAGTCAAAAAAGTAAAAAATTATAAAAGTTCAAAAGAAATATGCCTTGTCTTCAGCTCCCTTCTGTTGCTCTTAAAAGCCATGTGCTTTTAAAGAAGATGAGCTAGAATAATATCTCCTGGATCATGATTTTAATCCTTTCCAAATCCTTGGGCTTCCTCTGTTTATAGTGATTTAATAAATGTTAACAGGAATACTCAATTTTAAGGGTAGGTGGGATTTACAGCTAAAAGCCTTTTAAGTGCACTTAGATATGTCAATGAGAGTCTTCATGGAAGTAATCTAGTTCTCTGCAGGGCCCTGTCCTAGGCTCTCTGTAGTTTGTCAGGATATGAGGACCATACTGTGACTTTGGCAAATGTCAATTACAATATGTCCTCCAAATTCTCTCTCAAAGTTTCAGTTCAATTCTTTATTCTTATTTCACAGTCTCCATAACTATTACATAATATTGATAAAGGAACTAAATTGTCATGTTCCTCTCAAATGGAAAAATCTTTTTTGCAGATTTGCAGTTCACTTTAACATGGAATTTACACTGAGATTATGTGATGTTATGATGTCTTTTTTTTTTTCAAGTAGTTTGTTTTTGTTTTTGTTTTTGTTTTTTAACATAGATACACAAAAACACACAGAAATGTTTGAGTTTGTCCCATATCTCAGAGAAGTATGATATTGCAGAAATGAAATGTATGAGGGAAGATGATCTTTTGTTTTCTCATGGTGAATGCAAATGTTTTTACATGAGTGTAAATGAGAAAGAGAAACAACTTGACAAATTTGACAAATGCAGATGAATTATTTTGGCTTTCCAAGAAATACTCTCCAGGGAGAAAAGAAAGAATGCTCAGGTATTCTGAAGAGGAGGTAGGAGTGAAAATCTTTTAAGGAGTTAGGAAAGTGTGTGTGTGTATGTAGATTGATTTCATTTTAGTTTTCAGCAAGCAATTTTTCAAATGAAGTAGATATTTGGGAAAATAAAATTGTTGCAGGTGACTGGGAGCAGCTCCATGAATAAAATATCTCTGCTTTGAGAACTTCCTCATGCTTGTTTTGAAATTGGTGGATTGGAGCAGTGAGGGCTTTCCTGTCAGTTCAGCAGCACAAATGCTGGATGTCCCTGTCCAGCAAATCCATCTTCAATTTATCCTTGGGGCTTGTTCAAAGCTAATGTCTGAGACACTTTGAGTGCATACTACTTTGAGTGCAGGCTCATTTTTATGTAAGTAGTGTGCTGTGTCACTGTGGGCATCCACTTGCACTTCTGACTCTGGCATGACAAATCAGCTAACAAACAAGTCATAGTCACATCTGTTAGACAGAGCACTGTAAGCTTGGCCAGCCCACACTGCTCCATGTTTCTGCCAAACTTTAAATAATTTCCCTTTGTTCTTTCCACATTAAATTTTCATGCTTAACTGCACACCTGTGCCACCAGCCAGTGCAATTAGTTCAGTTGCAGCACTCTGCTGCCTTTCAGCAGCTACCTGTCTCCTAGATGATAACAAAGCCAAACTATGTGAGCACTTCTGCCTTACTTAAAAGTCAAACTGCTTAGCTTAGCTGAAAGCATTAAAACTGCACCCTGAAGTGGAAAGGGAACACCGGCAGAGTGTTCCCTTTAAGCATTGTGGAAATTGCTCCTTACTGCTTCAGGCTTTGTGAGTGACAAGTTTTATCCTGCGACCTGGGCACCAACATCCCACTCTGTGTGTGTTCTTTGATCCGTGCTCCAGAGTACCTGGTCAGTACCCTCTGCCATGTAGTCAAAACACATGATGAATGTATGATAGGCATGTTAGGCATCATCTATGGGACCAGGATGCTTTTGATTTAGCTGTGTAGCATTCCAGCTGCAAGAAGCTGAAATTACTTGGATTACTAGAGGAGGTTTTTGAGGAAGTAATAGAAGAAATTGGTGCAATGGGAGATGTCTGTCCTCACACAGGACTGGTACATGGTTCAGTGCCCATGCACAGTGTTTGTAGAAGTTTTCTCTGCCAGATGAATCGGAGTCATGGACAACTGTAGTCATTTGCTGCATCCCAGAGCTCACTTGAAAACATAGCTTTCTTTCTGTCCTGGCTGTACTCCAGAACGGACTATATTATCAGTGAGACCTGGTAATTTACTCAGGTGATTAGATGAACAAGTATGAATAGCCATTCAGGAGACTATTGATTTTTTCCATTATTTTTCTGTCGGGGAAAAAAAAAAAATGTTCTTTTGTAATTGATAGCACAGCTTGATCTATATGGCACTGACTACAATTCAGGAATATGCACCTGGGCTGACTTTGAAGGCACCAATGTCTGTTTTAGAAATAGTGTAACTGTAGTAAGAATTCTGCTGCAATAGCAGTTGACTTTTTCTGTAGATGCTTTTGTTAGGCCTTCAGAGTTTCACCACTGATTATAACCAAGTTATTAAGTCCATAGTGAAATCAAGTCTTTCCGTGTAAACTATCTTTATGACCATACCAGTAAGGGTATATCTAATAAGAATGGATGTGGTATTCTGTGGAGTATTCTTGTGTTCTACTTGCTAAATTCATCTTTCTGTACATAACTTACTGGAGGAATATGCATTTTAATTATTTCATTTTGTAGTTGTTTTATGTTTTGCTTTTTTTCCCCCATATGACACTAATAGTATTTCTATTTAAAAAACAACAACAAAACCCCCTTCTGCTAATGTTGCTACAAATTATATCTGTGGGAGATTTAAACTACAATGTAAACAGTATGTTCTCAATAGTGAAAATAACATAAATTCTGCAATTAAAATAATTCTCCCAAAATTTCTTTGTCTCTGATGTGTGAAATATATGATAACAGCATAGGTTTTATGTCCAGGTAGCAGATATATGTACAATCAGATTTTCCTATGATAGCTATGTTGGTGCCTATAAAACAGAACACGGATTATACTACACTTTCTGTCCCATTAGAACAGGTTAAAAGGTTTACTGTTAGTATAACTTCTGGTATGTGAATTTGGAAAGAAGGGCAGGGATTATTCTGCTGCTGATAATCTTCCTTTTAATTGAGATTGCTGAAAATTAAAGTACACTGTAGAAAAGCAAATGAAGGATAAGGAGACCTGTCTTCTAAGTTGTACAGTTTACTTAGCTGATACTACAGCTGTGCACAGCCTGCACCAAGTATGCAATAGGGAATACCTCTGTCATCTGTGCAGGTAGCAACTGTGTAAATTAGACAGTTGATGTTCAGGTTCCAGCCCAATCTTCTATTGCATAATTCATTATCTTATTCTGAGGAAGTTGGGAGGTGATTGTGAGGAAGTGTTGAGATTGTGATTGTTGTAAAAGTGGATGTCTAAGTAAGAAAAGCAAGTTAATGCTGTCATGAGGAAGGGAAAATTAAAGTAGAGAAATTCTGTGCCTGATTTCAATTGATGTACTCTGAATATGAAAAATTTCAAGAAAAAAGTCAGTACTGGCTTAGAACACCTCGATGACTTGAACAGTGCACTTTGTCTATGACTGATTATTTTAATATCAGTAAAAAGTAACAAAAACGTGGAAAGCTCTAATGGCTAAATAATTACTGCTCTGTTCTGGCAATTTCTTTTAACTCCCCCTCCCTGTCCTTCCTTCCTTCCTTTAGTTTAGCTAAATAATGCTACATGTTTTTTCAGCATCATTTAAATACTTTTTTTTAAAAAATTTTGCTTGATTATTAATAACCTTTAAAAATTAACTTCTTTTTAGTTACAGTTTCTTCATAAACATGTTTATTTTCATTATATGAATTCTGTTTCAAGAAACATCTGTTTTAATCACTACGTATCTGGGGATCATAGTGACTTTACTTTTACATTAAGAAGAATGGAGGCCAAGGACTTTTGGAGTTAGTGACTCAGTGGTATCATCCTAAATTATTAAGTTGTGATAGTGTGTATTTAATCTGAAAAAAATATTTGTGTGTGTAGGCATGTATGTTTATATATGTTTCTTATTTTAATTACAGGACAACCATTTGGGTAATTTAAATATGAGAACATGCAATGCATACACACGTCTGAAATTCCCATTATGGGATGTAAGCATAAAGCAGCACAAACAAGTTACCATAAGGGAGACATGGGTGTGGTGGGTTAATACTGAGGGTATGTCTTCCATATGCAACAAGAAACAGAGAGAACTTAACTCTCCCCTCCATGAGGGGTGAGACCACCAACATCCCTACTTCAGCTTAAAGTCTGAGAAAGTAGGATGTGATCCAGTCTGCCTAAATCCTTCCTTCAGCTTGTACCACCAACTGTCTGCACCTACTTATGCATTTATCAACACTTCCCTTCTCAGCCTTAAAATATCTTTAGCCCTCACCTGTGTCTACCAGGGATGTCTCTTCTCAGAGTGTGATGGACTGTCTCTGACTAGGTGACCCTCTGAAATGGAGTTAGACACCTGGGCTCTCCACACGTTCCCTGGAAGCATCTGGAAATGAGGCCAAGTGAGCATTCTGGTGGCAGCATCTTTATTTGTAATAGTTTAATGTCTGTGCCCTTGCTGAAGAGAGGTAGGGCCTGTTGATCACAAGCTGGATTTCAGACCCTATTCCCTGCAGTATGTGAGTAGCACTTATATTGCACAAAAGTTTTCATCAGGAATTGGAACCAGAATCCTCATTTCCCTGCTCCCAAGGCATGGCACCAATGGTTTCTTGCCAGTTGTATGACTGAGCTTCTTACCCATGTATTCCCATCAGCACAGTGATCCCTCACCTAAGGGGAAGTCCTTTAACTTGTCACTGTGTGCATCTTGGTGCTTGAGACACCCCTCCAGAGTTTCAAAGACCACATTTAGCCCCCCTGAGGTTAAATAATGCCAAGATCAACATTACCCAAGTAAGTGGAAGACGGGATGAAAACACTCCAAATTGCCAGTACCCATCCGTCTCTGCTGGTTGTCCATACTCCTTGTTGAAGAGAGAGGTGCCTTACAGCTACTGTGCCAGGGTGTAGCCCACCTATCCAAGTGAGGGTGGGTGCTTCAGACTTCAGAGAGACTCTAAAACTGAGCCAACTGAAATCTACCCCATTTTACAGAGTCATACCCTGAAACAGTGAAATGAGTCCCTTTTTCCTCAAAAATCATGTCTTGTCATTGGCCTTACATCTATAAAATATGTCATATTCAAACTCATAAAGTTGGGGTCTTTGCTCTTCCCGACAAATATCCTCATTTATTTTGTTCTAGGATGCTGTTAGCAATGGCTCAAAAGCAAAACAGTGAGTTAATTTTGATCTGAAAGGTAAGCATTATTATATAAATGTCCAAGCTTTGATACCAAACTGTTTTGTGTTCCTTGATAATTCGAGTTTCAGTTCCCCCATGAGTAAAATGGTTGTTTGTCTCCATTACAGTGGTGCTCTATAGTCATGTTACTAGCATTTGTGAAGTTTGTTGAATTACAGTGGAGCTGAGATTAACAAATACTTTAAAAGATCAAGATAATAAAATTAGTTAGAAGCTGTGCTGTGCATTAGATATGTTTTCTGAAGGAGAAATGTGATCAGGGCAGCTTAATGAGAAGTGATGACTTCTCTTTTTAGCTCTCAGATTTGGTCAGAAAAAAAAAAAAAAAAAAGTAAAAGCTTGTGGGTTGAGATAAAGGCAGTTTATTAGCACAGAAAAGAAGGAATAACAATAATAGTAGTAGTAATAATGTATACAAAACAAGTGATGCACAATACAATTGCTCACCACCTACTGACCAATTCCCATCCCATTCCCAAGCAGCACCTCCCCTCCCCTTCCCAGTCAGCACTCCATATTGATTGCTCAGCACGATGTCAAATGGTATGGGATACCCCTTTGGCCAGTCTGGGTCAGCTGTCCTGGGTCTGTCCCCTCCCAGCTCCTTGGCTGGCATCCCCAGCCTCATCGCTGGCAGGGTGGTGTGAGAAGCTGCAAAAGTCCTTGGCTTAGCATAAGCACTTCTCTGCAACAATTAAAACGTCAGCATGTTATCAACATTATACTCATCCTAAATCCCAAACAGCACCATACCAGCTACTGGGAGGGAAATTAACTCTATCCCAGCCGAAGCCAGGATAATGACTTATTTCATAGTTTAGTGATAGTAAGAAAAAGTTTTAATGAAACATCAGGATCTTCTCAAGTAAAAGATGTGATTTTCTTTAATGTAATTTATATACAAACTGGGTTGTTGTGACCTTGGACAATGATACAGTGTGGTGTGATCAATAACAATCTAAGGATGCACAAAACTAACTTTTGTAACAATGGATAATATATATATATATATATTTGAATAATAGTATAGCAGAGATGCTCCTTAATTACTATTACAGTAAATGCAATCACAATATTATGAATCTCTCCTCTCTGGGAGAAAACTTAAATAAGCATGGATGTTCATTTTTATGCTAGCCTAAGAAGCCGGATAAATCCCTGAAAAGCATCTGCTGCTCTCCTGACCCTGCTTCTCTTACCACAGACAGATACAGCTTTCATCTCTGTGGTAGTCTGCACTGTAAACAGCCTTCTGTGGTTTCCTCACGCCGTGTTTTCTGGAAGTGGAAGACCTATGGCCTTCCATTATTTTCTAACCTTTTCAGGCATCCACAGCTGGGAGAAGGGGAGGAGATGCTTGCTACTAACATATTTGTTTCACAGGGCTGCCAGCTGACCATCCTCACTTCTGGCCAGCGTTCAAGAAAATCAATCTGTTAATTTAACAGCAAGATGCCAGATAGTTTATTGTAGTTTTTCTGACTTGCTTAACAGCAGGCTAGGTTTGATGGACAGCGATTTGAACTACAGTGCTTTTTATTGTGTGATTTTTTGTTGTTTTTATGTTCAGATTTTTATTTATAAAATGCAAGATGTGTGACAGGGAATTTCTTAAAAAAAATAACACCCATTTCTTAAGGTGAATATGCTTTCCTCATAGAAATTCTATTTTTATTGGCTCAAAAAATGATTAAAAGCTTGAATATTTTAATGGTTGATAAGTCAAAGAGCTCTGGCTGCAATCCACTTACAACAAGGAACAATGAAAGAATAATAATTTTGATTATCTCCCTGTTTCAGTAACTTTTTAAAATTTAATACTCGAGTGGATTTTGCATATTTATTTAGCAAGAAAATAGCAGACTACTTTACAGTTTATATTAAGCAGAAAAATATTACTTTTCCTTCAAAATTTCAAAGATATTAGTACTTTTACCAAAGATATTAGTATTTTACCATAATTGTGGGGGGAAACAGTTTTCATGGAAACAGAAAGTCTGTCATTGACTTTCATGGGACTCTGGTGACCCTTTGAACAGGAACATGCCTCTAAAAGTATGGACTCTGTTCTATTTATCATTTGACCATAACTCCTCCCCTTAGATGATATAGTTTTGGTGTGCATTATACTTGTATACTGCTTTTAAGTGTTGCTGCTACTCTGTAATTTCATTGAGAAATCTGCACTGGATTTCTCAGACTGTAGGTTATTTAGTAAGGCATCTTGTAGCATCCTAAAATTACTTGATTTTAGTCCACCCAATTTTATTTGAGATGCCTGCATGTTAATATTTAACTGAGTTCGTTTGTAGCCCATAACATATATTAGTGCTCATGAAGAACAATGGAATTTGGGAATACTGCCATGGGTGTGGCTAATAAATAAATAAAACCAAGCAATGATTGGTCATGCTTTCTTCTGTCTGTCAGGCAGAAATATGACAATCTTTCCAAGATTGTCATAAAGGGGGTGATAGATTCACCCCCTTTAAAAAAAAAAAAGTAATTACTTTAAGAGTAACTTTTTAATATTTAAATGTTAATATGCTTGGAAACTTATGATAGGAATTCAGAATAAAAGTTACTTGTCAGGCTGTTGTAATATTATCATCCACGTGTACTTATGTCTCATCTTGTTCAAAGGCATCTTCTTTTCCCAACCAATTGTTCAGGGAGCAGGACTCTGTAACAGCACCCTTCTGCTAAAGGTTTCTATTATTAGAGATAATGGGTGAGGACATATCCTAGGATTCAGAAAAAAACAGTGGAAGGTTGTGGGGAGAGGTAAGGGAGATGAGGAGGATGTGTCAGAGTAGAGAGCAGTGGTACAGGTCTCCTGCCTGCCCATCTTGTCCCACTGAAGCAACCTAGGTGGCCCCAAATGTCTCTGGAGCTCACTGGTGAGCCTCTGGGCATGTGGTGCTGGGATGAGATGAAAAATGTGGAGGGGGCCTAATGCCGATGTTGCAGATACTCCACCTGCAGGCTTGCTTCCCCCAGAGCTTCCCTTTGGAAGGCTGGTGTCCCAGTGGTGTTGTTATTCTGGCCTATCAATCTTCTGGTGGCATGGGCATGGGCTAGCCTTTTTATCCTTCCTTTATGTTGGTAGCAGACTCCTCCAGCACAGGTGCTGTAATCTCCGTGTCATGAACTGCTCAGCACAACCCCACCACCACCCCAGGTCACCTACTCTCAGGTCCCCCCACAGTGCTCGTTCCTCTCCCTCTTCTAGTTCTCCCATCTTTGCATGCCTGCTTTCCCTTGCTGTTCCTTGAACCCATATTCCTTCTCCTCCTTCCTCTCCAAAACCCTCATCCCAGCACTGAGCTGTGCTGGCAGCTTGGGGGATACTCAGGCTCTGTGTAGCAAAACCCAAGGCTGGGTTTAGGCTCTGCCACTACAGAGACCTTTCCTGATCACAGCTGGTTGATGGCACCTGGTTTAACAAAATCAATTTATTTTAAAGCAAGCAACAGGGACTTTCTCAGTACTTAAAATGGTTACCTGGCCAGTATTGTGTACTGATTTAAAATTTAATTGCTTGGGTTGGTTTAATGCAAGTAAAGTTGACTTTTAAAGTAGTTGTCTTACTTTTCAACTTCAAAACCAGTAAGGAAACTTTCTTATTACTGTCTGTGTTTGCAGTACATGGAAAAATTGATATGGCAGAGACTTTAAAATCTCTGCCAAGAATCTTGATGGAAAGTTGAAAGTAGGCAACTGTGATGGTAATGAGAAAGGGGAAGATCCTGAAGGAGAGGCTAGAGAGAAAAAAATCAGATAATACTCAGAAGAAATTTAGATTACATATCTCTAAAACAAATTTCTGGAAAATCATTTTCAGTTCCAGATACAAGCACTACAATTTTTTTCTTTAATCCTCCTAACTCTCATAATGAGACTAGATAATCTTCTATTTATTGCAGTGTAAAGTATAGTTGAAATACGCAATTCAGTTTATCTCTGCAAAGTATGAACGTGTATTTAAAATAGTTTAAAAGCTGCTACTGTAACCAAGAGAAACCAATTTTATTTATATCTCTGACTATTTCAGTGAGAAACAGATGCTTTAAAGCACAACTTTTTCATGCAGCATCTTACCAACATAAATGGCAAGAACCTTGCAGCCTGACTCTAACCAGGGTCACATCATGTTCTCCTCCAAGCTCCATGTGCTGTTTTATTTAGTAGAAAGATTCCTCCCCATAAGTTTGTCTTCAGTTATAACATTAGACAATTAGTGTACGGTAGCTTGCATAGAGAGATACCTTACATGAACTGTAGACATCCTTATTTCCAGTAACACAGAGCAGTTGAAAACCTACATATGCCCAAGGTGGCATTATGGAACTATGGGGAGTATATTGTTTCTTATAGTAGTGGAAGTCTCTTTGAATAGGAAAGCAGTATTGTGAATAGCATGGTATGTTTTTTATAAAATTGTGGTATTAAGACATAAAGTTTGTACTTAGAGACTTGGTTTTGATACTGCTGAAAGAGAATGGAGACTTCAGGAAGATGTGGGTACGGAGCTTAAGTTGACTGTGTTCATATTTCATTTTATTCCAAGTGTAACAGACATATCACTAATACATGGGACTGAAAATAAGAATACAAACATGTTTGGAAATCTTCTGTGGAAGTTGGAAACCATTCAATAAAGATAAGCATTGTCAACATCCTCTTTCTTTGTTTACAATAATATTGCTGTAGAAGTACATCCTGGATATAATCAAGTTTGCTGTGGTAGAAAAGGACAGGTAGGTTTACAGTAGATGAGGAAGAGTGGTGAATTTGAAACCATGTCTGTGTACAGGATTGTTGATGTAAGCATTGTTGTTGGCTGAAGTTGCACGGTTATATGGAGAGTATCAGCTCTTAAAATCAGTCATATTAAGCAAAGTGAGTTTTGGTGTAACAGTGGATAAGGTGAAAAGTAAGTAGCATCAACCTATGTGTGAGTACCTTGTTTAAAAATAGGTAACAAATATATATTTATTTCATATAATGCCATAATACTAGTAGGAAACATCTGCATTGTGTTTGTTCATATTGCCTATTTGATTATTTTCAAATATAGAGACATGACATAGAGTAACCTTTTGACAATGACATAAAAATTTCATGCTTCTAGAAGTTCTTTCAAAAAGAATTTCACATCTCAATTTGATAATTTTCTTCTTAATGCTTTTCTTGTATAAGTTGTGAAAGAAGTAAAATATTTGCAACTGTGATCCTTTAAACAACAGTAAAACACGCTTGTTAATTTGGAGGACAGAGAAAGATATAAAAGTTGTCAAGTTTACTGAAATAATCATTTTCTAAGGATACAGGCCAACATTTTCAAGGGACATACGATTGTTTCTTGCCAGTCTAGGTGCCAAACTTGAAAATGCAGGGATACAATATATTAAAGCGTTTCAAGATGCCAAAACCCAATCTTTATTTAGACATAAACGATTTTCATCAATTGTACGGTTTTAATATTTTAAATACTTTTGTTCAAAAACACAAAGTGAATGATTCAGAAAGTTTTAGCCTCTGCTTGGAAATAAAGACTTACTTTCCAGATTAGTCAAGTTGCTAATTTTAGAATGTTTCAAAATGCTATAATTCAATTAGGAAATTTTTTTTTGGGCTAATACTCAAGTAGTGGAGAGACTGTATTTCTGTCATTAATTTGCTGTCTTTTGGTTTTGAAATCATCATGAAAGAAGTACTATTTTAAAAGGCCTTGTGATTCTGATTTTGTTTTTATAGTGGTGTGAAGTGTAGAAGATTGTCTTGAGCATCTTTGTGCTTGCATAAGCTGCTAGGAATAGAAGTAATATGAGTACATGTGGTTAGTGGATTTTATATAGTAACCATGGAGTATAAAGTGCTCAGTTTTGAATTGAACAATAGAGGCAGGAGCCAGGGCTTTTTAAACTTCTAGTCTCTAAGGTCTATATAACAGAGCTTATTTTAAACCACTTTGAGGTTTTATTGTGTGTTTACAGTGGAGTAACAATAGTTTATTAATTCTAAAACCTGAAGTGATATATATCCATCTTAATGCATTATAATAATTATTTTAGTTGACATGATTTTTATGCAGTAATTTATTTTTGCCATTTCTAGAATTAATCTCCTTTAAAATATATATACACTCCTATTGTGTTATTTTACTAATCATGTTTAAAAAGGGAACATTACATATTGTATACTGTACCTCAATTTTATTGTGATGATTTTACTGGTTACCAGGTGGGGTGGCAGTTGAAAAATTTGGTGAATGCACTACGAGAGGATCCGAGTGGTGTTATCTTAACTTTGAAAAAGCGACCTCAGAGCATGCTTACCTCAGCACCAGCTTTACTGAAAAATATGAGATGGAAGCCCCTTGCTCTGCAGGTAATGAAGCTTAATCATAAGTCATACACCATCATTTTAACTATAAATTATCTCAGTGATGCTTTATTGTGCTTCATCTCAGCAGCATATGGATTTATTCTTGTATGCTTTGAAAAATTGTTTCTGAAATGATTTCTCTGTAGTTTGTTCTCATAGGCTCAACTGAAATTAAACCTGTTAGCAGAACTTCTCAAAGTCAGGAAGTAATCAGCACAATGTTTTGCAAAGCAAAAATAGTAGCCCCAAAGAACTTTTCTAGCCATGGGGAAGCCAGCATACCTAAGAAAGTTACAAATATTAGTTTGACTTCTTGTTAAGCTCTCCATGCAGTATAACTTCAAAGAAAGGAGGAAAAGACCATTAGTTCTCATTTTGATCATGGTACTATAGAAAAATTTATACTGTGATTTTATTCCACAAAACGTGACAATCACTATTTGCTCATGTAAATAAAGTTGTATCTGTGTTGAAGTTTTACTTGAGATTGAACCATTGCACATAAGAAGGTGTAGTACAGGATGTCCAGCTGGATCTTTAATTGTAGTATGCCTGTAATGGTTTGAATGGTTTCATTAAAGCTTTCATATTTCACTCCAGGATACAATGTAAGTGTGATGGATTACTCTGGGAAATAAAAGTTATCTCCAGACTGATGAAAGCATGTAACCAACAGATGGAAATGAAAAATATTTATTTTATTTTTTTTTATTCAGTTCAGATAGAATAATGTTTAGAATTCTATTTTCTTTGCATAATGAGTGCATTTTTTCAGTACATTTTTATTACCACGATAAAAAGTCTTATTTAAAGTTAAGTACATTTGAGAGAGAAAATACTTGCACAGTTCAGGCAAAAGGAAAATGAGATGTAGAAATGCTACTGCTAATGGCTGTAGTCTTTTCCATTTAAAATATTAACAGGTTCATAAAAAGTATTAACGACTTGAAGAATCTCAACTATATACATATATTATATATAAAATTATGTTATAATGGTTAAATGGCCTCATTGTCTTTCAATCCGAGTAAGTTTCTAAATGACTGAGATATTTTGGTCTTTCAGATATAAATTACTGACAATAGATGTGACATAAACTTTCCACCAAAAATATCATATTAGTGTCTAAACATAAAATTGCAAATATGTATGCATGATAAGAGTGCATAAATGTCCATACTTGAAGGCTGTTTTTTATCATAGCTTTAGTGAAAATATAAGTATAAATGAAAAATGCATAGATATGCTTCATTGCTTTAAATGGAGACAAATGCTTTCACTTTAAATTCTTTTGGGCAAGTTTTTTTATTCCTTTGATGAGTTGGATTAATTCCCCTAAATATTCCTTTTTGTTTCACTTTATCATTTGCCACTAGAATAATTCAACTGGAGAATGCACAATAGAAGTTTCTGAGACAGGCCATTGATGCAGATTATAGCAAATAGGGAAGAAATTGAACAGAAACCCATTTCCACTGTCTAAAATGAAGTTCAGTAAGAAAGAAAGGATATCTATGGTCCTGTTACAGCAAATGCTGTAACATCGTGAGATGAAAATGTGAGGATGTTTGAAACTCCACGCTCAGTTCCAGAAACAAAAATCCAGTTGTCTTTTAGCGTGTTCTGTTTCACTCTTTACACTTTCACTTTTTACATCTCAGCATCCTTAGTTCAATACAGATACTAAGGAGTGCAATTCATATAACTTTAGATATCTGCTGTGTGTATGTCTACATTCAGGTTTTTCATTTTTACCTTTGACCAATGGTCATACAAAACAGTTACGATTTCATTCATTTTGACCTATTTTAGACTGATTGACCCTAGGTAGAGATGAAGTGAACCATATGCATGCCTCTTTCTCTCCATTTGGTGATAAAGCAAATGTGGACAGCTAGCTTTAATATAGATTATGTCTGTTAGATGAGATTCAACTGACAGTATATAGAGGTTTTCTGTTATCTTACAGGTTTGGGTGGAGTTGCAACACTTTTGTTTATTTTTTTCCTGATAGCATAGAAAATATATTTCTATGCTAGACTAATGTGAGTACAAACAGAGACATTGTTAAACATTAGAGATATAATTCCAGTATCATGATAATATTGTTCTGATTTTATCAATCATAACATCCAGAAAAGGCCAGAACTTCATTCAACACTTGGGTGCAATGCACATATGTGCGTCTGTTATAATTTGTGATGTCACAAGTTGCAAGAAACAACAGTTTTCCTAAGTAGACTGAGTGTCAAAAAATCTCCAGGTTGACATAAAGACAAACTTCCAAGGCTGCATAATGTGGAGATTTCTGTTGTTAATTTATGCAGATCAGTGGTGAACAGATGTTAAAGTCCACTGGTGTTAAAGTTTAACTGCAGACTAAATGTGAAAATGGTGCTGTACATTTGATAAATAAAAAGCAGCAAAAGCAGAATGCAGTGTAATTTTATAGATATTAAAAATATGAGAGAATGTTTATTTTTTAGCTGTTGCATTTCTTTCCATATTCCAGTATTTATCCATTATAAAAGAACGTGCTTTTTTTTCTTCACTTTTTTGCGGGGCCCCCCCCCCCCCCCCGCGGAACAATTCATTGTGGCTGTTCTGAAAATCTTTTTGTTCCAAATTCACATAAAAGTGTTTTTCTGTAGTAGGATCATGGGAGTTAGTGAGAGAGAATGGGGTAAATTGATAGTAAATAAGAAAAAAAAATTAAAAAAAATAATTTTAAAAAATAAAGGAAAAGCAGTACCTCCATCACCTTTGGAAATAAGGGAAATTACAATACAATGTTTCCCTATTTCAGGATATCATGAAATAACAGAGAATGTTATAACTGTGATGTCATCCCAGAGCTAAGTTAATTGAAACATATGTATTATTCAACAGACACAAGCTATGAAGATATTATGACTCAGTAATAATTTTGTTAAACTACAAGATATGAGCAAAAGCCTCAAAAGACTTTAGAATAAGATATAGGGATGAAGTTCTAATAAAATGTGAATCAGGATCTGCAAACTGGCTGCTGTTTTTTTCTTTGGTTCTGCAAATGGTGTGAACAAAGGAAAAACATGGTGTCACAAATTGCAATGAATGAGGTGGGTAAGTGGAAGCTTGCCGTAATGTAAGGAGGCTGGGAAATTGATGATATCAATGAGGACTTTTAATAGCTGTTGCAGGAAATGCAGAAGGTAAATATTTCAGTTATTAAAATGAGTCATTTACATTGAGATTTACATTGGGATATTTTAATTGAAAAAAATAATAATTTTAGCTCAAAGTGAATAGTGTTGAGGCACTGATAAAATGCATTCTGCTTGTTTCATTGATAATTCTATGTAAAAACATGAAGTTTGACATTTGCAGCTACATGAAAAACTAGGCTTCACGGAAAAAAAAGTATACCTATAGGTTGGGATAACGCTAGATAAGTCTTCCATGTTCAGGCAGTAGGCAGGTGCTATCAATCAATTTAGTGTGTGATTTTTACCTGGTATCCTGGTCATTGAACTATGTCTCCCATGCATCCTATGTAGCAGTCCTGAAAATGATATCCAATGGCTTGATGTAGAGGAAAATAATAAAACTAACTAAAGCTATACTTTATATATATACTTATGCACCATTACATAATGAGTTTGTATTTACAATTAATTGCATTAATTCCAGGTGTAAGGTCAATCTGTACTGAAAGAAAGATATCTATTTTCCCCAATCTTGTGTTCCCATTAAAAGAAGTGCTTTGGATTTTTTGTTTGTTTGTTTGTTTTGTTTTCAGTCACTTGATGCTTGTCTGTTTTAATATCCATCAGTATCCAACTTCTTGCAGATAATCAGAGTCCTCCCTTAACACATTCTTGAATTATATCAATCTGGAATTTGTGAAGTCAAGGGATTTTCAGCCTGAGTTTTTTGTTATTGCTTTTATAAAATTTGAATTAAGCAGCTATGGCCTTAGGGATTTTTTTGCTTGCCTTTGCAGTTGAAGGTATTCATTAATGCGGTATTGTGTCACAAATATTGAGATGTTATGCCTGCAAGAGCAATCTTAGCATATTTCCCTTTCAGTTACTTCCTCTGATACTCTGATCCATTGTGTGAAAGCTTTGAATGATATTTCAGATTGCAATGTTGTGACTGAACATGTTGAACAAAACAAATATGATTAATTTCTTTTTTCCTCTCTTGACATAGAAGTGATTTAATTATCTTAGTACTCTCCAAATTTTTGTCTGTCCTCAAAGCAAGCAACTGGTGGTTCAAAACCTAATGGAAATAAACATAATCTACTCTATCTTGTCTGTTTTATTTCTCCTTCCCATTTATGTTATTTTGGGGAGATTTCAAAGGAAAGCTCCCTAAAGTTCAGTTTGAACCAGGGTGGAAATTTTGCTAAAGAAGATTCTTGGAGCATATGAAACCTGAAGTAAGTCACTATCATCATGTTAGCAAGAAACTAGCTGAAAAATCCTCCTTTGCTTCTGGAAAATGATTTGTTAATTAGTCAAAAAGAAACTAGACTTTGACTATAGCATGAAGACTCTTCATCCAGTGCCTTTAACATACGGAAAAGGAATTGTAGAGCAACATGTTGCCAGGCTTCAGCTAATTTGAACTAAGCCCCACTGGTAGCAGTGAAAAGGCTGTTACTAATAGTGTGGTTTGGGGCAAGTCCACTTGCTAGCCACATCTTGTGTCTTGACTTGGAAAAAGCCTTCTGACCCCTCTACCTACTTTGTCACATAATTCAGCAAGCTTATTTAAATGTCACCTTTTGTATATTTAAAATAGTTCACTGTACTGTTTTTTATGTGATTAAATTTTACTGTTAAAATCACCAAGACCTCAGTATCTGTAGTTGTTTTTTTTGTTTTGTTTTGTTTTGTTTTGTTTTAAATAGACTTCATTTTAGATTAGATATTCATCATATCTCCACTATGCTACATTCAAATTTTCAGCCTAAGACAAAAGAGCAACAATAATGGCAGAGTCCTTGGTTTTACAGAAAATGCTACTTTTATAATTTATTTTATTATTTTTCTTTACTTGACTATATTGCCTCCTTCATTCATCTAGAGACAATGTTATATTCTGTTTTCATAATTTATGCTTAAAATTAATGACCTTGCACTTTTTAATCATTTCATTTGAATAAAATGCTAACTTCTTGGCTCTTCAGTTGCTTATTTGTCTTTTGACTAAATGGGAACTGGGCATTTCTTGCAGCATTGTTAAAATGAATTCTGACTGGGTTTTCCTACAGTGTCTGAAATAGTTACAGTATTTCATAACTTCATGTCATGGTTCATCTTATAAAAGGTTTATTTTATTGGAAACACTTTAATAAATTGTGATAATCTTGGTTCGATATGAAAATATATTAACAGAAAAATATGTTTATTGATGAAAATACTGTGTAAAGATATTACTAATTAAAATCATGTATTGTTTTTTCTTATTTTTAAAAATCGTATGACTTTGTCTGAAGTAATGTTTCTCAAACTACATATTACAACTCCCAAGGGAGTTATTTAAAGGTTCACAGAGCTTTTAAAAACATTAAACAAAACTTCAGATGGTACATAATTATTAATTACATTAATTGCTTGGGGGGGAGGAGGGGGAAGCCAACTTACTGGGAGTACAATCTGAGTTTCTTCAGGTTTGGTAATGAGTCCCTATAGGGATTTCTGATTTTTCTGTCCTGGAGAAACTGAGGCTGCTGTGAGTAAAGCCAATTATCTGTTGTCTGGTCAACTGACAGTTTGGAAAAGGGTCCCTAAACACTAATGATTCTGAAGGAGCATGGTGCATCCAGGACATTTGAGAAACAGTACTTCCAAATGTATTGAAACATGAATTTTGTGACTGACATTGTATGTTAACATTGATGCAGAGCTTTATGTGAGATACTTTTGAGGCTATTCCAGTTTTAATATGTAACTTCTAAACTTTCTTTGTCAAACTATTCCCATGGGTTAAGTATTTAAATCTCTGGACCTGAAAAAGTCTTATTTTTATTGCAGTTTCAGCGTTCCTAATTGCCTATGACAGCCTACTAAAAGGGATTGCAGCAGAAGGAAGTTCTAGTCCTTGGAAGAGAATTAACTTGGTGCTAACACTGATCTCCAAGGCATCTAGATCAGGAATACCTAAATTGGAGTTCCATGTAATTTTCTGTTCAATGTACCTGCATGGCATAATTGGTCCATTGAATGGCCCGTAGGATGAACGTGATCAGATTTACTTGCAGAAGCAGATTGAATTGAACTGAATGGTTGAGAAGTCTCTAAATTGCAATGCAAAATGCCTTGAGGGTGCACCTTACCTGCAGGTCATGTTTTGAAGGCTCTCTTTCCAACAAGGAGAGCCTGAAGACTTTGATTCCTTACAAAATGAAAGTTGAACTCCTAGAGCACAAGATGGTAGTTACTGTAGTGCTCTCTCCATGCCTCACTAACAGAAGAGCTCATTTGAATGTTTTAACCATGTTGCAGTTCTTTCAAAAGAACTTGCTGATTCATCAGATGAAGTGGTGATAACTATCAAAATTAGCAGTGGTATTTTTATAAATTTGGATTTCTAATTTTGTTCCAGTTATGCAGCTTTTCTGCTTTTGTAGAAATGAGCCAAAGGGTTGAGTCTGGCAGTGTGACCCAGGTGTACTAAAGACATGAGACAACCTAGTATATTCTGGGACAGTCCCAAAGGACTGTGCTTCCTCTTGTATGAGATTGTATTACAGCTCCCTTTGGGAGCTCTTGGTGTGCTGGGAAGATTACCTGCGTTGCCATCCTGTGAGATACCACAGTCATTTGGACTCCTACCAGTTACACTGTGATTCTCACCTCTGAAAATGCTCTGTTATTTAACATGGGAACAGTTTGAGGGAAACCTTTTACTTTCGGAGCTCTGTGTTAACTGGTAATTTCTGTATTTCTCTAGTAGACTGAATGCCATTTCCTCCTGTGGCACCTAGTGTTTTAACCACCACACCTAGCCAAAATATAAACCAAAGTTTGCATTTCTCAAAGACATGCAAAATCCATTGATTTCCACAGTCTCCCAGCAGACTCCTCTGAAGGACAAGCCAACCTCCATAGCTGGGCTGTCTATCCTCAGGGACTCACGAAGTTACCTGGCTGAATCCTCAGACTTCAGAAAAATCATTTTCTAGAAATTAAACCCATCTCATTAGCATTTAAATAGTTAAGCCTGGGTATTCCAGGCTGGGATATTCTTTACCTGTGTCCTGTAGCTGTTCAGCCCCTGGTCAAGATTAGTGTGGGCTCAACAACACATTGTAAGCCCAAATCATGGTTATGCTTGGGCACAATTTTGCTTATGTGACAGAAACATAAAATTTTGATTGCCGTGGCCCCTAGGGCCCCCTTTTTTCTTACCAGCCTATTCATTCAGGTAAAGTAAAGGGCTGTCCTCCTCAAAGTGTAGAAGAGCAAATCCATCTACCCAGATTATATTCCTCTCAGTGTTTCTGCAAGTATGAGCCGTGAACAACAGCTTGGGCTTAACAAGTGTAAACATGGTCTAGGTCACAAAATTCTTTTGGCTTAGAAGGAAAATTAATTCTATAAGCCACTCAGCAAACTGAAAAGTGCACTTGTCATAAAAATGCAAGGTATCATAAAGGAAAAACACAGCATTGCTTTAGTAAGTGTTTCAAGAACATCTGTGGCTACAGTGTCACAGATGAAAATTTAAAGGATAAGGAATGTGTTCCTCTGAAAGAGTTTTCTTTGAGTTGTTTTTGTTTGTTTTGTTTTTCTTCCCTCAGTTTTGCTACCAGCTTTAGTCTTACTTTTGCAGACTTCAGTCTTCTGCTTGTTTTTTAGTGGTTGTAAAGTCTTTTTACCCGTCTGGCTTTGTGTGTGTGTGTTTCTCCCTCTCTTCCTGTAAGTAATGGTTGTCTTTCATTGGTCTGGTTACAGAATGTTAACTTTAATGAGCAAGAAAATAATTTAGCAATATCATTGTTTACAGGTGATGGATTTCTACATTCAAAAAGAACAATTTTTTTTTTTTTTTTTCAGTTTATAGCTGTAGTTGTAAAGGTGGACTTAAAAAGTTTCAACAAGGAAATGCTGAGCCTACAGTTTATTATGTTTGAGGTGACTAACATCTAACACAACTCTGTTCCTAAAATACAGCAGTAACTGTTTAAAGGATGCCTGAGGTGTCCCAGGTGGCATGTGTTCTTAAAATACAGATTGAAAGAAAGTAATGCAATGGTGGGGATTTCGCTTAAGATACATAAATTTAGAAGGGCTCATCACTAGCTTGTGAAAGGCCAACATTTTTTAAAAGTTCCTGCTCTTGAATTCTTTGGTTGTTTTTGTTGTTGTTGTTGTGGTTTTTTTGTTTGTTTGTTTTTTTGTTTTTTTTTTGCAGTGTAGGTATAGTACTAGAGTGTCAAGATTAATATCTAGAAGATGAAAACTGTGGGTTTGTTTTGTTTTGTTTTTTTTTGTTTTTGCACAGGAATGCCCACAGGTCTGTCATAAAGTATTTTTAATAGTGCTGGCAGAAGGATCTTTCTACATACTTATTTAGTTAGTATTCAGAGCTTCTCTGCCATAAATACAATGTGAAATATGTATCCTCCAGTAGTTACTTAGTTCAGAAACTATAGGTGTGTTGCAGTGTGTCTTCCCCAAACGTTTTTTCTTCAAGTTCGCTTCCAACAAGATAGAGAGGAAATAATTCTTTCAAAGCAAAACTCAGTATTTCTTGCATATTAGATCTAGATTTTAGATGGTGTATGGAGATACTGTTACTCACTGTTTTGCCAGTTTTCTGTTTGAGTTTAGCTATCAGACAAGCCAAGAAGCATAAGACCGACATATTATTAACCACACTAGAGCAATCTAACTTTGCTTCTCATTTCATTTTCTTGCGTCTGTATCTATATAGAGACTGTTAGCAAATCTTGCTATAATTTCTAGTCCTGCAGTGATTTAATAAAGTCTTCAAATGCTTGGTCATTTTTTAGCTAGCCAATGTAGTTAAATTAAAGAAGAAAAACACGTGCTTAATTTGAAAAAGAGAGAAAGATGTGATTAAGATGAAGGATCATTTTTGGATGGGAATAATAGCTAGAATGCATGATCATTCTGTGAGAAGGGTACAATTTATTCCCCTGTGAGTAAATGTTACTTTGTGAGGAAGTGTTCCAGGGGAGTGAAGTATAATAATAATCTCAAATTTATTCTCTCATAGCACGTGTACTCTGAGTATGCAGTATCTGAATTTACAGCATCTGCAGACAAATTGAAGCTTTTACAGTTACTCCTTAAACGGATGCAGATGGGGGAAGATGACATTCAATTTAATGCCTACTTATGTAGCTTTTAGTGTAAACACTAGACTTTTTCTTTATAATGTTAGTTTAAGTAAGGAATTCATTGGATTCTCTATGTTATTTACTCATAAAGATTTCACCAGTGGCTCTACTGATTACTTTTTTTTTTATGGGCATTGGCAATACTTTTGCTTTGCAAGGGGGAAAAGGGAAAGATGTTATCAGAGACAATGTTATAAGCACAATACATGTCCATTCATAGTAGTATCTCCTTCAGCATGTGTTTCTGTTTTTTGTTTTGTTTTGTTTTTTTTAGCCAGTTTAAAATCACACAAAATATTAGAAATGTTAACTATTTATTCAACTTTCTGAACTGTAGAATATTTGTAGCTTTTTCAACTAAAAGTATTTAAGAATAATCATGACTTTTTTTCCTCTCTTTTGAACCAGCCTCTTATTCCCAGAAGTCCTACAAGCAGTGTTGCTACACCATCCAGCACTATCAGCACACCTACGAAAAGAGACAGCTCTGCCCTCCAGGATCTCTACATACCCCCTCCTCCATCAGAACCTTATGTTCCCAGGTAAAAAAAAAATAAAAATAAAAAAATCATTTAGGGTACTATTCATTGTCAAAAATACCCGTAAAATAACTGCCCATTCTGTTCCTGTCTGATCATCAGCATGCCCTGCAGGGTTAGACTGCTAATACTTCATTTTACAGGGAAACTGGTTGTTAACAGTAGATAGGCTGAATCACACCCACAATAGCCTGAATCAGTGTCTTGTCTGAAAAACAGTCAGTAGCCTTTAGAAAGACAGGTTCAATACCCTGTTTTCTCAAATGCGGGATAATATATTTCCTATAACAGTGTCATTCTATTTCAGAAGAGCAAAAATGATCTAAAACCTTGAATATGTAACTACAAAGAGAGTTTCTGTCTCCTTGCCTAATAACTATGATGCAACAAAGGAGGCTGAACTAAAAGAAAGAAACTGCAGTTTCAACAATAAGAGTACTTGCTTTGTTCTCCCATACTGATTTCTTTTTTAGATATATTTGATTTGTTAGTGTTAGAGCAGTTTGCATTTTAGTGTCGTTACCCTACTGTATTCTGCAGTGACCATATTGCTCCCTGTAGTTATGTTTGCTACTCTGACTTGTCAGCTGGAACAGGTGTTTTCATCTCTCCCTCCAAGACTCTGGGCTTGCTGAGCCAGAAAATCAACAGATTCTTCTTGCAGATTCATTAACCTACCCTCACACGATCCGAGAGGATTGAATGTAATTTTATAATGCACATAGATGTTACTTTCCTAAAATTTTGAGAGAATTATAGACTATAAATGCATCTATAGGTACATCAGAAACCCCGTAAGTACGTCAGTAACTATCCAGAGACCTAGGGATGTATAAAATAGGGATCAGTATTTTTAATATTTCCATATACAGGATGTCCTGTCAATGCATTTTTAAATTACTTCTTGCTATTATTTTAGCTAATTTTCTTGCAAAATTTGTAAGAGCAGCATGTCCTTTCTTGTACCTGAGTTTCCTGTACCTGAAGTTCTGATACCCAATTTTTTCTTAGGCTCTCATATCTGTAACTGCTAGCCAATTAATAAGATGTATGACCTGATGATGACAAGACTTTCCTGGGGGCTATCCAAGAGTTAGGTAGACGGCAAATTAAATTGCCTAGTGGGGAGGAGAAGTCATGATTCTTTGATAAATTCTTGCTCTTCAGAGATACAAAAAACCTTCCGGGGCAAAAAGGTGACTTTCCACTTCATGATTTAGATGATGCTGTAGGCCTTTCATGAAGCCATAAGCTGAGTCCTATGTTCCTTCTTCATCCTTGCTTTGTCTGATGCCTGGTCTGGTTTTATATCTGATGAAATTAAAAAAAAAAAAAAAAATGCAGAAAGCAACCCCAACCAAAACACAGTCTTTGATTTCTCATTGAACAAAGTAGTTGTATAGTAAAGACCTGTCACTTCAAACTGGAACTGTACTGTCCTAAAAAAAAATAGTGCTTTTGGTTTTTGTACTGCTACTGATTATGTTTACTGCCACAAAAATACTTTTGTTATTTGAGACCTTCATTATGCATTTTGACTCTTTATTAATAATACATCTTAACGCATGATGGTTAATGCAGTAGTTTGGACCAATTCTGATTAAATATTGTAATACATATTAATATAAGGTGCAATCATACAGAGAGAATATGTAGTTTTGAACTTTTTTTTTGCCAGTTTAATCCTATGGACTACAGTTCATTTCACAAACCTGTCACATACAGTACAGAGTTTCTGTATGATCTGTTTTGGCATTTCATCTGTTCTTTTGGTCCATGATTTGGTCCCTGTATTTAAGCATGTCTTTATTTTGGGTATTGTCAACAGTTCAGTATCTGTTTTTCAGTTTGTTGTTGCTGTTCCAAGGGGGAATAAAAAAATAAATAAATCCACAAAAGCTTCTCTTGTTTCTGGAATCGAGCAAAGGATTTGATACTTTAATGTAAATTGTAAAACCCTGAAGCCATGTTACGTTGATAATACAGTATACAGATATTACACCCACAGACACTACAGCTGCCAGCATAACCACACAAAAATGGCATGAGAAAGTGGAACCTACCCTTTCTTTGTGCCAGTTACTGACAAGTACAGGTAGTGAATTAGTGCCTGGCCAAGTCTGTTGAGTGTCTTTGGGGGGAAAGAGGTAAAACCCGCATCTCCAGTGGACTGCAGTCTATGTTATTTGCCGGGGGGCTCTGCGCTTCCCTTAACGCTGACAGTGAAAGTCGCTCCAGGGCTATCTGTCTGTCCTCCTTGTCATGGAGATCTCTTTGTACCAGTCCATGAGTGGTGACAGGAGAGGCTGCCCATGGAGGGCATGTATGCATCCTTCTTCTTTCTGATGGTAGCTGCATCAGTCTCCATCATTTTACCTGCTGGCATCCCTCAGCACTATCACCAGAGAGGTCTTCCCATGACAAGCTTACATGCCTAGTGGGGCTGTGCCAGTCCCACTCCCTGAGAGTACCATCCCTACTCTGGGAAAGGCTGGTAGAGAGAACATAGTGGCTGGTGGGGTTTTCTGTTGCTCCGGTGTCACTGCCAAGCCAGGCTGGCCCTGTGTCATCTTCTGTGGCTGCCTGGCACCCAAGAAGGGTCTTTCCTAGGTCCTCATGCAGAGTCTCAGGGAGCCAAGGGAAATATGGGTCAGCATGGTGGCCAGCTTGGCACTCACACAGCGGTCCAGAGGGGCAAAAGCTCTCCAACAAAGCCATGAGGCCCCAGCTACTCTCTTAGCAGCCTCCCTTGCATTTCTCTTCTCAAAAATTATTGTCTAATTAGGCCTTTTGCAGCCATTTTCAGCCCTACCAGCAGTCTGGAAATGAAGCAGTGGGAACGAAAAAGTGATCTGGTTGGCGCAGTGAGTGCCTTGCAATGCATTGCTATCCTAGGACAACAGTTCGCGATAGGTTTCACACACCGTTTCTGGCACCGCATGGACATGCCTGTACAACTCTGAGGCCTCAGTGGGCTTGTGTAGGACTGTGTCAAATGTCTGTACATCATTGGTCCCTGATTATTTTTATTTTGGAGTTAATTTGTTAGGAACCAGATTGAGATTGTCTGTGCTTATCATTTAACCATGTTTTAAAACTATCTGATGCAAAACAAAAGCATGAAAGAGTAAGATCATCATTATTTCCTTGCCCTAAATCACAAAATGCTAGTAGCTTCTGAAAAATAAATAAATAAATAAATAAATAAATAATAATTTATTTTTAAAATTAAAAAAAAAAAAAAAAAAAAAAAAACATAGGAAGAATAGCTGCAATTCACCTTTATTTTATTTATTTATTTATTTATTTTCCAGAGAAACTGTTAAGATTCAGTTCCATTACAGTAATGGAAGCAAATAAGCAAAGATGTGTGAGATAACATACATATATGTGCATATGCAATGTATGATCCTGATTTTGATATCTATTTGCAACCTATATGAAATCTTGACATATTCCCATTTTTTACTGAAATATTCACATTTAAAAAAAAAATCAAAGTCTTATCCCAAAATATTAAAAAAACATTCTTGTTTATTAAAGGGATGAAAAGGGAAATCTCCCATGTGATGATGTTGGCAGACATATAGTAGGCAAACCAGTTCATACAGGATCCGAATCTCCAAACTCATTCCTTGACCAGGAATATCGAAAGCGCTTTAATGTGGTTGAAGAAGATGCAGTTTTATACTGCTATGAGTATGACAAAGGAAGAACAAGTGGTCCTGGAAGGAGAGAGAGCACACCAACATATGGTATGGCATTGATCTGATAATAGTAATCACCATTTGTTTATTTTAAGATTTCTTCATGCGTCTGCTTTTGAATTAAGGTGTTGAAAATAATTTCAGTGGCTATTAAACTTGCTAAGAATTCTGTACAACTTTAGTTTAATTTCAACCAAAGAGCTTATTCAAACCTTTATTCTCCAGGTTATTTTCCCTTTGAATCTACTGGAACTCTTGCTTTACCTAGTGACTTATTTCAGCTTTGGACTAGGAAAATTGATTTTCTGTTTCCAAATACAGAACAGTGCAATGGTAGAGTTGTTAGAAGAAAATGAAGAGGAACTCACATTTTTTAAAAAGTTATTTTGACTTCCATGGTGTTAGCTCAGCACACAGTTGAATGTTCTTTCACCCCAGTTGCTATGTTATTTCAATTATTAAACTGAGCATAAACTGCATGTTGGAGTTATTATAGTAATCCAGACATCCCTTTGAGAAGAAGACAGACTTAATTTATGAGGAAGCATATATTTGGTTCATCATACAGTCAAGCTCCAAAATCATTTGGGAACCTTGATACAAATTGAGCTTGAGCTGTGTAAATTGCTCAGGACTTAGAGCAATATGCTTGCACAATCTTAAAGGATGTGGTTTCATGAAAAGAACCTGTTCTACACAGCCATACAATTGTGCAGCAAAATCCTCAGTATACTTTAGAGTTTGTAGTGTTTTCAGGTGTTTTCTAACCATGCCTATACTGTATGAAATAAATACTAAATGTTCAAAGTTGATATATTAATTTTATTATTTCTGTATCTCAACTATTATACTTGGTGTATGTAGTCAATTCCATTAACAGAGGTAATCTGTTCCAGATGTTACATTTAATACTAGTTGTCTAGAGGGAAGAAGAACACATTATTTGTTCAAGGACTGCTGAATCCATTATTTTATTACAGGATAGCTTTTGTAGCCTTTTTCCCAATTAACTGAAAAGGTTAGAATACATAGATCAAAGACTGTACTGAAAATCAGACATTATTTAACACATTTATTATATAACATTTCACTTTTGATCTCACTTCTTTTTTAATGATTTCACACCACAGAGTCAATTTTCACTTAAATATATTTTCTAAAAATATTACCATTTCAACATTAAATTCTGAAGTTCCCCACATGGCATTTGTTAGCACAAGATTTGTGGCTAGACATGACCTTAGAATTTCACAGAGGTCTGGAAAATGAAAATAACACCATTCTGGCTTATGGTGGCCCATTAAAGAAGGTCAAATGGAGTTCCAAGGCCTAGAGAAATAATTGTTTTCAACATATTAATTATATGGCGGCATTATTTTTTTGTTGTTTGTTTAATGCTTCTTAGCCTTCTTTCATGAGGGCCTTCCATGATTTCTTTTTTATTTATCTATTGGCTTTTTAACACTGTTATCCAATAGACTTCTTTCATATTCTTATGGGTTTTCAGCTGTTGTATAATTGTTTTTAGTTGGCCTCAGAAAGATTCAGTTCACGTCCTAGTGATGAAATTTTCCTGCATGTAGTCGTTAGGGAAAACAGATTTAGGGGGGGCAAGTGGAGATTACTAGTGGTAGCATACAAATGAAACGCAGTTTTGAGGAAAGAAATCAATTTGGTCATTGCAGTTTCATTGCTGGATACAAAAACCATGAACTTTGAACACCTGGAGATATTATGGAAATTTTGTTATGGCTATAGCTTTTGATAACAGTCACACTTTATGCACTTTTTTTTTAGGTTTTGTATCTTTTTTAATTTTGCAAGTGCTTTCCATAGGATACTGTGAATTCAGACTTACGTAGAAGAGTAGATTGTATTTCTAGAAAAAGTGGCCATTAAGTAACTTCTTATCGAGGATACATGAGCCTAATATATCCACCCTCATGCAATGACTTCTTAATGACGTCTTTTAAATCTCATTCAGACTTAAAAATGTGCTCATAAATAATAAAATAAAAGATAAAAAGTTAAACATATACACGTTTTTCCCAAGTAATTATGTATATGTGAACTGATCTCCTGGTCTCTATACATTTTTAAAGAAATTATTACAATAACCTTAGCAACTGAATAAAAAACAATACAACCTTTTACCATTATGCTGCATGCATGGTGTGTTTCCAATGGATGCCATACATAAAAAGATAGATTGACATATCTAAATATTTGTTTTCATTATAACCAATTGTCTTTTTCATTGTGTCATGGGTTTACCATAAAAAATGTGGAATAAGATTGATCACCTTTATGTAGTGGGGTTTCTACTAAATAACTAACAGGACTTTTGATTTTCATTTTTTTTTTCTTTTTTTTTTCTTTTTTTTTTTTTTCATTAAGCTCTGATACTTTTTGAAACAAAATATTTTTCCAACTTTCTTTTTCTGTGACCAGTAGACTGATTTTAAAAGAGAGCAAAGGCTGGCCTTGTTTCTTAAAACGTTTTGTTTTCAGTCTGCCAGATATTGTGCTGTACTCTATTTTTCTGTTTTAACATGCTGTTTAACTTGCTAAAAACTACAGATCACTTTAAGCAACCCTACTAAGTTGCATGGCACATTTTCACGCATTTTCTAACTGTATTTGTAGAATTCTTAGGCAGAGATTATAGTTCATAGCATTTTAAAAAATCAATTCTGCAGCTTCCAAATCAAAACATAAAAGATACAGTACTTTTCAGCTTTTCTGTCACTTGCTGACATCTGAAATCAAAGTGAATTTTCCAATACTAATGTACTTTGCTTTCTGTAGAGGAAACACCGCAAAAGAAACTATAGAGGTTTTCTGTTTCCTTTCTTATTCAGTCACTAACAGATCTTATAAACCTCCCAGCAAATATGCTATTTGTGAAGATACTTTAGTGATGTGGACATATTTGTTTTGCCAACAATTCATTCCATATATGCATTAAAACAGTTCTCTATATGTCTGTGCCAGGGGCTTCTAGAATAATAAATAGATATTGTTCAGTGAAAACTAAACTAAGTAATTTCAGTGTGTTTCTCAGTCTCAAACATCAATTTGCTGATAATTTTGTAGGGCACTGGATTTCTTCTCTGAATTTAAAAAATCAATTAAAAAATCCATGATGTACTTTTACCTTCTTCTTCTGTTAAAGAAAACAGAACTCCTATCTCAATCTCTTGTTCAGAGGCTATGCTAGATCCTCTTTCATAAGCAGCACTGTAGAATAGCATCTTAACACAATTTCGTCTTTCTCTCAAAGAATGTTAGTTTAATACTGCATTATGGTGCATGATCTCAATTTTTTCCTCTGTTTCCAGGGAAACTAAGGCCTATTTCTATGCCAGTAGAATATAACTGGGTGGGGGATTATGAAGACCCCAATAAAATAAAAAGAGATAGTAGGAGAGGTAAGTGATCTGGACACACATCTTGTACAAGGCATTATGGGTTTTATCATGCTTTAAGACATGATAATATATAGTTCAAGCTCTCATTTTGCTGCTTGCTTAGATAATTGTTTAAGTGGACCTGTTTTAGGTTCTTCCATTACATATGCTTATTTTTTCTCAGTGCCTCTATTAGGACTGAGGACTGCTCAACCAGACAAAAGAAAGTCATGACTGCAAAATCATACAGTTTGGCTTAACTTCATATTGGCATTTCATTGTTTCAACTGTTCATTTTGAAATTGGCCTTATTTTTTTGTAATACCAGAGGACAAAAATTCATGGTTATTACTGTTATATATTGTTATGCTTAAATGGGAATTATGTTAAACTTCTCTGTCTTCATGAGTTTTTTGTTGTTGGCAGTGATGCTTATTTTGGGGATGAAAAACATTCTAGAGAAGTATGGTATTCACTTCAAAACCATAGAGGATAAGTTCTTCAAACTCTGTTTTATGAGACTCAGCTGTGCAATTTCAAATACAAAATGATAACCTCTAAGCTAACCATTCTTTCTTGGGAGCAAGATGTTACAGTGATGGTAGATACTTCCATAAACACATTAACACATAATTTCAGTAGGGATCAGAACAGGAAAGTGTTAGGAATTAGTAGGAAAAGAATATGAGACAAAACAAGAAGTATTCTTGTGCTGCTGTGTAAGTTCTTGAACATGCTGGATCTGTGTGGAGTTCTGGTCTCTCCATCTCTTAAGAAAACAAAACAAAACAACAGTAGAATTGAAGAAGGTTCAGGGAAGGACAACAAAAATGATCAGATGTATAGAGTATAGAGTGGCTTCCAAACAAGGTTAGGTTCAGTAGGCTGGACCAGTAGGCTGGAGGTAGTTTAGGAGAGTGTAGGAAGGATACAATAAGGGTTTATAAAATCTTGTGTAGAATCAAGTAGATAGAGAGGTTTGTCACTGCCTTTTCCGAAATGACCTGAGAAGCATCAAAAGGTTCTGTCACGTGCTGGTCAAAAAGAAGAGCTGGCTCCTCATACAGTTTTGGTTCAAGCTAAGGAACCTAGTGACAAGAGTCTGTGAATACTAAGTGTTTACATGAATACACAGGAAGATCAGACAAGTTCATGAAAGGTGTATCTGCTAAGGTTTCCTAAATTCATAAACATTGCTTCTGTCTGAGAAGATCCCTCAGCTAGAAGCTGACAGATGCTGGGAGAATATTCAGGGAACTTATGGATGATTCAGTGAACAAGCTCAAGTTACGTGTAAATGTATGGCACTGTAGTCAAGTATATTCATTTAAAACCTTTTTTTTAAAAAGGTTTCTTTATTTAAATAAATAAATTTATTCTTTAATTTATTCTTTATCTTCTTTTCCTTTCATTGTCAAAGAAACCAGAAACTTGTAAGAATCATGAATTTTCCCTACCAAAAGATTCATCATTTTCTTCTTATATACAAACCAAAGAAGCAAATAGATTTTGTTATTGAAGTGGTCTTGAAGATTTAAAATTTACACTAGATCTTAGTAAGTGTATTATATGTTTTTTAAGGGGGATTATGATACATAAAAATTCACAGTGATGTTTTGCATTACTTTTTTTTCAACAGAAAATTCATTGCTTCGCTATATGAGTAATGAGAAAATAGGCCAAGAAGACTACATGTTTCAAAGGAATAGCAAAAAGGACACTGGGAAAAAATCAAAAAAGAAGGGAGACAAGGGTAATAGTCCAAGTCATTACTCATTGTTGCCTAGTTTACAAATGGACTCGTTGAGACAAGATGTCATGGGCACACCTGGACCAGAGACCACTTTATACCACGTGAGTAAAAATAACATTAACAAAAGTTGTTGCTCTATGTTTGTGATGAGAGACTGTCTTATTTTTATAATTGTGTTGAAGCCTTTTTTTGGATTGCTGCTCTAGCACTGATTTTTATTCTTCTGACAAAAACTATATCCCAATGAAATATTTTTAAATACTTTAAGTTGTTGCTGTTACAAATGTAGGATGGAGAGCTATAACTATGTTTTATCTTCTGTAAGTAGAAGATGTTGTGTTTGAAATGGAGTGTGGTATCTCTGTGTTGACTGATTTACTGCTGATGGAAAGGGAAGAAGCAGCAGTCTGACTGTCTGGAAAGCTTATTTCCAGCATCTATGTCACTGCAATATGCAAAGTTGCATTAGATAACCCCTTTGCTAAAGGTATTTAAATGGGAGGAAGACTTGTGAGAGGTCTTTGTTTTTCCTTTGAAGGAAGAGACTCCAGCACGTGTAACTGCTCTTAACATATAGATCTTAGTAACTCAGATGTGAAGGAAGGGATTCTTCTGACTATGATGTGAAAGGAAAATACCAGCATCCTGCTAGTTTTTGAATGTGTTGAGAAAACGGGGATTAAAGGTCACAATATGTTTTAAATATGATATTTTGTTCATCCCATAAAAGCATTTATGTTTTCAGATTTCAATAGAAGTTGTCATTGTAGAGTAATACATGCATTGTAGTTGTGCACCAAAACAATAGAAATAACCAGAGCTACCTTCATAGAGCTACCTTCATTCTCTCTTCAGAGAGAATGTTATTTAGATTGCCAGTGTCTAAGGGAGGCAGCAGTGTGGGCTTGTCAGGGACTTTGCTGTGAAAAACTGGCAGGTGTATCTTCACTCTGAACCTGTAAGAGACAGGTAACTTCTCTTTTAGAAGTGATATAAAACTGCTAGAGATTATTATATTATAGTTGGTGTAAGTTAATTGAAAGTAATAGAGCTTTTACATTCCTTTAGACCATTTCAATAGTTGGTCCACTGGCTTCTAAAACTCCTTTTTGCACTACAGTGTCCGATAAATTTCAGAGATGTAATTTAGTATTAAAAGTAGGTGCTTGTGGTGTACTTAAATTAAATCAGATTCTCAGATGCCAGAATGTTATTGGCTTTCTTTTTTTATTTACTGTAATTGATGGTGATAAGCATTTTTTCCTCACATTATTATTTTCAGTAGATTTACACTCTTTTTGTAAGTTGGAAATCTGTAAGTGGGGAGATATCTATTTGCAAAGGCAAAATGATATATAGTTGCCTAATACATGAGGCAAAGTAGTTTGCAAGTGTCACAAAACTGCCATTTTTGCAATATGCTGTCCTCCCTATAAGGAATCTAGTCTAATCAGTCTAAGAGACCTTGAAATCAAATATTTACAGAGGAAAATAGAAAAGTTATTTGTGTAACAGAGTACTTCCACTCTGTAAAGAACAGTGTGGTAAATTCACAATACTTTTCACTTTTTGAGAGAATACTCTCCTCCAACAGCATTTATTTGTTAGTATGTGTTAAATTTCTCACACGGTAATGGGTGAAAACTTTTTTTAGGTGTCATTTTTTTTCCTTGCTCACCTCTATTACTTCAGTTTCCATATTCTGTATAAATAAATGATATACAAATGAACTGTAAAATTATTCAAAATTCTTGTGTGAAATTTACTTAAGAGTAGCAAACTTAGAATTAAGAACCAATATTTTTCATGTAGGTTGGATACCCATCTGTAAAACACATCTTAATTGTTAACCCCACAAGTTCCACCACCATCTGATAATAATTTTTGTGTACTGTTGTGATTAATGGATGGCTCTACGATGCCATTAAATCTTTAGCATAATTTTGCAATTTATCTACTTGTAAAAATAAATAAAGGCTGTTCATTCTTCAAAATGCAAGTTAGTATTGATCTGCTAACTGGGTTTGAAATGAAATGTGTAAACAGAAAGAGGAGGCTTGGGCCATTGATTTGTTCCCAAGAGAAATGGGAAGGAGCTCTTCACAAAGCATTCACAACCCTATAATGTCCTATTACTGGAAGCCAGCTGGCTGCCGTCATGCAGTGCAATACGGTTACTTTCTTATGGTGGTGGCACTCAAGCGTATGGCTTGAGAAACCCTAATCTAGTTTGCAGAAGGGACTACATGTCTTTGCCACAAAGCAGAGCCTATTTACACTCTGGTCTGAAATAAGCAAACGTAGAAGGGATTGCTGAATATACTGTAAAAGCATAGAGCATAATAATTTGCTTTTCAGAATTTCTATTACTAATGATGAAGAAAAGAATAGGAGATAAATACAGAGAGAACTAATAATTGCTGCAGATGAGCTGAGAAACAAGAGCATATAAGGAGTCCACACCAGCAAACGGATTTTGTAATAAATTGTGCAGATTTTTTTTTTTTAAACTTTAAATACACAGTTCAATGAGCAGATAAGGAGTGAAGTAATACAGATAAAATCCAAGGAGCTCCTGTCTGACTGTAGTAGAATTTTATCAAATTATAGACAATAAATAGGAGAAGGGAAACATTTAATATTTAAATTCAAAATAGTATCTTGGAGATTGCTAAACATTTTCCTATTAGAAATTTGTTTTTGTTTTTAACATCAGCTACCTAGTTTTCACAAAAATTTTGATTACCTGGAAATGGGAGATTCTGGATGAGCATGAGTTCAGTGCGAGAGGAATGGTGGTAACTCCAAAAACTGCATTAATAATAGTGAAAGAGTAGCTGTAGATGAACTTGAACTTATCTCCTTGCAGTGCCTAAGTCATTAGTATTAGGACCAACTACTAGAGAATACTCCACCTTGCATATTAAGTAGCTGCAATCCCTGGTGTCTCTTTATGTTAAAAGTTTTCACCTGTTAATCTGTGTTTACCTGATTTCTATGTCCAAACTTAGATATAGCTGTGCCTTTGTCCTCTAGGATTATGGGTCTTTTGTTACCAAATTTTATCTCCCAGTGTAGAAACTGACAAGTTATAATCAAATTACTTTGTAGCCTTCTTTTGCTTAAAAGAAATAGAATATTCATCCTGGATTTGTGGTAAATGGGGCCACATCAGGCTGGCGGAAGGTCACTAGTGGGGTCCCTCAAGGCTCTATTTTAGGGCCAGTCCTCTTCAATGTCTTTATAAATGATTTGGATGTAGGACTAAAAGGTGTTTTGAGCAAATTTGCTGATGACACCAAACTTGGAGGAGTTGTAGACTCGGATGAGGGTGGAAAGGCCTTGCAGAGAGATCTGGACAGGTTGGAGAACTGGACGATCACCAATCGCATGAAGTTTAACAAAAGCAAGCGCTGGGTCCTGCACCTGGGACGAGGCAACCCTGTCTGTACGTACAGACTGGGCGACAAGACGCTGGAGAGCAGCCCCGCAGAGAGGGATCTGGGGGTCGTGGTCAACAGCAAGTTGAATATGAGCCAGCAGTGTGCCCTGACAGCCAGGAGGGCCAATCGTATCCTGGGGTGCATCAAGCACGGCATTGCTAGTGAGGAGAGGGAAGTGATCGTCCCGCTCTACTCTGCACTAGTGTAGCCTCACCTGGAGTAGTGTGTGCAGTTCTGGGCACCACAGTACAAAAAGGATGTAAAACTGTTGGAGAGTGTCCAGAGGAGGGCGACGAAGATGGTGAAGGGCCTGGAGGGGAAGACATATGAGGAGCAGCTGAGGTAACTGGGCCTGTTCAGCCGGGAGGAGGCTAAGGGGAGACCTCATCACTGTCTACAACATCCTTGCGAGGGAGAGTGGAGAGGCAAGTGACCTATTCTCCATAAACACCAGTGATAGGACCTGCAGGAACGGGGTAAAGCTGAGGCAGGGGAAGTTTAGACTAGACATCAGGAGGAGATTCTTCACTGAGAAGGTGGTTGCGCACTGGAACAGGCTCCCCAGTGAAGTAGTCACTGCACCAAGCCTGTATGAATTTAAGAAATGTTTGGACTGTGCGCTTAGTCACGTGGTTTAAACTTTTGGGTAGACCTGTGCGGTTTGAGGAGTTGGACTTGATGATCCTTATGGGTCCCTTCCAACTCAGGATATTCTATGATTCTATGGTTTGTTATCAGAGTGTTTTCACATCCTTTCATTATTCTCATAATTCTTTCAACTCCTCTTTTTTTCATCCCAATGTATCCTAAGTATCTTAAATGTCCTTCCTAACGTTTGTATGCCAGAACAGGACATAAAATTCCAGGAGCAAACCAGATAGAAAGATAATGTGTTCTTCCTATTCCCACTCACTGCCTCTTTTTAAAGACAAAAAAAATAAAAAAATAAATTAAAAAATAATAAATAAAAAATAAATAAATAAAGGACTGTTTACCCATTTTAACCATAGACTTGGAATAGGAGCATATTTATTACCTGGTTTTATTTTTTACTATTAGATCACTTCTCCAAATCACTGATTTGCAAGATTGGTATTCCCGGTCCAGTTATTTAAATCTTGCATTCCTTGTTCTTGTATGCTTGGTATGTTGAAACATTGAACTTCTTGGGTGCCCTTGCTGAATAATCTGTGATTCTGAAGCACCCCCAAGCATGATATACCAGAGAGTAAGGGCTCTGGGTCCCCAGGTGTGTTCCTCTGATTCCCCAGTCTGTAGCGTGGAGTACCGAGGCTATAGCAGCCTGGGGTCTGCTGTGGAATGGAGCTTCTGAAACCTTTGATTTGAAGTGATGGAAATTCTGTGTGAAATTAAACACATATACACACTTCAATGTTTTTGTTTTGTTTTGTTTTGTTCTCTCTATTTTCTTTTCTCTTTCTCTCTCTCTCTTTTTCTTTTTTTCTGAATTCCCTGGACTAGAAACCACGCAGTTCACTCAGCATTCAGATATCATCCATGTCTTTCACCAGTCTTCAGTTGTGTGTTATCTTTATCCAATAATGACTTAATTCTTCTTGAGTCTCTTAATATAGATGTAAAATACCTTTTTAACTGTGGCAGTTTTCTGCAGAAAAGCAGCTCTTACAATTACACTGACTTCAACTCCTTGTTTCTACTGCTTTTGTAAATGGCTCTGAAAGGAAAAATTTTTGATCAAAAAACTACCCTGGTGAATTAAATTACCACAACAGAAGTGGTATGTTTTTTGTCTTATAAACAAAGTGAAGGGTGTAAAAAAAAAAAAATTCCATGGTAATTTAGAAGTGTGTGGTTGTTGTTTATTTGCTGAAAGTTGTCATCTGAAAGTTGCCAGCTGATTCAAAGTGTGTTTGTTATATTCTGAAGTGATCACAAGAATATGGTAGCCCAGCATTTTCTTGAATGTCAGTATACTAAATTTGCATAAAATTACTGGTTTTAGGAATTTTGTTTATGTCATTGACCTGCCTTGCCAATCAAAAACTCTGGTCAAGTTAGCATTTCAATTATGGCTTTGAAAAATGAACTGCATCTAACTATGTCCACTGAGTATAACTGATATAAACAATTTAAAAGCAAAATAAAAACTAAATTGTATTCTTGTATCTACTTACAATATTTTTAATCCTTGTTTACAAAATCTCTTCACCACTTTGCTTTGTTTTGTTTTCCATTCCTGAAAACACTTCCAGCATGCACTGATATCTTGCCAAGTTGTTGTTTTTGCATTATATTTTTCCTCCTCAGTACTGCTGAAGAAATACCAACACAGAGAGTTAATGTTTTTTATTAAGCCAAGGCAAACTCTTTGAGCTGCTGCTAATCTAGTGTGGAAGCAGGTGTTCAAAGTGATCTATTGCTGTAGATACAAAATGGTGCAGTTAAAATTGTCTTGGACCTTTGAGGCACAAGAGATGAAAGCTCTGACACATGATTATAGTTTTTTAAGTTCATTATATTATTCTGTATAGGAATTTCCTTGGTGCATTGTGCTTTGTTTTTGTTAGAGAAAAATAATGTAGTTATTTAGGAGGAAGATTGTGTCATGAGTCAGAAGAAGTTCTGCCTCAAGTTAATAATAATAAGCTCCTTTCTAGATTCATACACCTTTCTGTTAATCTAGAAGCAACACTGCTATGGGAAGAGCAGGTTGCAGCCTATAGCACGGAGTTATACAAGAAAAAGCAACCTTGCTTACCAACTTTTTCCCAAACTATGCCATATTATTGCCCTTCTCCCCTGACCTTTCCTGCATGCTCACTTCTTTGTATGTATTAAACAATACCTGATAACTTGTCACAGGAAAAGTAAACCAAAAGGGGTTTTAAGCTTCTCATTTTGCAGATAACCAGTTTATTTAAAATTGTTTAACCCGGGAACTACATTAATTTTCATGGTCATTTTAATTGTATTTGAAAACAAAGTTAGTTTAGTAGTAAGATGTACAATTTAAAGATCACACATCTGTAACCAGGTGGTTTATTTAGGAACAGATGCAGGAAAGAAATGAAGGGTTTGTTTGAGAGGAATTTTGCTGAAGATACTTTTCAGAATCATGTACATATGTATACATGCGTTATCTTTAATATTTCAGTTTTAAATGAAGAAAAAAATGAAAGTAATCCGTGGTTTGTTTTGTTGGGTTTCTTTGTTTTTTGTTTTTTGTTTGTTTGTTTGTTTGTTTGTTTTTTGTTTGTTTGTTTTCCTGCAAATTCAGTGAAATTTATACATATTCAGCAAACTTGCTTTTCTCCTCTTTAGGAATATAAAATTATCCACATGGTTGAAGTGCAGCTCAGTGGCTCTTACCTCATTTAAATCATTTCAGTACTTGCTGAATAAGCACCTACAGAGATCCAAGCACTCTCCTTTCTACTTTGCCAGTGAGGACACTGAGGCAATGCATGTGAGGGATTTAGCCAGGGTCATAATTTCAGGCTCTTTTTCTCATGAGGTTGCTGTAACAGTTCAGCCTGGTGGGTTTGCTCAGCAGAGTTGGTGGGTCAACATCTGTCTGAACCCACAGAGTTCAATTGGTTGCAACAGTGATCTTGTTGAACCTGCTGTAAGTGAAGAACATTTGTTTATGAGCCTGTTGTAAAAATCAGTTTTTAGCTGATAATAAATTGGAAAGGAGACAGCAACTCTTAAGAAAAATAACATCTTTTCTACTTAAAGGATGCATATTTTCAGGTATTTTAGTTTCCCACCTACCCCTCCAGAGAAAAATACAGGAAAATGTTTTTAAAAGTTCAATTCAAAATGTGTGTATTTGGATGTTCTCAATACAGAGAACAATTTACCAAAAGTTCCTAATTTGAAAACTTTAAAAGCTATCTCTTCCTAAGTGGTTGATTTTCTCTTAATCTTCCTACTCCTCCCTGCAGAAAGCCAAATGAGAAGGTACTTGAACATGAAGTACTTCCGTTTCTAAAAAATCTTGAATCCAATAGGCATGTATTTATGAAACCTTTTAATTGTGGTATACAGTAGCTAGCACTTAAGAGACTGCAGAACATGCGTACATGAGTTCCCTAATAAAATTTTGTACAAGCTGCCCATCAATTTATTGCAGAAGTCTTCTGAATAGAAATGGCATCTAATAAGCACTATATAGCAGAAGGCAGTTTACAATAAATAAATAGAATCACAAAACAGAAAAACTAGCAGTTAATTATAATTGTATGCATTACAGTATTTAAAGAATTTCTGTCTGATGACTTTTTGTTATGGATATTTGTAATTAAACAAAAATAATTTTACAGAAGAAAAAAATTGAAAATACAATTGCACAGATTTTAAGTAGGTGTCAGAAATCTAGAGTGTCTTTGTACCACTACAACAGATGGGGTTGGTACATTTTCTCCTTCACAGTGTTTGAAGTCCAGCTACGGTTGTGTTTAAAAATGAAGGCTCTCTCTTCCTTTTTATTCTCCATTTTCACAATGGTGTATAGTTTGAATAGCAATTACTGTAGAATAAAACTCTAGGAGTTGCTATCCAAGTCCAGTTTAACTTAAGTGCATAGTGAAAAATATTTTCCATACGTGTTTCCAGGATTTTTCTTAGCATTCAAATGATCGTCACTTCTCCATGGTCTTTCATCTTCATTTAAATACTTATATTAAAACAATTCTGAAAGTTGCATAATTTGACTCTGGTCAAAATTAAACACTGGGATATCCCTCTCTGAAGGTGACTGGAGCATTTACTACATTTTCATCTTCTTCTGTAGGTAACGCTGGTCATATTTCACCTTATTTTTTGCAGTCTTATGAGGATGTACAAGAACACTTTGGCCTGTCCTACAACTTCAGTCCTTGTTCATTTTCCCATCAATGAACATGGAACCAGGAAATAAAGCCATGCCAATGTCTAGATCTATATATGTGGAAGTGGAAAGAGCTCATCATTCTGCAGTAGAAATAGAGCTGAGTAAGCATATGCAGTTATAGAATAATCTGGTTTGGAATTATTTTAAAAGTCTCCAAGGCTGTTCAGAGGCAAAGATGCTTATAAAATGCTTCATGTAGTACAATGCAGGGTAGAATACCCAATTTTGCTGTGCCATCGTGAGCACCTACCTTGTACCCATTTCTCATGTCAGCTTTCTCTAGTATAAATCAGCTGTAGAAGGCCTTCTGCTCTGAGAAGCAACTGGAAAGAACAGCAATTAAGTATCACTAAGGGGATAATGAGTAAGACAAACAGAATGGAAAGTTCTTATCTAGTGTCTTCATGAATGTGAACCACTGTCATGTGTCAAAGCCACAGATGTCCTATTAGCTGTAGGCAGATATGAATGCCTAGGCACATGTTCAGTTCTGTTCAGTTGAAGACTTGTGGTTTTTGCATCTGATTCAGACAGAAGAGCAGAATTTCTCATGTTCTCAAGCTAGAACAGTGGTTCCAGCCTTTGGATAGCTTCTGCACTCCTAAAAGAAAGTATTTAAATGTTGCTGTATGTCTTCCTTTTTTTGAATGCAGCACTTTATAACTTCTTTTGTGTTTATTACATTAAATACTGTGGCCAGCAGGCCTAGAGCAATGATCACTCCTTTGTCCTTGACACTGATGAGACCATACATCCACGATGGTGTTCAGTCTGGGGCCCCTCACTACATGAAGGACCTTGAATTGCTTGAGCGTGACCAGAGAAGAGCAACAAAGCTGGTGAGGGGACTAGAAAACATGTCTTACGTGGAGTGGCTAGGCGAACTGAGAATGTTTTGTCTGGAGAAAAAGGGGCTGAGGGGAGACCTTATTGCTCTCTACAACTACCTGAAAGGAGGTTCCATTAAGGAGGGTATCAGTCTCTTTTCTTATGTGATGAGTGATAAGACACTATTTAATGGTCTCAAGTTCTGCCAGGGGAGGTTTAGATTAGATATCAGGAAGAATTTCTTCATGGAGAGGGTGGTCAAGCATTTGAACACGCTGCCCTGAGAAGTGGTGGAGTCCCTATCCCTGGAAGTATGTAAGAGACCCGTGGATGTGACACTAAAGGACATGGTTCAGTGATGGGACACACTAGGTCAGGTTGATGGTTGGACTTTGTGATCTTGAAGGTCTTTTCCAAACAAAATGATTCTATGATTCAGAAAAGTAGTAATTATGTCATTGCAACTAATTCAGGAACTTCATCTAGACCATGAGTGAACTGAGTGGCATATAAAACAAACAAAAATAGTGAAACAGTTAAGCAATAAAAAAATATGCCTTACTGCATAAGGCAGTTGAGACAGTTGGAAGTGATTGCACTAGCCATAAGACTGTTTCACTAAAAGGTAAATCTAGGTATTCCAGCTGGTTTGGTAAAAATCCTAAACAAATCTTCTTTTATATTTGTGAGGCAAAAGATAAGAGAGAAAAACAGCATATAAATTCTTTGCTAATAGAAAATGGCATTGTATTATTTTTAGACTAGCATAATCAACATAGAGGAATAGAAGAACCTCCTGGGTTTAGTCCTCTACTGTTGCAGTTAAACACCTTCATTTAATCCTATTCAGAAATTTATAAAACTCTATATTCAAATAGGACATGAATTGCTGATGATAGGATAAGTAAAAGGTGGTAAACTGTGTGAATGATTGTCTTAATTCCAAGAAAAAAAAAAAATGGACAAAGGAGAGGAAAGAGAACAAAATTACAATTAGTCTGCCAGCAGGAGAAAGTCATCACTCCTAGTGACTTTGCCACAGAAAAAAAACACATCTCAGAAAGCACTATAAAGTGCATTAGGATAACAGGATAATTCAGGCTGGGAAGGACTTCAGGAGGTCTTTACTCCAGTCTTCATTTTAAAGTAGGGTCATCTCTGAGGTCAGACCAGGCCATTCAAAGCTTTGACCAGTCAGGTCTTAAAAACTTCTAAAGATGGAGTTTGCATGAACTCATGGCCAAACCTGTTCCACTGTTTGGCTATCCTCATGGCCAAAAAATGTGGATGTGAGTGATAAGACAGAGATTTCAGCAATGACTGAAAGAATAGTAATTTGTCCAGATTTAAGGCATAGTTTCTGTTGTAATATCACAATTTAATTAAAATCATCTTGTGAAAGTGTCTCAATAATCTCACATTTGTTCTGCCAGTTCTAGATTCTCAGTCCTTTGAACTCAAGATTTAAGAAAGTAGAAGTGCAAGTATAGCTTCTATACTGACTTCTGTTTAAGCATATTGTTTGTCAAATAGTAATATTCTGTATCCTCAGGAAGGAGTGCTAAATTATTTTAATTATATGGAATAATACCTGTAGTCTTCCCAAGGAATATTATCCTTGTCACAGATGAGGGAATATTTTCAGATCTGCACATTTTTGTCTTTGAAAGAATTAGTCAATAACATGTTTTCTCTTCTTGGGGAACTGGTTGCCGAAATGAAATTTGAAGGTATTGGATATGGGAGATTTTATATCTATTTCCATATACCCTGTAATTTTTATTAAGATTCAGAATTGCTATTGCAGCAAAGCAAAATACTATAGAGATTGGTTTATAGGTCATTTTGAAGCACAATTAAACTCCTCTGTGGAAAAAAAAAAAATATATATATATATATTAAATTTTATCTGTTATCTTCTTTTGCATCTGAGCGTGAGGGAAAAAATGGCCTGTTATAATTCCTTTCCATGATGAAGCTGGGGAATTCTTCTTAAGTGAGAGAGTTACTGTAAAGGTCATCTAGTCCAACTCTGCCAGTATAGATTTATCCCCTACTGCATATGATATATAATACTCTGAAAGTGTAATTTTACGTTGTCAAGAGATTTAGATCTATAGAATAATAAATATCCCAGCTCAGCATATTTCCTAAATTCCTTTCACATCCCCATTCTGTATTTTTTCTGTTATCTGTTTCATTTAATCATTCCTTGTTGCATCCTACTTACATTGCATCCTACATGATAGAAGACTTCTACCTTTGTAAGTATTAACATTGTACACCAGCAATTTATATTAACTGTAGTTGATACAACCACAATAGCACAGTTGAGAGATTTTTTAATACAGAAAAACTGATTTAGTCCCTTGCTTATTCCCCTTTGATAAAGAGATTAAGCATGGTATATTGTAGCAAAGAAGTGTATGTTAGGCATTGTACAGAGTGGACTCAGCATGAGTTATTACTGCAATATGGTGGGGAATGTCACATCTATGAGAAGTTAGATCTGGGTCTTGACTTCTCAACTGTCTCCCCTCTGTACTCCTTTTTGCAAAAGGAAAACATGAGGATTATGAAAGCAGTGGATCAAGGACGTTGACTGGCATGCATCATGAAATTTGACTTCTTATACTCTGAATGGTGAAAATGTTGTTTGAATTAAGAGTGAGCAGATACCCATTTCAGAATACCATTTAATCAAAATGCTTTGACAAGCAGCACAATTGTCTCCAAACCAGTGATTTTTCAAAATAGTGGTTTTGACTCAGCAGGAGTCTCTGCCACATTCCTCTACCCTACCTACACAACGGTGGCCCCTACAAGCCTAATGCTGACAGAAAACGAGGGAAGTTGTATGGTCATACCTAGGAGGAGAATGGCTCTTTGCAGCAGTGTAGCTCCTGAACATTTTATAAGATGCTTCTCTTTTACTGGAAAAAAAAGTACTTGTTGCTTAGTGCCTGATCTGTGAGTCAGTCAATCCATCTGTTACTGTACTGTGGAGGAAAAAACCTTCATATTTTTCATATAGCAATAACCGCTTTTTGTCCACTTGTGAAGTATTGTCATATTGTCCCTAGTAAATAATATTTCTAACACTAATGACTGCTGACTTTAGAATGAAGTGTAAAACTAATTTTGTATGTTGTTTTGTACCCATAAGGTCACAATTGTCAGCATAGAATTTAAAAAGACCTAATGTTACCTTTCCCCACCTTCCGAGAAGTGCTGTTTCATCTTAGGTTCAGAGGAAATCTCACTAAATTCCAGCAAGTTATGTGACTTTTATCCTGAAATGGACTGCTATTTTTCTACCTTAATTCATAGATGCAATCAAACTGTTGGACATGAGTTTTAACAGAATGTGCAATGGCTAAGGTACAAATTACTCTTTCCCTCATTTCCTCGTGGGAACTTCCACTCCGTTAAATATTGCGTTATTTCTAGGTAGTCAAGAGCTACCTGGATTCAGTACTGATGTGTAATTATTACTACAGCTAATACTGCAAGCTATTCCTGGTAGCATGGTACCACAGATAAAGAGGCTGAAAGCACTACTTTCTGGAAATGTCATTTTAGTCCTGAAGGGTACAAATGCAGGGACATCTCCAAGCCTTGGAAATTATTAAAATGACTTGCCCTTAACAGTAATGTAACCAGTAGATAACGTTTTCTCCTGATGGACATTACAAATATTTCATTACCAAAAAAGAGCAAATTTGGCCTTGTATGCTTTGTCTTCTAAAGATGATCTGAAAAGCATTTCAGTGACTGACTTGTGTATCTTCTTTGCTAATACTGCTTCTTTCACAAACCTATGTGCTCCTTTCCTGTTTCACCAAAGTCTTTGTAACCTCCTAGCTCCAGAAATGTACAATTTTGTTTTATTGACTTTTTTCACCAAAAACGTAGTACTATTGAAAGTCAAAATGAGTTTTCTGTTTCTTTCACTGGAAGAATATTATGCCTGAGTTCTAACAGAGACTTGTAAGAGTTTATATTCCTTGAAGCAGTTCTGCCCTCATTTATTACAGGCTATCTACATTCCCTGCACCTTTCTCTGTCACACAGCCAGACAGAGCAATAGAAAAGAGAGGATATAGGATGTATGTCCTGCATAAGGACATACTCAGAAGTGTTGCTAACAGTTCCTGCAGAAGCAGCTGTGTATGTACTCATTTCACAGTAAGCATCTAGGTGTAGGGCGCAATCAAGGTTTGTTTGACTGACCGATTTCTGCTGGAGGAACAACACTGCAGGGCATAAGCAGTCCATGAGGTTTTTAGAGTACACATGTGGTGGGCTCTTCTCACTGATGCCTCATGAAAGGACAAGAGGCAATGGACAAAAACTGAATTACAGGAAATTCCATATAAACATAAGAAAAGCTGTTTTTACTGTGAGGATGCTTCAGCAGGTTGGAGGAGATTGCTCAGAGAGTTTGTGGAGTCTCTGTCCTTAGAGATATTCAAAACCCAACAGGACATGGCCCTCAGCAACCTGCTCTAGGTGACCGTGCTTTGGTCAACAGGAGACCATCTTCACAGGTGCCCTCCTTCCTCAAGCATTTTGTGATTCTCTGACTGGTCCTTTCAATTCAATAAAAGATGAATCTGGGAATTATTGGGGAGTAGAAATAAAAATAAAGGGTTCAGTACTATTCTGTAATGGGTTATGATTAAATTTATTTTCCCTTAACTGAATGCAGCAATAAACACATAATGGATGCAGAATGGAACAACTTATGCAACTTGGACATTTGCCATTAAAGAATACATAGTTTCTGAAGCCTTCCTAGATTACTTACCGTCAATAAAAGCAGTGCGGGAGGTACAAAACTTACATGTTTCAGAGTAGATGCAAAGCAGAAGAATGATCTCAGAATAAATTATTCTAATGAACAGCACTTGTCTAGCTGAACTTTTTATTCTCACTTGCTTCAGGCAGCTATGACTGCTTTTCGGTCCTCATTCTGTTGGTATAAAAGGCAGTGAAGGAAGATATTTGATCATATCAAAATCATTTAAATTTTATTATTGTCCAGAAATTTCACTGCATCTATATTTCAGTTAGAGAGTCCTATGGCTTAATGGCTAAAAGGAAAAACTTTTCCTGATGGTAGAAATTAGGACAACGATATAATTTTCTTGATATGGCCTGAAGATTTAAAAAAATAAAAATAAAAAGTTTAATTTGTCTAAGCTTTGTGTGTGTAGTGCTAACAACTTTGTACAGACTAGTGCAAAACATCCCTTAAATGCAATATTTAGCACAGAATACACCAACATTACATGAACAAGTTGGGAATGGGAGAATGAATAAGAATCCCTCAATAGAGAATCTGTGCTTACTATCAGATTTCAGACAACCACAGTTCTGTCCTTGGCTAGGATATTCTTCTTGGAGAGGCAGCTATAATAAAAGTTATATGAAAAGATTAGATATCTTTGATTGTATCAACCTTTGTAGACTCAGTAATAAGGAGAGATTCCTGCACAGGTGATATAACCGTATCAGGACAGGCCATCTAGAAACTGGGCAGCTTCAGTGTTGATGGCCACGTTTAACAGTAAAAAGGTCTTTAGCATGTTTCTGTCAAGACACATACGGTTTATCCTTGCAGTCACTAATAAATTGCATGTGCTGTGATGTCATGGATGGAGATCCAAAAATACAGGAACCCAGTCAGAACTGTAATTATGCGTGATAAGTGGCACAGCCATGTACTGTAGATCTTATACTTCCTAGATGCCTTTCAAAAGTTTCTGTGGGAAAGAGGGAGAAGGAGTATGAATAGGAATAGGGACATGAGTTGTCAGTTAAATGTAAAAAAATCTTGTTGGTAATGGACTTTTTGACTGTTGCCACAAAAACTTTTGCTTTACAAACTTTTGCAAATAATATGCATTCATTTGGTCTTACATTGAAAGACCTTGCAAAGCAGTACTATTCTTATTATATTACATGTTATTATAGTACTTGTTTTTCTTATTCTTAAACAGTACTTATTTTCTTACTGAAAAAGTAAAAGGGAGGAGGAGGAAAATAAGAAAACATACCAAACCCATAGGAAAATAGGAAAACATACCAAACCCATTTGGGGATCCATTCTTCCACTGACTGTTAATGTGTCTGTGCCTCACAACCCATTTGACAGGACCAGTGATTCATGCTTCTCTCTGAAGTACCTGCCATTTAATAGAAATATCCACATGATATTTAGTAAAAGGATTCTGGCTTTTTGACATTTTGTTTGTACTACAAAACTTCGAATTTAAAAGTCTGTTCATATATAAGGTTCATACTGTGTTTTAGCTATTAAATGTCTTACCTAGAACCTAAGTGAATGTCCTTTTAATCCAGCCATGATATTTTATTATAGAGTGTGCTCAAGAGCGCAGAGCTGTGAAGGGAAAGAAAAAGTATGTATTACCAAAGCACCAAAAGATCAAGATTTGATCCAATAAATTTTGCTTTGGGGAGGTGAGACTGAAGGTTTTGGGGCATTGTTAATCAACTGTGATGTCTTTTGCCTGTAAATCACTTTTGATTCCAACTTGCTATGGATTTATGAATTACTCATGTATGATAACTGCTTTGTGATCAGCTTGTGACTTGAGTTTAGGGAACATTTCTGGCTTTCCTTTCATTCACCACTGTGCTTTTGTGTTAGATTTTCTCTCATATTGGCCATCCCATTTTACTGTATTTGCATTTTACCTATCCCTGCTTTTAAAGGCATTTTGTAAACTAGAGCTCTTGTAATGTATTAAAAATACTTCATTTGCGACTTAGTGCTACTTGATGCCATTTTTGGCAACTAAATAGTTTGTAGCCACAGATAAGTTAGACACTGTTGAATATATGAGAAGTTCAAAATCCAGAACACAAATGAAAAATGAACAAATAAGCAGCAAAATGTAAGATGAAAACAGAATACAGTAGGATTTGTACAGTCAGATACAGTTTGTGAATACAGGAATAGTAGCATGTCCTAAAACATCCCACCTGACATGATTAGACTTGCCAAACACAAATATTTTTTTGCAGATGTTCTTTCTTTTAGCAGTCCCTGAAGTCCAGTCAACACACAAAACAATCCTAGATAGGATCGTAAAATTAAGGTTGGAAAAGACTTCCAAGATCTTCTGGTCAAATTGTGCCCCTACCAACAATATTACTGCTAAACCATGTCCCTAAGGACCACCTCCAACCTTTCCTTTAACACCCCCAGGAACGGTGACTTCACCACCTCATCAGTAAAGATATTAAAGACTAACACTGACCCCTGAGGGGTCAGTGTTCACTCCGTTCACCACCACTCTCTGAGCCTGGCCATCCAGCCATCCAGCCAATTTTAAACCCATCAAAGAGTGTACCTGTCCAAGCCATGGGCTGCTAGCTTTTCCAGGAGAATACTGTGGGAAACCATGTCAAAGGCTTTGCTGAAGTCTAGGCAGACTACATCAGCAGGCTTTCTCTCATCCACCAGGCAGGTCACCCGGTCATAGAAGAAGAAGCTGGTCAGGCAGGACTTGGCTTTCATGAACCCATGCTGACTGGGCCTGATCCCCAAATTGTCCTGCATATGTTGCATGATTGCATTCAAGATGACCTGTTCCATCACCTTTCCTGGCACTGAGGGCAGCCTGACAGGCCTATAGTTTCCTGGGTCCTCCATACAATCCTTATAGATAGGTATCACATTAGCAAGTCTCCAGTCATCTGGGACGCCTCCGGTTGACCATTTCCACTGATAGATGATGGAAAGTGGATCAGCAATCACATCATAACTTGGAGCACAGACTTTCCCCATCCCACTTTTTAGTAGGTTCTCTATTGAGTGTTATTTCAGCTGTAGGTGATAGAATCACAGAATGGTCGAGGTTGGAAGGGACTTCTGGAGATCATCTAGTCCAACCCCCCTGCCAAGCAGGGTCACCTAAAGCACATTGCTCAGGATTGCATCCAGGCAAGTTTTGAATATCTCCAGAGAAGGAGACTCCACACACTCCCTGGGCAACCTGTTCCAGTGCTCTGTCACCCTCACAGTAAGCTGTGTATTAAGTATGTTTCATCTGAGCCTTAGCCTTGATGACTGATTCCTTCAGAGCATTAACTCAAGTCTCATCTTCTCTCTCCTATGCCAGTAAAGTCCTCTCTGGGCTCAGCTTCAGCTCTTGTTCTAAAAAATAAAAATTAAAAAAAAAAAAATCCTTGCAAATGCCCTGTGTGGACTCAGACAGCTTAAAGACCTACCTGACTATAATCTTTTTGCTTGTTTTGAGAGCTAAACATAACAAGAGGTCAGTACTTGGCCTTGCTGCAAATGAAATAGTTATCTATTGTGAATGCAATTCTATTGCTAATTGACAGCAGGTTTCGAGCTTCCTGAACTCCCAGAAGACTTCTGTCATGATACCTTTGTAACAAAGTCCTTGAAAACTACGTTTTGCATAAACATACATGAAAATGATTAATACTACCTATCTTTAGCTCTTAATGGAGACTAAACAAGATGGTGAACAAAAAGATTTAGCAAAATGCCATTGTTGGGAATACATGACTTAAGTATGACTTGTTAACAGTGATGGGTAGTACGACAATAAGTAGCCTTGAATTTTTCCCCTTTTTTACTTTTCATCTCCAAAAATTTTGGATCTCAACCTACCAAGTACAGGGAAACTTATATGTAGTGCATCAACACCGCAAAAACACAACATTGTCAATGTAGTCAAATTATTGGGTGTGAGAGATTGATCAAATTGGCAGCACCAACTGTCCTTTTTTTTTTTTTCCTGATACTGACTTTTCTATCTGCAGCAGAAAGTTACAATAATCAGAAATCTTGCAAGCTACTCTGCTCAAATTAGAGCAAGTTATCTTAGAGTGACAGAGAGAAACTGTATGACTGTAAATAGTTCCTTAATGTCTAAACTTGCAGCTTGAGAAAAATTGGTTTTGACTTGAGCTTTAAAAATAAATAAATATATAAATAAACCAAAAACTAATAAAGATACCTGCTGTTTTCCTTCCCAATCATAATGAGCTCAGGTGTAGGTAAGAGTTGGAGATTGTTATTGCCATAACCTGGTACTCTCTTCCAACTTTCCAAAAATGACTAAGTGGAGAATCCCTGAGAAAAAATGTGAAGAAACTAATAACTGAAATAAGATTTTAGGAGCTGTCAGATTTAGCACTATTCTCTGTGGACAATACAGATCTTCAAACAAATTTCAGTTGTTGTCTTTTGTAGTAAAGCTACATATTCCGTAACCATAAAAGGGTCCATGTAATTATAAGAATATATCTATTTTTGGACATGGATGTCATATTCTGTTGGTCACAGACACATTTATATTAGCTCTTAGATAAGCTTTTATATAAGTATTAGAGGAATAGTTTGACCCCAGTTATTTGGACTTCTTCCTCAGATTCTTGAAGTTTGGTAAAATAACCAGTTCCCCCAAATCAATTGTTTTAATAACCATTTGTTTTCCATATTTCTTCTACTTTTATTTTAGGTATCAACTCTAATAGAAATTTTCTGTCATCACAGCTTATCAAATATCCATCTCTGTAGGTAGCAGTTCCGCTCTGATATTGATATTGGAAGATCAGTTGATTAACTTTCCTATTTGTCGTGAAACAAATAAACCAATTGAAAATTAAATTATTTAACACTTTTATCTGAATAAGTTTTCCAAATAGAGAGCTATCAAATTACTGCTAAGTAGTCCATAATAAGTATTCCTATTTTCAGGCTTCTGAATGTTAATGACTTGCTTTCAGTTTTGCTTCCCTTCTGATCAGATATGCAAGTGTCTTGGTACTAATCAAGAAGCTGAAAGCAGATTTTGAGGATTAGAGAAAAACCTAATAGTCTCATTTCTTGAAAGCTCTCTGCTGTACATAGTACGATGCTGATGTGTGATTATGTGCCTGCTGATTTTGCTATGACATCTATATGTAATTATTTTTTTTTGCTAAAGGAATAAATGCAGTTACAGGTTGTTGGTGACTTCTTTTTTTTTAGCGTGAACCTCCACCTGGAAATTTTTGACTCTACAGTTACATTACTATGCTATAATCCTAAAAGCATGGAGAGGTATACCCTAAGGCAGATTGCTATTTACACCTGTGCAGTTTTCTGATGGGCTTTCAGAACTCTGTCAATCATTTTGAAAAGTGTGAAAGTAAATATAACCCACATAGCAAGTTTGGTAATGAACAGTTGCAGGAACAGAGTAACTGTTATGACTCTTGAGTGTATAATGAAATCTCCAATGGCTGATGGGATATGCAGCCAAGCCCTCAGAACAGGTCAGACAAATGCCATCTAGAAGTAGGCTAGCACCTTTGTCAAAATAAATAAATAAATAAATAAATCTTTTTTCCTCTTGAAATATGTATGCTTTGTAATCTGCTCATAGTGCAAGCAAATATATATATATAAATAAGATTTTCTGATACTCTTCTTAGTGTGCATTTGTCAGAGGGTTTAGTTTGGGTATATTATTAAGTACAGCAAGCTCAGACAACACATATTACAACATAAAATGATTACATTCAAATAACTGAGGCTCAGGGTAATCAAGGGTGTTTTCCATCAAGTGTTACCTTGCTTTTGAGTAATGGAAAGTATTTGTATTTTGGGGCAACTTGAAAACATGTCATTCAGAATATGAATAAACAGTTGCCAATTTTCTTCAGGAATGGAAGTTTCCATTTGGGTTAAGAATCTATTTCATCTTTTCAGTGGCAGTTTTTTTCCATTTTATTTATCATTTTGAGTTACTAACAACTTTCTTTAGCATAGAACACTTTTCCATTTAATTTTATTCTTGCTTTCAGAATTATTAGGTGAGATAATTCTTGGAAACTGGGACAAGATGCATGTGAAAACAGTTGCTCAAAGCTCAGGGTGTTTCAGAACCAAAATACATACATTGAAATCCAGCCTTGTGGGTGGGTGACTGAACAGTATCTTGCAGAAAACTTCCTTTAGTACAACTAAATTTATGGTTTTGGGGTGAATCCATAATTTTTAGAGTTTGTGGCATTAAAAAGAATTATGCTATTTCCATACTTGTCACACCATAGAACTAAGCTTTAAAAAGGAAATATTATAGTAGCCAGCATTGGGACAGATGACTTAAAGAGGTTGTGGAGTCTTCCTACTTGGAGATAGTTGGATCCGGACTGGAGATGATCCTGAAGAACATGAACCAGAATTGGCACTAACTTAAAAGCAAGCCTTGCTCTTAGCAAGATGTAGGACAAGAGCTCCAGAAATCCCATCCATTCTGTGATTCTAAATGGTATTAAGAAGGTAGACCTATTCATTGTCTAGTAACCAGGGAGAGGCTGTAGATAAGTATATTGCATTTGGTGACTTTCTAGCGTCTAAGCATTTTTAGATTTCACCCTCATTTGGTGGATGATTTTTTTTTTTTTTTTTTTGGTTGGTTGGTTGTTTTTTGGGGGAGGCTAGGGGGGAGTTACATATCATATCAGTTTGAAATGAAATGTACTGATTAATACATACTGGTTATAAATCTTTTGTTTAAAAAATAAAAAATAAAAAAGCTGGTACTGGTTTTCTTCATAAGAAACCAACATGAAGCCTGAAGTCTATATAAAATAGCCTGTCAAATCCAAAAGCCAAAATCACTGAAGCCATTTGAACAGTTCATAGGAACTTTGCTCAGTTGGAGATTGTGTTCTTATCATTTTATTTAATGAGCTAATGTAGAATAGTAACTGAATTTAATGAAATCTCTGTTTTGCAATATGACGTAATGCATAGAAAAATGGTTGGATGTCTAAATTACGTGCTGTCTTCCTATAAAAAAATTGATACCCTTTCATTACCCTTTCTTCCTGAAAACTGAGTCAGGAGTTGAGCAATACAAGCTCACTTTTGCAGGTTCAGTTTACAGACAAAACATTTAAAGAGAAGATAACGTTCTCATATGTTTACAGAATCACTTTTAAGAAAACCAAGCAGAAGTTTGCATTTTCTCCTTTGGCACTGTGAAAATATTAGCAAAGAACAGTCAAGCAGCAGAATAAACCTGGTCTTGCTTTTTCAAAGGAGGAGTGCTGAAGTTTTGGTTTTGTGCATGCATGCACGTGCGTTTTAGCAATTTTCAATTAGGTAAGATTTTTGAAGCATCTAAGAGAAAGTGAATTATTTACTCACTTCTGCCCCGTCACTTGGTTATCCCTCAATGAGCCATAAAGGTACCTCTTAGTCCTACACAGATAGAAATATTTTGTGTGACATAAGCTGGGACAGCATTGCTGTCTCAGCTTGTTGAGAGATGTGTTGAGTGAACTGTTACCAGTAGAAGAAAAATAGGGTAAGAGCCAGTGAACAAAACAATCACGTTCATTTTTCTTCCCAATGGAGGCCTATTTTGCCCATCTGAGGCGGCAATAATTTTTGTAGCTCTCCTCCGATGCAGCTTACCAGGGTTCAGTATGTCTACTGAGTCAGTTAATTTCTTGATATTACACTTAACTGTCATTGTATTGCTGGTAATTTATCACCATTAACATGTTAGTATCTGCTGCTTGGGAATGCTGCAACTGTACAATGAGGGACATCCCTTGGAAGCTCAGTCTCAGCCTCCTGCGTGTGAGCTTAGGTGCACAGGAAGTGGGGAGGAGAAAATGAAAAGAAAAGCAGCTCTTTAAATTGAAAAGAGTTGTAAGGTGAGCCGAGGTCTTATCAGTTAGGAACAGGATTCAGGCTCATGGGGCTCTCAGTGCTATTGCTTAGATTTATTTTTAACAAATGGCAGAAAAGCTTTGATATTTGTATTGATTCGTGGTAAGCTGAACAGTTTTAATGCTTAGTCACTATAACGTGGTATTTTCATAGTTTCAGCACAAATACATTTGTCTAACTATATACAAAATTAAAATTCAAAACAACTAAAATGGTGTCATTAAATGTCCAAAGTGATTAATTATAGTTTTTTTGTTGTTTGTTTTTTGTTTTAATTCACTAGAGTGATTATGATTATCTGCCTTTGTACTTTTTTTAACAGAAATAACCATCAAATGTGTTAATATACATTGCCATTTTTAATGTTAGGATCTTAAAGAAATAATTTCCATCCTATCTTATTTCCAAGGCAATGAGTTGGTTCATGGAATTGGATCAACTGGAGTGAAATACTTTTAGTCAAAACCTGGTAAAAAAGTATAATATATATATATATATGTTTTCTATTTCGAAATATTGATTTGGAAGACTTCTTCCCAGTTGTGATTTACCGGAATCTTATTGTTATCTTTAAAAATATTAGACCTGTTTCTGACCTAAATATCTGATGTCCCAAAGACCATCATACCGCTGCCTTCAAACCTACATTAGGCAGTGAACTAAAGCAATTATATCAGGAAGACCACAATTAGGCCATCTATTAGAAATGCAAGAGCTACATAGCTTCACTGTCATAGGAAACAACAACAACAACAAAAAAAAACATTCCATTCTTATTAACAGAATGAGAGATGAGTGACCATTTTATAGAGAAACTTCAGTTGTTAATGGCAGACTAATTTGTGGCCTATTTTAATATTCTTCACTGTGTGCTTTTCCTTTACAACCTTAAGAACATGTTACCTTTTACCTTAACCAAAGTTGCCAGTTTTCTTAAGCCTAGAAGGCTGTTGGTTGAAAGTGTTAAACGGTGATAACTTTAGTGTTTGCAACATTGCACTGCTTTTATAATAATCATATGGTTGAATATAAGCACTCAGTTATCGCTTCTTTTGTTTTGATTTTCTTGTAGACGTTTCAGCAGTCTTCTCTACAGCAGAAAAGTAAAAAGAAGAACAAAGGTAAAAATTAGATTTGTTTTGATGTTATTGGTTGGAAGGGAATCGAAAGCATGAGTGTGTACATATGCCAATACTTCAGAACTATGTTAGAACAACTAGAACTTGTTGGCTTCAATCAAAAGTATGGTTCAGTTGAACACATATTGAGTTTATTGAACATCATATTGAGCAGCTGTTAGTCCATTATCAGTGTCTCAAAATATCCCCTTACCTTATAAGCATATAACTACTGTTTTTTTATTATTATTTTTTTAACATGTAGACTGTAGTATATTTCGGGGCCAGGGCTGTTTTTTCAGCTGTGTGAGTATAACATGTCAGTGCAGCCATTGCTCATTACCTTATCTGTCTGGTAATTATATCACAGTAAACTGTTTTCCTTTGATGTAGAAGTACAAAGGCCTTAGGAAATGTTTAGTTGCAAAAGGAGGTACAAAGAGAGATTTCTGAATACCCATCAAGTATTTATATAGTTTTATTTTACAAGACTATTAAACAATTAGTAGCTAGGTGTGAAAGTACATGAATTTATATGTTGTGTGTTTTGATGTGACATGAAATATTAATTTGTTGAAAATGATAAATAACCATTTTTCTTAACTTAAATATCTTGCCTTTCTTTCCTCTATAGCATCTCTTTCTGTATTGTTTTTTTTTTTCTTTTTGTCTCATCTATAGAATATGAGCTCTCTGGGTTGCTGAATCTGGTTTGATTGGGTTTGCTTTGTTGTTTGTTGTGTTTGTTTTTTTGTTTGTTTGTTTGTTTGTTTGTTTTTAAGGTGTCTTTGTGGCCCAAATAAAAGGTTTGTTGTAATTTAATAATGGCATATTGAAGCTGAAAATTTTAATTAATTTTTGAAGCAAGTACGTAGTGCTTTATGGCTACCTGGCTTGTTGATTTAGTGGACAAGCCAAACACATTCACATCAACTCATTGTCATTTTCAGCTCCTATTCCTGGTAAAAGCAAAAGACGGATCTCTTGCAAAGATCTTGGCCGAGGAGACTGTGAAGGCTGGCTTTGGAAGAAGAAAGATGCCAAGAGTTATTTCTCCCAGAAATGGAAAAAATATTGGTTCGTCCTGAAAGATACATCTCTCTATTGGTATATCAATGAAGAGGTAAGCCTATATGCTCATTGCTTCATCAAATCCCCTGTGCAGTGCTATTGACATGGTTTTGTGGAAAGCCAGTGCTTTGAGTGCTTATATATGCAAAAAACTTTATTCACCCAAATAATCATACTGATATTAACAAAATTACCATTAAAGTCTAAGGAGATTTGGTCCTTCAAATTCACCTTTTACTATAAGGAGAAAAAGCATACTTGTTAGTGTCCTGCTCTCACCATTTTAGAATAAATCTATCCTCAAACCATTGAAAGGGAAAAGGTAGTTATTTAATCTTGTCATTCAAGCTTAGTCATGAGAGTGTAAACTTTAATGATGTGCTACCTAGTGTTCCTTGTTTATGTGGGCCCGTGAAATCATCAAAAGCTCTGGCAATTACAGAAGATGTTTTTGTTCTTTCAGTTGTGTTCTCCTGTTGTTCCTTCTTTGCATATTTGTTATGATTTCAATGCTCATGTATGTTGAACTTAGGATCTCCGGAGCAGCACAACTGAACTGTGTACAGCTTTGACTGTACAACATGTTTTGCTTTCTACATGGTTATCTATATCAGCTTTAGTAGAAAAGCCTTTTGCCAGTAAGGTAGAAAACTTTAATTTTAAATCCTGCTAGTCTCATTAGTAAGTATGCTGAGATAAAATCATTGCCAACCTGTGAGTGCACTTAGTCTTGGACTGCCTTACATGTTATTTTAATCATTTGTTATTTTAATTTTGCTTTTGTGCAATTTTTGAAGTATTTTGATCCCAGACTTCTCCCTGAGTAGATAGAAAGTTGTACCACAAGTAGTTACTGAAGCCTGTTTTCCCACACACTCATTTCATTTGTGCTTTCAACCCAGGTTCAGATCAGTAACCCTAACTCTCCCTCCTCATCTTCCCTCCTACAAGGTCTTCATCAGGGCAGAGATTCATAGGTACAAGAACACTGACTGGTCACCAGCTGTGCCCAATGGGTCTAAGGAACCACTGAGTTACACGCTGCTCTACCTTGGAGAGGGCAGTAGTTTAAGTTCCTCTCTCTCCCTCCTGCCTCAGATTCCCTTGACTTTCTGAGACTGTTATTTTTGAGACCTCAGCTACCTCACCAATGGTGTTTTTTTTTCCTTAGGTAACCATGCAATAAAAAATAAATTAAAAAAATATATTTTTTTTCCTTTTTTTTTTAAGTGCCTGAAAACTTAGTACTTTTTACAACCCTGTACCTCCCACAGAACAACTCCAGTTCCAGTTTTATATGCTAATATGTGTCATTTATTTATTTTTTAGAAAGCAAATAGTCATACAGACTGAATATATAACATATATTACTGTGAAGATTCTGAGAGCACAAGATGTAATTCTGCAGAATTCATTAAAATACAGTTGTGTTTTCTGCAGCTCCACTCTCATGATCTTGTATTAATTTCTTATGCAAAGCTATCGACAGTTAAATAAAAGAGTCTGTGGTATTGATGAATTAGTGGCTTAAAATAATTCTCTCAATTTGTGAAGAGTCAAGAAAGATCTGATAAAATAAGCTGTGTGCAAGTCTTGAGAGGGGAGGAAGGTCAGATGTCTTCTTCATGTGCTGGAGAAAGACAACAGTAGCTGAAGAGATGTCAGAAGAGATGTAGCATGAAGAGCTGTGATATTGTATAAAGATAGTAAACCGCACACATTTAAGTCACTTTTTCCCCCCTATTTCTTACCATACACTGCATTTCTGCTTACTAATTAGTCCATCCTCCCCAGAAATTAACTAATTACAGTAACTAATTGCCTGAATATATTTGGTCATTTTGTATATTTTCAAATGTTGGTTCAGCTGTGAAATTGTTTGAGAAAACCAGGTATTTAAAATTGTATTTTATACCAAGGGATCTGTCTTACAACTTTGGCAAAAGTCCCAGTGAATTCTGTGGGAGGTTTGCCAGAGCAGAACATAGATTGGTATTCCTTATGTAAGAAGCAAGCAAGTGAAAATATCCCTACGTTTTCAGTATGTATTTTTCTTTTCTGACACCTTAACAACAGTACTATTTAGAACTATCTTTGCAGGATGAAAAAGCAGAAGGATTCATCAGTCTACCTGAATTTAAAATTGACAGAGCTAGTGAATGTCGAAAGAAATAGTAAGTATGCTCAAAAATAATGCAGTAATACAATAGGAACAATGATAGAATAGAAAAAGTGGAAGAAAGGACAAGGTTCTCCCTTTAAACAGTGACATAATGGACTTTGTTACAAAGATTATTTGGCTATATCACAGAATGAAATCATACAGAACAGTCAAATACAGTATTTGTATTTGGGGTTGTTGGTTTTTGTCTGAAACCTTTAAGCTTAAACCATCCACGCACGCACATACACACACACACACACACACACACACACACAAGTCTCCAGATTCATGTCCAAGCATCCATCTTTTATTTAACTCCAAATTAGTTTGCATAATCTCAAACTGTGCTGGCACAGTATGTCAGTGCCGAAGCAGAGTAAAACAAGAAAGTGACAGGTATTTTCTCTTTCTGGTGTATGAACTAAAGCTTTAAAGTAACTTTTCTTCTCACCTAGCTGTATTTGCTGGTGTCCAGGTTTGCACAATTGCATGAACCCATTTTTCATTTAGATGCAGGTTCAAGCATATGTAGTGATGTGGTAGTTCCATTCTCTCACAAATGTATTTTTAGGGTGAAAACTTTTTAAGTTGCCTTCTAATGGTTCTTACTGTTATTTGACTGAAGTTTATCAAGGCTGTAGGATCACTGAAAATTGTACAGAAAAGCCATTGCAAAAGTAAAACAATATGACTTATAGTACAGACAGTTATAAAGAAGAGACTGACCTTGTTTCAGTTGGTCTACATAGCTCTTCAGGATGATCTCTGCTCTTCATAATGATTTCACAGGGCAGAAAATAAAATTGCCTTTTTAAAAAAAATGAAATATCAGCTTGTATTTATTGTATTGTGCCCTGTGTCCTTGGGCTATTTTGCTGAAGTGCTTCATTTTTATGCTTTTCTTTTGGGGGCAGGAACATAAACTCAATCTATTTCTCAGAACTACACCCTGCTTGATTTTTTTTTTTTTTTAACTTGGTAGTATTTGCTAGATCGTAGTATATAAAATGTGGTTGTTAAAATTCCTTATATCTTGGGTGGCAGATGAAGGGAAAAAAAAAACACTAAGAATTCAGATGACAAGTGCTGTAACAACTTTAAGCCAAATTTTGGGTCTCAGTAACTTGATGTGTTTCTAAATTGAGCAGAGGTCACTGCATATCTGCTTTCACTTCTATAACGTTGTGTAATGGAGTACAGTGTAAGAGTCCTTTTTGTCTCATTTTTACGTGCTACTTTCACTACTGGTACCTTTTGTGGATTTCAATTTCACATACCTGGTTTCTTTAAATACATATATGTATATATATATGTACATACACATACAAACATATATTAAAAACTGCAAGCACAATGCATGAAGAACATCATTACCATTTTTCTAAAACAAAACAAAACAAAAACAAACAAAAAAACACAACAATGGTCTAGAAACGTAGAAAGGGAATTATTACATATATGATATATACGTATATAATCCATTGTAGTTCAGAAAAATGGTACTGATGCTTTTCATATACCATGCTTGCAGTTTTCCTTATTTTCTTCAGGACTGTTAGGCATTTTTTTCATTTTCTTATTTTAAGGGAGACCTTCAGGGTATTTGCAAAAATGATTCTTCTGTACTGTAAATTATTAATTACTTTCTGATGCATTTTCTAGATCTTCAAGAACTTCACCATAAATCTTTATCCAACATAGTTAGAAAATTCCTTCAAGTAATTTATTTCATATTATATATGAAATGCAGTAATTCTCTCAGCCTAGTCATGTTGATTACTTTGGTGGAAAGAAAAGATGAGCTGTAATTGCCCATTGCTTAGAATGACCTCAAGAACAGCTGTTGATTTATAACAGCTTTTCAAAAGTCAATCAGTGCATCACGTTTTTCTGTTTGAAATACAGTCATTAGAGCTAAAGGTAATGTCAAGGTCATTGGGATGTCAGAAATCACCAGGACTGAGAGTTTTTCTGTTGTATTGAATAAATTGTTTGGTCAATTTTTTGTTCAGAAAAAATTGACACCTACAGTATATCTGTAAAATTGCCTACTGTATCCTTAACTGGTTAACTTTGTCCAAATATACTACACTGTAGGTATACAGTCTACTTATACACATATGATTCAACTATTGTTTAGAAAGGGGTACTTGCAGAACACTTCAGTCAGTGAAATCTGGTACAATCCTAAATGTTAGAATCAAAGAATTATAGAATATTCAGCATTGGAAGGGATCCACAAGGATCAAGGATGTTATATTTGTATAACATTTTGGGAGGCTTCTAACAAGTCAGGAAATCTGAACTCATTGCCTGGTGACCACATTAACTTATAAAAAAAATACAAAAAAAAAAAAAAAAAAAAAAAAGGTTGTGCCATTACCTGTTTATAATTATGTTTTTCCTCTACAGTGCATTCAAAGCCTGCCATCCTAAGATCAAAAGTTTTTATTTTGCTGCTGAACATCTAGATGATATGAACAGGTAAGGAAGTTAAGCAAAGGTCAAGAAATCATTCCTTAAACATGGCACTTCCTTGAAGTTAGTGATAATAAATAACATATTTATCTAAGAAATTAACAGTTAATAAGTGCAGAGCAGCATTTTTTTCTGTCTGCATATGCTAAATATTCAATTAATGCAAAAAATAGCTTTTTTGAAACAAAGATTTGAAGATTTTTAGAAACAAGATTCTATCTTTCTACTAAGAAGCAAAAAACAGTTTTTGAAAATAACCCATAAACATAGTTTCAGAATTCAAGTTTTCTATAAAGCTGTTCTTAGCTGTGTGACACCTGACAACATGCAACATCTCCAACTCTGCTTCCTAGCATACCTTCACAGACATGTGATGCTTGCTCTGGGGATGCTTCTGTTTCTGGCTCTTGAAGGAGTGATAAGTTGGAGAAGGATTTATAACAGTAACTGATTATTCTTCTGCCAATCTTGAAAAAGGAGTTAGAGATTACAAGCAATTTGTTGTGCAGATTCCCTCCACCAATGTGAACTTTACCTACACATTGAAGTGAAATTTTGACTTTAAGGAAGTTAGTGGGGAAAATCTCAGCAACTTGAAAAGAGTGAGGTTTTAAGTCTCAGCTCTTTGTGTGTTGAGCTTAACTGTATCTATATTAAGCCAATTTTTCAGAAAAACAATTGAGATTTCAGCATAAAATAAACACAATTGTGCTTATTTCATGTAAAAGACAAATTAAAATCATGGATCCAATGCCTATTCAAATATTTGGAGGATCATTTCATTTATTTTCACAGCATAAATTAAAACTAATTCAATTCAAAATAATATGTAGTTTTCATCATATGACAGGACACAAACAAAAATCTATGATTGTAACCTGATAATTGTTCTGACTTACATAATGTCTGTGGACATCCTGGCTGAGTAAAATTGCTTTTAAAACAGGAGAAAAAGGAGATAAAACTCAACTCATAAAACTCGTTAGTTAGTGCTATGGTCATGGTTTAATCTCTCCTGTGTATACTAGATTCAAGTATAGCCAATCAAGCCCTAGCCAATCAGCTTCAGGGTACTGCCAGTTCTTTACTGATAATGTTTGACTGAAAAAGTATACTAGTACTATTCTGTGTTTGCGTTTATTTAGAAATAGCTGTCTGGTAACATTTTCAAAGGTTCATGCATGACTGAAACTCATTTCAAAAGTCTCTCATCATTTAGAAAACTTAAAACCTTTTTATTTGTTTGTAAAATTTTAGGCTTGCCTTTACTAGATAACTCTGTCAAGCCAGTCACTCAAACAGCACAGCAAACAGAATAATGGCATGGTCTATTCAGCATATCCTGAACTACAGCAGCAGATAAATCATTTCTGTCAGTAAGTCTTCAGTCAGTATGACAAGGTGACTTGTTTCTGAGGATAAAAATTTATATAACTCTTCAGTAATCAGAAATCAGAGGGAAATGTGCATCAACATGTTAAAATATATTGCACAATCTAAAACTAACTTAAGAACTAGAAGGTTTTTAACTTTGCAGCACGAATCGTCTTATTAACGTATTTTGAAATACATGCTTACCAGTTCTTTCAGAAGGAGTCAGACCAAATTTTGATCTGAATTATGCACATGTAAGTTTAAAATAACTCCATCAAATGTTCTTCATTAGGTTTCAGAGGTACATTTTTGTCAGAGGTAATGCAGTCACTGCAGTTCTATTATATGTGAGGCACAAAAAATAAAGGAAATTAGAAAACTGCTAAAGCAGTCTAACAAAGTTAGAACTGGTTCCATTCCTTCATCTCTTGAAAAAAATAACTTGATAAAAAAAAAAAAAAAGAGTATATACAGGACATGATTTTTTGGGGAGGTGTGTATATTCACATAAAACATGTTTTAGTTTTAGGTAACTTTTTTCCTATTTAATTTTTCTTTACTACTTTTATGACTGAGCCACACTGCTATGTTGGTAGAAGCTGGGAGAGCTGTAATCACTGAACTTTATTGTTGTGGCATCTGAAGTCCCTCTCCTTTCCGTGGTTACACCAGCACAAGCATTCTTTCTACCCATACAACACATTTACTTTGGGTGAGAAGAAGGATGGAATATCCTTCATTGATGAAAATACAGTTTTGCTAATATAGGTTTATATTCATAGAAATACCTTGCTTTGAAATTTCTTGTTATTCCTATTCCAAGAAAATATTATGATGTATGAGGCAGTACAAATATTTCTACATAATGGTGCTATGTATAACTTTATTTTGATTGTTAACTGTACCTGCTACTTTATGGACTAAATATTTGTTTTTTCCTCAAAGATCCCAATCATCAGTTCAAAAGCAAATGCAGCCTTTTCAGTGTTGACTGGCTTATATTACAAACTCTTATTGATCCTTTTTATTCCAAATATGATAAGCTATATAATCTATGCAGGAAGATGCAGTCTGTAGCTTCACATAGAATGGTTGTCTGAGAAATTCCTTGAACCTATTGTAACCGAACTGTCCTCTATCTTTTTGTGTATAGGTAGAGTATTGAAAACTATAATTTCTTCCTCAGTGTAGCTCTATAGTTAAGAGTAAAGATGACAAATCAGCTTGTATTATTAGCACGTGAGAATGTGTCTGGAAGATTTTAGTGAAGATAGCCTCTAAAATATTTCCAGCGTCGTCTACAGGCCTCTTCATTCTGGTTAAACTGCAGCTGTTTAGTTATAGACACTATATGGTATCCATACTGCCATTGTTATATAGCAGGTTCATCGTAATCCTTGAGCTTTATGGTTAAGGACAATTAGACACCCTGCTATGACTAAAAGCTTTGCACCTACCTGGAGTTTGAGATAAGGCAAAAAAATGTTTCCTACTCTTCTGTTTGAGTGCCAGTACTGTGAATTCTTCTTTATAGGAGTTGTAAGTCTATACAAAGATATATTTTTTAATCTGGTTCTGAGTGAGTCATAAAATTATTTTAATTGGATACTGACAAGAAATGTATATGCTATTCTTGAAAAGAAAAAGAAAACAAAAGCAAAACCTAGATGACTGCTGCAAGTACCAGTGTTACTTATTGTAACTATTATTGTCATAGCTAACAATAGTATAATTCTCACAAGAAAACTAAAGCTGCATTTGCAGTAAGGAAGGAATATTTTCTTGGCCTTTTGCCCTCTAAAAGTTACATCATACCACAGGGAAGACAGGTTTAAATCTTCCCATTTACAAGGGCTTTGCAGATTACTTTTAAGTAGGTTTTAATATTCATAGTAAAGAGTTATTGTATAACTGTACACTTGATACTTTTGTCTCTTATGTTGTGTAAAGCAGGAATGTTTTATTCATCCTGCACTCTTCGAAAGATTGTTGCATTTCCCTGTGATATAACCCCAGTGTGATGGACTTCTCATATTCTAACCTGAATGAACCTAACTCTAGCCATGATTTATTAAAATAATACTAATTGTCTAACCATAGATGTTCTTGCCATATCTAATGAAGCTTTAGTGGCCATATACCAGAAAATATGTAGAAGTCAATAGCATTCTTTTAATTTCTGAACTAGCAAACCACTCAAAACACATAGTTATTAACTGTTTACAACCAGATCAGTGCCTGGTCACTCATCCCAAAGGCACTTGTAGGTGATATTCCAAACCATGACATAAATCATGAACTACAGAAAAACATTAAATGTGCAATCAGTCTGTTGTCTCTCTTTTAGACTGGTCTACAGTTCCTGGGTTATTGCTAGATTATACTTTTAAGGAAGTATTTTTTTTTTCTGGAATAATTTACTATAGCTGTAACCACTGTCAATTAACTATTTGGTAATTTAATTGGTTACCTCACTCTCAGGCACACAAAATGCTGTCTCGTGTTTAGGATGGAATGAAATTTCCCAAATGGAGAACCCTTATAGTTGTATTATTTAATATTTTGTGGTGAGTAGGCCTATTCAAAGGGGTATGGTAGGCAGTTGTTTCATGTTGACTACACTGGGTGGTGTTAAGCCCTGAGCTGAACTGGGAATGTGAGATCCAAACTGGGTGAGAGGCAAGCAAAGCCTCTGCTGTCTGCCACACCATATGACAGAGCAGGTGCTTGCCTGGTCGTGCTCTTTGCCCTCTGTACACGGACAGGTCTGTGGCCTTTGCTGGTCCCAGGGCATCACAGTGCTGGAGTAGTGTGGGTGAGGTTCCCACATCAGTACCTCTGGTTTGGGCTGACAGAACTGTCGAGACAGGTGAGCTTCACTCCCTAAAGAAAGCCTTCACATATCAGGAATGTGAACTTAAAGAAGTTTTGGAGAGGGATGACTTTTTTCTTCTGTGAAGATATGCAATAGTTGTCTGAAGAATGATTTGTTGGATTTCTGTCCCTGTGTGCCAGTGATTTTTTAAAGTGTGTGGCACTTCCTAACAATTTCAAAAGAAATTTTAAGTCTTTTCTTCAGCTCCCCTATTCTTCTGGCAGAAACTTTGATTGTAAATTAATATGCAGTATGCTGTAATCACTTCAGTAGATCTCTAGCATCCTTCCCAATGTACAATGACTTATGGACTATTAATGTAATTTACAGATAACACGTGATCAGTTTGTCTAGGGGCAGCAGCAGAAGTTTATTTCAAGGAGAGCAACTGTATTTTATGATCTAATGTCTTTTTATCCTGAACTGAAATGTCTTAAAGGTTGGTATGCAGGACTGATTGCAAAGGTCTCACCAAAGGTCTTTCTTGCTGATGAAATATTACATGCTGTTTCCATATTGCAACATGCAAATAACAGCCATCAGGCCAGGAGTTTCACATTTCTGAATGCAATGCAGAACTGACTCCAGCTGACCTTCTGTATGCACTAGCAGTAAAATTGCAAGCCACTGACTGGCTTGGCAAACCAGGTCCATCATCCTGTAGTTAGGATGACGTGTGTAAGTAATTCCAGGTTTAACATGGAATGGGACAACCATAGGAGGTTGTCATGGTCATTTAAATCATCATTGATGGAGGAACTGATTTAGTCTGTTTGGATAATGAATACACTGAGAGCCTTTTGGGGGGAGAGGGCAGGCTGAATCAGAGCATTGCTACAGGCAGTCAAAAGTATGCTTTTCAATGACAGTCCTGCTAGAAGAGAATAGCAGTAGTTTATTTTCAGTTCATGTAGCTTATGGAAGCATTTTTTCAAGTCTAAGTTGAGGTGAAAGCCTTAGGTATGAATTGCATTGAGGCAACTGTCTTTTCTCCCTCTGCTTCCCTGACACAAACACAAAGGCAAATTCTGATATGCCACCTCCTCTTTGTATTTGGCACTGTAGGTAAGCCCTGAAACACATAATGGCATAATTAAACCTCACCGTCTGTTTAGAAGTGAACCTGTTCTTTTGACTTGTGGTTTCTGCTCTGTTCCTCCACTAAGTTGCCAAATCAGGCCTTAAAATATTGCTTAAATCTCTGAAAAGTGGTGTTTATTCTCAAGAAATCAGAACGGCATGAGTATTGGTGTGATAGCATATCTGTGAACAGCAGGCTTAATAGCCCTTTGATTATCTCCAAATCCTTTATTTTACAGATGTTTGACATCATACATGGTTTTCCATTTGAAACAAGATCTTTGCTGCAAAAACAATTTGTTCAACAGCAAAATTATAGATCTTTGGAGGCTCCCTGAGTAAGAGCATCAAAGAAAACAGCTGTTTAATATGAAAAATAACATTGTCTTGAATCTCTGTCAGATGCTCATACCTTTGTTTTTTGTAGAAATACACTAAAAATTAACATGCTGGATCAGTATCACTGTTTTTTTAATATTATTTCAGATGGCTAAACAGAATTAACATGCTTGCTGCTGGCTATGCAGAAAGGGAGAGGATCAAACAAGAGCAAGGTAATGTTATTATTTTGGTTTCTTCTGTCATCTCCTATAACAAGTTCATCTGTTCTTTTTTCCCAGCTGTGTATCAGGCCTCATTCTCATCATCTGACAGCAATTCACATATAAGCATCCCTGCTGTTGTTTTAGAGAATTGCTTCTTTCTCAGGGTTTTTGATTAGTTTCTTCAGACTCTGGTCCACATATCCTTGGATTATTTCTGAGAAAGCCACTGAAGGTAGCTAAAAGCAGCACATTTTCTGCCAGTAATTTCAGGTATGTGGTACTAAGGAGTCTGTGTTCTCCATTAAAATAAGCTTAAGAATCTGCAAACTAAAAAATAATTTAAAATATTGCATTTGGTATCTTAATTTACAGGGAGGAGGAATGCATGAAATAGGTCTCAGGAATAAAACCATTCCTCCAAAGCCTGCTGACATAACTGGATTCCCCTTAAAAACTATAATTTTTAGGTTTTTTAATGTTTTATAATTTCTGCTGGTTTTGATGTTTTCATGTGTGTACTTGAGCCTTGTTGGCTCAATACAGTGATGAAGCCTTTCATTTGGAGTCATAGGTTTACATCATTTTATGTATATTTTTTATGTCTGGTATTTCATACAATTATAGAAGCAGCACACATAAAACAATGAGTCAATTTGTTTTGATTTGCTGCAGTAGAAATTCTGTTTGCAGATAATATAAGAAAAGGTCAGTCCTCCATTGCGTTGGGCAGGTTGTTCCCTCAAACTGCCAGTGACATGGATCAACAGAAGCGTTCCTATCCAACTGACTGGTCTGGCAAGCAGTTGGCTTGTGAATCCATACTCTATTTTACAGATGTACCTGGCAGCAAATACCAGAAAATTTGCAGAGGTCATAATGATCCAGAGTTTATCCAGATGACTGTCTGCCTGCTGAGTCAGAACAGCACTTTATAATTCTGTGGCTTCTCCTCCTTCATCAGTGAAGTTCTGACTTTTGTCCCAAAAAGCGTACAGCTCAGAGCTGCAGCAACAGTGTATTTAATGTAATCTTTTATTTATGAAAACTATATTTCTAGCATTCTTCAGGGAGAGTTTGTATTCAAAAGACTATCACTAGGCTTCAAAATTAGCCACATAGTGTCCTCCACACCACTCAAAGTCCTGGTTCTGTACCAACCTATGTGACAGCAGCCTTAGCCATGTCCATGTGGTCTGATATAATGAGGAGGAAGATGTTTGTGGTCTGTATGTCTGTGTCTGCAATGCATTGCTGTGGTGCCCCTTTCCTGGGAGACACTGCAAAAAAATCCTTTTCCTGATGAGAAGTGTGGCTTTGGCAGCCAGGTGGAAACACTGTGAGAGTACAATATTCTATAATGGCTGAAGACTAACAAACAGCATCATCAAATGATGTCTGTGTTGATTCATACCCTGACTGTCTCACCACAGAGCACCCCAGAGAGATCAGCCTGCTGTTGAAGAGCACTAGGTTATAGCATACAGCTGTAATTTGATGGTAATAGCATGGGTGGGAAGGTTTGTGGGTGTTCTGTCTTTCTCTCAGATAACTAGGTTGTACCTGCTATTGCCTCATTTCTAATTTTAGCTTCCAGTAAGTGCAGCTGCTTATCCCGGGAGTGTTGCCCACCTGGCTTCATCCCATATGGTCCTTACACATCATGTCATTCACAGTACCAGGCCCTCTGCATTCACATAGTCCATTCACACCATGCTCTCTGTTCCTTCAGGCGTATTCTCAGTGCCTCACCAAACTTCAAAATCAGTTTGCGAGTCTATATTTCCCAGGCTGTATTGCAGTAGCCAGATTGAAGGGACCTGTATACCATCCATCACTACCTGAAGAGGCTGTAAACAAGCTCTTAATCTCAGAGTCTTCAGGGAAATCCTCCATGTTAGCATCCAAAGACAAATTGAGGCCATGTTAGCATCCAAAGCCAAATTGAAGCTTTTATTGACAGCAGGTTGGCACTGGAATTACAGTAATGCAGGATGGTAAAGGAAAAGGTGTAAGAACTGTTACGCTAACACTATACGTACAAGTGCACAATTGCAGAAATGATGCACCTTTTTAAATCCAGATAGATTTGGAAAAAAAAAAAAATCCTACCAAGAAATCACCGAATAATAAAATAGTAGATGATCTTGTTGTTAGACTTAGACATGAGATCATGTGAATGCAGCCCTCCTGTTGCCTATTATTAAAATGACTCCCTATTGAAGATCATCAGTGAGACCCCACTTACCACTGAAATTATACACCAGGCACTAAGGGAGCTCTTTATTACCACCCTAATGCTATTTACTCAAATTGATTTATCATAAGGAGGTAGGGAAAGATATATCCTCTGTGTTGCATATATGTTTAATGAGGGTATCACGTTCCCCACTTGCTGGAGTACAGTGTTTTTATGCCTCCGGTGATTACCCTTGGCTCCCAGCACAAGGGCTGTTAAACAGCTGAGTAGTGCCCCTAATTAGCAGAGGCATCAAGTTAGCAAAGTAAAATCTCTCCATCACTTCAAGCATTTTTGATATTATAAAAATTGTGAAGTTGAAATTTTCTATATTCATTTACCGTACCAATTGTCATCTACATATTTGATTTTGCAAAAGGTCTTTTATTTCTGTTCAGTTCAGCCCCTTGCAGGAAAGCTTTATAATACCTCTGAAACAATTCAACAGTAGTTGTCAAACCTGTTTCAATTAAGAGCTGAACGGTTCTGAATCTAAAGTGCATAAATATATTTCAAGTGCTTCAGAGATGCACGAATCACCAAACTGTGGGTGTATTGCTGAAGAAAATGTCACATTCTGTACAGAACAGTTTTATAAAAATACCATCAACTTTCCATATTAAATACAATGAATGCTAGCAATAAGGCAAGGGACTTTCTTGGTTGGAGATATTATATGCCTTCCAGTTGTAGAAAAAAAAAAATACTTGCTTATCTAAGTAGAAAACATTTAACTGGCAAATGGCTGGCCAGTGTTAGCTTATATATAATAGATGCAGTCTCTTGCTCATTCAGAAAGCTTTCAACATTTGCCTGGTGCTTTGAGCTTGTCTGTAACTGAATTGGACAAAATTTGCAGAGAGAAATATGGCAACTCTTCAATATCATCACAAATATTTTAGATAGATTATAATATCTCAGTTGCTAAAAGCAGAACATTTTTAAAAACTGATGGGAGGCTCTTTTCATTCATTTCACCTGAAAGTTGACCCCTGGAACTGCAGATTTTTTTTAGGCAAACACAGTAGGTTGCCAACAGAATTTTCTATCTGAGGTAAGGTGCACGAAAGCATAATCATGTGGTGTTTTATTGTATGTGGATTTGACAGGAAGAACTATTTTGTATTTCTAGCCAAGATCAAAACCTGCACTGAGAATGATAGATTTAATTCCAGAATAAATAGTTGAGCTCTAAGCCTACAAAAATCACAGTGAGTGATACAGTTCTGACAGGTTTCTCACCAGAAGTAGCTCCATTAGGCTTTGCTACTATAGGAACAAACATACTTATATGCCAATATTTTCAGGTTTTTAGAGCTGCCGGAAACAAGTTTTCTCAAAACTGAGAATGACTTAAACGACAGTTTTCTCTTATTTCGTATTTTGCTCACCAAAATTGAATTACTTGGAGATTTCTAGAGACAGTGTTTGGAATTTTTTATTCCACCATCATGAGAAAGATATATATTTATACTATTTATTTATTATACTGTTTGAGGAGAACCTTTCAGCTCAAAGCTTGCAGGAAGCAATTCAAGAGACTGAAAGTAATAGAAGAGTTATTATTGCTTGTAAAAAATAAACAGATAAATATGGCTGCCTGTCCCAAACTACCACAGTCTGAGAAGATACAGAATTTTAGGGTAGACTATTCCAAGATACTGTCATCTTAAGATCAGTAATTTTTGTTTTATATATTGAATAATATTAGCTACAGTAGATTTTTAATTGTGCAATACAATAATATTAATGGTAACAAAAATCATTAAAGCCAAATTATATGCTGTACAAACTTGGAAAATTTCACCTTTGTTTTTTAGATAGTTTATGAAGCAACAATTAATCTTTTTCTCCTCATCTATTAAAGGCAGAATAGTAAATCACCCAGTTTATTGAACATGAACTTCACGTATGTGAAGTGGAGATTGCCTGTGGTTAGTCTGTGAATGGTATGAACTACACTTGTGCAATTGTACAGAGGCTTACCCAAATACCAGAAGGTAATACAGTCAGAAACAAAGTGACAACATGAATGTTTGCATCAGTCTTACAAGATACAGAAATATTAAGGTTGTCCATCTGGAGCTGGGTCAGCAGTTAAGTTGTTTTCTTTCGAAAGGAATATTAAGGTCTGGTGTCTATTTAATTGTACGCTGTTCTGCTTCAAAAATATTTGCACCAGAATAAATAGGAAATGCCACGTGATACATTCTTCCATGTCTTTTCCCCTTTGATCAAACTACCATAAATATGAAATGGGCATAGCTAAGACTTGATATCATGACAAAATAAAACCTCATGTCCCATGAATTTTACACCACAGTCCCTGTGTCCTTTGTACTTTCTCTCTCTTATCCACCTTTTGGAATTCTATGCTCAAATACAATTGTCATATTCTTCCTTAGCAAATCACCTTTACATTCATGCTTGGGTAACAGGACAGGAAGCAACTGTTTTATAAAGAAGATGTGATCTAAATTTTTCTGCCTCATCTTAAATACATCTGTTTGTTATTAGAAATGTAACTGAAAAGTTTGGGTAACTAGTAGGATAAAATGGAGAAAAAAGGTAGAAAAATAACTTTTATTATTCACATGTGTAACAACCCCTACTTATTTGATATGCCAGTTGGTGTTCATTAAATTTGTTAATGTAATTTGCATTAACAAATTTTACTAAAAACAACTTTCATATCAACTATTAAAAAACAAAAAAAAAAAAAAAAAAAAAAAAAAAACTTTCAGTAATTTCAGGCCAATATATGTAAAATCATAATTATTTTTGATATTATTTTGATATTTTTGATATAGGATCATTATTGCATTGAGTACTATCTATGTATTTAGTACTTATAAGGTGTATACAAGAATTAAATATGTGGGGTTGTTGTTTAATATCTTTGCAGTTAGGTTTAATATACCTCATCTCATAATGTGTTTTTTTTTGTTTGTTTGTTTGTTTGTTTTTCCTCCCCTCTTTACACTAAAACATTTCCAAATTACAGCAGCTATCATTTAGGTTGCCAGCATTCAACTCGTATATAACTTCCAAAATTTCCTACAATGGAATTTCTAGTTGCTGTTGTGAAAACAAGTCTCTGATATACAAACATATCAAAATATATTGGAAGTTTTTGATCTGATATGTATGTAACTTATAGATTACTGGAGTGAGAGTGATAAGGAGGAAGCTGACACTCCATCAACACCCAAACAAGACAGCCCCCCACCCCCGTACGACACATACCCAAGGCCTCCTTCGGTAAGTCACCTGCCTAATCAGGAATGACTACAGAAAGTCACTTTTACCTACTCTTCTGTTTAGAAGCACATGCATGCACATATTAGGGCAATCTTCAGTATATTTTTGGAGCCAGAACTTGACTTAAAGTATAAGCTTAAAGTATGAGCATGTAAAACATACATGAGTATGTTTTAGCTTCAACAACCATCATTGCTATTTCCACTGGTGTGTAGACAATACATTTATAATCCCACTCACGTACAAAAATGGATTAAGTTACAGAATTCTTTCTTCCTCTTCTTAATTCATGATAGATCCCTATTCAGCCATGCAATCCCTCACCTCCCCCTTATCTTCATCTTTGACAAAATGTAATACTTCAGTAACAACAGAGATTCTTCTTTAAGGTGCAACAGTTTTGCTGTGAAGATTTACTTTAACAAGTTACACTTGAATTTCCAGAGAAGTTCCAACATAAAAATGTTCTTTTATATAGCCAACAGTGATATTGGTTATTCTATTTTCTGTGAAAAAGTAGGCTTATCTATAAATCAGAACAAAAGGAGATTTTTATTATTATTATTATTATTATTATTATTATTTTATTTAAGTGGTTGTTGGTGTAAAACTCGTAGACAGAATTCTCATTTATTCTTCACATGGAATTTTAATTTTCATGTCTATACATTCAGACAATGTTAACTAAAGCATCTTACCTGAATATATTTTTAAAAATGCAAAACTTTTGGTTGAGAAATTTGGAGTCTGGGAAAGATAGTGTTGAGGTTTAATTTGAGTGCAATACTTTATTTTCTAAAACCATAGACCTTTGAAACATACTGAAGCTCTGCAAACATTATTCCAAAGGAATTATTAGCAAGATGACAGTAGGCATTTGGATGGTATTTTTATGACAGTATTAGTGGACTGGGCATATGTCTCCTATGTCTTCCACAGAGCTATATTCTACAAAGTTTTCTGCAAATAATTGCGTTGGCTTCTTTTATTGATTAAGGGACATTTTGTAGGAATAAGTACCAGTATCTGTGCCTTTGGTACCAAACTCAGTGCCATCGGTAACAATGAAAAGTACGTGGTTATTACTAGCGGTATGTTTTGATCTACATTGATCTGAAGGTTGCTCTGTTGCTGACCTTGCAGATGAGCTGCGCAAGCCCTTACGTGGAGCCCAAGCACAGCCGGCTGTCCTCCACGGAGACCTCCCAGTCGCAGTCGTCGCACGAGGAGTTCCGCCCGGAGGCGGCGGGGAGCGCCACCGACTCGCCGGTGCGCAAGACGGCGAGCCAGCGGCGCTCCTGGCAGGACCTCATAGAGACGCCGCTGACGAGCTCGGGACTCCACTACCTGCAGACGCTGCCACTGGAGGACTCGGTGTTCTCCGAGGCGGCCGTGGTCTCCCCCGAGCACCGGCGACAGTCCACCTTGCCCACCCAGAAGTGCCACCTGCAAGACCACTACGGCCCCTTCCCGCTCGTGGAGGGTGAGCGGATGCAAGTGCTGAATGGCAACGGGGGGAAGCCCCGAAGTTTCACGCTGCCTCGGGATAGTGGCTTCAACCACTGCTGCCAGAGCCTTTCAGTCGGTGCCGCTGATCACCATGAAGAAGCGCAGCAGAAGGAGGTGGAGGAGGAGGAGGAGGAAGAAGAGGGCAAAGCAGCAGAAGAAAACCAGGAAGATAAAAGTAAGTATGGGATATTTCTGTGGCTTTTCAACAGTCCTGTTCGTGTGATGTAGAAGTTGTTTTTTCCTTTCAACTGTTAATAAAAGAAGAAAAGAACAGTCTTCCAACATCCCCCGTATTTCACCAGGTCCTCTTTTTCACACCTCTTTAATCAGCCTTATGTATTAAGGCCTAGTAAGCTGCCAGAGTGCTGCATGATCATGATCACCTGACACTTCCCCACTGGCTGGTCACCAGCTTTGTTCTACTAGTAATTACCTAGTTGTAAGTGGATTTTTTCTTCCATGCTTTCTTCCCACTTCCACTTGCACAGTATTGTCCCCCCACTGACACACGTAGGTGTCAGGACATACTCAGTGAAGTTTCCAACCAGCCCCAGTCTGGATTTTAGAAACACTTAGTAAATCCTGGAGTGCAGGGTCCAGCTGTCATTGTGTAGTATGTAGGCAGATAGGTCACAGGACAGCCCAGAACCTGAAAGAAGTTGAAAAAGAGAGTGTGTTTTCCCCTGTTCCTTTATTTGTAATATATAGTGACAGAAGTTCAAAAAAAATTTCAAAACAAATTATAACAATATTAGAGAAAAACTATGTGACCAGCGGGGTTTAAAAAACAACGTAACCCTGTGTTAACTGTCTCTTACATGGCACATTAACTCCATAGATATTAGTGCTACTTGTCAAAGGTAATCCAAATAAACATGGAATGAGGATGGTCCCTGCTCCTCGTGAACATGTAAAAACATTTCTGTGTCTGTTTCATGCTCTGTCTTTCACTGTCATTTATGGAGCTTCTCAGCATGTGTTGCTAGCAAAGTTCAGTTCATGCCCAAGTTGTCGGGTCTGTCAACAAAGCCTGCATCCATGAATTGTGGGGTTATGCTATGATTAAGTTGCCTGGAGTTGCAAAGAAGGCAGGATGGTCCTGAAACTCTCAAAGGGTTTGTGCTATTTGGTTCCTTCAGAATCTTTTTTTTTTTTTTTTTTTTTTTTTTCACTACAGTAAAGAAGTATAAAAATGGTAGAGAGATAGGAAAGGGTAGTGAAAGCTTTGGATAATTATCTACCTGCATAAGTTAATTTTTTAAAGTTATTACATTTGTTGAGCATTAAAATTCATATGGACGTTTTTTAGTCTACATGGGAGAGATCAAGAGTTTTCCATTTTTCTTATGCTTTTGTCAATAGGTTCTAGCCTTATCAAATTCTTGCCGTTGATAAAACAGTGATTTCCTTTGCAGATATTAAATCTGATGCCATTAAAAGGAGAAAAGGCATAATTCGAGTTGCATCCATGCATGGCACTTGCCAAAAAGCTCATACATTCATTAGGGTAATATTAGACTCTTACTGACTGTGAAATGAAGCTCTTTAATTAACAGGGTTAAGTTTCATCAGCTGGGCAGAATGTGTTATCCTATTTTTAGCCTTCAATTTTGATTTTCAAATGGGTTTTTACTAATAGCTATAATACAATTAAAAAAAAAAAATGTTCTCAGTCACTGGAGCAAAAGTAGCAAGGAGACTTCCCAGTGGAGTATCTGGGCTGTTCGGGCGTTACAGAGGGATCCTGTTGGAGGGCCTAAAATGTTAGTTGTTTTAAACAACGGTTTTAAGGCCTTTAGGGTTCCTCATAACAGTTTATGGTGTACAATCCAAATTAAGGGCTATTGCTTGGACTAACAAGCCAGAACTTGGGCTCTTCTCTACCTTTACATACCAATTACATACCAATTTGCAAAAAGGGAGAAAAAAAAAGTTTAATTTTCAAGTGGTCTGCCTTTATACACATACTCCTTTTTAGGTGAGGAGGTTTTCTTGGTTGAAGCATTAATGGGAGATTGTTTTTGAGACATTAATGACCAGCTAGACACGTAAAGTGTTCGTGGTGAATTATTGACCATGAAATTATAAAAACAGATAGAAAATTCTGTTTAGTCTGTTGAAAAGTTTAAGTGCTGAATTGCTTGTTGCTATGGCTACAATGTTCTGTTTGCAACACTGGCTTTTTCCAGCTTGGTTACCAGTAAAAAAAAAAAAAAAAAAGAAAGAAAAAAAAAGGGTTTGCGTGCAAGGGGTATTCTCAGTTGCAAAATCCCAATTTCTGAGCAGAGAGGAATGAGAATTGCTTGTAACCCTGCTGTCAGGATGGGTGCCCGTGTGTGTGTGCTACGTCATTGCCTCTGCAGCTCCGTTGATCTGGGAACATAAAAGCTTGCAGCTGGAGGGAGAGGGGGGGATCCTCCCCCTTTGAGAGAGGTTTTAACTTCTCCTTGAGCCTCCCCTGCAGTGGTATCAGATGAACCTTCTAAATGCATTTATCTGCCTTACGCATTTGTGATCCTGACATAGTTCTATATTCTTGGATGATATTGTGTGTTCCCGTGTGTACATGTATGTGTTTCAAAGCTTCATCATTCCTATTGCTGTTTATGCGGGACGAGGAATACAGCTCCTTCACACTTGTGGCTGTACAAGTCAAATGTCATTGCCAAAAGTTTGTTTTTTCAGCTTTTTGTTTTTATGTTCTCAATTTTGAAGCCTCCTGAGTTCAAATCAAGTAGTGAAATGCAGTCCTGTTTCTTCCAGCTTCTTTGGTGGGAATGTTTTGAAATAGCCATGCCACAAATGAGGAGCTCTATGTTTTATTTCAGAAGCTATCCTCAGCTGCTATAATTTACATAGTTCTGTTGACTTTCTACAACGACTACACTGATTTGCAGCAACTAAGAATCTGCTCTCTGTTAATCACTACTCTATGCCTGAAATAGATATTGCAAAAATTTCCTGACACTGCAAATAGTTCTGTGTATCAGTTTTGCTGTAATGCCTAGATATCTCATGGTAAACTAAAAATCTGGGTTGTCTTTTCCTATCTTTATCCATTAGGACCTAACTTTGTTGTGTGTTCAGTTGCTTCTTTTTGCCTCATTATATCACATTAACACTGCACGGCCAACTTTTGATTATTTTTTTTCCCTAATTGGATAACTTTTGTGTAAATCATTTAGACATTTTGTATTGATATTGTCCTGTAATGGTCGGTCTCTTGCTTTTAAATGGAAGAGGATTCTCTTGTGAGGTATTTGTGTTTGTCTGTGACTCGTGTTTGCTACTGAGACTATGAAAACAGCAAACAACATCCAGAGCTGTGGCACCAAGCATCCCTTCTTGTCATGATGCTGTGAAGCAGCCACACATAAAGAGCGTGGGAGTGGCATGGCACAGTGCGTTGTGCGTCAGTGATTCAGTTGTGAAGGACATGTTCTGCCTTTGCAGATCCATTTTCTGCTAGTTGGAGGTAGCAGAATGAGAGAGCTGTGTGTCATGAGTGCCACTGCCACCCTCTTCCCCTTGGGCCTCCCTGTTGTCCAAGCTCACTGTGTTTTGACATATTTCACCACTTAACACCAAAGAGAACCTAGGATCTTCTTGGAAAACAGTTATTACTTCAAAGTATTTTTTGGTGGTTGTTTTTTTTTCATTTTCATTGGCTTCTTCAGTCTGTGGGAAAGGAATAGGAATGGCTCTAGGGTCAGCATTTAAGAGAAGCAGGTACTAGTTCTCTGCAGAGTGTAACTGGAATGAACCCCACTGACCTACTTGCAGAGAAACCTGCACCTTTTATGCTTACTCCTGAAACAGTCTGTGGAGAGCAATAGTGTCAGTGGGAGTCCCTGCACTACCACCAGTGAGGGAGTAGTAAAAGACACTGAAAGTAGTGTCTCCCACACCAGCCACCAGTTGCAGAATGACATTCAAGGTGTCAGTGCTTTCACAAAATAGCACAGATGGTTTTAAGGGCTCTCTTCACTAGCAACACGCGCAGTTTTGCATGCTGTGCCCAAGAAAGTACATCTGTGGGACATCCTAGGTGTCATCCTTGATTCCTTCAAGGAGGAGTTTGTACTAGTAAAAATATGCTCTGAATAAGGTCAGGTATTTCAAATTCTGACATATAGGTACAGGGAGGCTTGCCTCTTTTAAAAAGAGGACTGTACTGTGCAATAGAAATGCCATCTCAGAAAGATCGATGTTCGATAATTAAATACTACATTGTGAAGTAGTACACAATGTAACACTTCTTGGTTTTGCTCCTCTGCCTTTTGGATAGGGTATCTTTTAACTTTGGCAGAGTTTAAGCAACAGTGAAATGTGGGAGTTAGGATGAATAATGCACAAAGCCTGGATTGTGCACGCTGGAGCTGATGGTGATGTGTGTCTGAAATTAATAAGATGGTTTGCTTTTCTGACAGCCTCTTTCCATTTGAGAGAGAGGATTAGTAGTGTCCTGTCATCTGACCACCTAGTTAGTTTTACCTGCACCAGGAGGCAAGGGAAAGGCCATTAAGATTTTCCCCTCTGGAATTTCTCAGGTTAGCAAAGGTGTGCACGCCTGCTAGTGCCTTAAATAAGCAGAGCCAAATGACCGGTCATGTTTCACATTAGAAATACTCCTCATGAGGCTGGCGAATCACACAAAGTACAGCACCCTCTGGGATGCTAAGGAGGATGTTATTCTAACTTAATACATCCAGCATCAGTCATGTGCAAACCAAAGCATTTGCCAGGGTTGGGTTGTTGGGGGGGCGGGGAGGGGAGAGGGGGTGTTGTGTGTTTTTTTTTCTGCTCAGTATCCTTCTGGATGGCACAGCCTGTGCATACTCAGGCACTGAAACATAGTAGTGAAAAGGCTGTTTTTTTTTCTTTTCTGAGCCTTGTGTTCACAACCTGGCTTTTAATTTGTAATTCCATTGCAAGCCATCCCATGGCACCCATCTGTTCATTTGGGCCCCTCCTCACTGAGGCCTACCAGTGCTGGGCACCCAGCCGGAAGCTGTGCTGAGCACTCATAATAATCCTGGTGAAAAATTCAAGTTATCTTAAAAAATACAACCTTATGCTTGTTGGTTTATACTGTAGATGTCAAGCCAGTGGTGCTTTGGTACAGATAGTTTTTGTCTCTGGAAGAAATTTTCGTCAGTGGCCTGCTGTTTCAGGGAGGAAGGAAAGACGAGAAGCAGGACAAGACAGTGGCTGACATCAACATATTGCCTGACCTGCTTTTCAAAGCAAACACACAAAATGTTTGGTGGAACAGCATGCATCTTCTGAACATACTGTTTTTCTTACTTTTAACTAGACATTTTGGTGCTTCATTCGTCATAGAGTCCAGTGAAACATGAGAGAACTGTTGTATTTAAAAATTCATAGGTGGGGAAACAGCATAATTGATAACCTAGCTTATATCTCAAGCTAAAGCTTTTGTAACTGTGAAATTTTAAGATCCATGTTTATCAGAATAGGAATTCCTGTAAGCATCCAGAAGCAAGTACATATTTTGGAAAATTTTCAGCCCAAATAAGAGCTGCTTGATAATTTTATAGCTGCCATATAAATGTATATGTTCAGTTGTGTGTACAAAAATATGTTTTAGACTATTATAAAGACCAGCATGGATAGACAAGTACTGGGACTAGGCTTCATATATCCTGAGCCTCTTCTTTAATTCAATTTTTTTAAAAAAAAAAAAAAAAGCTCTTCCCATCCTCATGAGCAAAATAAACTCTATTATGCAAGTGTTTTTGTATTCTAAATAAAAATGATGGGATACAAAATCTCTGTATTGTGATTTTAAATTTCAATTGGAGGGGAAAAAATTGCCTGCGGTACTTGAAAGCCAAATATTGAATCATTTACTGAGTAGCAATTCAGAAAGCAATATGGTCTGTCAACAAAAATAAAAGTAGTTTAGTTTTATGCCTCTTAGTGTTTTTAAATGTGAATGCATTTTACCCACAAATATGCTGTTGCCACATTTAAATTTTAATTGATTTCCATTGCTCATGCTGCTAAAAATGCAAAGGAGAGGTGAAATTCAAAAACAGAAATTTTATAAGGTGCTTTCCTACTCTTATTTTGGTTTTAATAGCTTTGGGTGTCATTGCCAACAAAGGTCATCTGTTTTTTCGTGAGATGTGGACTAAATGGTCTTTTTACAAGCAAAAGAAATAGAGATGAGAATTTCTTAAATGACCTTTCTTTTAGTGTACTTTTCTTAAAGAGTATCCTCAGCTGCATTACTAAGCTGGTAGCTTTCAATGGAGCCATGCTACCGAGGCACCTTCAGGTTAAATTGTGAAGCAAGGGATGAATGGACTTGATAATATATTTTTGCCTTTTTTCTCCCTGTGTTCTGCATTAATTCTCTTGTTAGGTGTCATTTAGCCAATCTCTGGTTTGACTTTAATTTTTCTGTTTCTTGGGATAAACAAGCTCTGTCACCATCTCTGCCCTGTCTCAGGTTGTCCTTACAAAAAGACAACCCATAAGTGGCAGAACACTTCACTCTAGGACTCCCTGCTTGTCATGCAGATGGGTATGTGATAGTTTCCTAAATTTTTCTCAATAGCAATATAAAAAAAAAACTTTTTTGTTCTTTATACTCCCCCCAATTACAAATGTGCTTTCACATTTCTTAAATGAGGATATGTAGCTTTTTGAAATCATTTTGTGTATGAAAATGAAAAACTGAAAAAGGAAAAAATGGAAAAATTACCAGGTAGATTCCCATTAAAAAAAAGGCTTTCCTATCCTAAATTTGATACCTACATTCATTTAAAACCAGAACAAATATATAATATCTACTTATTTACATAAACCTTATTGTAAGCTCTCTGAAAATTAGGTTAAAGACACACTCAGATTTGACCACTGCAGAAAACACGAGGAAGCCATTTTTTCACTGGGATTTTTGTTGAATTGTGATAGCTCCTCTCTGAAATGCAAGAGACACTTGGCCCAACCCAAAAGTTTTGAAATGCAAGGGAAACGTGTACCTATAATGAAACAATTTAGCCAGATACCGTGTGCAAGAGAATGTTCTTTTAAAATTAATAATTTTAAAATACTTTTCTCCAAGCTGGAAAAAAAAAAAAAAAAAAAAAGGAAACATTTTCTATAATCTATTACAATTAAGTCAAAAGAACATGACACAGTACTGGTAGGACTGGGAGAACAGAGGAGGACTGCAGTCTTTTTGGATTATATCTGTTTCATTGCCAGGTGTTACCATCTGCTGGCTGTAGCTCTCAGGTTCTTTCAAGGTAACTATTAAACATAGACAGGGAAGGACCTGAGTCATTAGTGCCTCAGAGAACATAGGAAGGATGTAGTTTTATTAAACTATTAGCATGCTGAACTTCTGTAGTGTCACCATGTAAACATGCTTTCTCGTTTAATTACTGTCAGTCGTGGGAAGCAAGATGAGATATTAAAACCTACAGGGATGGGATTCTCAGTGCAAGCAGTCAATATCTTGCTAGAATTTTGTTGTTGTTGTTGGAAAGGAGACTCTAGGGGGAAAAAAATGTCACAAAGCAGTTTTGTTTGCTTAAATCTATTTTTAAAAGAGTTCTGGGTTCGTGGAGTTAAATGAAGTTAAAGGAAGATTGTCTTGGAAGCCTATGAAGTAAATGTTATGGGGCAATTTTTCATGAATTTTGCTAGGGCCTCAGCCTAGCATATGGCTGACTTTCCTTTCCTGTTAGACTCCAGCTGCTGCTCCAGAGTGTCCCAGATCTCATGAAGGTCTTGTATCCTACCTGCCAGCCTTATGCAACTTCCTTGAATGTTCTTGGACTACTAAAATGGCATTAGATCCTTGTGTTTTGGCTTCTTAATTTCTATTTACTTTTTTCCTAAACTTTTCCACTGAAAGAAGGCAGCATATGTAGGCTAAAATCTCAGCCTCTTTGTAGGCTCTGGTGAAACTGTAAGTGTGCTGTACAAGTCTTATTTGCAAGTGTGTGTATTTATATGTGGAAGTGACTTCAAGAGGTTATCCAGTGTAGTTCTGTCTTCTAAATCTGGAGCTGTTACACCTACTGAATCTGTCCTTAGGTACCCTCAGTGGTGGGCATTCTTCAGTCCCTCCAGACAGTGCTTTTCCTCTTTGCTGTATTGAAAAGGAATTTACTTTTTCTTCTAATGGATATTGAATTGTTCCCTCTGCATTTTAAGCCCAGTATTTCCTGTCCATTGCGGCACAGGAAAAAAAAAAAAAAAAAAAAAAAAAAAAAAAAAAACTGCTTCATTAGGGCAGCTCTTTTTTAAGCTGAAAGTTTGTTATGAAGGTTGATCTAGTTTTTCACATACTTACTGTTTTCTAGACTTCTGACTGTTCTTCCCCCTGTACTCGGCTCTGGTGAGGCCGCACCTCAAGTACTGTGTTCAGTTTTGGGCCCCTCACTACAAGAAGGACATGGAGGTGCTTGAGCGAGTCCAGAGAAGGGCTACGAAGCTGGTGAAGGGTCTGGAGAACAAGTCTTATGAGGAGCGGCTGAGGGAGCTGGGACTATTTAGCCTGGAGAAGAGGAGGCTCAGGGGCGACCTTATCGTGCTCTATAGGTACCTGAAAGGAAGCTGTAGCAAGGTGGCGGTTGGTCTGTTCTCCCACGTGCCTGGTGACAGGATGAGGGGGAATGGGCTAAAGTTGCGCCAGGGGAGGTTTAGGTTGAATATTAGGAAGAACTTCTTCACTGAACGGGTTGTTAGTCACTGGAATAGGCTGCCCAGGGAAGTGGTTGAGTCCCCATCCCTGGAGGTCTTTAAAAGACGTTTAGATGTAGAGCTTAGGGATATGGTTTAGTGGATGATTTGTTAGTGTTAGGTCAGAGGTTGGACTCGGTGATCTTGTAGGTCTCTTCCAACCTAGATGATTCTGTGATTCTGTGATTCTTGCTGAGCTTCCCTTGGTTTTCCAGCTGGCCCCTGCCTCACCCAGGGCAGCAACATCCAAATCTGGGTGTAGCACACCTGGCTGACACCAGGAAGATTGCTTCACCCTGTGTTTTATACAGTCCTGCTTTGCAGCCATACAGTACTTCACATTACACTTTGTGTTGTACGGTATGCTAGATAAGCTTTCCTGCTTAACTGTTATTTTTCTTGCCTTAATGAAGTTGATTATTCCTGTGCTTCCCACAAATCCATGTTAAGTAGCTCAAGTTGATAAAAACCTCAGGTGATTTAAAATATATGACTAATTAGGCTAAAACCAACCAACAAACAAACATGACAGCTTGTAAACTAACAGCATAACTAGACAGAAAAAAAAGCCTTGCAGACTAGCTTGATGTTTGCCAAGTTCCGTCTCTGTTAGCATAGCATTTACCGTATTGTTATATGAAACTTGGCAAGGGGATATCATCCCTCCACATCATTCCCACTTCTAGGGCCATACTCCAGCAGTCTGGGAGAAGTTTCCTCCCAGTTCTGTCTTTGTGGATTGTATTAGGTTTGTTCTCTTCCACCATCCACATCATCAGTAAAATCTGTGAAGCAGGGCACCCCTGGGAGAACCCCACAAGGTGCAGCTGTCATTGCTAGCAGCAAGCCTCTGGTACCTCCTCTGTCCAGGTTTCACTTTTGCTACCAGAGGGCACCTTGGTTACCTGAGGTGACTAATGCTGCTTGCTTCTGGGAGGAAAAGACTTCCTTCTAGAAGGAAAAGACTGCCCTTGTTTTATACCCATTCTCATCTAAACAGCAAAGGAAGATATTATCTGGAGATAAGCAGGAAGTGGAGGCTCATCCTTCTGTCACTTGGAAATTTCATTGGTCCTCAAGAGCTTAACAGAGTTTACACTAATCACAAAGGTTTCATTTGTAAGCTTTCCTGCAGTTTTTCAGCATCAAGCATTGCTAATTCTTATGAAACAAATGTCACAATAATATGGGTTTTGTCTGTTTTTTAAATCATAAGCCCCGTAATCGGGTAATTTTGCAAGGATATCAGCTCTCATTAAATAAAAAATAGGTTTCTAGTTTTGCTTTGAAAAATTGTTCACAAGCTGGAAGATAGTTTGTCTCCTTTTGTGGCCCCAGTTTGTGAGTTTTGGATTTAGTTGATAAGTTAGCACTCCCACATCATTGTGCCGAGTGTGATGCCATTAAGTAGTATGATGTCATGGACAAAGTGTGAAACAAGTTCTCTGCAGGATTTCACTGTATTTACATGAAGAAAATGACTGCATTTGAAGTAGGATGGTCACTTTCTGGCTTCACATTTTGAGCATTTCTAGCACAAAATAATAACAGCTAATTATTTCTTCTCTTCTGGGTTACAGAAGCATGAAGTTTGGCCTTTCAGAATATAAAATATCACCACTGATTTGTTTAGAAGTATTAGATTTATCATCATTAGAAAATAAAGAGAGAGACTGCCAAAAAAGCTTTGATTTGAAAACAATTTTCAGGCATGATTTAATCATACTAAGTTTTACAGTAAGAGGAGGTGAGATTAAACAAACCTCACCTGGGAGATTTTTCCTGTCTGTAAACTCAGGGGTAGGCAGATATCACTGGTACTGCAAGACCTGTCCACAGGGTATGATTTTTCTGCTCCTGACCTGTCTAAACATTTCATGCCCATGTTTGAGCTGTTCTGCTTGGGTTCCCATCGTGCGGAGAAACTCTCCCTGCACAGATGAGTATGACCTCAGGCTGCATGAGGAGAAGGGGAGTGGGGCTTGCACGGCTCAGGGGAAACACTTTCTGCTGCTCCGAGGTTATAAATGAGGGGAGTGTTGGGTGGAGAGGAAGTTCGCCTTGATGGCTTTACCCAACGAGGCTAGTGAGAATGCCCCTGCCCAGAAATAGGATGAGGGGGAATGGCCTAAAGTTGTGCCAGGGGAGGTCTAGGTTAGTGTTAGGTCAGAGGTTGGTCTAGGTGATCTTGGAGGTCTCTTCCAACCTAGATGGTTCTGTGATTCTGTGAGTACATAATACAAATTACTGGGGATCATCACAAATTTATTTCTGTGTTAAATGAAAATGAGATTTTAGGTGCAGTTGGCTGGCTCAAGGGGGCTCGGTGATATGCTTGGTGCAGCAGTGACAGACGTGGCTTGGCCATGTGAGGGGCTGGTTTCAGCTATCACAGCATTTCCTATAAATGCAAAGTAGTCATTAGAGAGCACTTGAAAACTGGTGACTACGAGACCTAGAGAATTAGGGAGTATTTTCCTGTGGTAAAAATAGCAAAATCTGCTTTTAGAATTCACATAAAAATATTTTAATAGCCTCTACATTTGGCATGAAAGTGTTATTTTTACAATTGTACAATGGGATTGCTTGAAATCCAATATGAAAATCATACTTAATCTATAAAAAGCTTGAAGATGCTTATTCAGAGAATTCTTCTGCTTCTTTATTCCCTACTAGAATATACCTTACTATTTGTTTTCAACTTTTAATTAAGAAAATAAATTTTAATTTCAAGAGATTTTCTTTTTTTTTATTATTCAAGCTATGTATATGCACAGACTTTCACAGTAGAAAATCCATATTTTAAACTTTAATGTAATGGTTTTAGGGACTGCGCAGTCCAATTTACCAGTTCTGCTCACAGATGTGGCCACCTTATAGTGGCCATCATGAATTTCATATTATACACAGGCTATCCTTGCATCTTCACAAAGTCAAGAAATTTGATTCTATGAACATCTTGCACAGTCTGTAAAATATGTGTGAAGTATTTGCATAGTAAAAGAAGTGGAAAACAGGGTGTGTTTTAGTTTTGCTGGGAATACTTTTTTTTTTTTTTAAAGAAGGCTGATATTTTTGGTTCTGTTAATTTTTGAACTAGTAGTAGAAAGTGGGAGTAAGTTTCAGGGTTTTCACAAGGTAAAAAAAATGATTGCCTTGGAGACTCACAACTTGGAAATGGCTCTTATAGTTAAGGAAACCCAAAAATGTCAGCCAACTTCTTTCTCTCCTCCATCCCAAAAAGCCAATTTTCTAAGCTTGAGCATGTTGTGCCTAAACAAGACTATGGGATTTATATTGAGAATACAAAAGTCACTCAAAAAAAAAAAAAAGAAAAAGGCAGGCTCTTAAGCCACTTTGGAAAATAGCACTTGGGCTCTTGATCGATTTTACTATTCCTGACCTTTAGGGGAGGCTGAATGTGGGAGGTGAGGCCACAGTCAGGAGGCCATGAGCAGCCAGCACCATCTCTTGGAGACAGGGGACACCTTCAGTCTTTGTACTCCTACTCAGAGGAGATCAGGAGCAGGGCAGGAAGATTTCATATTCCATCCAGTTATGCCATGGCTGCCAGGAGGTTGTGCGTGTTGCTGAGCATCACTGCTCCCCAGGACACTGGAGAATAGGAGGTTGCTGAGTGTAAACAAATAAAGAAAGGAAAGCAGACCCCACCAAGATGGTGGAAGCTTAGCTTACCTGGACAATAGGATAGGAAACAGCTACTTTCCACATGTTGTGATCTGTAGTGCTTGTTGGGAACAGGTGGGAGACATTGGGGTTGCTGGGGAAGAGAAGGTGAAATGCAGTGGAGTGGGACAGAGGCAAGATGCTGAAGACTAGAAATACATCTGTAACAGTGAGGATAAGCTGTGGAACAAGTTTCCGTGAGTTGTGATGGGTTTTACAAATGAAAATCCCATCAGTCTTAACACTCTGTGCCATGAATGAGAATGATGGTGTTATAAATCTTTCTCCATGTTAGAAAACCTGTTTTAAGAACATTCTGTCTTCAGAGTGGCATATTTCTCTTACAAGAAAACCTAGTGTAAATGCATTCACTCTGTGTTTTCCTTTGTTTCACAGAATGGTACAGCTTAGCATGCTGTGCAGGTGAGTCAAGTGGATGTACTTTGTGTTGGGACCACATTCAGGCGGGCTGCACTAGCACACCAAACCATTTCCTTAGCCCAAGTTATCCTCTAAGGAAGAGAATCCAGCATAACCTCATGATTATGTCATAAACCCTGCAATATTTCTGCCCATAATTAGCTGAAGTGACAGTTACTTTTGCTGAATAAAACCTTCTCACAGTTGTCCCTTAACTCATGTCTTCCGAAACTATCACCAGAAGCTTTTGGTGAGACTTTTTCTTCAGATAACTTACTCATTTGTACCATGCTGAAATGGAGTAGATATTTTAAAAGACGAAGTCATAAGCCTGTTTCTTATTTTGTTCTTCTATTTTTTGTATTCAGCTTGTGGTTGCTTATCTTTTGCAGTTGCCATAGCTAGCTCCATTATAAATGACCGAAAGCATATAGGCAGATCTTCATCTCTGTTTCCTGGGATTTATTAACGTCTCCTCCTTTCAGGGCAAATATAATTTTAGTAATAGTTCCACATTGGGCAGGGGAGGTTGGTGTCTGCACGTAGGGCTTTAACTACAGCATTCCAATTCTGAAACCCCCACATGCTTATGCACACACCTGCTGATCCCATAGGCCTTGCCATTGCAAGGGGTTGGTTAAACAACCTTTAGATTAAGCTGACCGTGTGTGTGCTGTATTCATAGTACGCAGACAAGTGTTTCTGAGCCGCATTATGTAAACTGTAGCCACCAACTTTTTTTTCATCACCAGTAGTTGTGCTGATACAGTGCCTCACACCATATTGTAACCAGAAAAAAAATCTATTCTTGCCCATTCCTACCTTGTATACTTTCTCATAAGAAACTTGAATTGAGAAAGTTCATGTTTTTCTAAACAGTTGTTATATAAACGTATCACACAGTACACACTGAACTTTGCTACCTCTGTAACCACAGTAAAATCTTCAATATATCAGATAAAAGCAAGGACACTATAAAAGGTAGCATGATCTCTATGTATTTCTGGATGATTTTCCTTAGGTCTCTTTTCCAGAAGCAATCTTGTGTTCTGTGCTTCTTTTATGATAGTTATGGAAGATGTGATATAAATCAAAGATCAGCCTAATTCTATGTAGTTGCACCAGGATAATTCCTCTAGAACCTCTCTACCTATATTTCTGGAATAAAAAAAATTATGAAGATGAACATAAATTCATGTCACTGCAAATTACATAGGCCTCAGTGAGAAGTCTAATGTTGTACAGCCTATTTGGAATATCTATGTGTAATGGTAGCAGCTCCTGATGTTATACAATAAAATTAGTGAGCTTTTTGCCATCAAATATGCAGCTTCTTTAAGAGAGTATTCCTTGCAGAATTAAAGATTCACTAAGCTTGTGTTTTTAACTATTTTGTCTTTATGTCTTGAAGCCTAACTTTTCCATCCTGCACAGCAGATGTGGGCTTAGTAAATATTTCCCAAAATGTTGAATTGTGTAGTTCTGTATCAGATCTCAGAGTCTTAGCTATTTCAGTTTAAAAAAAAACAAACAAACAAACAAACAAAAAAAAAAACTGCAAGTGCAAGTGATTGCATCTGGAGAGCAGCTGGAGAGCACTGAGCCTGAAGTTTCAGCTAGCAGCCCGCCTTGATTAGTGCCTAAAAACACATTTCCAGGGAAGAGTTAGTCTCTTTGTGGAAGATTCTTCTAAAAAGTAATTCTATTGTTTTTGAATTTGGGTGTACTTTTAGTCATATCATGTGGCAACAAGGAGTTGCTTGGTTTACAGGCTGGAGAGAAAAGCATGTCCTTTGTTTAGTTTTGAACTTATCACCCAAACTTTCAGATGTTCCTTGTAATGGAAGAGGCAACAATCAACCTTTTTCTCTGCTTACTTGGTGCATGTACAACTCGTAGTTGTACAGACCGCTTATTATCTCCCTTGTTTATAGGTGTGACCAAGTCTTGAATGGCTCTGGACTGTGCAATCATACTTTGCAGGAAAAGCCTTTCACAATAGCAGTAATTCTAGCTGCCCATATATGTACCTATTTACTGCTTTTTTATGCAAGAAGGCCAGAATGGCATATACTCTTCAGCGTGGGACACATCAGAGGTTTATACTATAGCATTTTAATGTTTTCTGCCTAATCTTAATGTATTTACTCAGAAGACAGACCTCCCATGTTCTCTGGTTTTGAGGATGCCAATTTGATATTATTAACAAATATTCTGCAGTCATGGCTTTGCTATCCAGAAGGAGAACTAATGGAACTGTTTGTCATAAAGTGGTTCTGCCTTACAGAGAAAAAAATTAAGGTGACATTTTGATGTAGGTGATACATAAAAAGAGAAATGTAATGCTTGTTCACATGAAAGACTGTGAAGGAGAAGGAAGCTAAAGAGACAATATAATTACTAAAATAAATTAATAGTGGGCATAGGTAACTGAGTGGCTTGAGAAATTACTCAATGGGGAGGGAGGTTGCTACAGTGGGATAGGAACAGAATTTAGTTAGATGATATTCAGTCTTTTCCAGGCTGTAGAGGTGCTAATATTTTCTTGGTTAGTGACAATGTTTTGATAAAATGCACTTAAGCAAACTGGTGTGGAAGTGAGTAGCCAGTTGCTGGGAATATTTCCCTTGCAGAACAGCCCAGGCTCGTGCTAGAGCTTACCCAAGGCACAGAGGACAGCACAGGTGACTGGTCAGAGAAGACACTTGAACAGAAGAAGCCCCTTTGGGGCCTCTTTGGGCTGACCACCCTCTTGGGCCAGGCAGGCGTACCTGGCAGTTTGCAAGGCTGTCTGTTTTTGTAGGTGAACACCCAGCAGCGTTGAGGAGTGTTTGGTCATTACTCCCCTGGGCAGAGCAGGATCCCCATGCACCTTTTTTGCAGAGCAGCAGTAGTGTTTGCTCACCTGGGGATTGCAGGGGGGCTCCTGTGTGCTCAGTGCCATCACCTGGTTGGATGTGTCTTTTGTTTTTGGTATTAATTACCTTTGAAATGCATCTCCACTTCCCAGCAGATTGCTATGGCAACTCTGGGGTAGGTTGCAGCTGCAAAGCTGCAGCCTTCGGCCACCACGCTCCCTCCTGCCTAGGGCTGGCCTTCCTCCTGTTCCTCTTCCTCACCAAGGAGATGGGCTCCAGCCAACCACTTGCCATCTTGTGCCACAGTGTCCCTTCTACCTGGAGCTGTGCTGTGCTCTGGGGAAGGGCTCCCCTCCTTTTGTTAAGATTTGTGATGTTAAGATTTGAGGAAACAAAAAGGGATTTTTCCGGTTTTGTGCTCTAAAACCCCAGATGGGATAACAGAAGTAACAAGTACAGTCATTAAGTCACGAAGACAGCCCTCTCATTTCCAGTTAAAAGCCATGAAGATCCTATTTTCACACCCCTGCAAAAGAAAAACACTTTTGGCATCTCCAAAGGTTTTGTGAAATGCTGGGTGGAGGAGACTGAGCAGGAAAAGCGAAATTGGTACTCGGGAGCCTGTGTGGCCGTGCTGGCAGGCCCTGTGTGCTGCTCCATCACCCCCAGAGGGGTGATATCTCCTCTTATAGCCCCACAGGTCAGGGCACCGAGGCAGCAACAGGACACTGCCCTCCCATGCCAAGCACACCTTGTCCTCTCCTGTCAAGAGGGTCTTTGATGAGTGCCTGGATTTCATGGGACAGCCAGGTAGCAGAGCTGAGGTCTCCCCCATCATGGGGCATCTCACAGCCATGAAACCCTGGCCTATCATCCCTAAGCAGCATTTGGGCTTCCCAAACAGCCTGACAAATACGTTTTACCTTCCCCCAACCACCACCACCTTGCCATGAAGAGAGATTCCTTGTGTTTTTTGGAATGGGTGTTTAACCAGGAGCTTGAATGCAAAGGTGATATGACAAAAGACTCCTTTGATTAGTTTGCTGCCTTTTGCTTCCCAAATTGTGCATAGAATTACTTTCTTAGCAAGCTTGAAGACATGCTATCCAATTAAAGAGATAATATTCACTCTAGCATGTTCAGGGATTTGAAATAATTTTAAAATTTGTTATTTGTTGCTATCTTTAAAGTTGAAATACACTGGGGAACTTCTGACATTTTCAGCATTTGACTCCTGTAAGAGGAGCCTTTAGCCTAATGAAATCCCTGTTCAATTCTGATTTTCTCTAATTACACTGGTGAGTGCATTTTTGGAATATAATGGTCTTAGGATATACTTTTAGAAAAAAATCGGAGCACCTCTGAAAACAGCTCTTGCATGTTAAAAATATACAAGCAATTATACGCAAAAAAAAACATAGCAATGTTTGGCTTTCCAGAAGGATACCTTACATAAAACCCTTCTGTGTAAGCTTTTACTAGCAATAATTTTCTTTAAAAAAAAGAATAAAGGAAAATTCATCAGATGAAGACATATTCTTTCAGTATCTACCAGACATGAAATGTTTTATCATTAATCCTTCATTTTATATTCCCAAGTAGGTACTGAATTCACCGTAGCAAAACAAGCAGCTAACTGCTGCATTTGTCTGATGGGCTTTCGGGACACCTAAGAAAGCAGCTGAATCATTGTTTTAAAACAGGGGGGGAGATTTCAACATTGTCTTGGAGAAACCAAGCAAATTAGAAACAACCTTTCCAAAAGCAGTTTCCTTATATGTCGATTTTGTGCTGTGTATTTTCAATTTGATTATCAGAGGGAGGGGTTTCAGGTCTGATAACATTTGTGTTGCTTAATATGGTCCTCCTTGAGCCTGGAGGAGACCTGTCTGAATCAAAACCAGAGTTGGAGCAGAACCAGAACAATCAGGCAAGCTGGGTTAACTGATCCCATCCAGGCTAATTAATGTGTGAGGAGAGAAAACAGGTTGCCTTTGTATATGGAGCGCAACCAGCTGGGAGTTGGGGGGTATCAAAATTTGAGTTGATGGCAGTGCCAAATGAGTAATCACATAGTCCATCTTTTGTGTGTGCACTTCTCCAGGGAGTTCCAAATTTGATTAAAATATCTCAATGTAAGCTGAACAATAATAATCTGCCCTCCCAGCTTTCCCTAACTGGCCAGGTCTTCACAATATTCACGCTGAGCATTGCAGCAGAAGCCACTTGAGAGCCTCAGCAGAATACATGCACAAGGAGGAAGATGCCACTTTTTGCTCAGTCAAAATAGCATCAGTAACTCTCTCTTCTGTGAACCTACTCTCAGAAGAGATCATAGGACACAATGTAAAGTCACACCAGCTGTGGTGAGGGTAGCATTGTGGTCTTCTGTGGATGTGGGCAGATAGTGGGGAGATGACAGTCTGTCCCTGCGTTATTTAGTCATGCAAGGGATTTTGTCAGTGTGTCACTATTTTTGTTGTTAGTATGGGAGGCACCATCAGAAAGAGCAGTTACAATGCTGGGGTATTAAAGTGCTCTTAGTGCTCTTTATCTAAAGTGGTCTCTACTGCTCAGGGTTAAAAATTTAAATTTCATGTGTTATAATTAATTCTATACATTTCTGTTTCCTGTGAGTAAATGCATACAAATTCCAAGAAATATGCTGCTTATGAAGGTGATGTAGAGAATAGTCTGTTACAATAATAAGACCAGTTCTCTTTGAACATTTTATATTTTAAAAAATTGGGTGATACAAATGCAGAAAAGTAGTACATCACTTATTCTGTGTTTTTTTTTTTGTTTTTTTTTTCAAAATTGAAGTTCAAAGCATTAGTCAGGAGGCACAACTCTCATTTTTCTACTGTATAGTAATTGTTTCAGCAGGAAACAAACTGGAACTACAGTTCCTGCTTCGTGATCAAGAAATAAAGACTTGTCTTTTCAAGCTGTTCTCGGTATAAACCGTGCAGGAGGTTTGGTAGATTAAATTCAGCTTTATATGCCATTGCAGCCATAGCCTAACTTCAGTTTAGGACACTGAGAACTGGATTGAAAGGAACCTCACCTTTAAATGTATACCTAATGTTGCAAGTACTTTGAATATAACATGGACATCTCTTAGATGAGGCATGTCCCGTAGAAATATGTGACCTAGTTCCAGTGTAATCCAGTAATTGCAGTGCCAATATACAGAAATTTGAATAACATTCAAATCATGCATTGGGGCATTAAATCTTAATTATATCTGTTCCCTCTGAACTTATATAAAATTGTATACATAACTATATACTGTAAGAAATTTAGCCAGTTTTTTTTTTTTTTTTTTTTTTTTTTTTTTCCTGACTAGGGTTTTCCAGCCACATGCCTTTTTCTCCACTCTCAAAGAATGATACATGTTGTTTTTCATGTTTTTCTTTTTATGCCAATAACAATGGATGTTTTTCAGATTTTCTTTAGTTTCACTGTTTTTGTCACAAATTAGGCAATGTCCTCCATCTGGGAGCAACAATTTGTACTGGTTTACAATGGTAATGACACAGAGTGCTTTATGAAAGTAATTGCTGACTTCTGACTGAGCCACAACTCAGACTGGAGCTGTGGACTGTCACACCAGTAACAACTGCACCTGAGGTGAACTAGACACAAGTCAGCGTACGTGTGCACAGCTTAAGACAGGATCATATAGAGAATAATGCTATTCTGCATACTAATGCGTATGTTAGTGGTGTGGTGCTGTAATGTATGAGACAACCTTAACTACCATTTTTCAGTTCTCCAAGTGCTTTTTAGTTTAAATCTAGTGGATTCTTTTTCTTACTTTTTTATTATTTAATTAATTAAGGTATAGGGTTATTTAGCTATAACTGTAGTGTCTTAAGTCCACATAGGGAGAGCAAGGGTGCCTCTGCACCTTTAGAAATATCGCATTAAAAGGGAGAACCCCTGCTGTAGATGACAACCCTGTCATTTTCATGCTGCCTTCTGCTCACACAGCCGAGTGCAGCCCTCAGGCAGGAACCACTACTGGGGACTGTTTGTGTTCTGGCATCCCACCCATCCTCCCCACTCCCCAAGTCCTGCTTTCTTGTTGTGCTGCTTTCTTGTACAGTATTTGTGCTCCTGGTGTTCTTTTGTTGTCGCTTTTAGCTCAGCAGGGGCACATGGGACACTAAAGAACATACAGTAGTGTTGGAAAAAAATGGATCTTGCCATTTGGAGACAGCATATTGTTGTATTTCATTTCGCTCTCGTCACTGTAGTAACTCAAGTCTCCAGCAGAGTACTGAGTGACTCCTGTCTCAGCTTCCCCATCTAACCGGCTTCTCACAGGATGACCTGCAGATATGTTACTTGGGAGCATAGTGTCAAGAGGCTGCACTGGATGTGTCATCCAAACCCTCCGTGTGGCACCTGTCCATGACCCAAACAGTCCTGAAGGCTGTAGTCACCTTCCACTGCTGAACAATGAGCAGTTTATGAACCTGCCAGCGTTCGTCCCGGGGAGTCTGTGCCAAGCAGCATTTTAGCCATGTCCCTAGACCGTACCCTACCCCAGTAGCTGCCACTAGATTTACTACAGAGACAACCAGACGTGTTTCATTTTTGGTCTAGACAATAGTTAGGAGCTTCTCGTCAAAGGTAATTTGCATCTCTTATGCATGCATACACAGATGTAGAAATATACACACAGAAATAGGATACAAATGAAGGAAAGCAAAGTTACAATTTTACTGATTGGCACCATAGAAGGGAAGTATGAAATTTCCTTTTCTAAAGCTTCAGTAAACCTGCTAACCTGTTATGATACAACCTGGAAAGCAAATTTACCATGAAGTTGCCATGCAGTAAGTAGGCACCTTGTACCCAGCTTAGGCAAAATATATAATGTGTACATTCATAAGAAAGATCATACTCTCAAGTGGCAGCAGTAAAATGCTATGCACTTTCTTAAAATAAAAATAAAAATAAATAAAAGCGAAACACTAATTAACTGTCATTAGTGATTACTGGTGTGTGCCTTCGTTACCTATAAAGAGGCCTCAAAAAAAGGAAAAAGTTGCTTCACCTTCCATGCCCCCCCCCTTTTTTTTGTTTTTTTTTGTTGCTTTTTAAGACCTTAATGATTGTGACTCTCAGACATTTCTCTCAGGTGAGAACTTTCTCCTCTCCCTTGCTTATATTTTTGTCGAGTTTTGAGACATGTAAGCATGGCTGGAAGGGCCTGTAGAACATCCCTTTGCACTTGCTTGGGTTGGTCACAGCCCTGATGCATTTTCACACAACTTTTGATGGGCAAAGGACCTCCCATTGCTACAGGTTTGCTCAGACATACAAGTCCTCACATCTTGCGTGACTGCATTTGCTGAAGAAATATGTAGCAATTATAGCAGGCAGTTTTGTTTCTATAACCTCTCTGGGGAAGTCATTTGCTGTAAAGCTATTCTCATAAGACAAACGTAACTTGGTTGATAAATGCAGTAAATTCACTTCATTTTTTTCATAGGGTTGCATTCAGTTTTGTATGTGAATGGGACTTGGTTTATTTTTCAAAATGTTTGTGAGTCTCATGAGTTTCATAAATTGTGGTGTCGATAAGTATCCATCTAAAAAAGCACATTGCTTGTTCTTTGTTATTTGTATTTGTTCTCCTTTAAAACAAATATAAAAGCCCTGTTCTGGAAAGGGAAATGTGCTGGAGATATTTTCACATAAATCATTTTGCTAATGCTAGTGATACTGAAAAAAAAGTGCATTTTAGAATGATAAGAAAATATAATTTTACTACCAAAAGGCAGAATTTCTAAACTCTTAGTGTGCATATACCCTAATAGGAAATACTCAACATTTGCTTACTATCAGTAAGTGTTATAGTAAAATAATAAGAAAATCTATTTAGAAAACCCCCCAAAGTGTGCCAGTTAATTATATTCACCATCAGATAAATAGGACTGTGTATGGTACTACTTATCTTAAGAGGTCCTAATGAAAGGCAGTTAATGTACATAATGACTAATCCAAACTGGGACACAGCAGAATTACCGGTGTTTGGTAATGGTGCCACAAAGGCCTTAGCAATACTACTGAATAGCCTTTTCAAAACTACATCTTATCAGTAGGTCTTTCTTCACAGTCATCTAGTAATTTAATTAAAAATTTAGTTGCGTTTGAGGTACATAAAAACCACAGCCTGCAAAAGTAGCACAGTTCTTCCCCACACCCTCCCCACCAGACATGGGGTGCATTACCCAGGTGGGCTCAGCAGTATGTGTGGAAGAGTGGGGTTTAGGTATCTGATAGGTAAAACCCTTGCCCTAATGCCCCTCCTTTATTTCATAGCCACTTTCTTTCACGACAAGGAGTTTCTTTCATCCATGCCTAACCTCCTGTGTGAAACCAAACCTTCTGAATTATTAGCGATAAAATTATAGGAACAGCATCCGTGAGACAGCTGGATCTCCTGAAGCTACAGAAGGGACACCTACGAGGCAGCAGGAGCCTCTTACTGCCTTTTTCGAAGCAAATCCAAGACCATTATTTTTAATGCTGTGGCTATTAGTATTATAAAACAGGCTGAAATGTGAAAAGTGTTCAGCCCACTGAGTCTCCTTTCCGTCTAACCCAATGAGTCCTGCAATGTGCTAGTTTGGGCTTCTGTTTTTTGAGGGTTTGGGTTCTGCTTGATTTTATTTTGTTTTCTTCTGGTTTTATTTGCTTAGGTTTTGGGGTTTTGTTTTCTTTTGTTTTCTTTCATTTTGGTTGTAGAATCAAATGTTCCTTATTTTAAGCCATAAGTTACATAAAAGCTTCTTTTGACTGCTATTCTTAGGACACAGTTACATAAACTGTTTTCCTCTCCCTTTTTTCCACTTTTCCCTTTTGACGCACAGAATTCCTGGGAAAACTGAGAAGTTACGGAGAGACCGAACTCTCTTTAAGCTTCAAAGCATTGCTCACACTGTAACTCTTTGGAAACTCATTTTGCAATTGCTGCCATGGGTGGACCAAATGGCATCACTGTTTCTATCTGGAATTCTCTCCACCTTGAGCCTTCTGTGACTGAGACATTGCCTTTTTTGCTATCCCAGACCTTTCCTGGTATCCTCAAGAGTAAAAACGGCAATGCTTGGTATTTTCCTTCCCTTTTCATCCTGTCTTTAAAAAACAAAACAAAACACACAAATAAAACCAACAAACCTCTTCCAATAGGCGTAAACAAGTCTAACCAATTAAATAGGATATAATTTTTACATCTTTATACTTTGCCTAGATGAGCTTTTTTCCCAGTTGAGGATTACTTTATTATTATTATTATTATTAAACAAATCATCCCACAGCTTTTTCTATCTGGGATCTAAAAACACAGTGGATTTGGAAAATCATGGAAAATTTCATATTGTATTATAAATAAGTATAGTAGACAGCAAGATAGGGTATGTAGTGAAACCAGCTGGGCTTTTGTAACTGCCCTTTGTGCAAGGACTGCACAAATAAGCAGAAAGTCTTCAGTAAACAACTTAGTTACATGCTGCTTATTCCACCTCTCTCTTTCTCTTTTCTTTGCTAACACAGGTCAGCAAAAAATTTGCAGGTTCTCAAGTCCTAGTTTTTTGGGTGCTTGTAGTGGCAGGATAGTTTCAAAATCATGTGTAGCTCTGTATCTTGCCCTTCGCCCAAAATGTCACAGTACTGGATTGACAGCTAGAATAACGAAAGGAGCCTGGTTGCATTGTGTCACCTCTTATTCTATTTCATACATGGGCTGTTGCCAGGGTATTTTTCCATGTTTATAGCATGTTTGATGGATTTGGGGCACACTCTTTGCTTCCTTTCTCCTCACTCATGTGACACTTTTCCAGAGTTTCCAAATGATCTTATGTCTTTTAAGCATGGAGGAAACCAACCCACACTGGTTAGGATGCATATTGTTCTCTTGTTTTATTGTGTTGTTTCTTTTTTTAGTCTTTATTCTGTTCTGTTTGTTTGTTTTGTGTTTTGTTTGTTTGCTTTTTCCTTTTTTTTTTCCAAAGCATATCCACAAAGAGAGAATATAAAGCTTTCTGCCCTGAATACTTCTCTGCATCAGGGATGGATATTTCTGATAGAGCAAGATGTCACACCGAAACAGTGCCATGTCTCTGTCCTCGTGAGCATACCTGCATGCAGATTAGAAAAGCTCGGTAGTGCTGCAACTGTATGCCAGATTTGCTATTTGCTCTTGTTTGCATGATAGTATTTCTAATATACTAATATGATATGGAAATAATGGCACATCACCTTCTCTCAACATATTGTATCACTGCTTTATCGTATTAGGCTAATACACTGCGAGAGTTGATAGCACCTCTCCATGTCAAATCGGATCCACTTCTCTTGGCACTGAACCGATTGGACTCAAAGGTTGATAAACTTATCATTAGCGAATTGGCACGACGGAGACTCAACTTCAGCCTCTTGCAAGCAACCTAATGGCCTCCGTTCAGAAAGTCAATTCTTCTTGAATAACTTTGGTGTTTATAAAAGAGAACAGACCTGTTAAAGCGTAGACAACCACATGCCTGGATATGAGGCCTCCAGGAAGGCGTCAAAGGGCATGGCCAGTCTTTTGAAGAATGCACCCTTTCCACAATGGGACTAGGCACAAGGTCAGATCCAGTCTACACGGAGCACATTTGCAGAAAATACTGCCCCGCATGGGAGAACAGAAGGGGAAGAGGGTCTTGGCAGGGGAAGGGCTTTGATGTCACTCAGTTTTGTTCTGCAGACCTCCAGGAATTAAAGAGGGATTCAGCCGTGGTAACGCTAAAATCATGTTGCTTTTGCTGAACTGCAGTGAATCCATTCAGGCCAACCAGACAGATTGTGCCATTTAAGCGTCCTTCACTAATGTGAAGGATGTTACCTTCCTGTATCATGCTAAACTAAGTGTATTCTGTCAAGTGAAGGTGTGCACAGACCTTTCAGAGACTTCCATTTCTCTAATGATTTGTAATGCATTACCAGAGGGTACACTGACACTGGTTTGGATGATGACGGAGAAGATACCTCACGCTGAGATTTATTAGACTCTGCAGATAAACTCTTCAGTTCCTCTTTATCTTCTAGGACTTAACCATGTGAGTGATGCTGCCTGGTGAAGCAGGCACAAAGTATTCTCTGTATAACACCCAGATTCCAGAGGTCTCTTTTGGGGCCAGTATTTGTCTGGATGTCACTCAAAGTAGATTCAGATATTGTATTTATCATTATGTTCTGGGTCCCCTATGGGTTGATGTTTGCCTCTATCTCTGTGGTTAGAATGTGGATTTTCCTTAATATATTTGGCTAAGGGTGTATTGTAATAATGTTAATGCTAATTACTTGATATTTCATACTATCTTATGGGGAGATACTTTTAAAAATGTATTTTGAAATGTTTTCTTTCTGTTTGCTCAATGTATGGTATTGCATTATGTTAATACCAATAAAATTATATATATATAGTTATATATATTTCCCTTTTATAAAGAAGTAAATTATGCTTTTTTGCCTCACAAACAAGAAATGTGCAGTGAATAAAATTACATCATTCTGCTTTACAGCAGGTGACAAAGCTTATAATAGTTTTAATATTCTTTTTTGAAAAATAAAAAGTATAGTATGACATAAACTAGTTGGAAATTCATCAAAATGCATGTTGTGTTTCTGCTTAATGGGACTGTCACGAATCAGCCTAAGTATTTAACAATGTTGTTTTGGCATCTTTAATTTTTTCCAATCAAAAACATACACTGTATTGCTATTATTGATTACAAAATTGTACTTTCATAAATTTTTGCCTGTTGGCCAAATAGACAAACCCACTGAGTTTTTATGACTCTCTTGTCTGTAGGAATTGATTTTTAAATTTAATTCAGTGCTCTTTCCAATGCTTGGCAAAGGCAGAATTTATTTTTTATATAAGGTTGCCTTTGAAGTACCTGCCTCTGCCAGGGCTGATAAATCACTGCTAAGTACATAAAGGTTCTGCAACCTGAAGGATGTATCATTTAAACCATGCTGGAATGGCCTGAAACCTGAGCCAGTCCTTTACGTTCTGTCATTAAACTCCATAATTAGTTTGAGATGAAATGTTTTGGAAATGAATTAGAGAAGCAGAAGCAAAGATGTGAATCTTAAATGTCCTTTGGCTGCCATTCTGGGTTACGCTGATGGCTTATTTGCCGCCTGTAGCCAAAGGCCAGCATATATCTGCGCTATCATGAATTAGATCGTCTTCAGCTTCCTCTCTTTCTTTTCCCCACCCTTTCTAACATATTGTATTGAGTATCATTGTTTTGCAGAGGCATTCAGAAGGGCTGTAATTAGCAGTCCCTGGCATTTAATTGCATACACATTTGTTAAATATTTTTCTGTATGCCTTAAAATAAAGTATAGAAAATGGCAGTAATGTTTCTTTAATGAAGGCATTTGATTTATTCATCAAGTCAGGATTTTTGAAGGTGTTATTTTGGGCTTAATAAAGGAAATAAGCCAGCAAATTTTCAGCTTTGCCATTGTCTGTAAGGGCTGATGTTCACTTCCTTTCTTTTGTTTCTTTTGTGTGCAACCACATTCTTCCCTGTGGATGGGGAATGGACCTTTCTTCTGTGACTCCTGTCATGCCAGTTTTGAGAGAAAGCTTGATGCTAAGGTGCATGTATGTGCACAAGCTTATTGGGCGTTATGACACCTGATGACATGAGCGATGACTAGAAAAGTCGCATGGCATTGCATTTCTCTTGCTATGGTAATAGCATTTGTTCTCAAAGGTACTGGGCGGGGACTGAACTCTGTTCGCTGCTTACAGACAGTGGTGGTGTGATGGGCATCCAGCAGCTGACAGGGGGTGCTGAATATCTGGCAGTGGCATGCTCTAAATAAATGACGTGTAAATCAGGGTGCAGATTAATTAGTCTGGGATCTAATCAGTGCAGCTATCATAACATGTGCAATTATAAATCCAATAATAAATCTGAATGTCTGAATAAATAAGACATCTTCTGGGATAACATTTTCAGAAGTATTTCGGGCCCCTTTCATAAATGCCTCAGGAGTTGCTTCCCCAGCCAGCTACTGTGCATTACAGAGGTAACTGAGCTGGCTGTTACATGACTGTAGCTCCTGCCCACGCTGATTTACCACATTTCTTTCATGTTGAAATTGGGATTTAGACTCCTGAGTGATGCAAGTGCTTTTGAAAATTTCACTTAGTGTTACATTTTCATCCACATAAGCAAACTTGGGAGGTAGCCTGAACTGGAGTTCATTTTCTCAGTGGATGCTGCTCACCGGGAGCGCTTACCCCTTCTGTTCAGGCTGGCTTTCAGGTATCAAGTCCATCAACCCTGACAGGCATTGCTGTTGTGAAAGCATGACTGTCGCTTGCTTCTGAGCGGTGAGTAATGTCACTGGGCTGATATCATTTGTCACTTAACCTTTCACAACTTCGTATGCTGTAACAGCATAGGTTTGTGAAAAAATATTTTCCTGAAGCAGTAATTGCTTCCATGTATTGCTTGTGGGATGGATTCATAGGGACAGCCTCGTCCTGTTTAAAAGTCACAACATCCCCAGAAGTGTACCAGTTTATCCAGTCTTCTTCAGATCCTGGCTTACCTCATAAATAATAAAAAAAAAAAAAAAAAAGTTTTTCATTGTTTTTGAACTGAGGGGACTAAGGGGAAGTGTACCATCAAAATGTAATTGCCTTGTTTATTTCACTTCAACATTGGTAGCTTGCGGCAAAATTAAACAGCACTTGTATCAATATGTGGCACAGAAAAATGTCAAGATACCCCATTTCGTTATGTTAAAATTCTCCCAAAGAGTCACTAAAATCTGTTCTGTGGATGAAGGTTAAACTGATTTCTTCATAGGCAACTTAATGAGCAGAGCACTGTGTCCAAATACCAAAGGATGCAATTATAACACTGCTGCCAAAAAGTTCTGCCACTGATTGTAGTTCCTGTTACTTTGGGAAACCTCTGAGTTATTTCAGCCTCATTCTTATGCCATCTCTGAAATCACAACCCACTGATACAACCTCATGAAACAGTAGGGCTGGGAGCAAATGAGGAGTTTTTCCTGATGCTCATTTGAGGTGTGTAAGAGCCATCAAGAGGCCGCATGAACAGTGAGCTAATTATTCCCTCTGACTGTGTTTTCCCTTTCCACTAACATATTAACCCATTTGCTGGCACCTGTACTTCACTGCTAAGTGGATGTTGAAAATGCCTGAACATTGCTGTCAATATAACAGTGCTGGTCTACAGGGAGAAACCTTGCGGCTTGTGTTCTTTTTAATTTATTTTTTTTTATTTTTTAATGTAGGGTTTACTGTCAGCTGATTTTAATACCCAATTCCACTAGCACGGAAAACTGAAGAGCAGTGACTGACATGGGCCTGAGACTTCCAGTAAGGCCAGCCCAAGTGTCCCACGAGGCCTGGAGGCCAATTGTGCTCCAGCCCACCAAGCCACAGACCACCATCTGCCAGCCCCTCTGCTGGTGGCTCCAAGGGGCAAGGCCGTGGTGTGGAGCAGGCAGCTTTTCATTCCAATATCACCGGAGAGGTGATCCGAGAGGAAAAGAGACTTGCCGGGATCTAGTGATCCAAAAAAGAGAACCACTAGTGCCATAAATGTTACACAAAAATAATTAGACCCTTGGTGCCACAGCAATAGCATCTCTCAGGCCTTACAAAGGCTGAGGTCAGATCCTTTAAAAGTGATTATGGTACCTAACTGCTACTGATTGAAGCAGGCTGTAGTGGAAAAGGCCTGAAATACCTTCCAAAATCTGTCCTATGGGAGATGGGTTTTCCACTTGCCTGCACAGTTCACTTTTTTTGATGAAACCAATCTGTGCTCATGCAGGTGAGAGGAGAGGCAGACTCGCATGCCAGGTGGGAAACGCCAGCACACGGCAGAGCTCACTCGCATCGGTGCTTTCAGTGAGGGATGTCTCCGGGGACACTTTTTTCCTGCAGGCTTAGCAAATAGGAGAGGATAGAAACCATGTACAGCTATCCTGGTAACCAAGAAATGCTCCCTCTTCAGAGGGAAGGGCAGTATATAATGCAACTTTAATACTAGTTCTCTGATCCTCCACTTTGCTAAACACAGGTAGCAAATTTTGTTTCTAAACACTGCTCCTCCCTTCCTCGACTCAAGGCTTTGGGGAAAATTATGCACTTTCTGGCAGGTGGGTCAGTATTTTGAAGGGCCAGAAGGATGGAGGATTGCACAAGTCAGAAAAGGGCAGATAAAGGGAAGGGATAACAGAAGGGCTGCAAAGGCCAGGTGTTGCACAAGAAGCCCTCAGCTTTTCTTAAGCTTTTCTTTATCTTGCTTAAGCTTTCTTTACTTACAGAAAGCTCTCATTAGTAGGTATATGCGTATATGTTTATGTATATGCATATAAATCTATGTATACATATATACACTCATATATATACATCTATATACTGACATGCCCAGCCAGGCCTTGATGTTGCCATAATGTGGAGTAAGAGAAGACAGTTTTCTCTTTGTGCTTTAATGGGAAAATCTGTTCCTTGTTACCCAAAGCAGAAGACTAGCAATTGGCCTCCACGTAGACCTGAAGGATGTCTCCTTGTATGTCACACTGCCTGCACCTTGCCATGCTCAGATACTGCACGATGTGGCTTGTGGTGCTCTCCTAACAGGGGCCAATATCCCATGTCACTGGGGCTCCCCACACGTGTGCGGGGCCAACTCAGTTTGCAACACACAGCTGTCTCCTTGCAAAAATCAGCCATTGGTTTCGCCATTTCTTTCCTTTGATCTTGTAGACCAGGGAAAAGGAAATAACTAGCTTTGCCTGCCTGTCAGCCACCCAAATAGTGTAAAAAATGACTGTAATTCCTGTTTCTTTGCATGATAAGCATTTGGATATATCTCCCTCTGGTGCAGTTTGGAATCTAATCATTAACCTGAACAGAAGCAAAGGTGCATTTAAGCCATGCACTGAGAAAACAGAAACTGCTTCTTTGGAGGCTCTCTTCTCTCCCCTCTCCTCAAACACAGCTAAAACCCACATCCACTCTCCTTCTATCCTTTTGCTTTCTTGCCTTAAATTTACATGCATCCCTTCAGTCCTTCCCTGACCATTCCCCAGGGTTTACCACCCCAGCCCAGCTGTTGGCCACCTTGGCCACATTACGTGTCCTGTCACTGCCTCCATGTGGGCAGAGAGACACAGATGTGGCTTGAGGGCAGAAGGTATTTGCATGCTACATGACTGGGCAGTGGCATTGCTGCAGGATCAGGTGGCTTTTGACAGACCTGTTGGCTGGATGTGTCATACCCAACCTGCTGTGGCATAGGAAAAGTGCAAAAGGCTGCATCAGCCCTAGCATTACATCACTTACTAGTTAGCTGCTGGCAGCTATTACATAGCTTCTCTTTTTCCAGTGAGGATGCATCAGGGTCAAGAAAGCAAAACCAAAACAAACAAAACAAACAAAAAGAGAGATTTCAGTGTGAGATGATGTCAGGGCTTGTTTTACCTTAGGACCACGTCCTAAGCTTAGGACCATATTCCAGAGGCCAAGGATGCTCTCGGTTTTAGTGGAGCATTTACTGACAGTCCCCAGAAGTCTCCAGGAGGCTTCAGACAGGTGCCTCCCCTGTGCGAAAGGTGAAGCGGAAAGGTGTGATTTTAAAACTGGAAGCAAACCCTGTGAGATTTTTAGGAGGAAAATAAGATACAGTAGTGGCTTAATAATGTGACTGGCGCTGTGTTCTAACCTCCTTATGATCCTGAGAGAGCTGAGTTGAGCAGGTTCCTCTGCCAGAGACAGTGAGCTCACCAAAAAGAATGAAAATGGGAGTATGGATTTCAGTGGAGCCAGGGGATTTCAGTCTGTTTGTGCATTGTTCACTCTCTGTTGCAGACTTTGCAGCCGCTCAGCTTTCTCACAATTTGTAGAGGGTGGTAATTTTGTTGAAATGCAGGGCTAATTGCGAGTGGAGTAGTAGGCGTGTGTGCAGGGAGTTGCACAGAGAAGGAAAGCATGTCACTAAGCTGTGAAGTTGGCAGAACGGATAGCAGAAAAATGGAGAAAGCCATCAGAGTAGCAACTGTATCCATCAGTCAGGATGAGGAGCCTGAAGATGACGGGACATGCTTGGGTGGCTTTAGGAGGCACGTGCAAAGTACAGAGGGGCCTCAAAGGAGAGCTTCAGCCCTTGAAAAATCTGACTTTGTCAGCACAGCAGGTGACAAAGCTTGTGATCAGTGTTGTGTGGTCCTTGTCTGGGCAGCTGTGTGCACTCGTAGCCCTGGGTGCAATCACTGGTTCATCTGGTACCTCACTGAAAGGGAGAAACAGTGCAAACTTACAGTAGCTTGAGTTTTTACAGGGAAAGTGAGTCACAGAGTGCAGGAACCTCCCCTGAAGATGTCTCCATTATGCCATTTAGAGCGGATTTGTGAGAAATACATACCTAGAGATTATTGTGTCCAGATGTATTATCCAGCTGGCTTGCAGCGATGACCTACATGTGCCTAGTTCAGTACCATCTTCCTGAGTCATCAGTTTGCACAGACCACTCAGCTCTCGGTCCATCTAAATAGCAGGGCTGACTGTCTCTCTCTGATCACTTTTCACTCAAGCATCTGATGTTCTTATTTATTGCTCTTTGAATATTGTTTTTTAAGCAGGAAATAATGGAAAGGTGAATAGCCCAACGGAGCCAGGAGGTAGTTACACATTAATTCAGGGAGTTCAGGGCCTAGCTATTTTAAACACAAACAAGAGCATAGTGTGAAAAACAAACAAACAAACAAAAAACACCAGTCTTTGTATAGTTTCACCCACAATCTGCAGCTTTCTCTCCTGAGAAAATGTAAAGGTAGATAAAGATATTTAAGGCATTTAAGAAGTGAGAGCAAAGTACAAGAAGTTCAGAAACTATTCCCAGTGGAAAGCAAAATAGTAAAAAATAATAACATATCATTTACTAGAGTGTAATAGTCTAATAGCCTAGAGCTATTTTACAGCTCCTGAATTTAATGCAAATGGTTCCGCCTTCACTTGAAGACACAGCAGAAGCTTTGTTGTTACAAAATTCAGTACCTGTGTGTTCCTGTGTTTGGAAGCTATGGTTCTGAATTTAGATCCTGTGTGCTGGAGAGTTTATGCAACTTTATTTCTGCCCCAAAGTTACAGAGTTCTCCAAGGCTTTTGTGAGGCAGGGGACAACGTTATTGTTTCAGAAAGAGATTCTCCTTTCTGTCAGTATGTGGAAACAAGCACCTGATGTTGTATTCAGAGGAATGAGGTGGCCAGGAAGGTGCAGCCCATGACTCAGCAGCCAAATGAGGGTGAATTGCAACCTGCTGTATTGGCTGCTCCTCTGAGGTCATCTGCAAATCCCATTAGGCCATATTTTCTTCATAAAGAAGGCATTACCTGAGGCCTTATTTTTCCTTAAAAAGACAGCTTTGCTGTAATAGTATATCACTTGCATGAAAATACACCATTTTTTAAAAAAATAGGTTTATATATATTTTTATAGCTCAGCTTTATATCTCATCAAGTATCTCAGATCCTTTATGGCACCAAGGTTTGCACCAACGCCCACAGGAAATCAATCAAAGCCTTTAGCAGAAGGGTGAGGGAGGGGAGATTTGTGTGTAATTTCATTCCTGCCTACTGAGAGCCTACTCCAGCCATTGAGAGCATAAGTACCATCGCTTTCACTGTTTCTGTGGAAAACCTCAAGTGCTTGGGATGTGTTAGTGTGATATGTGCTGCCCTCGCCCGCAGCTGTGGGTGGAAAGAGGTGGCCTCTTGTCCTGCTTGTGCTTCCTGAGTATCAGCAGCAGCGAGGCACTTCAAGGAAGGGACATGCTCTTTGTCTTCCCTGCTCTTGCCTTCCTAGCAGATCCTGTTCCCTCTTCCACATGCCTCCCATAACTACAGCACAGCAGTGACAGCTCCCAGGGGAGGCAGCCCCAGCCGGGTGGAGGCGATGCACTGATGTGTTTCAAAGACCTGCCAGCCAGTGTTTCATGAGGGCAGCCAGGCTGTGGACTAATGCTGCCCATGTTTTGCCCTGGTAGTGCTCTGCGTCTTCCCATGCAGTCCTGGAGCTGGTCCTACCACCCGTCTGCAGCCCCTCCTGCACCCATGCTGAGCAGCAGTGGGCTGCGTGCCTGAGAAGGTGAGGAGTGAGCCCTGGGAGCACCGTCCAGCACTGGTGGCACAAGCAGGGAGGCCTCTGCGAGCCCCACCACCTGGCATTTGAATCTACAGGGGCCATGCTGCCTCCCAGGTTCACTGTAGGCACCTGTCACTCCAGGTGCATCCTCTGGGTTGAACCCAAGCTTTGTCTGTGGCCGTGGTGGGGACCTTTCATGTTTCAGGATGCTGCGGGTTTTCAGTGGCAAGCCTGGATGTGGTGGCTGGTTGCTGGTCCAGGCTCTAGCTCACCCTAGCAGAATAAATTACAGTGACATGGAGTCAAAGCACTGGCTCGCTCCTTCAATAGACCTTCCCTGTGTTAACCCCTGAGGATACGAAGCAGTTATGCTGCTGAAGAAGAAACATGAGGAAGGATCTTTTTTGCTTTATGTAGCAAGGGAGAATAGAAGGAGAGAAGCAGATGGAAAATACTCCCCTGTCAGATGTCAGTGTTTTTTTTCTTTTTACCTTTTAGAAAATCTCTCCCATTCCCCAGCTTCAGACTGGTGGAATTCAATGTTCAGTGAAAACTGATAGAAATACCACAAACATCCAATCTCTCATTGCTGCAGGGAATTTTTAAGAAAGCATAAAAATCAAGATTACAGAGAATTTTAACCAAGTATTTGGCTATTGAATTCTTTGCCCTTTAACACATTAGAAGTCTTAATAAGAAAGAAATTGACAAGAAAGAGCTGCTTCTCATTTATATTTTTCCTCAAGTTCTGCTTGGCCATGTAGTGATGAATTCAGTTCTCCAAGCAGTGTACCACATGACAGGAGGATTTAATGAGCGAATATATATCAGCCGAGGGAACCCAACAGCTCTGTATAGACCCAAAACAACTCCATCAATAAAAGGCTTCTAACCCTTCTTCATGTCTGTATCTCTTAAAAACAAAAAACAAAAACAAAAAAAGAATGCTTTAAAAACAGCCCTCCAGAAAAGGGCAAAGGAATAAACTGATGAGAGATCTATCAAGATTAGTTGCTGACCACAAATTTCTCTAATTATGTAAAGATCTACAAAAATGCAAACACTTTTTCTGATGGGATGTGGAGGTCTTGATCTCTGGAGTTCTTGTGTGAGCCTGAGGTGAGTAGTTGCTGTGCTGCATGGTAGGGGTTTCAACAGGAGGTAGCTCCTGGTGGGCGTGTTCACAGCATAGCAATGTCTCTTTTAAACACTAGTTATCCTCCCTGTTTGTGCTATATTTAAAAAAAAAAAAAAAAAAAAAAAAAAAAAACACTCTAAACACCTGAGGATGCTGAGGTTTACAACATGTGGGTACCTCACCATGTGCTGAGCTTTCGGCCAGTGGAAATGGCTCTGTCTTGGTGTGGGTCAGTCATGGGATAAAAGTAATGCTTGAAACCAAACATTAGGCAAGGCACATCAGACCACAAAAACATACACAATTATGAAAGCCAAGACTGAGTGGGAGGGCCCGGAGGGCTCTGGATCTATACGGAAGGTTGTGCACAGGCAGTGGCTGGCTGTTGTGTGCACAGGAGTGTCGGTGTGCAAGGGACAGCGGGGATGGATCTGACTGCTCCCCCAGGGATGCCATGGTACCTCCTGATCACCACTCAGCTCATTGTGGCACTTCACTGGCACTTTCTCTTCACTTCTTGAAACTTAGGAGGTGTGAAATATTCTCCTTATGGTCTGGTTAAGCCTGTTAAACATTTTGCAGAGGGCTTGGGTAGACTGTCGTATAATCATGTTAATGATACACTGATCCTTTCTCTATTTTTTCCTCCTCTTCTTCCCCCTTCCTCATTACAGTTGAAACTATAGAAGAAAAAGCAGCAGACTCCTTGCAGGATTTGTACAGAGCCTTGGAGCAGGCCAGCCTGTCTCCTTTAGGAGACCACCGGATTTCCACTAAGTTGGAGTATAAGAAATCTTTTATAAAGAGATGTAGCGATCCAGTAGTCAATGAAAAACTACACCAGCTGCGAATTCTGAAAAGCACTTTAAAGGTGAGATAACAGGGAGGAAAGTCCGGCCCGAGGGTTGGACCTGCCTGTATTGTATTCAGAGATTAATTGTATGCAGCTGGAGTCCAGGCTGAATGTGGTGTGTGAAACAAGCAAGGAAGACATGGGTAATTCCTGTTCTCACAGCAGATAAAAATGTGCCTTGGGAAAGTAGTCAAAGTGAGGGGATCGGTTTTTATTTCTGCACAGATAAAATCTCAGTGAGCTGCTCCTCCCCTAGCTCGTATAACATCATCTGACACTAACTTATCAGAGGAGACCTTAATGTCTTTTTTTGTCCCTGAACATTTTCATTTATCAAAACACATTTACTCTGCATTTACCAAAGTCTGAAGTGAAGCAAAGTCAGCCCTTCAGAAGGGAGCAGTACCTTTTAAAACATTTGATTATTTCTTGATTGCTGAGCTTGCCTGTGAATGAACAGTGTGCTTGGTTTCTGCATAGACTGGTAGGATCATTGTATTTAATCAGTAGGACTGATTAAATAAATAGATAGTGGTAATGATAGATTTGAAGATTTTTATCATTATTGTAAGTGTACCGCAGCTAATTTAACCTCCCTATCAGCTTCTTTATTTGTTACTGCAGTTTCAAATCTGTACTGTTAGAGATTTCAGCAAACAATATGCTGGATTTCCCCAGGGATCCTGTTAACTATATTAAATTACCACATTTTAAGTCACTAGATAATTATACAGTGGATTTTGTAACAGCTTTCATCAAAGAGGGCTTTATCAACATTAATTAATTTAGTTTTCCATCACCTAGAGAAGCACTTAAGCAATATTATTTTCATGCTGTGGGGCTCCCATTCTGAAAAAAAAAAAATCTCACACATGCTTAACTTTTTGCACTGTATCATCTCATTGAAGGCAACTGAAAGTATCTGGGTACGTGAGACTTTACACGTTTGGAGGGTGATAGAAAAAGTCCATGCTTTCCATGTGATTTCTTATAACGTAAGAAACGGAGACAAAATCACAGTAATCTCAGATGTTTAGACAGGCAGGAGGTTCACACAGTACGTGTGCTTTTGCACCCGGTGGGATCACTCATACCAAAAGTGTTCAAGAGATGTTGGCATGAAATTTAAAAAACAACAGTTCACAATACTTTCAGGAATTACACAACCTAGAGGTTCAGTATCAGCAGTTTGTTGCCATGCTTAATTGCCTTTCCGGTTAGCATTTATTGATACGTGAGCTACATTATACTAATGGTTTCCTACAGATTGAATTGCTTTCCTCCACAGACTTCCCAAAGCAGCTCATCCCTTTGACCCAGCAGGTGCCTGTTTTCATGCTTCTCTGGGACCTCTTTCTTTTAGACCAATCAAACACAGTTCTCTTCTCACAAGACATATTTTCTAAGCCAGTCACCATTTTTGTTTGGACACGAGTGACACAAATAATTGGCAATGCTATGCCAGCAAGTACCAAAGACAGATAATTGCTGTTTCTTGCATATGGCAACTGTCCAGAGAAGCATGTGCATGATGGTAACACATTAAGAGTTTCTAGCTCCACCACTGCTATGCTACTGTTAGTAGTATATACCAGGAGCTACTGTTGTTACTTAATCAATTATTCCTCCTTTTTATCAGTGCTGCTGGGTTCTCCATCCTGAATGCATCCATTTGCACTGGCCCATTAGGTTTGGTGTTCTGAACTCTCCTTGAATTCATCTACTATTAGTAATCTGATACAGCCCTCCAAATTGCTTCTAGGTCTTACTATCCATCCTCTCTGCTCTTTCACCCAATGGAGAGACCTCTCGGCTCTCTTTGCCATGATATAACCACAAAACCATTCTCCTGACAGCTAGTTTGAGCCACCTGACTGGTGGTGCTGTGTGGTGGGTACAGGTCACGATCTGCGAGAAGTACATTCTGGTAGTTCCTGCAGAGATTTGGTAACGAGGAGATCCCAAAATTTCACTTCCACTGGTCAGCCTCAGCTGTACCTCCATTTCAGAAAACTAATATTCTAGCATGTAGCATTAATTAGCTACCAATTGCAAAGCATGAAAAATACCTTTCAACATACTGCTTATTGGTGACTTCTCTGACCTTTCTGATCCTCTCCCACCAATGTGGGCTGACACCACTTAATTTTCCCTTTAACATGCTCCCCAGAAAGATGTATCATACTCATAGTATGAACATGGCAAATACCAGTTAGCAATGAGGACCATGAAACCCATGTGGTATGGAGGATAGAAGGAAGGCTGCTGGTGACCGTACCATGTCTACGCGAAGAAGTTCTGGAAGCCTGAAGGTTTCCTGTGCTTCCCAGGCGCAAGGATGTTGCATCCAGCTTCCACTGCTTACAACTGCAAGTGGCTTTGTGTGTATCTGAGGCTTGATCTGACCCATGCTGGCTGCCTCTCATCTATCGATAAACTAATCACCAGCCAGCAATTAGGATACAGCCACATCCCCTGCCCCTGTGATGGGTAAGGATGTGCCAGCAGCTGTGTTAGGTTTTGCCCATTTCTGCCTTCCGTTTGCCACCGCAGTGGTAGGAGGAGGTAGCAGCCAGCCAGCCCATCACATATACTGGAGTGCTGGTGAGGATGAGTTACCGAGGTAATGCCTCCCTGCACAGGCGTTTGCAGCATAGCGCTCAAATGTCCCCAAAATACGGCTGGTAAGAAAGGCTTAGCTCTGCTGGCAGCGAGAGGCCATCTGTCCGCATCCCACGCACAAACACGGTATTTCTCATGCTGATCAAGAAGAGCAAACAGATGGCACTTGGCAGCACGAAACCAATCCTGAGAAACAAAGACAGCTCGTAGTAAACAGCACAGGGCTTGCTTCTTGCACGAGCTGAAAATGGGGTGAGGGGGAGAAGAGGGACAAGGGACGTTTCTGGGGAAGAGGGACAAGGCGAGGTAAGCCCCAACCTCACAGGGTGATGAACATCACCTGGCAGGAGGGGCTGCTGCTTGCGGGTGGTCTCATGGCAGTCAGGCAGCTCCCTGCTTCCCAGACCTCCATGGCCTGCCTCCGCTCCCGTGCCACCCACGCAGCCTGCTCATCGCCCGCTCTGACTCTGCTCGTCTCTCTTCCCTCACAGGCCAGGGAAGGAGAAGTAGCCATTATCGACAAAGTTCTGGATAATCCAGACCTGACGTCTAGAGACTTTCAAGAATGGAAGCAAATGTACCTCGATATCTTCTGGGACATCTGTCACAGCAGCACCCCGCGGGACTCTGTTAATGGCTCATCCGAGGTCGATGCACTTCTAGCCTCCTTAGCGCACACGCACTCCTACATTGAAACGCATGTATAAGGGGCCCTCTTTTAGTCCACTTGCTACACTCCAGGCCTTTAATTAAGTGCATAAAGTAGTTTTTATATCAATATGTGGGAGCTCTAGTAAAGTATATTTTAATGTTACTCAGCTGTGTGAAGTAAACCTTCAATGGTCAACGATACCATGTCTTTAATGAGGATTTGTACATTTTATACGCTACCAACGCTCCGCTTGTGTTTACCTTCTGTGAAATAAAGAACATGATCTTTACCTATTAAAGAAAAGCATTTTTGGAAGACTGTGGCCTTCACAGAGGAAGTTCTACAAGCTAAAGATTTTGTTATCGAAGGTCACTTTTACAATGATATTTTATATTATATAATTCCAGTAATGCGTTGCATTTTTGGAGTGCAGGTACTATTTTGGTGATGGGAGAATCAAAAAAAATCTATTTAATGAGAAACTCTAGGAGTTTTCTTACATAACAGGGAAAAAAGTGTAATGCAGTGGTTTTGTTTCAGTTTTGTCGAACGCATAAAAAAGTGAAAATCAGCAGATAAAATGACTAATGTAAATTTAAGTCTCAAACAGGTCTTATTTTTGTGCTTTTTAAAAGCCTGTTGCTAAGGTTTACCATCGGTGCAAAGGGATGCTGGTTTATATTCTAATTAAGACCAAATTATGTGTTACTTGTTTCTTAATCACATGTGGTTGTGGGTTTTTGTTGTTGTTTGTTTTTTTGTTTGTTACTTTGTTTTAATTAGTCATGGTACTGTAATTTATGCTGCTTTTGTACTGAAGGTAATGGTATAATGTGCAGATTTTGCAAAAGAGAAAAATAGACTTTGAACATCCTTGGTAACAGCATTTCTCTTGCCCAGAAGAGCAGCAGTGGAAAAGGTTCCCAACGAACTGCTCTGAACCTGAGAGGCTTTGAAAATTCCTACAATAGAAAAGCAATTAATACAATTTTTCAAGTACTCTCCTATGTGTTTTCTGAGCTGTGAGATTTGGCCATATTGTACTTGGGGAAAATGTGTGATGAGAACAGATATGAGCACAAAACCTTAAAAAATGCCTGAGAACTCAAAAAGCCTCTGTTCTGCCTTTGAATGGGAAGGGATGTCTCTGGGTTCTGCTGAGTTTGCAAGCCAGCTGAAGTGTTTTAAACTTCCAGGAGAGTTGAGATGTGCTGGAGACAACCCAGTGACTGTGGGAAGAAATATCTTCTTAGAGTTAGGCACCTGCCTGCAATAGGAAAGTGGGAGGTAAATCTTAAATCATCTATTTACTCTTCATGGGCTTGTTTTCAAAAAGTGATCAGAGCATGACAAAACATTTGTGCTGCTTTTCAGTGTTTTTTCTGCATAAGTTAGGACACATGACGTGGCTTAATAATGCTCATGTGAGAGGGGACAGCCTCCTTTATTCTTTTTACAGTGAGTTGTACGCTTAACCAACTTTAGACTATTGCTTGTACAGCTCAGTGAATGTACTTAAAACTTTACAAGTTCTGATATTTCCTGGCAGTTATATCCATGACAGGATGAAGGAAAGAATGGACAGTTTTTGTTTTGTTTTGTTTTTCCTCTCTTGTTCTTTTTATTCCTTGCTCTTTCTTGTTACTTTATTGCATTTGGATTGCAAATGTTTTGCAGATTTTGCACAACTGTACAGAAGAGTGGCCTTCCTGTAGCCCATTTTCAGTAATCCTATATTCAAGTCGATATGGATGACAAATCACATATTAACATTTGTATAGAATTCTGGATCCAGTGTAATATTTGTACCATTTAGAAGAATATTGTTTGTATAAACTGGACATTTATTTACTGCATGGGTACTGACTTGTATATTAAATTTGTGAGGTTTTGTACATTTCTCTTTAAAAATGCTTGACATGAAATGGGTTGTGCTATTGTTCCAAGCATTTAGATTCTCTTGCTATTGTTTTACTGGACCAAAAGTAAATATATTCATATAAAAATTCTTTATATCTGATGGATGTATATGCACATTGTGTAGTTGATTCCTTGTCAAAACCAAGGCAGTTCAGGAGACTTAGATCTGTTGCTATGCAACAGCTATTCTGCCTGCACTTTACATTAGTAAAGTCAGCTTGATTGCTTTAAAGGTGAAAATTAAACATTACAGTTTTTAAGCTAGTCTAGTGACAAAGAACATGTGTCCTATCCATTGTGCTGCCTTCTTTTAAGACTATTAAATGTTCTTCTATATATATTTTTATTGTATTAACTCTCAGCCTAGAAAGGGAACACTGTAAAATGAAGTACAATAAATTTAGCTTTTAAATGAATGCCTGTGATTCAAGTTTCAATTTACTGCATACAAAAGCAATTCTGTGGCATCTGGCCGTTTTACCTGCATTTCAGAGATCAGCATGCCTTCAAGTTCTTCCACAATTTGTGTCTTCAAACTCTGCCAACATGGCCAAAAAAAAAAAAAAAAAGTAAGGCCATTGCTGGTTTGGATGTAGGCAGACAGTGAATAAAGACTGCTGGCAACCTTCCACTGCCTTCCTCCCCTTCGCACTCTTTGATAAATATAAACCTTTTTTGACTGCAGGGTTCTCTCATGCACCAGTTCAACAATGAACAAGTTTACCATTATGACCTGGCATGATAAAGCAATGTATGCTATTGAGGTAAGTGCCAGGGGGATTAGATACAGCAGCTCCTGAAACATGTTTCATAGGGTCTTACAGAAAGTGTACCCATTCAACTCTAGCCATCTGAACTAACACAAAGTTTGGATACAAAAGAAATGTACTGTACAAGGAGTGTGTGTGTTTAAAATAATAAAAAATAAGCATCTGAAAGGCATGCTACAACAAAAGCCGCTCAGAGAGAAGTGGCTTCTATGAAACAATCACTGTTTTAACATATGGCCATTACTGAGGCTAAATTTCAAAAAATCCATGGTTTCTGTCCAGTAATTTCATGCTGGTTAGCTAAGGCACTCTCGCCTAGTATGTAGCGTATCAAATAATACCTTTTCCTTGGCACTACTTGTTATTAGTTCTCATAGGCATCAATTTTCTAGTCTTTATACATCTCACTTTCATTTTGCTTAGCCATAGCACAGCAATTTGATAGCACTTACCAACTGGGAAAATTACCTCTGATTAAGAAAACAGAAAAAATGGATTATATCTTTTTAACCTTTGAAAAATCTGACTTGCAACAGATGTTAATTGCTTTCTAGGTATTATTCTTCAAATCAAAGTCCAGGTTTATGATCCTAGCTCATCTCCTCCAAACCTGCAACTTGCTATATCCTTCCCCAGTGAGGCTGGCTTTCAGCTCTATGAATCACAGCACCTTTTCCTAGGCTGCAGCCAGACTCTCTTGCCTGATTCCACCCAGCGTCTTGCTTATCAAAGCAGAACCTCAACTCTGTCACATCCAGTGTCACTGCAATTTTCTTCTTCTCCAGGACTGCCTTGCTGGCTCTTCTCCTGGGATGATTATTCTGCAACACCTTAGCTCAGCAGTTCAGTGGCCTCTTTTGCAGGGTGTCACTGTCCCGTTCATCAGCCACTTCTGTGAGCTGCAGCACTGCACACTGCAACCCGCTCCAGGGAAGGGGGGCTTTGCAGATCTCCTCCCAGCCATCGTTGTCAATATCATAGCCAACCACGTCTTGCGTGGGGACTTCCCGCGAGTCTTGCCATTTCTTTCCTCCAATAAGAAGAGCCGTTTCCTCTACCACTGCCAGGCCATAGCAAAATCGGTCATAGATCAGCGGCCTTAAACGAGTCCATTGGTTTTGAGCAGGGTCATACCTTTCTATTTCAGAGAATGGTTCATATAAACCTAAAAATGTGAATACGGCTTCTCTGATTGTTGCCATCTGATGCCCAAACCGAGCTATGCTCATGGGGGCTTGTTTTATCCACTGCCCCTCAAGCGAGCTCAGAGAATAAACGTCCTTGCTCGTGCTGGCTGGGTCTGCATATTTGCCACCTGAGATGTATATAATACTCTTGCAAACAGCACTGGCATGGCCATGTATCTTGCATGGCAATTCCCTGGCCTTTGTCCATCTGTCCCTGCTGATGTTGTAGACTTCCACAGATGAATGCAGAGACCCATTCTCACCCCGTCCACCAATTGCAAAGATATCATTGCCTAGGACACAGCAGGAAAACTGGCATCTCTTTTCCAGCATGCCCGTGATTTGGGTCCATGTGTTAAACCTTGGATCGTAGCGATGGACCTTGTTCGTAACCGATAAAATCTTGTCCCTGTCAGCATCACCCGGAGTGCCACCCTCTATTTCCCCACCCAAAACATAAAGGAAATTTCCCACCACACACACGCTGTGGTTCTGCACCCTGTCCTGCACCTGTGTAAGAGGTCTCCATTTGTGATTGTAAACGTCAAAGGCCACCACTTCAGTGATAAGCCCATCGCTTGCCGTCCCTCCCCCCAGCAGAATGATCCGAGTTTTCTGGTTCCTCAGCGTGGTGGATTTATCCTGAAGGATGGGCTGTTTGAAAACAGATGTATGGTAATTTATTGCTTTAATGATCAGGCACTTAATACCTGGGGTGAGGGGCACTTCTGACTGCGTGTAGGTTTTTCTCAGCTCTTCCACTGGGATGAGACCATATCTAATGTGCTCCAAAAGGCTGCTTCTGTGAGTCAGCCTGGATTTATCCTGCTTCAGCCACAGCAGCACAAGATTCAACAGGCGGGTTTCCTTCACCATGGGGAGATCTGGGGATTCCACTACCGCTAGCAAAGTCCTGAAGTTCAGCTCAAGCAGTCCTGCCAAATCCAAGTCCAGCAGCTTCCAGAGATTGTTGACAATGTATTTTTCTGTTGCGACTAAGGCATCTGGCAGGTAGAACCTCCTGGCGACGTTGGCAGAGAAGCAGCAGTTTTCCAAGGTAAGGTTGTTAACTAAATATTGATTGCACAAGCCAATAGCATCTGTCACTTGCAAGTAGCTTGCGGCTTCCAAGGTCTCCTCCAGGCTTTCAAAGGAAAGGGGTAGCAAAGAAGTGTAAATGAAATCCAGGACATGCTGGAGACCGGTGGGAGAAACGACTTGCAGCTGAATCACACTGGCTTTAGACTCCTGGGTGTAACTTTTGAACATTGCTCGGAAATAATCACTGGAGCATGCCAACAAGGACTTGTGTGCAGGAAACTCATTTTCCTTCACTTTTAGCAAAATATCACACAGAAAGCCCTCTGATCTCAGGGTCTGGTACTGGGAGAGCACGGCAGTGCAGTGCGCTTTGCAGTAGGACAGGAAGTAGCTCATGGTAGGTAATGCAATGCTTTCTGCTTGAGTTATTAAAGTTAAAGTGCAATTAGATAGTGAAACAGCTGCCCGACTCAACAGCCATTGAATGAATGCCCACCAGACCTCCAGCTGTTACAGAAAAGCCCAACCAAAAAATAAAAAATAAAAAAAATCAGTCTCTTGCCTGGCATAGGGGAGTAGTTAGTAGATTTGTAGTGAATTCAGTGCATTCCATTATAGAGAAAACAGCTGAATGTCATAACAGCCACAGGATGCTTACTTTTCTTGCCTCTGTTGCTTGTGCAGGGATGAATGGTCCACAGCTGAGTGCTTGCTTGGCTGGCCATCAGGTGACAGATGAGGGAGCTAGATGACAATCCCAACCAGTGGCACTTTGTGTCTGCTCAGCCGTCGCCTTCGACCCTCCTTGCTCCTCAGGCAGCTCAAATAATAGCTCCTCTCTGGCTGCCAGCACATGGCTCTGGGCAGAAACAGATGCGTTTCTCCTCCCTTGTTTGTGTTTCAGCCTCGGATAAGTTTAGACCTCACCGTGCCCGGCACAGCAGCCTCCTTTTCGTCGTCTTTTCGCACTCACTCAGCTGAAGATCAGGTCAGCACCCGGGGATTATTACGTGAAGGTTTTCTCGGACAATAAATCTTTGCCTGGGAGGCACTCAGACAACCAAAATATCACGGTTAGTCACTGGCCCAATTTGACATGCATTTCTGGGCCCTTTGGTTCACATGACACCGGCGGGACTCACAGCTACCAGAATAGATTCAGGCAGCACCCCTGCCCCAACCCCCCCCCCCCCCGCCAGGAAATGGCCGCCAAGGGGCTGGGCACGGGCCCGGGCCTGGGGCGACAGTGCGGTCATGGGCAGGAGCTGACAGTGGGGCCATGGCCAGAGCAGCAGGCCTGGGGTGGTGGGATGGGAAGCACAAGGGCAACGCCTATGCATGGTGGGGACTGAAATAGAGCCCCGTTCCTGCCAGAGTGAACACAGGGCTGTTTATAGAAGAGGCTTTGCATAACTGCGTCCTTGGGTGCTCGCTGGGAACAAACCTCGCAGAGGGGCTGTAGCTGACTCCTTCAGCTTTCTTGCTCTCAGCTTGTCCCAATTAGAAGCACGTATAGAGGGATTATCTCTGATTTTCACCTGGGCCTTTCAGGATCTGATTTCTACCAGGAATAGTAGCTCTGAGCAGGCTACACATTCTGATCTCTTACAGCTTTCTTTTCATTTTCTTTCACCTTTGGCTGAAGACAAAGGTAAAACTTTTTTACTGTGTCTGTTTATATTTGTTTATGTGATTTCTGGTAAATTCCTGTAATCGAGGGGTGTTTGGGAGCAGACTGGATCCCAGTGCAGATCATGTATGCTGTGTTGCTCTTCTAGTGAGCAGAAACTGTTGGCAATCAGGCTGATACCTACACATGCTCTACTCAGTTTGTGGGGGACGATTCTAAAAATGTCGTTCTTCATTGCTGCATACATCTGAAAATTCATTTCCTGCCTAAACCCACTTTCTATCATCACATTATAGACTACAAATCAGAATTTTGTTAACAAAATCACCCCCCTTGCTAGTAAAATGATATATACAGACATGGGATGATGTAGGAAAGGGACGCCTTCTCTCTCTTTTTCCAGTGGACTTGCCTATGTCCATGTCAGACCCCTCTGAAGCATTTCAGATGTTGCTAGCAAAGCTGTGCAGCTGAGGCCATGCTTCTGGTTTGCCGGTATTCCCATTTTGCACAAAGCAGAGTCTGGACACCTCCATCACCCCCTTGGTAGTCATGCACCCGGTGCAACACTGCGCTGACTGAATTGGTTTTACCTCTCACTAGTGCAAAATGGACAACAGTTCACATAGGTTGAGTGTCAGCCGAAGGTGGTGCGCTGCCAGCGGAGTCGGCGCTGATTTAACTGGGGCCTGATTTAACACCCATGCCAGACAAGCAGCTCCTGTAATTGCACGCAGATTTGCTATGTGATTCCCTCTCAGACCTCCTTCATCTTCATGGCAAGCTGGCTAATGGAAACAGTGAGAATCACGATCCTTATAAAGTTGTTTATCTGACTGGAGTTTTTTTTTTTTTTTTCTTTCAGTTATAATGAAATAAAGTCAAACCCTTTCCCGTCCCCTGCTCTGGAATGACAAATAAATAAATAAATAAATAAATAAAATAAAGATAAAAGATAAAGATTATCACTGTCAAAATTAGGCTTCTCCCTGCTCCACTTTTAGTCAGCTGGCTTTGTCTAATTGGGAGCCCTCCTTTAGTCAACAGACAAATTATCTCCAGGCAGCAGATCAGATCTCCAGCACCTTTGGAGGAATATTTAATGTCCATTAGCAAACAAGAAGACAGTGACTGAACAGCTAACTTATGAATCTCAGAAAACAACCTAGTACTCGGTGGGATGTAGTCAAGCCACGATCTTATTTTTCTCATCCATAATTTGGAGGATCAGATCTAATTTTTGACTCACTAGATGCTGCTTAAAATTAGGGAAACATTAGTGTTTCAGTGATGTATGATTTGATGGGAATAGATAATACATTTTTAATCATGAGCATCACTTAGGCTTTAAATTAGATTTAGACTTCAGACTTTGAGTATATTTTATGTTGAAATCATTGCTGTACTGCAGCAGATAGTCTGCAATAACAAATATTCTGGGGGTGCATTGCAAAAAAATGTTGGCTTCCACTCTCGTAGTTTTTTTCCTTCCTATAAAAGGCTGGAAAATTTCCTGAATTGCAATGCTGTATTCCATTTAATCTCGCAAGTAGGCCATCAGTTAGTAAACACTTCAATTACCATTGTAAATTTTCCCAATTATTTTTTGAGTAAAGGTTATAGAAAAGTTGTACAAGTAAAATTAGGATCATTAGTAACAAGTGGCTTGCTGCAAAACATTCATTGCAAAAATCCACAGTGGAGGATTTCTAAGGTACACTTTGTACCAGAAGAAATCAGTGTGGTCCAGAGGACAACACAGCAAATGGTTCAGATGCTTGACAATGTGCTGCATCAACACATAGAGCAAAAGTGAGATAAATGACAAATGGAATTGGGATGCTGAAGAATATAGGCTTTCTAGAAACTGCTACTGAGAAGGACAATATTGATTTAAGTTGTCCTGTAAAAATCATTGGACTGGAGTCTGTACTTCATCCTTGAATAATCATATACGGTGGTATTTGGGTCACCCCATCTATTTAAACCCAAGGATATTTAGCCTGGAAATGCAGTCCATAAGAACAAAATCGTAAGGGACATGAGGGAGAAATTTTCTTGCAGCTAAAAGCAATCTATGGCAAGATCATGTCTGTGTATAAAAGCACAGGAGAAAGTTTGACAGCTTGGGTGAGGCAGAGCCATGAGGTTTCCATTTTGGCAGGGGGAGATTGGGGATGCGGGTGGTTATACACTTCCTTTGCACCATCTGTGTGCAGCAGGCAGAGGTGTTCCCAGGGCAGGTGGGCTGCCTGGGAGCAGAAAATCAGCACAGAGCCGTGCATCCCTGGGCCTGTCACAGGAGCTTGCAAGCACTCTGGTATCCTGCATTCATCTGTGTACCATGCAGGAGGGGTCTGCAGTCAGAGACAATGCTGACAAGAAACTCCCATGATCACAGATGCACTTATAGTTTCTATACTCTACCACTGGTTTAGAGGTGAGCTTCCTTGGTGAATAAAAAACAAGTTGGGAAAGTATTTAACCTCAGCTGCTGCCTCAGAGCATCTGCAGTGGGATGAGTCAGACAACACAGCTGCAGAATAATGAAGGTGAGTGTGGATTTTAAGCAGCCCGTTTCAGAGCAGATACATTAACATCTATCTACACAAACAGTGTTTCATGGTGGAGGGTGGTTTCCTCCTGCTGCATGACATCTGCTCCCTTGGTGGCCCGATGGCACTGGAGATGCTCTGCATCCAGCCCTTGCTATCCCGCTGAGGCAGGCAGCAGTGCCCATGCCGCATCTGGGGCAGAGAGGGACCTGCAGCCTCTTCCCCAGGGGTTCCCTCACTCTGCATCCTGCATCTGCTCAGAGACCGTTGTTGCCCACTGACCTTGTGCAATGGGAACAAGAGTAACTCTCATGGAAGCTGCCCAGCTCACAGATCACTTCTGGATGCATGGAGGCCCCCTGGCTACCAAAGAAATATTTCTGACCCCCATGAAACATGCCTGCCTCCACAAGACCTTGCAGCTGATAGAATTGGGTTCCCAAACATTATTTGCTTGGGTACTTCTAGTGGCAAAATGGGCAGCTTCTGGCTGTATGATCACTAAGGGCAGGTCACCCGTGTCTGGCCCATCTGCCTGTGGCTGCAGGTCCACCCTGACATGGTTTCTGTGCTCCTAGAGATACATGCACCTAGTACAAAACCAGAGTAACTACGGGATCCTCACTTCAAGTCTAAGAAAATTATAAGGAAATGGGGACTGGCTACTCATGTTCTCTCAATGCATTTACTTGTGGCTAAAACTGGGATTTATTTGTATAGAGACAGAAATGCAAAGAACAGACAGTGCTCTGGGAACACAGAGGATAAAACACCAATGACCTTTTCCTCTATTAAAACACCATGTAGATGAAGTAAAGGTAAAAGAGAGCCTTCACAGTTTACTGCAGACTGCAGAGCTCTCTCTGAAATCCAGGTGCTTTTGACATAAGTTGGTAGGGTTTCACCTCTTCTGCCCTCTTCCATTCCTTAATTCACATTCAAGCAAATGCCCTGTAAGATATAGACTGTTGCTTAGCAAAGTAAAGGTCACAGCGTAATCAGCTGCTCTGTTACTCTATGAGATAATAAGAACCTGATGTCCACACTTAACTGATCACTAAAAGTGTTCCTAGAGTCTGTACACTTCTTCTTCATCATCATCATCATTAGCATCAGCAGCATGTTACTTGGTGACTCCAGACCCAGCTGCCTCCCTAGTCTGTAGCTCAGGCTTACCCTTGGGACTGAAGGGACTGCACTTGCTCCTGCTATTCCTGTTTCAGTTGCTCAAAAGCACTCATGTTTGATAGACTAGGATATGGGTAAGATATAGCACACAAGCCCTCACACCAAGCAAAGTGCAGCTGGAATGAATTGCATGTGCTGACGGATGGATGATGGATGGCAAACCAACCAAGTCCGTAGAGCATTTTTTGTCTTAATGATGTCTGGCTGAATAGCTCCATGCTAGAGTGTGGCAAAGGCATTGATGGGATGTGTTTTATTCCCCCTCCTAATCCTCATGAGTTACTGAATGCTGTGTGATCAGCAAGCCTCACTGATCATTTGTCAGGCTGAGCTCCGAGCCAGTCAATAAGGGTAAAAGGTTCTGGTGGTCCTACTCACCAAGAAGAGAGACATTTCCCTCCATATTAGAAACAGTTCCTGAATTCCAGTTCTGGAGGAAATTTCTGGGGTAGCCATAGGAACTGAACTGCATACGTTCCGTTCCTGAAGTTTTCTTTTCCAGGTCAGAATCCGGGGAGTCCGTGGCTTCAGTCACCTTCCCTTCTCCTCTGGTACGAGCTAGATGCAGACTAGGGCATGCATACAAGCTGTGCATGGCGGGAAGCCAAACCCTTTATCCCCAAGAAACCTCCCAAGAAGTAATGTACGGTGAGCTCATTTTTATTAACTTTTACTTTAGAGTTCTTGTGGCAGCAGCAAGCCAAATATTGACTTCTTTGTAGCAGTGCAAGGATTTTTCTGCCCTGAAAAACAAACAAACAAAAAATAGTCTACTTAATCCAGCTAGAAATGCTGCAGAGATACTGACTTCTCTTTCAGCATGTTTACTTTCGTCTCATCCGACTGGGTAAGGACTGACATAAGTGGCTTCTGAAGAGAGTGAACATAGATAGTTCATACTCTGAGCCTCAGCAGTGTGCACCTGGCATAGCAGTGCAGCACCATTTTCTTGATTCAGCAGCAGAGTTTTCAGGGGACCTTTGGATTTTTCCTGAAGTAGTAGAAGTCTTTGATGTATGTTAGATCTTCTGTCATGCCAAAGAAATGAAATTGTACACTGTTAAAGAGAAGAGCATAGGGGAGGTGGACCTGAAACCCCTGAAAGCCATGGGGGTAGGTGGAGGGGAACACAAAGTTCAAAACAACCTGAAACCAAACTGCCTTTCCAATACTGCAGAAAGCCATCTGTCCATTGGTCTGCCAAGTGACCTGTCTCTTAAGGCCACTAGGTGTCCCTCAGCAGAACATTTGGATGTGTCTAACCTTAAAAGTTAGCAGCCCTTGGATGAACTGCCCCAGCCTTTCTGAGATACCAGGCAACATACCCAGGGTAAGAACATGCTTAGACTAAACTAAATGCACATGCTTCAAATTCTTTAACTTGACAGGTAACCACATTACTAGTACTTTATGGAGGTACTGTTGTGCAATGACAATACAGTTGTTTATGCCAACACTGACCATCATGGCAGGGTAAGACTATGGCTTTCCTACATTTTGGTCTCTTTCAGTCTTCCTCTAAATTATGGGTCAATAAGCAAGTTACCACCAAGAAAGTTTCCTTAATTTACACCATAGAAATGGCAAATCTGATCAGAGGAAACCTGATTTATAAAAGGTAACTAGGTTTACATATGCAGAGGAGTAGACAATCTCAGTACTTAGATTTTAACAGCCCTGGGAAAAAAAAAAAAAAAAAAAAAAAAGAGTCAAAATTGATATATTAGCTTCAGAAACTAGTCTCGAGGCAGACTTCCAGCCCATCACTATGCACACAGCTACTGCGCATTGCTATTATATAGCTTCATTACACTAGTAAACCAAAGTTTTTTAAAACAAAGATTGCATTAAGTATTTTCTCCCATACTTCTCCCCATCAGCACCCTACAAGGAACCCTAACATCATTGCCAGGGCTGGGTAATTACATTCCCTTGAAAATAAAACACTCAAGTTCAGGAGATGCCTTGACATGGCCATACCCACTCCGTTCTGATGCCCACCAGCTGTGCTTTTAAAATAATAAGCAGTCTATACAAACAAACTGTACACCCTGGTATTTCTACTACTTGTGGCTATGGTTAAGAGGCTTTAAGTGGAAATAATAAAAAGAAAATAAAAGCAGTCACCATTCAAACCACTTGTCCATTTTTTCCCAAGTGGGTTTATTTTCCTTTAACTAAACAAAGCACCTGTTAAAAGTCTGACAGATCATCTGCAGGGGGTTATATTTTGCAATTTTCTTAGAATAAGCCTTGTCATTTAATAAATATTTTCCATTTCAAAGTTTACAGAGTTTTAGGGAAATAGGGTTTGGTTTTGGTTCCCTTGAAACCATTAAGAATTTTGACATCAACTCTGATACAGGCAGAAACAAAATATTCTCATCACAGAGAAATTTGGGGGACCATAGTATCTGTCCTAGCTTAATTTTTCAACCTTATATACCAGCTTTCTCACCTGATTTGAGGCTATATTATCTCCTAGTGGTCCTATTGGAATAAAGGTTGTGTTCAAGATCAAATCCTTTACAGTTTAGCCTGCCATATAGAGGGGCTGATGAGTTTCTACATACAGCATATCATTTTTCATGTGTTAACTCTTGATGTATAGATACATCAACAGCCTGCTTGGAGTGAGCAGGCCCTAGTGAGCATGCTGTGCAGCAGGGGAAGGGCAGCAGTTGTCTCTGGTCAGATGTTCCCATACTGCAGCTTCAACGATGTTTTGGGGAACAGAATCCTCAGCACCAGCACTGCACATCTACACTTGCTATTGCTACCACTGGTATCACTTGGGTTACTTTAGAAGTAGATTGGCTTGCAAGATTGCTTTTCAACTTCCTCAACTTCTAAAAATATTTTCATTAAGTGATTAAAAGGCTGGTTTGTGTTTTTTCGTTTGTGTTTTTTTTTTTTTTTTTTTGGGGGGGGGGTTGTTTGGTGGGTTGGTTTTTTTAACTTTTTTTTTTTTTCAATTAGGCGGGTAGAGGCTGCTCTTTCAGAATAGATTTACTAGAGAAAAATACGACATTTCTACAGCCTCCAGAATTACTGCACATTACCAAAACCTCCAGAAAACAAGTACTATAAGTTACTTAAGTTTCTATAGTCTGTTTGTGGTTTCCCGTACATTAAAACTTTCAACTACAAAGATGAATGGAGAGAATAAATAGGCATCTCTAAGCCATTAGGAACAAAAGTGTTCAGGGAATTTTGAAAAGAAAGAGCAATCAGAGGCCAAGGTCCCTTTGGGTAGTTAAACAATCCTAATGACCATTCCCACTCATGACAATGCCCTTCCTGCTTACTGAAATAAAGCAATTCTGTTATCAAGGTGACACCGCAAAGTCTGCCTTGGTTCAGCACAGCACTGTGTGTGATAGACATTTCAGAAACATTCAGAAAGTGCCAGCAACAGCCCTCCCATGAACCCACTGTTGTAAATCACTGCTGTCAATAAATCTGGTTGCTCTTAATTGTTTGGGTTTCTCTTGGAAACAAATATTTACCAGCTTCTGGCTTGCACAGTATTCTAAAGGTCACATATGTTAGCTCCAAGGGGAGCCAAACTGTTCAACCTTAAACTATTTAACAGTGGCTTCCTGTGCAAGCTTCTGCTGCCATAAAAGCAGGAATCACTATGGGACTTATGTGTAAGGATGGAGGAGTAAACTCCTCCTCCTTCTGGCCCATTTCAGCATGTTATTTTTAAAAGTTTATGTATTCAGTGATTGAAAAAGCCACCTTCATTCTGCCCGTCCTTTTGGATAGGGTTGATGTGTTGCATACTAATGGTCTGCTGGGAAGTTAGAATTACTTTCTCATATAACAAGCCTGGATGCAGGGTAGAGAAAAGGATTTTCATCAGATTGCTATTAGTGGCAAAAGTTTGCATTAAGATAAAAAAAAAAAAAAAAAAAAAAAAAAAAAAAAAAAAAAAAAAAGGTCCAGGTTTTCCAAAACTATTACAGCCCTTCTATGTATGTCCATTGCACAACTATATGTAGTAACCTGTAGCTCCACAAATCTTTGCTCGTCTCAACTTCCTTAGATTATTAAAAGCTAAGAAACACTTCCCAACAGTTATTTCTTACTTGTCATTTCATCATGACCAAAAATCCAGCAAGGGGAATTGCTGAGCAAACTATTACCAAATTTTGTGTCCTGCCCCTTTTCATGATGTTCATTTAAATTATGTAATTTCTAGTGACACCAGTCACCTGCATACTCATCTGAACTATACTCATCTTCACTTGCCTGTGAAGGCAATAGATGGTCTGCAGAGCTAGATCCTCACTCTGATTCTAAGGATGGTTTGGGGCCTGACTTTTAAACTTTTAGTTGTTTCTCCTTTCCCTTTTCCATCTTGCTTTTGTTTTGGTCTTCAGAAAGAAGGCATCAGAGAAAGTGAAGCTTCATGTGAGAGCTACATGATTTCTAATGCCAGGTCTCCTGACCAAGATCATTCAGCTCTTCTCTGGGTTCAGCAAGAACCAGCTCATCTATTATTTTTGTCATCTGACCTACAAGAATCACAGGAGACCAAGGCCTTCACTTAAGAACTGCTTACATGCAGGTTAACCATGCCTCAGGGAATGTAAGGTTTGCTTTCTCACCCCCAGCATGGAAATTTATAGGATTGACAAAATTTTCTAATTTGATTGCTCAGTGTTATGTTTCCTGCACAGGTATCACTCTTAATATCACACATACATGTTACATTTATGCGTGCCCCTAATACCAGCTTTAAATTAGGAAACGCGAAATGAAATGCTAGAATAGGATGTCTAGGGAGGTGGTAGGGTTGCTATCATGAATGCGTCCTTAAAATATGCTGTTACAAGTATACCTGGAATTACGCAACTGTAGTTGTTTGGGCTTGGAGGCAAAGATATGGATTGGATGGTCTTTTGAGTCCCTCTGAGGGCTGTAGTCTAAAATTTTCTGCTAATGATAGACTTTAAATCATGGAATCCTCTGAACTAGGAGGAGTGGGTATTAACAGGCCTTGGTGATTCACACAAGAGATTTTCTAAACAGATACACTTTTCTCAAAAACAAAAGCCTTAAACAGTAAAAAGTTTGGGATGCAAGCTGAGGTGTGATGTTTTAGAGACACCATAATTGCTCCATGTGGAAAATTTAGTGAGCATGTCACTAAGCTGAAAATGTACAGGACAAAGAGTATCTGTCTGAAAGCACCACCTCTCTGCACCGGGAGAGCCACTGAAAGGTCACTGCCCAACATCACTGCTACTTAAAAAGCTGCTCCCTGGGGATGTCACAACTTGAGCATTTCTGCCGAGATCAATCTGTAAAGAACGTGTTTCTGACAGCTGACTGGAGTAGTACAGAAATGAGCTCCACCATGGCTGAAGTCAGATTTCTTTTTTTTTTTTTTTTTTTTTTTTTTTCCACCCCAAAAAAACATGGGTTTTTTTTTAATAAAATTTTATTTTTTTTTTTTTTTTTTTTTTTTTTTTTTTTTGAGTAGAAGTAGTACTTGTTCTGGATGACAAGAATTTGCATTTCTGGATGTCACATTTTTCTGTTGTTTTTCCTTAAGAGAGCATGTAAAAATATCAGTAAGCAAAAAAAAAAAAAAAAGGCAAGAATGTAACAAAGGCCATGTTCTCCTTTCTGACTCATTCTGTCCCAAACCAAATAGGTACAGGTACAGGAGATGCCTCACAGAGCTGTAAGCTGATCTTGATAAAGATTTGCTCCATAATGCAAAGCCAGTGTGCATGCTAGGACGAACTGAGGACACAACAAGCCAAATTCTTTAGGAATAATGCCTCTGCGTTGACGTACCAGTGTGTTTCCTGAAACAACAGTGCCATCCTGCAATGCAAAATTATTCTCTAGTGTGCCAGTTCAGTTGATTCTCAACCAAGCCAGAATGACCTTGCAGTGGAAAAGCTGAAGCAATAAGCTTCTCCATGGGTGCAGGAAGCTCCTTCATGGTGCTGGGCTGGATGGGGTAGTGGTGGGAGAGGCCAGGCTTGCAGAGCCTTGCTTCTGCTGAAGCAGAAAGCAGGAATTTAAACACAGAAAAACCACCAAAGGGAAGGCAGCATCTGCTGCTCCCCAAGGTGCCCTGTGTGTCCATGTAGGCTGTCCAATCCCTATGGGACACATTGTGCTGACCTAAAGCACCACCATTAGTTTGGCTGCATCTTGTCTCAGGGCTGAGGTGTCCTGACTGGCTGAAGTTGGTGCTGGTCTGGGGGACCTGTGTTTCTTGGTACTGCTTAATTAGAGCTCAGGCATCCAGCGCCACAGCCCTTCATGATAGCTGTCCTACTGTGCTCCACATGGACCCAGGCCTCCCTCCCTGCTGCCACTCCAGTGAAATGGGGTTTGGGAGGCTGTGGTGCCACCTGATGCCCTTCTGGGTCATGTTCTTCCCAGGACTCCTCCAGAGCCCAGGCTCTGCTGCGGCCCTCGGCCGGGTGATGAGCCATGGTGAGCCACGTGCTTCATAGATGAGGGAACAAGGCCTGCCTTCCCACAGGGTGGAGAGTGATGTTTGTCTTCTTCACTCCCTAGAGATATCCTTTGCAGCAGACACTGTTCTGAGCATTTCTCTCTCTAAATTTTCAAAGTCTTCAGTCAGAAGCAACTGCCAGTGCAAACCACTGTAGCTTGAGCAACTCATGTGGTGTGATGCCACGCTACGTTGGCAGGTGACCTGGCCCTTGTTCTTAGCCAGCAACATGACTGTAGCACATCTTTCTCTTGCCTTGCTGGACAAGCAATGTAGGTGAAGCACTTTCTTCTCAAGGGCTAGAGACGAGCACGGATGTCCCATTTGTGTCAAAACGACTATATGAATTTCACGCTGTCTGAATTTTCTCAGCCATGTGGTACCATCCAGTGTCATTTCCCTGACCTCCAGCTCTCAGAGATAGAACAGTCAGCAGCATTTTGTTGGAGAAAGAGTCAAAGCAGGGAACTAAGACACGGCCTCATTTGGAGACATTAGTGCCTGAGTCATTGGGATGTCATTCAGGCGTGAGGACAGCCTGTGAAGGCTTTCAGATCACATGCGTGCATGACATTTAGAAGAGGTGGGTGACCTCATGGGAGATTATCTGAGATCTAAACTGACCATAGAAAGTGGCATTGGAGGCTTTCATTTATCCTCACTAACCTTCAGCAATAAAAAAGGAGGATGAGTGCACGGATGTGCATGCAGGAAGTATGTGAGAAGTGCTGAGAACACTGTGAAAGCCAGAGGACTGGTAAACCATACCCCAGCTCCAGTGACACATGGCTGTCATGGGAAGAGAGGAGAAGGGCACTGTGTTTCATGGGGCAAAGCGTTTTATTTGAAACTTTTTTTTTTTGTACATCTGCTACGTGACTGTGCAGTAAAACACTTAAGAAAGTGTGCTCCTTTCCTAGTTTATGTGGGAAACCATGAGTTTGGATATTCTTCTGGCCATAATTCTAGATATGGCAACCAGGTCAGGCCAACCTTGGGAGCAACCGTGAGGCCAACCAGCAAAACTGAAAAATAGAGCATGAATTATCTATTCCCCCCAACTTCTTCTCTCACTCACCCTGTATCTCCAAATCAGCACCTCATCAAACACCAGGCTGTTGGTAGGGGTCAAGGAGCATTGTAGTTTCCCTGGGTTCAGTAATAATAAGGATCCAGAGGGCCACAAGGTGTCTTCCTCTAATTATTCATTTATCACATGGCAGGCCTGCAAATACCTTTCTCCAGACTTCCTGCCCTACTGTGGAGTTCCTGCTGAACTACAAGTTAGAGAACGTGAGCAGCAAGAAAGAAGTGGTATGGGAACTTGGTAGCCCTGAAATCACTCTTGGTCCCAAACTTGTTCCTTGAGGCAGAAACCTATACCTATGTCTTCTTCCGCCTTTCATCCACTGCTTTCTCAATCTCAATCTCCCCAATTCCATCCCTCTTGTGAGTTCTCCCCCTGCACTTGATTAGTCCATCTGCTCATCAAGTCCAAGCAAGTATGTGAATCCTGCTCAAACTCATCCCACATGGTCAACACCTATGCTCTGAGAAGGACAGAAAAGGCTGTATTATGCATCATGACAATGTCCAGTTCAACCATATGCTGACTTCTGTATTTCTACTCAGGTCAGGGCTTGCATTATTAGTCTCCTGATGGGAGGGAGATCTGTTAAGACCCATTCTGACCCTGTAAATGATCAGCTAAGAAAATTATAAGTATTAAATGGAAATGAAGAACTACTATATTAGATGAAGAATCCTCTCAATAGAAACTATTGCTGTACCTGTAAGAAAAAATTACCAAGAACGACACATCTGTAAGGAACACAAAAGTAAAAGCAACAGTAGAAAAGTGCTCAGTTCTCCCAAGCGCCAGATACACATGATAGACAGTAGCCATTCATTCCCCAATGAAATCCCATATAGATGCATTACAGTATAGTGGGTTTCATAGGGTAAATGATGGGATCCCATGGCAGCTCCACCCTCAGGGAAAGGGTTTAGATTGCTCCCAGATATGGGGCCACCTATAATAGGCATTTCCAACATTGTTAAAGGAGTGGCATGATGGTTTTGGACATTTATTTTATCTTGAAAATATATATTTTTTAAAAAAAATCAGGTTTTGTCTTAAACAACTATTAAATTGAATTTCAGTTTCAATAAAAATACAGCAAAGGATTCAGTAACCTTTCCAGATAAAATCAAATATAATTAATTACCAGACCAGATTTACCAACCACCATTGTGTATAAAATTCACCATTCAGGGCCAGAATATTGCCACTTCATTACATTGCAGGGTATAAGACTTGCACTTAGTCACAAGTCTTCTGTGTCTTTGAAAACATCTACTTCATAATTACTGCATAACAGTGTAGTGGGGAGTATAACATCTGAACAGGCCTGTTTATTTTATAAATGACTTTAGTCTGTTTCTAAGGACTCAGAAAAACTGAATTTTACCAGATTTAACTAATCTAACATCCAACCATTACTTTTTTGTCTCAAGAAAACTATTGGAGTAAAGTAATGAATAAAGCTGCAGTACTTTTTGAGGGCTGAAAAACTGGCATTAGTGGGAGTTTCCTTCATAGTTATTAATGCATCAGTAGTACTAGGCAGCTCATAAATCAAAATAAAGATTTTTTTATTATTTATTTATTTGCCAAACACACAATTTAATCTGCTTCACCTATAAAGCTAAAACTCATTTAAATCAAATGTGCACACATTAGGGAAACCTGGGTTTAGTCAGATGACCAAAAGAAATTTGTTTCAACATGTTGGCCCTAAAACTATTGTCAAGAAAAATACAACTACTTTCCTCAGACAGCTGTCTCTGATTCCCTTCTTTCAACAACATCAATTTTTTATAATACAAAATGGCCAAAGTGCAGGATACTTTTTTTTTTTTTACATATTCCCATAAATAATTCACTGACAACATGGAACAAGAGATAAATGAAAGAGCCATCCTTACCACTAACGTGATCACACTGAGCACAGTCCCGGTAAGATGCTACTGAACTCAGTGAACTGTGTCTCAGGGCTTTGATTTTGGCAGTTCACTTCCACAAACACCATTGCCTGTAGCTACAGATGTTTTACTGATAGATCCCATTGTGAGAATATCCTCTCAGCATTTAGATGGGCCTCTCCATTTCTGTGTTTTGTCCAGGTTTGGCCTTTAGTCCTTCAGTTGGTGCTTCTGCCTGGGAGTCAGCTCCCTGTCATGTGCTCGTAAATGGATGAGTACAGCGGGGCCTTCCTTTTGCTACTAAATATAATAGCTTATACCACCAGAGAAATACAAAACCATTCTATAATCCAATAATTCATAAAGCAGAGCCTCCTGAGCTTTAAGGCAAGCAGCACTATTTGTTTTAGAAATACAGAAGCATTATAATCTTTTAATTGGAAATCATTAAACTAGAGTCATCACTTGAATTATATTCAAAATCGTCAAAATTTTCCAGGTAGCAGTAATCACTACTTTTTCTCTACCTTTATCTTTACCTCTAAGTTAAATGTGTTTGGATTTTTCTATGCAGATGATCAGAGGAACTGTTAGAGCACATTTTTGCTCAGTGACCAATGATTGAAAGTGTCTTCCACGTGCTGAGGTTGTGGTGTCTCATACTAAATCCTTTTCTGGAGGCACAGCAATAACTGATTCTGTTTTTCTAAGAGAACATATCTCCACCATGTTATTGAATTATCTGTCAGAAAAATACATTTGATTAGATTAAATAAATCCCTCTTTCAGAATGTGTAAACAAACAAACAAACAAAAATGACAGTGCAGAGAACCAGGTAGAAAGTTAGCAAAGGAAACTCCTCCTCCACTGTACATGAACTGAGCTTAGTGATGCCAGGGCAGTACTGTCCCTTTGATTTACTGCTCTGCCAGCACTATGCAGAGAACAGAGCAGAGGGATGATATTTAAATCTCATTAAGTATGTTAGGGGATTTCAGGTGGAGGGGAGTTTCTCTCTGATTCATTTATGATAAATGTCTATTTTGCTGCAGCCATTTCTCTATCTTCACTGTCTAGAGGTGGCTATGTATCATTTCATTAGTGAGGTGTCAGATAGCTCTTAGTGAGTTTGGTTCATACCCACGAAGGCTGATGTGTAACCAGATGAAATAGGTATGATTTTAGCAAGATCTGTTGTTATGTATTTTTGTGCTCATCCTTCATTGTAAAACCTCAATCTTTTCTTAAATCTGTGACAAAATCTAATGTTTGGGGTGGAAAATTTTGCATGCCAGAAGTAAAAGAATACAGAGTTAATGGGACATCTTTCACTGGTCTGTGTATGTGTGTATGCCCCACAGTCAGACCCTTACATAACATTTAGATGAAAAGTAACAGAACTAGCACATGCTGGTTCAGACCATTTGTTAACCAGTTTGCTATCTAAGATGTGGAGATTCTTCATGACCTTCTTTTTTTTTCTTTCTTTTCTTTCTTTTCTTTCTTTCTTTCTTTCTTTCTTTCTTTCTTTCTTTCTTTCTTT
>CM021765.1:123645554-123656671 GCA_011076525.1 Nettapus auritus | reverse complement strand
TTTCTTTCTTTCTTTCTTTCTTTCTTTCTTTCTTTCTTTCTTTCTTTCTTTCTTTCTTTCTTTCTTTCTTTTATCTTTCTTGCCTTCCTTCCTTCCTTCCTTCCTTCCTTCCTTTCTTCCTTCCTTTTTTAGTCCTGACATTTAGTTTCTGACTCTATGCTTTAATAGAGATTCATTACAGTGCTAAGACATAACTTGGGGTCATAGTGTGGGAATCTCACTGATCCCCTGTGCCCCATAGTTTCCAACTTCAAGACAGTTTAAAATTATATATATATTGAAATTTCATTTAAAATACAAATCAAGCTAAGATTATTATCATTATTATCACTATTGCCATTAAGATGTTTCTATGGTCACCAGTGGTACAACTCCACTTTGGCAAAAGAATCACACTTCTGTGTCAGGGATGGATATTTTGTTTTACTTATTCAGATGTGATAACTTACACAGGAGTATCTGAATCTTTACAGTCCTGTTGGTTTTATAGGTCATCCTACAAGAAGATAGGCCATCTTCTACAAAAGCAATTATGAAATAGGGCTTGTTCCCTTTCTGAGTGGAATAGGATTTCCCTTGCTGTGATCTCTGACTACATGTGATGTAGGTCTAGCCTTTGAACCATGGAAAGGGCAGGGCTAATGGGATATCTCCCACTCATCCTTGTGTACTGCACTACTAACATACAGAAGGAAGCAATAGGCATCTGCTAAATAAAGGACAATTCCGGGACAATGATAAACAAAACCTTTTGTATGGGAAAGAAAATTCAGAGTGGATTTAGTCAGTAGGACTAAACAGTTACACAGTTTATTTTATTTTATTTAATGGGGCTTCCCCATCGCTCCCAATTCTCCCCATGCTCTGCAATTTCAGTTATGAATGTTCCTACTTGTGAAAGGAGGGGGGAAACATGGCTTTACCTTTCTGCAGTTCTCTGAAGTATTTTTAAAGTGAGTAAGGAATAATAAAAGCTGAGTCCCTGACTCATCTCGCCTTCAACATGCTTTTGGCTCAAAGGATTGTGTTTTCTGCTCTTTTTATCACTTACATATTGGCAGGAACAATGCAGTCCAATATCAGTGACTGATAGTGCAGTGTGTGGGAAAATTGTTCATTTTTGATTGAATAGACATGTTAATCTCATCAGTATGTAAATGAAAGGTGCTCCTGAGGCATTCTGCCTCTTGACACTTTCACTTCAACCTGTCTTTTGGGGATGTACGCCTCCAGGGAATGAATTTAGAGAAATCAGCCATAAGCATAGAAGCATGAAGCAGGATACTAAGCAATGTTGGTGTCAAATATTGAAAGTAAAAAGTACAAGAATGTCCTTTGAACTAAGCTGCAGTGAGTATGACTCCTTTCTAATTTCCTGTACGAAGCCATGCAAGTATGTGTAATAACTTAAAATATAAAAATATTGCCAGTCAGTATTTGTATTTTGTCATGTAGCAGACAAGAATTAAATGGATGTCATTGTTAGCAACAATCAACTTGAAACCTGTTTTCTAACCAGAATAATCTTCTTTATTTTAACTAAATAAACAAGAGCCAGACAGAGAGTTTCAGAGCATGTAGAATATTGTCGATCAATGGTAGAAGAATATTATTACAAAACAGCTCCTCTCATCCCTTCACAGTAAACAACACAAGACAGACCAAGGAGACACAGTGTATTAAATTTCTCTAACAATAAGATCTCATTTCCAAAAATAGAATCTGCATTGAACAGTCTTCATTTATGTACAGTTCCATATAAAACAAGTGTCAGGGACTATTCATTATATGTTGGTGTGATCATACATGATTTTCACTTAGCATCAGTATTTCAATGTCCCCCTTTTATTTGTGCTTTTGAAGATAGTGATCCTTGAGCCTGCATTCAGGAACATGTTCCTTCAAGGCTGGTTGACCTGTTTATTGTATAAAGGTTGCAGGTTTTTTTGTCAGCTAGTTGTCATGCCGTGTACCTTTATTGTACAATGTAAGGGTGAAGCATAAATATTTTATGCTTAATAATATTAAATATTAAAAAATATTAAATATTTTTAAATTCCAAGGAAAAAGAAATACTTTGGTTCTGCCATGAGAGAAGAATTTAACTAAACTCACTATAAAGACCACCCCTTTTAATATTTTATCTTCCTATTACACAGGATACATGATTCACATTCTAAAACCAGGAATACAAAACTGGAAATCAGACATTACATTCCTCACTCATTCTGCATTTTGTGAAAACATTTTCAAACTGTTTTTTTCCATGTTGATTTTTTTTTCAAAAGGAAGTAAACCAAATTAATTGCAAATAATGTGTTTTTTTTGTTGTTGTTTTTTAAAAGTGTTTATTCCACTTTTGCTCAAACTTCTAATTACACTATTCCCTGTTCTCAGATTAAAATCATTCCTGAACATATACACATTCGGTATTAGTTACTGCATTCTGTTTTATTTCATCATTACTTTTCTATATCAAACAAAAATGGACAAGAAGATAGTGTTGACATAAATGTACAAAGAAGATGCTTCCTATGGGGTATTGCAGAGTTGGGAAGTTCATAGTCTTCATACAAATATATAAAATATTCCAGATGTTCTCCATTCATTGGAATCTGTTTGGTTTCTCTTGTCAGACCTGTGTGACAAATACAAGACCAGAAATTAATAATTTATCAGGGAACTAACAGATGTTTTGAGAAAATGCAGAGAAGTACCCGTAAGTTGTGAGGGGGTGTATACTCCCAGCACCTGCAATTTTGCTTTCACTGAGTGTACTTGTTTACACCTGAGCTTGGGGAATACAGAGTGGGCGTGAAACAAATCGTTTTGATCCACTAGCTTTTTCCACCCACTCTCCAAATCTCCATCTGATGAAACTTCATGACTTTCTTAAGAGCTCATGATCTCTTTGCAGAGTTAAATTTTGTATTCAGTACAGGCTATCTGCTACTTCTGCCCCATCCCATTTCCCTGCTGCCCCCAGCTGCCTGGTGGGCCATGGGGGGCTCCTGGGCTCCTCCAGATCCAGCCACAGCCCCAGCCCTGCATCAACCCTGGGAGGCCCCTGCACTGCTTCTGCAAGTGCAGGCAGCAAATCCTGCAGCATGGCACAGCAGGATTTGGGATTTCATATGGAGGCATCAGCTGGTTAGAAATCAAAGCAGTATTTGCTTTTACCAGTGGCACATGCAGATATTTAAGATGTATATAAATATATATACATATTTTCAACTGCATTGATTATCCTCTTCCCTTGCTTTCTCTGTTCTGCCCATTTGACCACTTAGTGGTAGCAAATCTCCTTCTTTGTCTCCTTTCCAAACAGTCCCAGGGTTTTTCAACCTCTCTTCTTATGGAAGTTATCTATCTCTATGACTATTTTTGTCACATCTTCAGTCCCCCCCTCCTTCTGCTTTAATTTCCAGGAGTGGCCAGCACTGAACACAGTATTCTGGATGTGGCAGCACAATATTTTCTGTCCTGATTGTATATATCCTATCAGCGTTCATTTATTTACTTATGTGAAGCAACATAGGGGGTGTTTAGCTGCTGTCTGGAGAATGAGCAATTTCCATTGACCTGTCTGCAGTGACTCTTCCCTATGTTGCCACAGCTCATTTGAAACCCAGCATAGGGTCTATCCCTGTTCTCTGTGAAGTTAAGAGGTATCAGTGGTTGCTGTTGATATCGGTGGTTCCAGATGGTTCAATACTGAGGAAAAGAGGTTTTGAAAGTAACTTCCAAAAGTTCAAGACATTACCTTTCACGGGGTATATGTTTAATTAGATAGGATGTAAATATTTGGGGTAAAAGATTATCTCTAATTTCTTATAAATTTTCTTGAACTCATGAACCTGTATGCTCAGAAAGCAAAGAAAAAGTCATAGGGCAGTGAAAAATTATAACCTTCTATATTTGATGATGTGTTATATAAACTGGAGTTTTACTGCTCCTGAACATGCTGGGGGCTGCACATATTTGAACAAATATTGGAGGGACATTCAAAAGGCTGGGACTGCTAAGCTTTGATAAGAAACATTTCACTGGAGAAAAGAGGTGCTCTTCAGAAAAACACTGCATGGTTTATTCGATCTCCTTGAAAGTGTTGGTGACTTCAGTAAAGAAGTTAAAAGTTAATTAACTGGGCTTGAGAAAAGTGAGGGGGTGTCAATGTCCTAAGGAAGGAGGTCAAAAAACAACACAGTGCTACTGGCACACTCCTGCCATTAGCAATCAAACTTAATCATCTCTTAACCTGACTCAGTGAGGCAATGTGTTAGTCTGCTTCAGCTGAAATTTCCTTCCAATCAGGTAATTTTATGTACTTATTCTTCAGATCTCAAAACCAAAATCAAACCTTAGAGCTGTATTTGATGGCTCCCTGGGATATGCATGCACGTGTAATCCCGTCCTGTATAATTACCGCCTGCCTACACACGTTCTCCTTGTGTTTCAATCCAGTATTCTCTTTCAAACTGTGCTGTGCCTGTTCCTGAATATCACAAGGTGACTGTTCTGCAGTGGTGGGTGGATAAAACATTACTAGCTATGATTAAACACAAGCACTCGAGCCTGTGCTCAGAATAGAGGGTATCTATTAGCGCCGGTGTGCACAGCGCAGTGGGCACCCAGAAGCATAATTGGGCACTCGGTGTCACAAGGATTTCCTGATCCTTCCACCAGAAGAGGCCGATGCCATGCTCGGTCTCTAAATACATTGTGGGCAGGTTCATGGAGTAAGTGACAGCTGTAACTCAGCATTCTTTTTTATGGGGTTATGACATTTGTTACACCTTTCCAGCAGATTCATCACCTCAGATGATAAGGCTGTGTTTCCTGCAGGTGTTAACCTGTAGGAGACATGTGCCCTGCACAGGAGAGCACCATGCTCATCTTCCCCCACCTTGCTCTCCAAGTAGTTCAGCCTTTCCTGAGCTTTTAACACCAACTGTTCTGTGCCATGTACACCAAGGCACCAAACCCCAGAGATCTTGGTTATCAATAAGACAGAGCCAGACTTTCCTCAGAGGTGCCCACTGACAGGACAGGATATAACAGGCACAAATTGAAATACAGGGAATTTAATATGGACAGGAATTTTTTTATTATTTATTTTTTTTTATTTTATTTTTTTACTGTAAGGGTGCTCAAGCACAGGAGCAGGTTGCCTGAGACTACCCAGCCTGAGAGGCTGGGTAGTCTCCACCCTTGGAGAAACTCAACACCTGATGGGACACAGCTTGGAGCAGCCTGCCAGAGCTGCCACAGCTCTGAGCAGGGGCTGGACTGGTTGATCTCCATCCCCAGCTGGTCTTTGAGTCTGGGCAGAGCCTCTGCTGGTCCCAGGAGAACTTTTCCTCTGCTCGCAAGGGTCAAGATGGTTTTGTGGTCAAGGTGCAAGGTCCGTGTTTGCCCCTGCTTCTCTGTGGGCCTGCCAGTGCTAACAGACTGAAACAAAAATGTGTTAAGTGCCATATTACTGAGTGGGGTTAACAATCCAAGTAATCTGGCTACTTACTTAAATTACTTTTAGCCTCAAGCTCCATTACATCAAATACTCCCTTTTCCCTCCCCAATTTTCAATCTTTTTTTTTTTTTTTTTTTTTTTCTCTCATGGCTCCCAGACATTTGACACCCAGCTCCTGAAGAACTCAGTATCATTTAATACTTTTTTTGACCTCAAGCCTTAAGGTACCCAGCTAGCACAATATCCCATCCAGCTGAACAAGAACCTCTCTTCTTCCCCCTCCCATGGCACAGAACTCTCACTAGGCATTGGATCCACCAAAAAGGTACAATGTCTCTGCCTCAGAGCTCAGGTGCTGAGGAAAATCAAGCCCACTGTTCTCAAATTTTGTATGAAGCACACTGCTGGCAAGCAGTGCTATTTTACCATCTGCTAATAATATTATCTTTCTCTCAGGTGTACTTCCCGCTCTCTGGTTGCTTATAATTGCTACCTGAACTCCCTTGGCAGTCAGTGGACCCTCTATTATCTCCCCATGGTGCTCCAATCCACTCAGACCTCCCTCTGGCCAGCTACAATTCTCTCTCTCCCAGCTCCCAAAGGCATGTTATTTTTAGAGCTCAAACTCCTCCAGAGATCAATGGGAGTCTGTAAACTCAAAAATAGGTTGCTTATGGTACATTAATAATCCTCACAGTTATGTTCACTGGTTATTCTTTCAGCCGCTCCAGCTTATCTACCAGTGCCTCTCTTGCCACTCCAGTCAACCTTATTCTACTGAATAACACTCTGCCATTTAAAGAAAACAGAAAAGTATGTACTTGACAGCAAGTGCAAGCTTAAATGTTGTCGTGATTAAGGACAGACTTAAGCACATGCTTAGGAGCTTTCTTGAATCATGGAATTAGGCTTTTTTTCAGCCCTCGAGACTTTCTTCATTCCTGTTTTGACAATCTGCAGGGCTCTGATTGCAGTCAGTGAGATGCCAGTGCTCACCTCTGTGGCAAAAAATGGTGGGTCCCAGCATTTTCCAACCATGGGAAAATGTGTTACTATTTTTATGTAAGAAATCATTTAATTTATGTGTTGTTCAACATAGATGCAACTTGAAAACAACAAATATAAATAAATTAATGAATTTTTAAATCTCATTTCTTTTTTTTTTTTTTTTTTTTTTCCCAATGGCACAGTTTTTAATGGGGCATCTCTTCCCCCCCCCCCCCGAAAATGTACCCAAACTAGTTAACTCCAAACAAATGAAAGATTTCCTCTAAAAAAAACGGACTAGAAATTCCAAACTGTCAGTATTTTCTGTTCTTCTAAAACATGTTAGCTGAAAGTAGAAGAAACAAGAAATGAACTCAGATTTTGGCTGTATCTCCATATATGCAATAAAATCACCACGTTCAGCACTAATATTATATAATTAAAGACTGAACATGAGTCACCTGAAGGCTAAGTAAAATTGGTCTTTATCTGAACACTTTCCAGCCCTGTACGTTTAACCCTAAGATTCTGATAATGCAGCTGGTTTTATAAGTTCCCTTACAAAGGAGAAAACAGACATATACCATTAGCACTTCATAGAAAATCAGTGATTATAGCAAGTGCACAAAGGTTCAGTAAATGCCTCCCACTCAGCAAGCTTCCAAAGTGAACGACCACATGATGTTTACTCCTCACCAGAACCCATTTATAGATCTCTTACTCACCACTATCACAGTCATACATGCAATATTTAAGAAAAGACAGCAAGAAATCTTCTATTTGGGAGAGGATGGGGGGTTACAGTGGGAGAACTGGGTCTTTTCTTTAGAATATCATTTCACCAAGCAGTGAAATGTGATTTAAAGCATATGAACTCTAAAGATTATAATAATCTGAAAGCATTCATTACGTCCCCCAGGCTATACATACTGTCAATAAGCATGACTACTTGGAGAAAATTTTGCACAGGAAAATTTTGATAAAAAGGATCAAAAATGTCTCTTCAAAAATGCAAGTGGGAAATGAAGGTAACAACTTCCTATGGAGTTAGGAGACCTAGGAAAGGCTTTCATTCCCACATCTTTTAAGTGACATCTGGGCATTCCTGGTGAATAAGCACCATGGGAATGAAAAGGGTATTCATTTCAGTAAGGTAAGAAGGGGACAGAGGTCACGAACTTTTCTTAGTGTGGATCAGTGTTAGCCTAGATTTCCCAACACACCAGTCTTCAGAAGAAAAGTCTTGTGGAAAAAAAAAAAAAAAAAAAAAGTAAATCCAGTGTCATGCTTTCTCTGATTTCTCAAGGGAATCCAGAAAGTGAAATAAAGTTGGACTATCTTCTTTGACTCCCTAATTCTATTACACAACTGATAAAAGCCTTGTCCTTCCTGAGATAGTAACCTGAAGTGCCAAGGGATCTGCTTTAATTCAACTGCCCTCACTTCCCGTCAGTGGGAACCACTTGCTAAGATCATCTTCTCCTGCGCAACTGCTTTAATATTTAATATCGTGTCTGGGTCACTGTCTGTACGGACAGCGGAAGAAGCAATAAGAAGTCCAATGTGCCCCAGGTGAACATACTAATATTGTGATGGGGCATCAGAAAGAGGGTTCGGGTTGCAAAGAGGGGTTCATCCTTTGCATCAGTGGTAGCTGGTTGACTAAATTAAAAAGTCTACTTTCAATTAAAACATGTTTTGCTTTCTTGCATGCTTTTCGCAAATTATTTCATCACATTTGTTAAGTTCCTGTCAGGATAAAAGTAGTGATCTCACATATTTGAACACTTCTCATACATCTCAAATATATTTTCTCTCATATATATATTTTCTTGACACGGTCCTGGGCAACCAGCTCTAGCTGTCAGTGCTTGAGCAGGGGGGTCAAACCAGCTGACCTTCAAAGGTCCGTTCCAGTCTCTGCCATGCTGACACTGTGTGATTCTCTGAAATACTGAAAACATTAAATAGTTTCTCCCTTTTTTCTTCATCTTACCTTCAGTAAAATGAAATATATCGGGAGCAGCTAAAAAATAGAGATTGAGGTTACACACATACACACACAGTTTCAATACAAAGAGGGTCAGATTTTATTTTTTTTTAGAATTATCTGACAATTTGTTTTTGATAATGAGCTTTTCTTACCTTTGTCATTAAAAAAAATACTGATAGCCATATGTTCTTTCTCACACATGTTGTTCCACCAATTAATTTACATCTGTCTTCAGACAGTGTAGCATGGGCAACTAAAAGCAATGTTGACCCTTCGTACTCTCTGTAGTTCAGTATGTGCACAAGGAAGCTGTAGCAGAGTATTGTGTGAGATCATGTCCAGTCAATAGCAAAAGACCTTTTCATTTAGGACAACAGCAAAAATAATAAATAAAGAGAAGCCAAGAAAAAGCATTCCACACATTATATCTTGTTACCTACACTGACACAAAGCTTAGTCAGCAAAGAAACTTGCAAAAGAGAGAAATTCAGTGTGGTGGCTCTGAAGTGACAGCTATTGAATGGAGGTTGTTCAGATCAATATGTTATGGCAGGAAATTTATCTCCTGCCAAGTAAGGAACAAATCTCTGACAGTTTTGAAAGGTATAAATTGGGCACTTAGCCAACATAACACAATTAAGAAGAATGGCATTGCGCTGACCTAATGGCTGCCATAACATTTTAAGTGGTAAAAAAGACAGATTAGATAACAGTATGTGTTGGAAGTTCTTTGGAGGATTTTTTGGCTCAGCACAGTTGTATTAAACTGTACATGGTTTCCAGGCTGTTCCCTTAGTTATTTGGAGATTGCAACTACTTGAGCACAGTGGCTGTGTTATGCAAGTGGTTCACAGAAAGCTAATAAGCATGAACAAGAAACACAAAATCATAGACGTGAATATTTTTTAGGGTGAGGTTTGTGCATGGACTCCTGGCTGAAGTCAGCTGAAGAAGCAGTTAGGCTTCTTTACTTTCTATACATCAGATATTTTTTAACTTTCTAAAGCAAACTGTACTGTGTAAGCACAGAATCCTATCAGTTCCCTCAATGACCAATATTTGCAATGAGTTGTCAGTCAATCATGTAACAAAGGTAAAATCTGTGATTTTAGTTGAATACTAAGGAATCTCTCACGCTATCTTAGTCATACAAAGGATGGATTGGTTGTTCTTTGGGAACAGTTCTTATTCAGAAGGAAAAAATCCATTGTGAATTTTTCAGGTGGAAAATTTGTTCTTCACTAGTTCAGCTGCAGGCATCTCATCTCAAGTAGACAACAGTGCAGCTGGCTTACCCAGGGTGTAACATCTTAAGTTACTTTTTTTTTTTTTTTTTTTTTTTTTTTTCTCACACCTTGATCCCTGCCATGGACTGGAGAGGCAAACAGAGATGGCAGCTCTTAGAGGGTCCAAGCCAGGCAGGGTCCCACAAACTTGGAAACTGAGGTCCTTCCTCTGTCTAGGGACTTCAGTGCTCTTACATGTAGAGGTTTTGAATCACACAAATTCTGGGCTCATCCAAGTTTCTGGTATCTCCAAGTTCCCAGCCCAGATGTGGATTTGCAGTAAGGAGCTAGGCTGCTTCCATAGGTGGAGTTGGAGCCTTCAGAGCTCCTTGGTTCTGTGTCCAGATTGATGACCTTCACAGCAGCCACCCCACGCCTGAGAAGTGCCTAGTTTGACCTCACGTCCCAGAACATGTCCAAGAACAAAGACTGTTGAAGTCCTTGGGAAATATAAAACTGAAATATTTCTATTTTTCCTTAAAGAAGAAGAATTCTAAATTTTGGTTCTCTGAAAAGACCTTATGTCCAGAAAACTATGATTCTTGACTGAGTTACATTGCTTTTCCTTTTTCTTGATTATTGGTACCAGGATGCAGACAATGCAAATGATGTCATATGCAGTTCCTAACAGACTAGGGTGTTGCAAATAGTAGCAGTTTCAAAAGTGGAAAAACAAACAAACAAACTAACTAACTAACTAACTAACTAACAAAAAAAAAAAAAAAAAAAAAAAAAAAAAAAAGGACCAGATTTCAGCCTTTCCAGTGAAGAAGAAAGAAAGCAATTCTTCACATTCTTCACATAACAAGTGTCTCTACTTCTCTACTTCTTGACTAGAACTAATTCAGAAAGTTTAGTATTTGTATCATGTCACAAACATCATACTCTCTAGATCGTGGAATTGTGCTCTGAACTTTTCTATCATCTACTCAGTTGTATCAGTCTTTTTTTTTTTTTTTTTCTTTTGTTTGGGCAGCTCTTGGCTCAGATTAGAAAGCCACCTAAAGCAATACAACATGGGCTGCTAGTTATCATTATTTAAATGAAGTAGCACCTTACTGAACACATTTTTTAGCTTAATGATTCACAACAGCAAATTTGCTGCTATAAATATGTTGGTTTTCAGGATGAAAATCAACAGTTTCTTAAAACTGGAAAAGCATATCTTGAGGTTTATCATAGCCGAACAGTTCATATAAACTGAGTTGATAAGGACTGATTATGCATAACATTTCAAAATGGTATTACAAAGAAAACATATAAGATCTGATACAGTTTTTATTATTGCCATTTCTACCTCTGCTGTGACTTTCTCTGGAACTACGTTTCATGTTTTCTCTGCACAGTTTACGTGTCTGAAAAAAAAAAAAAAAAAAAAAAA
>CM021765.1:123552775-123645544 GCA_011076525.1 Nettapus auritus | reverse complement strand
AAAAAAAAAAAAAAAACAGTGCTTGCTGCATATGTTTACATCATGTTAAATTCATATTTTGCTTCATTTTTTTTGCTTCAATTTTATGATTTTCATTAATGTTTACCCTCTGATGTCGTTTAACTTAAAATGTCATCCCTATAAAAAGATTTTCAGACTCAATTTCAATTGCTTTGTGAGTCTATAAGGTCATTTATGATTTTTAATGGGAATCAAATACTGAGCTGCATATACTGAACACTTTGATTAACATTGTTGATGAGAAGCTGCAATAGCTCTTTCTACCTCTGTCAATGAGAACTGTGCTGCAGTACTCATTACCTTTGAAATTAATACCTTCAGAAGGGAAAAATACAGCTTTTCCTTTGTGGCACTTTACTGAGGCCTGTTAGGTTCATGCAGGTGTGCACCTATAATTACTATCCTTTGTAATTATTAATCAATATAGGGAGGAAATTGTTCTCTGAATGCATGTTAAGCTATTTTCATCCACCTATACCACCTCTGCTTTACGAAAGCATTTGAGTTTTCTATGTAGGATCGCTCAAGGGCTTGTTCCCCTTTAAGGTATCATCCTGATTGCACGAGCAAGTATGTCCAAACAGCCTGTTAATGAAGCCATGTGACTTAAAGGGCTTAAGTAGTAAAAAAAATTATAGCACTAAGATTAGAAAGGAATTTCCAGGACAGTCTACTTTTATTTTATTTTCATTCCCTGTAATAGCAATTGGGATTCTCAAGACAAAGCCTTACAGAGACAATGAAAGTTCAGGAATTATTGTTGTAGCAAATTTATCAGTAAGAAAGTAAAGGTCTAAGAACAGAACCTGCAAAATACTTATTACCTCCTTTGAGGTGCTACAAATCCTATTGATTTCTCCAGTGATAGCCAAAACCACTTATCAGCTTTCAGGCACAGGTGAAAAACAGACAGTAGAAAAGCACCTGGGTGGTGTTGCACCATGAAAATAAAAAGAAGTAGGTCCCACTAAGAAATAATAAAATTAAAATTAAAAATAAAAAAAAATAAAGACTCATAATTGTGATGCCTTCAGATTGAAGATATACACAGAAGGAGCCAGGCTAAGCACTATAAGGAATAAAATAATGATTGGCAAAGTATATAAAAAGCAGCAACAAAAATCAACTACTAAAACAAAAAGTCCAAAAAAAGCAGTGCTATTTGAAACAACAGGACATCTTTTTTTGTGTGTGCTGAAAATGATGAAGGCTCTGTAAGGAGGCACTCATTGATGCGATATGAAATGCACCTACTGAGAGTTAATTACATGACTGGGGTTTCTCAACCAGGATGTGTCTCTGAAAGCAAAGTTTCCAGCTAGGAGAAAATGTATATGGTGGTGACTACTCTCACTGCACAGACTCCCTACAGTCAGCTCTTGGTCGCCCACCACAGAGATAACTGGGGGGAAATTCCTCACAGGTGTCTGTAGGTGAAGTACAGGAGGAGGAGGCAAGAACATAATGACTGATATTGCACTATGTAACCAGGATTAACCATGGGCAAACTATTATAAAGCTAAAAAGCAGAATTTGTGGTTTTCAAAAGTGACTAATGATTGGGGGGGCACAGCCTTTGGGGAAGGATGATCATGAGATAACCCACCACAAGCACTACAGCTCCAAGGAGCCAACCTCTCTCATGTCCCATGTATGGCAATGCAAGCTGTAGGACCAAAGTCATTTTGCACTCCTCAGAACCTTGTCACCTGCTCGCATGGCATCCCTGCTCACTTTGGTCATAACTTCACCCACAATCGCCAATTCCAGCACAACCAAAAGCCCATGCTTCCCATCTATTGATTTTGCCATGGGAAGTGTTTGAAGAACTTATTCTCCTTGTTTTTCAGGGTGGGCAAGAAGCTGGAAATCTAATAAAACAAAGTTTCTAGTGGAAAGTGCCTGATGTAGTTTTAAAAAATATATATATTCTTTATCAGGAAATTGAAAATCCTCAGATGTTCTGTGCTTTTCTTTGAAAATTCAGGCCACCTAGTTTTGCTTTGTTGTTGTTGTTGTTTTGTTTAGAAAAAGGATTGATTTGCGGGGGCTGAAATTTGGAGAAAGGTGACTGTATTTTTACTGACGTTTTTATGGTTTTATAATGACTGTTCCAGTTAAATCCTTTCAGCAGTCTTATCACAGTCAAACAGTGCAATAAAAGTTTTGTAGGGATGGGTTATCAGCCTTAAGAGTATGCTGTTTCATGCCATATGAACTCTAAAATGCATAACTGTGCTCTATAGTTAAATGGTGAACAATGGTTTGAGGCACTTGCCTCAGACTTCTTTTATGCTTACACTTCATTTGGTCCTAGCTCTCCAATCAAATATTAAAACTTTAAATTATATACAAAACTTTGTCGCTACTCTAAATGTAATGAATGTATCATACAGCAAAATGCTGCTGCTGGAAAGGTTCTCCGATTTTACACCTGAATGCTCATGTCTTTTGTTATTGTCACACTGGCTGCCACTTAGTATCACATATAAGTTGGCGTTTTCTCCAGAGTGCATGCCCAGTGTTAAGCAACACTGCTTGGTATCTGCATGGTCTTCACATGCTGAGAAGGGTTATAAAATTAGTTGTATTTTTAAATACAAATTTGTAAGCAAGACGTAATGCATTTTTATTTTGTGGGAGTGGTAGAATCACAGGGGCAAAGGCTGTGGAAAGTGAAAAAACTGGCACGCTATGGATTGCCATATAGTCCTCCAGCAGATCCCCTCACTAATGGTATTTACAAAGTGCCACTGGTCTTTGTTGCCTACTCACATCTGTGGAGTTGGCAGCTTTTTCCTTTTCAAAAATAAAACCTGAGAAAGTACTTAATAATAAGCACATATTAAAACAGTATTAAGTTGATAAATGACTCACACAAGCATCAGCTCATCAGTTAAGACTGAACACACAGCCTAATAGTGCTGATTTGTATTCAGAAATTAAGTCATAGGTACCAAATTTTCTTTCTTCTGCACTTCAGATGTATAGTCAGGTCATTTTCTTCAGAGAAATACTAGTACGTACACAAGGTGAATTGGCATTATTGCATCAGTTTTGTAGCCACACAACATTTTGCAGATATGAGATGGTCAGAGGAAAATTGTTTTAAGCTGTAGTCTTCAGATAATGCTATATAAGGCTGTACAGGATGTTAACTCATCTGCACCAGTGAACACATAAACACGCACCCTTAGCTTCCTGACTTTTCAGTTCCTACCACACTTTAACATTGTCTGAACATTTTTATTTCATTGTTCTTCAGAATTCACATATCCTCCAGGATGCTAGTTCTGCCATTCATTTTTCATCACAGACACTTTCCATCTCTCATGGAACTTTAATGTTTGAGGGGAAAGGTCTAAGTATTAGATGTTAATTCATTAGGCTTTCAAAAGCCACATTTGAACCTTTGCATGGCAGACTTTGTCTTTCATTTGTCCCTGAAGAAAATGTGCACTTCATGCTGTTTTTAGAAAGCAATATTTCCAAGCAAACGAAAATGTTTTACAAAACAAAGTCTGATCATGTGTGTCCTGAGAGTAATTGAATTTTAGTGCCATTTGTACATACATAATTTGGGATTAAAGCTGTATGTATTTATATCATGACTGTTCATGAATTTCAAATTCCTGGGCAATGAAACTAGAAGCAAACAGCATCTTGGTGTACTGCAAACACAACCTTTCTTCCTTCAGTGAAGCGAAAGGGGAAAATGGCAAGAGAATTATTAGGTTGGATAATTACAGGAGAAAAAGCGGAGTTTGCTTGATTTGTTGTTTGAGAGTTGGCATGGTCTGAAGCTGTTGAAGTTTATTTAAAATGCAATGAGCTTTTGTACCTTGGAGTATGCCAAGAGTCAAACTGGTCCAATATTTTCTGATGGAACATTTCTCCACTGGGAAAGGTTTATGCTTTGGAAGTGTAACTTTTTATGGAAACATCTTGCTTTCAGCAATTCTCCTGATGCAGCGTGGAACATTGAGCATGACTGGGCTGGGCAGTTTCTTATCGTCCCTGGTGTTGGCTCACCGGCAGCCTGCCAAGGTGCTGGTGCAGCTCTTTGAGGTGGGCTTCCAATGGCCGACAACTTCTGGCCTGCCAGACTCCCAAACCCTAATTCCTGCTCAGCACTCCTACCACCCAGAACTTGCTGGAGACAGTCAATCAGGGGAGAAATAGTCTATTTTTCAAAATCTCTGCTGTATGGTTTAACCCCAGCTGTTCTGTGTTTGCGGTCCTGCTCAGGGCAGGGCCCAGCTCTGCAGAATAACATAAAATTGGCACTTCCAAACTGGTTCCACAGCCTACGCCTCATCTCTGCTTGCTACATTGATCTCCAGCTTCATTCAGATGTGTGATGCAAAACATTTAAATGCTGCCCTTCAAGATTATTCATTTTGACAGCTCCAAGCCCTGAAAAATTACAGTGTATGCCCCATATCCCCCAGACTGTGAGACTGGATCATAAGAAGTTAAAACCAGGGGTGGGTGGGGTGAGGTTCTGTTTGTTTAGTTTGCTTCTTGGTGATTCAGCCACATGGGTTCACTTCTCTTCATTTTCCTCTGCCACTGCAAGGGTCTTTGTAAACATCCCACAATGAATGGCTCATAAGCCAAGCCTCATTCAGATGCTAAGCAATACTTACACATGTAACAAAAACAACCAAACAAATAAACCAAAACTCTCCAGTCCAAAGTGATTTCCAGTACACAATAAAACACAATTGATGAAAATAACCACTTTGAGACATAGGGAGGGATAAGGTAACAGCAACTCAGATTTATTGGATATAATAATTAGCAGATTTAGAATACCAACTACTTGGCTGTTGTGACACATAACAATGATTTTTATTTATTTATTTATTTATTTTTAATGAAATAGGCTTCCTGAGCCATATTAGGACAGTATTTTGAAAGCATTTAGCCAGTTAAAGATGCAAAACCTCCACGAGTCAGACAATTAGGATGTTTCTGGGAAGCAAAGAGGTACACCTAGCTGCATCTTAGCTTTAACTGTTTTAGAAGTCTGCCCTCTAGTTGCCTATAAGCGTTACTGGTCACAATGCATTATTTATGTAACTGTTTTAACTGTGATTAACCTCTCACTAACAATGATTTCGTCTTCTCTACCAAAAATAAAATAAAATTAAAGTAAATTAAAAATAATTAAATTAAATTGAAATAAATTAGTTAAATTAAATGATAAACTAAAAATAAAAAATACCACCAGCAATACATGGTGTGAAGCACTTAGATTCAGCATTAACCCTTGGAGAAATGTTTTGCACTAGAATCATAACGTAGCACTGGTAAAACCACAATTTCATTTGCAAATGCATGTTTTGAAAAACAACCTTTATTAATGACATAGCAAGCACAAGCACAGAAACAACTGTCAGAAAAGAGCCTTTTGCATTTTAGCACTTCTGACTGCTGAAGGAGCAGCAGGGCATGCCTCTCACGTACATTACTACTGAGGAGTGGGGGAAATAGCATTAACTTGTATGAATCCCCTTCCCAGAAGGACAGAAAGAGATGGCAAGAAATGCCCAGCTGCCTGTGTCAGTAAGCACAGAAAGCTCTCTAGCAGTTAAAAATCACCATAACAAAATAACAGCAATAAAAAGGCGCCCTGGAGTCAGTGCAGTGCCCAGGGGGCTGTCACAGAGCACTCCCGCTGTCCTCTGGCCTGTAGCCTCATCCTGCCTGCCCAGCCAGGCCACAGCAGCAGGTAGGGCTACAGTGGGGTTGTTTCTGCTGGTGGATTGCTTTGTTTCAGAGGCAGCCATCAGGGTAGCAAGCACTCTGCCAAGATCCGGCTTTTTTTTAAAGGAATTTCACCAGCACTTGGACAGTTGAAATACAGCAAGGCACAACACACAGCACCATGCTGCTCACCAAATAAAAGGGAACACATGCCTAGCAATGGCAGGGCCAGACCTGTTGGGTAAAGCTCTTCCAGTGGCCCTTCCTGAGGTGCCAGGGCAGAGTGGCTTTCTTCAGCTGGGAAGCTGGTGTGGAGCCATGTGGCTCGCACTGTCAGTGTGACTGTGCTCTGGGGCCGAGGATGGGGAAGGCAGGGGTGTCAGGGCTGGGGCAAGGCAAGCGCCACCACTCATGAATACCCATCACTGAGCTCTCTCAGCTTGATTTTGTTGCTGTTAATGCAAGAGCAGCAAGTTGTTTGATCTTGGAGACACCGAGAAGAGGCTCCTCTCCAAGAAAGGAAATAGAAATCTCAGCCTTCTCTATCTCTGGGCAGCAATGTCCAATTTATTCATCATTAATTCTGCCTCTTCTGCCACCTTACCCAGGCTGTAATGCAAATAGCCCACATTTGACTATCTGTGCTACTTACAGTTACTAAAAATGCTACTTTCTCCTGGTCATATGGCTTCTCAACAGAATTCATAATGTGTTAGTGTCATTCTATATAAATATAGTGCACATCTGATATGTCTACAGATAATATCACAGCACGACTGAACTATGATTAATCATGGTACTATTCATCCACCTGTTTTACTTCAATATAATTCTAGCATGTGCAATAAAAAGGGGGCTGAGACAATGGTCCTATCCCTGCAAAAATAGTTACAGAAGAAATGGAAGTTAGGTATGGTATTATCAAATATCAGATCAGGACTGGGAGGTTTCTATACACTTTGCAAATATATATATATATATATTTTTTAATGCTTAGCACTTAGTATGAAGCAAAACACAATTAAAAAGTAGAGCAAACAGAAGGAAGAGGATGTGTGATAAGAAAGTGATTGCTAGCTGCCAAAAACCAGCAAACAGTCTCTCTAACCCACATTTTCTGCACCCTCTTCTGAGTATGTAACACTCCTGTTCTGAATTTTGTGGCCTCCTTGCCATGGGGAAGAGAGAGGTCTGAACAGGTGTGTGTACTTTAACAGCCACCTTAGACATAACTCACAGGACTTATTCAGAGATGGATAAGCATGAAGGCATGACATCATACTCATGATGCTAATTTAATTTGACACATAACTAACTGTATTACAAAACTGTGTATTCTGACACCTGGTCTATGCAGTATATGCTTAATTCCTTGCATTATCTTGTTTCTTTAAAGCTACTGCAGGTCATGTTGTAATTATTTCTTCTTTGGAAAGCTTATAGTTAATATTTTATAAATACAGATACACTACATATGAAGCTCTTTCATGTCAGTAAACTATATATATGCATGTTGTGTTTACAGTTTTTCATCATTTATTACAGCTTCCAATATTACATGTTTTCTTGAAAATATTACATGTTTTGGAAAATTGAAATATTTGAAATATTGCATGTTGGAAATTGGAAATATTGGAAATATTATGTTTTCTTTTGTTTTCTACTCCAAAACATATATGAAGGCATTGCAGAATGTTTTCTGTACAAGACTGTACTGTCAATATGCTTCTATGGCAGGGAAGCATTTAGAAATGAGGTATTTTAGGATTGATTGGAAGATATATAGTAAAACTAAACTTTTCTATGACATCCTGTTTCACAACACAAAATTAGTTTTTGACTAAACAAACTGAAAAAAAAATAAAAATAAAAAAAATAAAAAAGTATGTTTTCCACAGCAAAATAAAAGGAAAAGATGAGAGGAATGAGCTGCTATTAAAAACAGGCTTCTAAGACCGATTAACTTTTGATTTTGAATTTTTACCAATGTGATCCACAGTTTCTGTGGAAAAGATTTATTTTGCTCAATTAGCTCCACTGACAGGCTTTTCTCAGGATTTACATAAAACAGTTCCTTTTGGAGCATTCATGCAGCTGTATCAGTATGTGTCCTGGATCGGGTTGCAGAAAGACACAGAGGCACATTCACTCTTAACAATGAACAATAAGCAATTCGCACATACAAGTTCGGAGTGGGATTTTGAGAAGCACACACTTAAGTGATTTAAGAGCATAACTCCCTCTGAGTGGCAATGGGATTGTGCTCTTCAATAATGGGGACCAGCACCCTAGTGGTTTAACTGCCTGTGGTGCAACAGGGACCTAGGTGCTTCCCTCCAAAACTGTGTTCCTCAAAACTATGGTCTAACTATACCATAATCTCAAACTGTGCTCAAACTCATCTACAGATACCTAATTTTTCATAAACCTGCTCAGCTGAGTACTGGGGAGACATGTAACACTGAGCAGCACCCAGAAGCATGATGGGTTCCCACAGAGACCTTCCTCTTTAACACCGACCCTTTTGCATCAGGCTTTGTACAAAATCCAGTAGCAGCCACCCTAGCTTCTTTTAAAGCACAGCTTGAGGAAACTGTAGCTACATGAATTAGCCTTAAGACAAGGCATACAGCGGTCCACATGCTAAGGCACAGGGAAGCAGGTTTCCCTACTGAAAACTGAACTCCTTGTTAAGCTGCTGTCAGGCGCACAGTATACAGATTAATTTTAATTCATTTCTGCACAGCAGTCTTGCTTTAGTTCAAAGTCTAGAAAAGGCTCCCCCTGCCAAGGTAGTCTCCAGTCTCCACGGAGGCAAGAAATGTGGGGTTTAATCCTTTTGAGGGGAAGAAGGAGTTGAACTGCTTTATTCCTGCATCCTGGGTGCATGTGATAATCGCTAAGCCAAAGCAGAAGGGGGGGGGGGGGGGCTACCAGCACATTCCTTCTCTCACTGTGCTTTCAAATTGTTCTTCTCTTTATTTTAAAGAAAGTACTCAGGTGCAAATCTGGAGGACATGGTTCACACTCCAACCCAGTGTAAGGGTTAATGGCTCCTGGCTCAACTCAGGATGTTGCTGAAGCCCCAGAGAAGACAGTATGATTGTTTTCAATTATTTTTCTATTAGCTGTATCTAAACAGCTCTCCCCTAAAGCTTCAAGATGCTGACTGCAGAAGTGGCTCAAGGATTCTTAGTGTATGCAGCAACATCTCTTTGAGATGGCATGAGAGTAGGCTTCTGCAGGGTAGGTTTCTGAGTGGACCTATGTGAACAGACACACCAGGGGCTCTGGGTGAGAACTGAGGTCTCTATCCTGTAACCTCATATGTCTCCTTACAGCCAGTTGCTTCTTGGGAGAGACCAGGACTTGTCCCTGAGCAATGCAAGTGCACCTGGCAGTGGAAGATAATGCTGGCCTTCGTTCAGGCCTTGGGACACAGCAATCAAGGCAGGAGTGGCCTAGTTCTGCCAGGTGAGTACTGTAGCCTCTGGGCCATCTACTCGCCACTCATATCTGCCCCACCACCTGTGTCTGTATGGAGCACTTGCTCCCCATTAGCTCCCCTCTTTAAGGGTGCAGGCAGCCAACCAGTAGGTGTTTAACAGAGGGTAGCATCCAGGCAGTTTTGTCCACTAGAACATCATGCAAGAGAACCACCTCCATGGCAAAGTGAGACTTGGGGACACAAAGAGCTTTCAGTACCTTTCTGAGGCAAGTAAGTCCACAGCAGTGTGGTACGTAGTTCTGCCATCCTCCATGGCTACCAGAAACAGCTGCCTACGTAGACTGCTGAAGGACAATGAAACTTCAGCTCAAGAATGAGGTCTTTAGCCTCAGGTCAACCCAAGCTTCTTAGGGAGCCAGTCTTCAGTTACCTCCACGGCGTCTATTAAGGTAAGGCATTTAAGGAGTTGGAGCTAATTGGTCTACTTCTCATCCTGCCTTAGGGAAATAAATTTCTTTAATTTCAACCAAACTGCAAATGACTTCACACTTGGACATGTGATCGTGTCACCCTGCGGCGCAGCAAGCTGACAAGCAGCTGAGCAGTGCTGTTTGGCCAGGCTCAGCCTCTCATTCACTACACACGTGAAGCTGAACATGTACATCCTCACTGAGGTTTCATCCTCAACAGCCATTCAGCCGTTGTTACTAATGTGTCTAACTGCAGTAAGTTGGCAGGCAACTGATTTGCCCCTGAAACAGTTGTTCAAGCATATAATAGGAAACCCAAAACATGCATTTAGCACAGAAGAAAAATAAAAAAAAAAAAGAATATACAGAGCAGAAAGGATTACAAATCTATGTCATTGCCTAATGTCATTGCCTAATCTGGTACTTTTTGAATGATGGGCTTAAACTTGAAAACAAGTATGTGAGGTACACCCATCCAAATTAACTCTATTTTCAGCAAAGTGAGTGGAAAAAAAAAAACAAAACTGAAAATATGCCCCTTGTCTTTAAAGGGATAGCCTTTCTTGTCTTAAGGACAAGAGAGGAAGATTATTTTGTTTGTTTGTTTGTTTGTTTGTTCCAAAATAAAAGATTCTATTCAGACCCTGAAGAGACAGATAAATTCAACTATTTTCAGAAAAAAAAAAAAAAATCAAGGAAATTTAGAAATACAGAAGTATAAGATCTGAGATCCGTAAGTAAATACTTTGTACAACAGAGGACCTACTCTGTCCCAGTATTTGACAGTCTTTTGGAAGGATACTGCACTCGAGAACAGCATGATTTGCAAACACAGAAACAAGAGGCTTGCTTTTCCCTGTGTTCTCCCTATTTAAGCTCAAATGTTTAGTTTCAAGTCTTCAGATTTGTATTATCTTCCATTTCAACACACACTTTGTTTTGGTTTTGTCTCATACACAAAGGCTGTACCTTTCAGAGCCTTGAAATAACACCATCTAGCTACTGTCATCACGTCCTTCCCTTAGAACAAGAGCAGTTTGGCTTGGGGGAAGCTTTTTGTTCTTTGATGTTTCTTCAGCAAAAGCAATTTTGCCATCTGCTTGTGTACGCTCGTACTACTGCTACACTGCTGTCAAAATGCACTCATACAGCAGCTGACAAGGGCCAGTTAGCCTGCTTCTCCCTGGGTTCATTTGTGAGCAAGCAAGGCTATTGCCCTGTACAGCTACTGCCCACTTCTTCCCTAAGTGCATTCACAGTCGCAGCAATTGTTCGTGCCAAGATTACATTCTGTATGGTGAACGGCTCTGTAAGGCCACGAAGGAGGAACAGCAATTTCAAGACAAGGTTTGCTCTGAGGCAGCAAACAGGAACAAAGATCAAGGAGAACTAATAGATGAAGGACTCGATTTATTTTTTTAACCAATTCAATAAGTGCATTATTAAATTAAAAGCAATGCTATGACAACTCTACCAAAGTGGGGGTGTGAGGTCTGAGCACCAAGTCCTAGGGTTTTATTCTGCTTTTATTGAATCCATGTCCGTATATGGAGCTCAGCCATTTGTGCAAGAAACAAGCACAGCCACACTAATTTAACCACTAAATGCAGAGACAAAATCCCAAAGTTTACACTCATTCCCAAGTTTAAGCAAAGTTTAGTTCAGCTAAGTTTCATTTCAAGTAGCTACAAGCTGCAGCAAATAAAATGTGAGAAATAAATTATGACTCACAGGAAATATTTATTTATGTCGTGTAGTTTGTTCTCCTAGTGCATGGAATACATCATATTTGAGACTGCTGCGGCAGGTCAAAGGGGAATAAGGTGGTTAAAACCAGAGCAGAAAGGGAGAGCAAAAAACAGATATCTACAGAATAATCTGCAGAATAATATTTCCTGGGTAGTGCTGCCCAATAGCCAACAGAGGTTGGAATTACTGTCATGGTGAGCTCTACCTATAGCTGCCATTATATGATGCTATTTTTTCTCACAAGGAATTTGCAACTGAGTGTGGAATAGAGATAGCCTTAACACTAGAAAGCTATATTTTTTCAAAACAAGGCACACAAGGAATAACTGAGTGGCTGAAGCAGGCCTAATCCCAACTATAGAAAAGGGTTTGTGACACTTGTAGGTGGTCTGCTCCCAGATGCAGATGACAAGGTTCATGCAAATCGATCCAAAATCCTGAATAAGATGCCAAAAATTCCAAAGCACGATGCAGTAATTTATGTGGTTCTTGAGCACAAGGCTGTGAAAACATGATTAGGTAGTCTCTTATCAAATGAAATGAATAAAAGCTATAAAACAAAATGATGAGGCACTAAATTTAGGGGAAGAAAATTCATTTGATTATCACATCAGAGCCATGTTGTTTCAGATCATACTGTCAGCTTAATTGGCTACAATTTCTGTAGGTCTGATAAAACCAGCTGAGCTGTTAATAATGTAGGAAGTTGCTCTTCATGTATTCAAAAGCAGTTAGCCTTTTTACTCTGATGGAGGCCCTTGAAAACCCTTGTGCCCAGTTTTAACCCATAAGGTTAGTGAGCAGAATTTTTTGTTATTTTGGGTTCCGGATGACACCTGCCATCACAATGTCTGAGGGCTCCACACATACCGAAAGCTGGCAGGACAGTTTCTAGGTGCAGAGAAATAGCCTTCATCTAATTCTTTTGTAGTATTCAGTACCATCTCTTTCATGCTGTCCAAATGGTTTCTAACACCCGTGGTTCCCAATTAGCTCTGCTTGGTCTCCTGCGTGTGTGCCTCAGGGTAACCTCCATATAAGTCATGGGGCATTCTCCAAATACTAGAGTCTGTTCACCAATAGCCCTAACCGAGGCCAAAGGCTGTAGGGATTTCTAAGATTTCCAAGTAGAATACATGCCAGTCATACTTATTTTTTAATGCTTTTAATTAATTCATACTATCCCTTACTACATATAGCAGAGATAAGCAAGAAGAAAGCCTACTGACTGTACCCCATCTTCACACTTCACCAGTCTCTCTATATCTGGTAACTTAAAGAGGCTTCCTGCCTTTTTAAGTTTTGTTTCAGGAGTGTGGAGCCAGCAATAGTGTCCAACTCGGGAATTCACTGAAAAGTTTAGTTATTACAAAATCTGTCAGGAGCAGCACTGATGGAAACGGGATTATCTACAAGGGAGTGTGACAACAGAAGTTCAGGGCTAACTGAGCAACAGAGAGATCACACAAAAACAGGTACTGAAAGCAGAGACTCGTTTAAAAAAATAATTTCAGCTTTCCAACCAAATACTTGGACCTTTCTCCCACACTGAAGACTGATGGTTCTCATCTGAGAAAGGAGAAGAGATATGTGAGACCAGATTGCCAGTGTGGGAAGTATTTTGTTACTTTAAGAGCATTAATGTGTCAAAGTGAGAGGCTCAATGAAGAAATTTCTTCTGTGTATTTGTTGAGGCCTTTTGACCTCTACATGTCTGCAAACTCTCTGAGTGAGCCCTGAATATGGCAATGGCAGAGTAGTAAATAACACAATCATGTTGTAAAAATTAATAGAGGCTTCCTGTCACACTTCGGCTCCTGGGAAAAATGAGAGCACTTTGAGTTACTATTTTGTGCTTGTCTCTTCCAGTAATAAAAACAACCTGTTTGAAGACATAGCTTGGAAATGAAAGATATTTATTTTGCATATTTAATGTTTTGGAAAAAAAAAAAAATGTAGCTTGTTTTGGAGCAAAATGTTTTCTGATTTTACGGGGTTTGTTTTGAAGTTATTACTTAGTTTTCAAAACTACAATACACAATCTTTTTCTGTGTAACTACTTCATAGGGAAGCATTTGCTGTTCATGAGAACATTCCCTGTTCCTTACTCACTAAAGTCAGTCTCTAAATGCATACCTTTAAGCCTTGTTAGGCATTTAGAAAGCAGCCTCTCCAGCCTGTTTACCTGCTCAGTTCCACCATTTAACAAATGAATGTGACGGCAACCTCTCCTGGATCTGCAAGGGCCCAGGGAACTACGTTCTGGGGCTTACTGCAGCGTTTCAGCAGTGGTAGAGAAGAGACCTTCAGTTCATAATGGACATCGGCAGGCCATGTTAGAGACAATGAACTAAATCTTTACTTTAAGACCCAGAAATTCTGGGAAACAAAACATGAGCACATGAGTAACTTTTAAAAAAAATCAAGGAGGTAACATGATTCCAAAGGTTCTTCTCATATCAAAGTATGTCCTGGGGATCCCAGTTTTCTCTTTTAACAAAAATTCCTAGCTCTTTTGTTTTAATGTCTAGAAGGGTGATATAAGTAGACTCTAAAAACCAAAACAACAACAACAAAAACACCTGGAAACTTTGGCACATCAAAAGAACCTTAAATATGCTGTTAAACAAACAAACAAAAACCACAACAACAACAAAACTCAGCTACTTAGTTTCTTAAGAAAAGAGTTGCCTGGCAAAATTGATGACTGGCTGTGAAATCCCCAAGCACTCCTAATCTAGAAATTCCACCACTGAAAAGAGCTTGGCTCTGACCTCTGCACCCTCCCTTTAGGTGTTTATGGACATTGATGAGATCCCACTCTGAGCCTCCTCTGAGTTTGACAGCAAGAAACTGGCAGATTTTCTTGCAAACGTATTATTTTTCTTCACCCTGTTGTTCCCACTTACGGTAAGGAAGGACATCTAAACTCCTAGTATGAACTCCCCAACATCCTCTGGATGTAGAATTTCCATTTCTCACATGAGGTCTGGATAATTGGGCTTAGTCAAATGAACACATTTTCTTAAAACCGTGGGGCTGTTCCGAGAGGTTATAGCATGTCAGAGGTCCTCTACTAGCAAGACACTGGATATGTTTTCTGGAGAAAACATCAGTAACTTTGCTTGCTACTGTACAGCAGCTTAACCATGATCTTCTGGTCTACCTGAGCATAGGAATGAGACGCAGTCATTGAAAAGTGTACCAAAGCAGTGACATAAGGAGAGGAAGATGGCTACCATTCAAGTGACATGCAGTTTAAAAGCAGTACATAGCATGAAACTTTTATTAACATCCACAGTACTCAGTGGGCAAAATTAAAATGTGTATTTTTAAACCAGGGTAATTGACATTTTTGGCAAATAATTAGTAGCGACACCAAGGAACATCTTTTAGAATGGATATAAGAGCTCTATCTTCTAAGAGACTTCTGTTGTTTTCCCTTCCTCTCTCTTTCTTCTCCAAGTGATGCCAATTTCAGAGGTTGCTCTGCTGACAAGACTCCTCTTTTTTTTTTTTTTTTTTTTTTTTGAGACAGGATTCCCAATATGCTGTAGAGGAGGTAATGCTGCAAGTCTAAGTTTACCTGGGGAGCTCTTACTAGCTGTTTGTTCTTATGCCCTCAAAATACAACTCCCATGCTGACAACAGAACTAACATTTGTTGAGCAGTTCTGCTCAGGAGACTTCCAAGTAAGGACCAGGGCTTATCTGCAAGTACTGGCTGTTTCTCATACTGTGAACAGGACAGGCACCCTGTTAGTGGGCAACAGCCCAGGCATAGCTGAACAACCTTGTATGACCAAATTGAGTACATTTGTAATTGGAATTGAAATGAGAGCTTTCTCCAAACATGTCCAGAAGACAATGCCAGAGTAAAGGATATAGAAAGAACCAAATATTCTGTGAGTTATGGTACTAACTGGCTGCAATTAATATAAATTATAATTAAATGACAATTATTGCTCAATCATTATTTTCATGTGTAATCACCATGCTAGTTATCACATAAAGTATCACAACAATCAGTAACAAATCATTGCCACAGCAGGCTCCATTTGTCAAATTAAATGCTTCCTACAATGGCTTTCTCAATAGGACATATACTTAGCTGATTAGTGTGTGCTATTGTGTTGCTATTTTATTTTGTGTATGTTTCACTATTACGCATGTACAAAGGAAGCAGCAAAAAAAATGTAGATGGAGAAAATGAAAATGAATCACAACTCATTTGTATACTAAAACTGACTCCATCAAACTCATCGTCTGCAGTTCCGTGGAAGAAAAAAATTCATTATGACAAAGCAGAATATGCTAATGAGTTAATTATAGATGATAGACCAGCAGTAAGGGATGACTGCAGGAATATCTTAACTGATAAGCACTTTATGACCTTCACTGGATCCAGCTTTATGACATTTTACTAATTATATCCCTCCCACAAACTGTTAGACTCACAACTATGATCTTAGTAAGTCTCTTGATATTCCCTAATTTGGTGAAAGAGCAAAAACCAAAAATATTTAACAGAAGTTACTCTAAACTACAAATTATGCAGGAGTAGATTTGTAAATAATGGACCAACATACTGTTATTCTTTTTTTCTTTTTTTTTTTTTTTTTTTGCTGATGGGTTTGCACTCTAAAACCAAGCAAGAAAACATGGATCAACATCTAAACAAAATTGGCCACGTTGACTTGCAATTTACTGAAACTATCCATTGGCAAATGATAACACTAAAAGGAAGTGTTAAAAATAATTACTGTAGTTATAAAACCTTTGATATTTTTGACATTTTAATGTATATTTTTGATACTTTTATGATATTTTATTATAGAATCACAGCATAATGGAAATTATTCAGATAATTTGGAGCTATTCCACCAGTTTCAGTGGGTACCTACAACATAACATGAGAAACATAAAAAATACCAACAAAGGGAAATCCCTCGACTGTGAATATATGAAGTTTATTGTACTGATGTGAGAGAGAATTCATTTCCAAACAATGAAATCCAAAGAATGCACTCATTTATCAGTATGCACTCTGCACAGACATATTGTATTGACCAGTCAATGTACCATTCTTTAGAGAGCATCACTTTCAGAGGATGGTCAGTAACCCCTTCTTGGACATGAAGCAGCATATCAGACAGATGTGAGCATGGACTCGTTCCAAAAAAATCTTCACTGTCTTGGAATGGACAGTTATAAAACAATTCACTGACTACACCACATTTTATATAAGGCTGCAGGTTATGCCTAGAACAACGGAACTGATGAATATTCTCTATGGGAGACAGTCCATAGATTTAGTACCTTTCCAGGCTGCTGGATATGGCAAGTGATTGATTTACATTTCAATTTTATGTAGAATTTATGCATATGCTTAGTTCTGCACTGCAACTAAAACTGAACTCATAGCCTCCAGTGAGTACCGTGTCTGAAAATCTTCTAGAAATTTAGTTTTCAGATGTGATCTGTGACTGTACTATCCAAAATCTAGAAAGCAGTATTTTGCACATTAGCCAGATAAATAGGTAAACGGTGATCATATTTAGCATCATTGCAGGAATATTTGGAATCAAACACTCCACTGTTTATCTCCTGGGGGAGACACCTCCAATCAATCACAGGCACTTACAATGGGTAATGACTTAATGGCTGAATGTGTGTAACCTCTGGTCACCTCCTGCTCCCAGCTGGACAATGTTATTTCACACAACCATTCCTTCTTGCCACCCTCCTGTATTTCAGAGTCCCCTCACCCTTTCCTCCTTTCTGCCCTTTCCATAAATTATGTGATCAGCCATCCCATCTGTGTCAGCATTGGGACCTGATAATCAAATACAACATCACAAGGACAGAGACAGAAATGATTTCATAATGACCTCACAGCTTTCACTTTCACTTTGCTGATCTTCCTGTAGAAATCTTTTCTTTATAGCGAATCTCTACGTGTGCTCTAAGTGTTTTTGTCAGACTCTCAGTAAGCTAATTATAAAATAACAATTTTAAACATTGAAAATAGCAATCGCCTGAGACTAAATATGGGGTTAAATTTCTATCTAAATATCTCTTACACAAAAAATAAATTAAAAAAAATCTTTAAAGCTTCACATTAAAAATTCATATTTCTCTGGGCACTGCTTCAGTGTGATGACTACAATGTTACATTTTACAAAATGTTAATCTTCCTTTTCCCGAGTTTCCTGAAGAGAAAGACTCTGTAGTTGCTTCAAAAATAACATGCACATTATGGCAGAGCTGGTTAAAAGTAAGAAAAAATATTTTCCTTCTAAATGGCACATTTATGCTGCACATAAAAAATAAATTAACATACAGTGTGTATTGGAACAATTCACTCAGATTATACGCCATTTGTTTCAAGATTCCTGGATCGCAGCACTTCTGTGTTCACAGAATCCTTTTGCACTGCTTTTTATTTTCTCTTCTTTAATGTTTCTGTGCTGTAAATTCCAGATGATGTTCTTTTACTCATCTTAGCACCTTTGTCTCTCTTCATGATAAAAAGGACTTGTGTCAGGCACAACTGGCAATTCAGATGACTACTCTGTGACACAAATGTCTTTTTCTTACTGTAGTCGTTTGCTTGTTTGTTTTATGTATTGAAACTTCTCTACACAGCTGAACTTTCATTATAACTGAATCTTAACTGACTCAGGCTTTTCAAAGAAAATAAAATGATAAATTCATGGATAGAAAATATTATTATTTTATGGCTCAGAATGTAAAACAACAGAGGTTTATTGCTTGTTTGAAATCAGATTAAAACAATTGCGTTAACATGCAAGGCCTTGCACTTGGGTCAGGGCAATCCCAAACAGGCTGGATGAAAAATGGATAGAGAACAGTCCTGTGGAGTTGGGCTTGGGGGTTCTGGTGGATGAAAAGCTCAACATGAGCTGGCAGGGTATGCTTGGAGCCCAGAAAGCCAACTGTATCTTGGGTTGCATCAAAAGTGTAGCTAGTAGGTTGAGAGAAGTGATCCTCAAAGATATGTTGCACATCCATGGGTGCCACAAGTGGCACTGGGTGCATTTGTGTGATCAAATGCATGGAGCCAGTACTATGTTAGCTTTGAATTACAGAAATAAAATAATATCCAACCTCTAATGTTCTAAGGGAGCTTTTTAAAAATACTGACCTACTTGTCCCTCACTGTAATAAAATTATTTGCATTGTAATACATTCATTTGTAGTTAGTGTACAGAAATACAAGTCATGTATTCAGTAGAACTGGAACTTGTGTTGGTGAATTGTTAGCTGGCTTCAATATAATAGCCAAATACACTTTTTGTTAGGTAGGTTAATGGGTGCTATGTATCATCAGATAAAGTCTCCTGCCTGCTCCTTTTTTGAAATAAAGTGGAATTTCAAGGATTATGAGACCTCTTCTACACATTATATTTTGTCTTTGAAAGATGAAATGTGATTCCAGGTCCTTTGTAATTTTTGAAAAGACATCTTTTGACATAATGTTTTTGGACCTGCCTGCTTTTCCTAGAGCCATGCAAAGAACCTATCTTACTCACCTGCTTGTTCCAACTACTGTTCAGCTCTGGGGACAAATTTCAGCTCACTCTTTATGTTCTGAATCTCTGATAAGTTGACAGCAGGACCTGGAAGTTTCTTAGCTCCTGGGAGATGCTTCTTTTCTTTCTCCTCCTCTGTAGCAGGAACACTCTGCACAAAAGGATATCAGTGACCTTGCTGCTGCAATAGAAAGCTCTTGAGCATGAAGCATAGGTCAGTTATTTGAGAAACAGAAAAGGATGCTTTCATACTAAATTCAATCACAATGGAAACCTGGGAGGGGAGGGGAGCAGGAAGAGATGGATAGTTCTGTTGGTTGTTGTCTTGAATGTTTAAACACTCTATAATAAATATGTGAAGGTGCTCAGTGCAGAGGAATATGGATCTTTTTGTAAATGGGTAAGAATTTACAGTGTCAGATCGTTAGCATAAAATTAACTGAGTGACGTATTAAAGACAACTCCCAGATCTTTCTTTTTGCAATTTCTTACAGTCTCATAGGTGCTGGCCAAATGGGGAGGAAAAACACGCCTTTCCCCAGCTCTGGAGACCAGCTATGATAGTAGGTTATGGACCCCAGAAGCTCCATCCATGCTCAGCTTGAGTTTATGTTTAATTTTTCTTAACCTTATTGGTAAGAACAGAAAAAAAAAAAATGGCACTATATTTCAATTAAAGTAGTCCCTAATGGCTATTTTGCTGACACTGTAAAAATAACAGCACTTAACACAACAACAGCACTTAACACAACAGCAAGCATCTCAGCTAATTTCCTGGTGGACCACAGTTTTTCACCCCTTGGTACTTTATCTGATGTACTATTGCTCCTTGGTGAGGTAGAGCATATATTTTAGACTATTTCTGTTCTACACTGAGCAATGTTTTGAAGGAGTAGTTTTCCAGTATGGAGTTTAAGGTCTAGCCAGTCTATTCGGTATTTTGTACAGCTAACATACAGGGGGGAATCATGTAGGATTAGACGTGAATGAGTATTTGACTGCCAATAATTTCACAATGCAATTTTTTATTGTTATTATTTTAATTACTCTGTGAATGTCCTCTTGGGATAGGCTTTTTGTAGTTTGGAGTTAATTTAGTGTTTAGATTTATTAGCCTGTGATCTGTCTGTTCCTAATATTTAACTTCTTTTTTAAAATTTCCAAGTTATCTGTCAATTATTATTGGTCAGTAAAAACCCTTTTTACTATTGACTAAAGGACTACACACTAATAAGGAAGCAGTCTTTTACAATGTCAAGTGGCAAATAAACAAAGAATTTTAGAAAACTGACCGTTTTTTCTTATATGATCTTTCAGAACTTTCTATAGATCAACATATAAAAGAAAACTGCAGAAACAATTATGTTGCTTGGTTTAGTAAATTTGTATTATAAATATAAATTCCAACTTTTTAGCTAATATGTTAGTTAATACAAGCTGGTATTAATAATGTTATACTATTATTTCTGTTTTGATAATTTAAAATCCCAGTCAGTAGTCCTGCCCCAGCCACCATATGTACTGTCTATTATCTCGCTTAATGATCTGACATCTGGGAATGGTAGCAAAGCACAACACGAGAATAATTAGACTGACACAAAAGGTGTTTGGAGGGATGCACAAAATTGTATCAGTAGTCAAAGGTGTCATGAGCTTGTTTTGTTTCCATTTACAGTTTTCCTGCACAGCTTGCTAATCTAAAATCAAAACAAAACAAAACAACGACCATCCTAAAAAGAACACCGTTCTTACTAGTAGATAGCAGACACCATATTAAAAAGACTTTTTCATGTCCTTGGCTCTAGCATTCCTTCTCGTAGTACAAATAGTGCAAACTTTGACCATGTTTTGGAGATTTTGTGCTCCATAAATCCATGTTAGTTTTCCATCCCAGTCTCAGGTGTGTGCTATTTATGACTGCATCTCTCCCTAGATCACTCACTCTGTGCGCAAGGAACAGCTGAGATCAGACCTCGGCCTTCAGTTTTATTGAAGGCAGTCTGCAGAGTGATTTAGATGTATGACAAGAGTTAAATACATGCATGGAAATGCTCTGACTGAAGAAAAGTTATATTCTCAAATTCCCACCTCCCATTTCTTTTGCATGTTAACATGTCCTCTCCTTTGACCTTCAAAAATATGCAGTCCCCTGCGACCACACCAACCCAGTGAGTAAGAGCCATATTTCCTTCATGTCCTTTGCCAGGATTTTAAAATACAGACAAAAATGCTAAGGACGGTTAGCAAAAGGTGTATTAGTCTAAGGCTGCTTTAAGGACTCACAAGTTCTATTGCAAAGCTTAACAAGGCGGTAGCATTTTTATTCTATTCACATGAGAACAGCCATCTCCGTAGTCTCTGCACCCACTAGTTTTGTTGAATATTGGCTATAAAACCGGGACCAAGAACTTTTATTCCATAATGTCTGTCTCATGTATAGCGTTCACATAATTGTAAAGCAAAGCAATATTCAATTACCCAACCAAATCTAATTAACAGCACTTGTCATTTATTTTATTTCTCAAATACCACCAGAATTCACTCAGACAACATTAGTTTCTGCTTAATAACATGCATTCCTTCACCATTTTAATTACTGCAGAGAGAATGTGGTTTGATTTCTTTCAGGGGAACAGTATGTGTTTAAGGTCACTTTCTATGTTTTGTTTTGTTTTCTTTAAAATCTTCTTAAAAAGGAGTTAAATTGGGCTGAGTTTGTTTTCTTCAGAATAATTCTCTGTAAGCAGAGCACTATTTATATGAAATATGTTGAAATTCAGAAAACAAACCTCTCTGATTTAGACCGAAAAGGAAGAATTAGCTATTATGCAGCCAAAACTGTCACTGATAAGTGCCTGTACCAGCTTGGAAGGAGGTGATGATTTGTCCAAAGCAAACCTGGCTGTTTCTAGTTGGGGGCTGCACCACCAGCACTGTCAGTGTGTGCCTGGAGTGAAGTGGCTAGCTCCCTCCTTTCTGGCCCTCAGGGCTCTGCTCAAGGTTCCCTCTAACCACAGCAGCCCTGCTTCACCCAGAGCATGGCTGAGAGTCCACCCAGCAGAGTCCTGCCAGAGCCAGCTTGGCTGAACAGGTCAATCTGAGCCTCTCCTGCCCTTAGCTCCAAGGAGCATCAGCAGCTCTGGCCCAGCAGGACCAGTTCTGAGGTGCGGATTATGCAGTCAGACTGAGCCACCTGGCTAAGAAGTCCTAAGCACCCATCTTACTTTGTCTTTTTCTTATTTGCACTATTCCTGTTTCTCCACTGTTGGTTTTAGTTCTTATTTATTATAAAAGTTCCTAGTAGATAAAATGCCTTAATATCATCGAGAAACATGATATCTGTGATCAATGTTGACTAAAGCATAAATTTAACTCCACATTGAAAACTCAGTGTTAAATGCTCCCAATAAACTACTGGCATCAGAGCACAGAATTTAATCTGTCAGGAAGTATTTTCAACCGTCTGCAGGTTCACGATTTCTGGTTTTAATTTGCAAACGTATAGTCTTCACACTCAATCTCTACTTCTTGATAAATAATCCCAAAAGGTCTCCAAATGTTGGGTTTGAAAACCTGTCCAATATTGTTAAGCTGAAACAATAAATTACACCACAGGGCAGCAGGTAGTAATAGACATTTCCAAAGCCTTCCTATAACTTTTCCTGCTGTATTTCACCAATTCCAGTCTAGATAAATACTGTTCATGAAATCCTAACAGCAGATATCATCCTGTTGCTTAAGTGGAACTACATACCCTTGAAACAGTTCCTATAGAGGCCTCAGCATCAAAAACAGAACGGTGTATGTAAGAAGTCTTCAGTAAATGGCCAGTTACTCCCATGAATGATCACTGTATGTCAGCTGTGGTACCTAAGATTGGTAGGTAGTGCTCTAAGGTTGATTTAAAGGATTTCTTACATCAATGGTAGGGACTCCCTTAAAAAATAAAAATCAAAAAGCACCCTTTTTTCTTACCTCTTCCACTTCTTCAGGTGTTAGTTCTTTTCTTTTATGAGGGTGGCCTGCACCAGGTCGAAATGCTCCCATTGGGATGTTAATATTAGCCTGTGAAAAGGAAACAAGGATGCATATAATAGCAACTGATAGACAGATGCACAATGGTAAGTGGCAAAACTCCAAAGGGGTACAGGCATTATTGTGGTTTCTGAACAGTTACGGCATCATCACAATACTCCCATGGTGAGGGCTGAAAACATTGCCTATGGAAGAACAGCTAAAATGTATCTGTTTCCTCATGTGACCCAGCCTGGCTTATTTTAAAAGTCAAATGGTGTGATCAACTAAATGCACAAATTATACCTATTCTTATCTCGTGATCTCAGAAGAGAAGCTGCTCGTAGGAAATGTCATCAAAATATCATGACTCCCACTTGTAAAACCAGCGGGTGAATCGGTAATGCTATTGAGAGTAAACAGAGAACCTTCAAACAGCGACCTGCTCTATTGTCATTTACCATCTGACTGATTTGCACAAAATGAAGATGAACAATCCCCTCCTTCTGCTCAAATCCTGGCCCCGCAGATCGTGCCCCAGGTTGGGTAGCCACAGGAACACAGCCCACTCTTCTTAATACCAACAAATGTTCTGGCAGCTGCAATCCAGCATCAAACAAATTAAGAATCCATTTGCCAAGAAATAAACACCTTTCCCTGTTTTCAATTTTTTCACTTCTATTTATGCATGGTGATGTTACCATTTCAGTGGAGCTGGCAAATGTCTGTAAAGCTGTGTATTTTATAGAAAACTGGGCATTCATTTCGTATGCTTTTTCACTAATCTTTAGTTTATATATTGCAAAACCTTTCAGCTGCACTTATTAAGTTCCCAGGAGACAAGGCATTTTCAGCCTCACAGTACTTAACCCATTATTTCATTATGAGTGGAAAAAAAACCTGCTCTGCTCTTTTTAATTTTAAGCATCTCCCCAGCCAGGCGCTGGTATCTCCAGTCAGCTGCTTTTTTTGGAATAGGAAACAATTTAGTGCTTTACAGAGAGTTTGGCCATACAGGTTTGCAGAGCTGAAGTATCAGAACTATTCCCAAGAGAGATCTCTCCTCCTGGTGCTTGTTTTGAACTCGGTCATCCGTTCCCCTTGGAGTCAATAAAGCAGAAGTCAGCCTCCCACTGCCACCTGAGGCTGACCACAAAACCCTAATTCTGATACCTGGTCCTTGCATTTCCTACTGTGACTAAAAATGGTTCAGGAATAAAAATAAACCAAGTGCCAGACTGCTAATTAAATTAAATAAGCCATTCTTTGCTCTGCTTCAGCATTTTCAGAGTGCTCTGTGTCACACTACAGCGGTTTGAACTATTTTATCTGTGAAGTGCATTCACTTCTGAGTTTGGACAAGACATGAAATATTAACTTGGTAAAATGAGCAGCCTTTAAGACACAGTTTAACACTGTCTGGATCTGGTAACACACCACACTATAACACACAATAAATTAAAACATTTCTAGTACAAAATTAAAGTGTGCCTAATTTCCTAGCAGCTCCTGACCAGAGATACCAGAATCCTGAGCCATAAATCTCCCTCTTAATCCAAGGCCAGTCCATTCCTGTGGATAAGCAGCTGCGTTATGAGTGAGTGATAGACTAAGTACTGTATGCCAGTGCAGCTCTGCAAGGGCTGTGTTGTGCTGTGATCAGCACAAGTGTGCTGTTAAGTGTTTTAAATCCTCTCCGGGGCTCTTGCCACGTGGCTGCTGGGATGGAGATACAAGTCTTGGTGACCTCTTCCTTGCCCGCTTCCCCATCCAGTAAATTGCTAAATAGCACATTTTTTGTTCCACACTCCTGAAGCTGTAAATTATAATTGCTGTAGACAGACTTTGTAGATGTGGTTATTATTTTTAATCAGACTGATTCTTATTGGGCTTGCGTCTTTCTTTGTTTCTGGAAAGTGTTTACCATATTTTGGATGTCATTGTAGTTTTCATGAGTGGAAGTGTGTACTCACCTACTCTACTAAGACCTTTCTGAATGGACTTAAGGAAAAGTATCTGTAAGCATGAAATACAACATAAATTTCTGATTTGTCTTGATTAAACCAATATTTAGAGATTTGTTGGTTTGTCTCCCTTTTTCTTTTATAGAGAGAAGGAAGGCATCTAGATTAGGAACTTCTGGATCTTATACTACTGGTAGCCAAGCATGAACTTAGGGACTCTGGTCTTCTGTTACCCCAAACTACTCTTGGGAACCAGCTGCTACTCTTAGCTCTCTCACGTCTGTATTTAGTGGCTGTGGGCATGTGAAACCTTTAGTGTATGTCCTGTACAGTCAGAAAGAAGCTACTTCTGACACGAAGCAACATCGGATACTTCAGTCAGTAAGGTGGCATTACATTTCCATCGCTGTAGCACTATGTTTATTCTCTGGTGGATGTCAGTCCTACTATAACAGCACCTAATGGCAAAGGATCCTAATATATGAATCACAATATATAAAAGTAATGTGACATTTTGAGTCACAGTTCTCGAAGTGCTCAAAGAGAGATAAGTATCAACTCCAGGGCAAGTCTCCCTGCTGGAGCAACCTTTGACACAATGTTTAATAGATTTAAGTTTGTGCAGTAGTTTTCCTAGGCATTCAAACTGCCTTTGCAAAAATTGAAGTTTCTTAAAATATTAAACTTAGTGCTTAAACTTCATGTACTTTCTTAAGAGACAAGCTAGAATAATTTATTTGCATTTAAAAGTTGGAAGTTCATCAGAAAACTAAGAAGGAGTTGCTACTTAAAGGAAAAGAGTAAACCGAATTAATTCCTTAAAAACAGTTGTACATACCAATGAAGTTTAAATGTAAAATGTAAACACTTTTGAGCTAAAAATTATCTACAATTTTTCATTAGTCATATAAACATTTCCAGTCTCTATATGAGGCACAACAATTTCAACTGAGTGAAATCCATGATTCCTGCTAATTTCAAATGAATTAGTACAGTAGCTTGAATGTCTATTCCAGTACTCCTGATGATGATGGTGGTCAGAATTAGCATTTTTATGTTGCCTTTCCACTTCAGTATGCTGTCTAGCCACTGGGTAATTAGTCTTGATACCCCAACCCACTAGTTTAATATTACATTGGGGAAACAGAGAGTAGGTCAGAAATTCTGTTTTGTGCTTCTTACATATTTTCAAAGGAACCTGAACTTGTGGAAAACGTTGATTGCAAGTGCATTTTACAGAATACATGAAAATTCTGCGCAATTCTGCAGCTTGTGAATTACTTTTGCTTTTAGAAAAGAATCAATGATAGCATGACTTCAACACAATTTAGCTACTTCCTGATGATAGGATAATTCTGTGGGTTTCTTTCATAAGCATGTAACAATGAACTTCACTCTTATGAGCCTATGCCATTTGAGGAGGTATGTGACATACAAGATTTTTTTCTAATTAAAATAATTAACATTTCCTCCCATTTCATTTTGGTTTTAAAATGTTTTTAAATAAATATTGGTAGGTTCTTTTAACTGAGGAAATGCAGACATGATAAACTTTAGCTATGCCATCTTTTATCCTACAGTCCTTCCAAAATTACATAAATTCTGTGGAAAATCCAATAGTTGCAAGAGTTAGTTTTACTTAAAATACCAATTGGTCTTGCAAAACTAGCACTATGTTTTACTTAGCTGATTCACTAACAGACATAAGCTAACATTGGAAAGAACATATAAGCAAGCAAGTAAGCAAACAGCCTGTCTGATCTATCTTTTTCTCAGGTCAGATCATACGATGTTCTTCAGGTCAACATTTTCCAGTGCTTTCATAACTACCAAGCTTTTCACTTTGAAAGAATAATCCCCAGATAGGACTTCTGCAGTGTTTTGTATGATCAAAATGCAGTTTGTCAAACAATGGAGGTTGAGATTTATTATTTTATTATATTAGAAACATAAATACTGTCTCTTACCTGAATGGCTTTGACATGTGACGCTGGCTGCTTTGACATTTTTAAGACAGAGTCTTATCCCTGCAAGCAAAATGGGAAAGTGTTACAGGCTCTGACATTCTGATAGCTAGGGGAGATAAACTAGAACTTAACCCATGCTACCTCTTGATAGGCATCCATTTCACCTGCCCATCTCCTGTTTCTGTCTCAGTTTCAGGGTTGCATAGGTATTCCTTCTGAACAGCAGAAGCAGACAGAAAACCTGAGCTTCTCTAATTAATCTTTCATAGCCACAAATGGAGCTTCCTCTTTCACATTATAAACAATAATGAGTAGAGATAAGGAATCTCTCAGACCTTTAATGGCATCGTAAAATGAGCAAGAAATAAAGGAAGCATTTGAAGATAAACAAAGCATGATTATCTCTGTCACAGTATGTACAATGGAATTATTAAAACTCTAAGTTTAAACCTTCCTTTGAATAAAACATAACTTGCTACAAAGCTTTGGTAAATGAAGAGAGAACCATTTTCCGACTCACACATTCTTGTAAGTCTTTCATACATATTGACTGAAAATGATCAAGATGGTTAAACTGTAAATTCTGAGAATTGCTAGGGTACAAAGTAACTTCTCTTCAAAGTTTAGATTTATTATTTTTCTTAGTACTAATGCAAAAAAAAAAGAACAGAGTTCTTCATATAATTTTAGGCATGTGTAGAGATATGGACTAGCACAGAATTAATATGCAATAACAAAAAGAAATACACCAAAGTCAAAGGATTTTGTAAAGGTTAAAAAAAAAAAAAAGGCAAGAAAGAAGTTTACTATCTCTTTAACTTCAATATCATCTCAGCCTTTTACTCTTTCACTGAGATTTACTACTTTAACTGGACTAGACCTTTATTAGAGTCTGATCATTTAACCCATCTCATTTTAATGCAAAATAAGATAGTAATACTAAAAGGTGGTAAGTATACATTCATCAGAGAATTCACTGATAACAACCAAATTATAGCATATTTTGGCTACAGTATTTTACCTGAGATTGGAAAGAATATACTGAGAAAAGGAATAAATGATGTAAGAGAGAAGAGTAGAAATACACCAAGAAGTCTCAAGTGGGTCAGAGACTTTGGTATTCCAAAGAGCATAACCGTCCCGTGGAGGCAGTATCAGAGGAAAGTATAGATCACTTGTAGGTTGACTTCAGCCCAGAATATCAGTCTGAAACTGTACCCCTGGAAGACTTGCTCTTGCCTACTCTCACATCAGCTTTATATCTGTGCCTAATTCGGAGCACAACTTAAAGTGCAAGTGACTTGCCATTAGAGGTCTCTCTCTGATTGCACACTCAGCTCTAAGAGTGCCGGCCAAACCAAAACATAGCCCTAACGTCAGAGGGCATAGCCTTCAGGGTTAAATTGGTTCCGCTACATCAGTAAATCAATTTAAAAAAAAAAAAAAAAAAATCCCACTATGCAAAATGAAAACAGCATGGTTCCAGAGAATTTTACATTGTGGCAATATTTTAAAATCTGAGATAGAACAACCTCAGAATTCAGCTTATGGGATGAAATCTTGGCCATTGGAGTTCATGACAACACTTGCACAAATTTCAATAAGCCAAAATTTCAGCCAAAGAATTTATTGCACTCTTTCAAAATCTTTGCTATGAATGGAAATAAGCATTTCCTCGGGATTGCCATGCAGCTTATACTGATGCATTGTGCTGTTAATCAGTAGTTGTATTCCAAAGACAAATGCAAAACAATCCACCAGTTTATTGGAAAGATTGGGCTTATAATGCATAAAAGTTTAATTAATTTTTATTATCATCCTTTCCTTTTTGTAATCAGAACGAAAAATGGAAACAAAAGCACAGGAAATTAATATACAGCTTTTTAAAACAATGTGTTTCTACTTTCTAAACATAGCCACAAAGAAATTCAGGCCAAGATGTACTTTTCCGTATCTTTTGCATTGCAAAAACACTGCTCTGTGCTTCTTTGGCCACCTTGAGCTAAATGGGCAGGGATATCTCTACTTCAAAAGAAGCACAGCAATCGTGCTACTCAGTGAGGTGCTCTGGGCTCATAAGAAATCTGCGCTTGCAATGATTGCAATCAGACACCAGTTCCTAAAGATGGCCATATGATACAATTGTGTAGGACTGCTTTTGGAGGAGGTGATTTTCCTTACCAGTTTGTGCTGTCCTCATTACTACTGAAGAAATCAGGACAACAGCACACCACTGAGTAAAAATAGACAATCTTCCCTGGCTCTGTCCCCTTCCCTCCTTTTCCTGAGCTTCCCTCCAGAACAATACTGACCATCAGCTGTAGCAAAATAAACCCCAGATTGCAGATGCACCTATTACTGAAGTGATTATTTAATTTTATAAATTTCTGTATTCTTTTGCCAGGTGTATCAGAAAGTCCAGCATGCTGCACTGATTGTGTTATTTCTGGCATCCCAACCAGATCTGCAAACTTAAACAGTCTCCTCCACAGCCAAATCTCCCACGTGCATGCCCAGAGAAGCGCAGAGCCGTGCAGCCTTTATGCCCCAGTGTTTTTTTGGCCACCCCACACCTCACCTCTTACCTTTTATGGTCTGCATGCCGAGCCAAACTTAGGAAGCAATGGCAACAGGATTTCAGAGCTGTTTTATGCCAGGCTGCCCCTGCCAGTTCCCGTGCTCTCCTGACTTCCCAGTGAAAGTAACTGCTACTTTTTGCAGAGTGACATAAAGCCGGATTGTGAAAAGACCCTTTAAAAAACAAAGGACCTATCTACTGTCCATCAGCTAAAAATAATTTCTGACAGGGCTGCAGAAAGATAATAAGCTGACTGATTCAATTTGCTTTAAATACGATTTGATATCATAATGCCATCTTTTGTAATCTGTACAAGAGATGTACAGTAGCTGATACACACCAGGAGGGACACACACACGCACACACACCAGCTGAAAGCTGCCCCTTTCTGCCCTGCTGTATTTACGGCACCAAGCACAAAGGGAGTATTGGGCACAGAACTGCACTGTATTATCTTAGTTAAAGGCTTTGACAGGAACTATACCACTGTGAAACCCAGCTAGCACAAATACAGAAGAGAAGCCCCCACTTTGCAGCTTCCAGACTGTTACTACATGCTGTACGCAAACACCATACTATTTCCTGTAATGCAGTTGCTTCCACCACTGTTACCTGTTAAGCTTACAATGAAAGAGCACCATTCTTAATATCAAATCTCCCATGTAACATTTCACTAGCTACAATAAACATACAGAAAACAATAAGCATTTACCTCTGTACATGCTCGAATTAGCGTTCAAGCTAATACAGTTATGCTTCTTATGAGTCAGCAGGTATTTAAATGACTTTCTGTTTTAAATCTTTTAAGATCCCCATAGACTATGAAGCAATAACTATAACAATCTGCTCTGAATACAGTGCACAAGACATTAAAACAGGAAGAAAAACAGAACTACTGCAGTCACCTCACAGCCAGCTATTAAAGAGTTTTCACAAGTCTTCTGAGTTTTAATTGACCCCCTTCAAGATGATCTACTTATCTACTTATATAGGAAAAGTTCCAAACCGTCAAGTGAGTATATACACCTCCTTTCGATGCTGAAAGAGGTAGCCTCTTCTACCAGCTGGGATATTGACTGTGATCCTTTGAATGTGTCTGAAATAGCTCCGATGCTTTCAGCCTGGACGGCACCGAGAGTTGCTCCAGGCTGCAGTGGAACTCGGTCGAGAAGCAAAGTGTAAAAGAGAATTCCTGTCATAGCTTCCAGTTGTTCTTCCTAAATATAGCGTTTGATTCACCCTGCAGCTCAGTCCCCTGTGACACTTGACCGTCGTATAACCAGGGCTCAAGTGTCAAGCAGTAGGTGTTGAAGGAACACACCTTTGGGTCCTTCTCCTGCCCCCCTCTCCCTGTCACCCAAGAGCCAGGCATACGATGGTAGGAGGTAATGCACACCTCCTCTACGGCGTGTGGGGCAGCGTGTGCCTCCCTCTTGCCTCACTGGAGAAGGAAATAATTATGGAGACATAATTATGAAGAACTCACCTCGGTGGGACAGTCTAGGGGAGGTGAATGCCACACCAGTGTGACTGTATCGCTGCTGGGTTGGGAGCGAGCTCACATAGCAGCTGCCTCAGGGTCTTGGCGTAGTGCTCCTGTGAGCAGGACAGCCATGATGGCAGGGAGGAGGAAAGCTCCTGAAGCTGTATAACCATGGCTGCTAGCTATTGAACAGCAGGGGATGTGGATGAAGCTAAAGGGTGAGGGGAGTTGATATAGTTAATAAAGAAATGAAACGTTCTCGTACAGTTGTGCTCATGCTACCCATGACTGCTGTCAGTGAAGGCTACTGAAGGAGAACTACCACAGCAAGTCGCACGTGGGGCACAGCCCCATGTTTCCACTCCCAGGAATGCCGCCTCCCATTCACTGCAGCTTCAGAGAAGAGAACTTTCCTCTTGGGTCCCCTTCCTCCACTGACCCACAACACTAACTACAGCAGCAGCAGGGTCGCTGTTGGCAACACTGCACAGGCCTCTACTGGAGAAGAGAACCTTAAGTTCAACAACTTTTTAAGTTCAAAAATATCTAACAACTTCAAAATTACTGCCACGGGTATATCTAACAACTAAATAATAATGGTTGGGGTAGTGATTTCAGGGAGGATTTGACTTTAATTTATTTCACTCACCACTCTTTTCATTTCAAGTACCTCCTCCAAGGGGAAGGTGACCTCCCAGACCACTTCAACAAGTCTGTGACCGACTCACTCTCTGCTGCCCTCCTTCCCAAGAGTGCTGCCATCTGGAAGCAGCTTACAAAGTTGGTGACTTTCTCTGGCAGCTGGTGGCTACTCATGGCCACCCCCTTTCCAGTACGGACACACATGTAGGCATGCCACGGGCACATACATTTTTGCTAGGTCCAACTATGACAGGTGAAGATACGCATGGCAATCAGACCCTTCCTTAGAAAGGCTGGACTTGACTGCTATAAAATGTCTTGAGGGGTGGAAGACTATGGCCCTTGAAACATGGCAGAGTTTATAACAGAGCTCACAGTCCTGTCTTTTGCCTAGAATGAAGGAGTTTGCTCTGTCACAGTCTTAGGTCATGCTTTCCAGGTGGCTGAGACCATGTTGAAGTATTGTTGGTGCCAGATGAGTGACTTTATTTACCTTTCTGTGAAGGTTCATATTTACAACAGAGGTTCTAGAAGGCAATGAAAGAGATGGCATATTTTTGTAACATGGTCTTGTACATTAATTTATTTCAAATTGTATTACAAATAGTTATATTACAAATAAGCTCTGGGATACAGGAAGCATACACAGTTCTTTTTCCCATGTGCCATTAAATTAGCAAAGGTTTTGTAATACAAACCAGGCCATTGCTTCTATTTTATAATCCCATTGTCTTACAGATATTCTTGAGGAAGATCAAGTAAACACTGTTTCCTGCAATATTTTTATAATTCAGTAATATAATAGGTAACCTTAGTGATGTGCAGATAATCTACCTATGTCACTCACCTAACACCCATAAACTATCACACCTAAGCTGTACTATATTTTGATGAACTTGAAGGAAAAACCCATATTTTATCATTAAAATCAGAAACTGTAGCTCTGCATAGATTTTAAAGGGAAAAATATAATTTTTACAATAATTTTGCAGAGTAACACTGCCTTTGAATAACCATTAGGATGCACAGCCCCTTGACTTGCAGATTCATCTGCTAAATACATGCAGCTGATGATTTAATAAGTAAATCATGAAACATATGTGCATTTCAGATGACAGATTAAAAGCATGGTGTGTTAGGCCCAGATAGCTGTACACTGTCACACAATGTATAAAATTATTGTCTTGTGTACAAAGATCCAAAAGAAATAGTAATGATATATTTAAAGTAGGAAAATCCCAATATAGTCCAAAATACACTTTTGCTGCTTTTCTAGAAGCTTGTCTAATTAACATGCTTCCTGGAACAGCTTATTAGTTTAGAAAATGAAGTTGATGGTTAACAGAAACATGCATGTATCTTACTTCTTGACTGGGATATTTCACTGTACAATGTCAGAATTGTTTCTTTAGTCTGTCAATGCTTACTTAAATGTTTTCCTTTTTGAGAAACGTCATGAGCACAGATATAACTTCCCTGAGGCTCCCAAAAGAAAAATATTTTTCTATAATACATCAAAACGCTTTAGCATAATGCAAGCAATGTAACACAATTGAAACTGCAAGTCAACAAAGGAGCGGTCACAATCTCGGCTAGCTTGAAATAAGACTAGTTTTTACCATAAGAAGTTTAAAAATACATTCCTGGACTTTTGCTTCAAATTACCAGTTAGTAGCAGCATATTGTAATATGTTCGGCAATGCAAAGCTTTGCATCCTTATCTTAAATTAAAGACTATAAAATACAGTTTATTACTGGGTAAAATAGTGGGCTCAGGATACTAAGTATTTGGTTAATTAATTATCTTCATTTGAATTGTTTGGCAAAGAATATGAAAAGTTAGGCTGCAGTGTAAGATATGTAATTATTTTCCTCATTCAATACATTTAGGTTTGAAAGTTATTGATTTTTAAAAAAATCACAGTTATGACTAAGGTTTTAAAATAAGAAACCTGCTATCAGACTGATTTATCTGAGGACTAACCTAGAGAATCCTGAAGAAAAAAGAATACCATCTATCTTCTAGCTTACATAAATTTTATTTGTATGTCTGGGCTCTTTTCCCTTAGCAAGGGATGTGTCTACTGCAGGTAATAACTATTTGGTGCAGAGGCTTGATGAAAGAGAGAATTTTAGCAGTGGTACCGTCATATGAGGTTAGACAGAACAACAAAATAAATTAAAATACTCGAGCGCTAGTGATCACTAGGCATTGGAGCCCATTCCTACTCTTGCTTTAAAATAAAAATACCTTTGCATCATAGATTTTAAAAAGACTGACAGATGTCAGCTGCTTTGTCAAAAGAAATGGTGTTTGATGAAGTATCATCTACTGCTTGATTGTTTTTCCCAGTTTTCCTCAATCTATATGATTCTTAATATCAAGAAAAAATTAATCACATTCTCTTGAGTTTCTACTTGTACAGCTATACCAACAACAATAACATCAGTCTGTTTCAATAGGGAATAGCATGCAAAAATGTTTGATATTATCTAATGGACAGGAAATCAACAAACATATCTAAATTAGCTGGTTTTGTTTCTGTGACATTTCTGAGCTGCTAAATATTAATTCAGCTCCTGCATGCTCTCTTTCCATATAAAAGCATGGTGATTATTATCACAGACTTTTCCATCAAGAAATAATTAGCCTTGTATTAGGAAGATGGTCTCACTAGAGGCTACCAGTGACCTTGTTCTAAATTTCAGAGTTCCAGCATCTTTTAATAGCTTTGTTAGCATCATAAGAATTTGTATTAAGTTCTAAAACCCGCATTATGAATATAACCCACACAAACATTAGATCATAGCTTTAACCAATGAATTACCCAAAAGCCATATTCTCTGTTGCTTTGTATTCTGTAAAATTCTTACTTACATGCTTTGACTAAATGAAATGTGATGGTGACATAAAAATAACAAATTTGTTTCCACTTTCCTCCTGGGAAATTTTAGCCACTACATCTGGCAAAGCTGATATCATAATAAAGGGCACAAGTACTGGCAGAAGGCAATATGAATTTTTAAGCAACAGGTTGATTTTGTAAACATCCTGTCTGCTATAGTGATTCAGCATAATTTGGAAAAGATATGAAAAACATGACATCGCACCATCAGATTTTGTTCTGGGCAGACAAGTGTGACAAAATAGGAACTAACCGAATCATTACTGAAATTCTGTGCAGGAGACTATCCATCTTTTTCACAAATCAAGATAATTCAAATCGAGATCTGTTATATTTTTTACTCTCGCAACAGGCTTCTTCTGATGAAGGCCATCCCCATCAGCAAATTACATCTGCTGAACAATGTTACATCTCGCCTTCAATGGTCAGATGAAGAGGCCTCACCAGACAGATAGTAAGGAATTTTGCCATTGTATCCACCTGGCCCAAAGATGAATGAGAACTAGGTGCAGATATGCCAGGGGATCTGGGGGCTCAGCACCACACAAAACAATGTATTTATCTCCTACAGTAAAGCATGAAATTAAATTGCAGCTGCGCAGGTGATCAGCTCACACACAGCTATGAGCCTGCTGTGGGATCAAATGTAGTAGACTTGAGTACAGCAATCAGCCAAAGTCTAAAAAAGAGAACAAAGACTAATTTCTGATGATTCTTCATCTAAATGGCAGATTAACAGGAAAAAAAGGCATGGCTGGGACATAAAAATCTGCCTGGTTAGAAAGACAGACACAGAATGAGAGAGATAAGGCAATGGGCTGGAAGAAGCAGAACATCAAGGGCAAGTTAAATAAATTAATACCTTTAGATTAAAACAATGACCTTATTCAAGGACAACTGCACCAACCTGCTGAGTCATATGTAATTGATCAGTTGCTATCTTTGGTTTGTATCTGCTGAACAGAAAATAAAAGATGAAGATTTATAAACTGTGGGTGTGAAGAATTTGGAAGTTTGAATCAATATCAAGACACTTATCTTAGTTTCCATGAGTCATAAGGAAAAAAAAAAAAAAATCCTTAACTCTCATAGCTCCAATGTTCAGAAAAAAAAAAAGACAACTAAGAATGAATGCTTTCCACTGTGAAGATATGAATAAATCTACTAGTCATACCTATCTATCAAGCAGTCAAATATGATCTATATCAAACCTTACTTTTATTGAATCAAATCTGCTACATTTTTCAATCATTTGTGGTCTCCTGCCATGCAAATATTGGACCCATTCAGAGAGAAATTGTCAACAGAAATCAGCGCTGGCACAGGCAGACCACTGAAGTACTCCAGCTTCTAACTTCATTAAATGATATTTCTCAACACAGTATCAAATCTCAAGTGTTAAAAATAGTATAAACAATTTCTGTTAGGAAATTACACAAAGTATTTTTAAAACCTTCAGGTATTATTTTACACCCATATGAAGTAAGGTTGTGGACTGGCAATATCTTCTATCCAAGGGTAACAAAGAACCTCAAAAAAGAAACTATAAATATTAAGCTGCCTTATTCAATCAGATCAGGCTGCACAACACAGGGGGTAGCCCTTTGAAGTTGAGTTCAGTTCTCAAGAGCTGGAGGCTGAAGCTAACAGTGGTGCTTGAAAATCATCTGTCCTGAAGTGATTTTTGAGAACTGCCGGCCACTCTGCATCTCCTGTGCCCACCAACTACTGGTGAGGTGGTAGAACATAAATCTTTATATTCTGATTAGAGTATACAGGAAGATGCTTGCAGCTGACTTGCAAACTGATCATTTCTTTTTATTAGGAAACAACAACAACAACAAAAAAGACATATTCCTTATGTTCCTAATATAGATAAACATACGTTAGGCAAAACAATGGTGTTGTTACGGATAGTCCCCAGGCACTCTGACTGACAAGGGGCGGGATGGATTTGCAGCACTGGGACACCGGTGAGGATGCAGTTTATCTGCTGCCTGTAGGGCTAGGTGGACAAGAAGCAGCCGCTCCTTACAGCCTGGTCCTGGAGGCAAAACAGAATGAGTGCCAGTGCTATGCTGTGTGCTGAAGCACCTCAGGAGCTGCTTCACCTTCTGTAGTGTCAGGGCAGACAGAGCGATAACCTCACCTGCTCCTCCTGTGCAAGCCATTCCTGTTAGAACAGCTAAATGCCGTGTATGCAGAGGAGAATAAAAGTGCTACAGGCTTTAAGTCTGCTCAACAATAAACCAAAACCTGCTTTGTCTTCTTCAAAGTGTTATCTCACTGTGACTTACTCAAGCTAAGTGCACTTTTTTCTCAAGGGCTCAAAGCTGCCTCCAGGTTTTGGGATTCAAAATAGATAGGTCTAACACTATCATGTGCATTCATTTCAGGTTACGGTGAGCATGAAACAATGCCCATTAGAAGGAAACTACTTATTTTGCATTCTGCTGTAGAATAGAGGTTTGTGTGCCTAGGGACTTCACAGGTAATTTAAAGCGCAGAAAAGCAGAACAGCTGTTTGGCATCATCTTCCCTTGTGTGCTCCCCTCCTGCACTGACTGAGCTCTTTGTTTTCTGCAGTTTTGATAAATCCATTTGCAAGGACAGAATCCTAATGTTGTAAAAGTATCCAAGCACAGGAGCTAAGGCTGAATAGCTACTCTGCAGAAGATATTTCGTGCTTTTTCTCATGTATAAACTCTAAACAGTTGCAGAGGATGCAAAACCAAACAGTCTAGCAAGCAAGACTATCAGCTAAAATGAGCAGAGGAAGCACAAAACTAATATTCTTACAGAACTGAATTCTAGAATAACATCTGAGCCATGGCTCTCAAGTTTCTACATTTCATTTTTCATTTCCTTTTCTTTTTTTTTTTTTTTTTTTTTTTTTTTCTTCTCTCCTTGGAGTGCAACAGCTTTGGAGGACCTTCAGATGTAATTTCAGTTGTAATGTAATGTTCCTAATAGAATTGTGATAGATGACTAAATGCTGAGCATTGATAGCAATTAAGAAAGACCTGTAATTTGTTTTGTCATAGATCAAGCACTAACAATCAGCAATTGCTGAAGAAGCATGTACAACTACCCTTTGCAGCAGATGAGTCTGGTAAAGGCACATTTCTATGAATGCTTCTGCTTCTCTTTTATTTACATTGTTCATATGAATAGTGACTTAAGAACAAATTTAATTTAAGAGTCAAAATCCCACCTTTTCAGCATATATTTTTGGTAACCAGGTAAATTAATGCAAACAAATCACGTAATTTAACAGAATACTTTGATCTCAGTTGTAGTTAAATGACTGGAACACAAACTATCAAGAAAATTGTAAAACATGCTGCTGTTGTCTTCTAGGCATAGCAAGCATCAAAGATTCTTTCTTTCTTTCTTTCTTTGGGTTTCACTTTAATGCACCCTGTTTAAAACACCATGTCTCCATAATTCTCATTACCTGAATTTATTCCATATATTGAGATTTTTAGATAATAATTCTAGTAAAGTAACTGAAGAGATGGGTACTTGTTGTTCAAACACTTAATAAGCAATGGAATACACATCTCTGAGTGTGCCAGTCTCTGTATCTCTCTTGTGCCTCAGATTTCTTTACTCTGATCTTTTTATTCCCTCCAGCAGTAATATCCAAACCTGCATATGTGCTTAATGGACCACCCATTTCATCTTTTCCCATCCGTTTCTTCTTTCATTCATCCTTCTCTGTGCTTGAAGTTCCAGCTAGACTTGGGTGCTCATTCTGCAAACGTACATGTGCTCCATGAAAGCACCCCTTCATTTCAGGTGAAGCTACCACATGAGCTTTTGTAGGATCAAAGCCACCTTTTGTTCCAGCTTTCCTTTACTCTGCTTAGCTTATGTCAACACCGAACAACTTAATATCAAATACTACTCAAAACATACCTAAAAACCCATTTGTCCTCAAATCTTGAACTCTTGCCCAACCAAGTCACATTCTGATTGTATTGTCTTCAAACTGTCAAATTCCACATCTTAGCTGGTTTTAGATCTAAGCCTGAAATGAACTGTGAGAAGTTGCAATTTCCCTGGAGCCCAGCAAACCCCTCTAACATTAGAGCTTTTGAAAGCATTAAGACTGATTCTATCTTTAGTTTGCGATGCATCATGTGTCTTGTATGGCAATATCTGAATAATGCCTTATAATCCCTTATCTACTTCAATAACAGGCAAAAGTTGAAGAGATCAATGATCAAACATGTTCATAATTAATTTGTTAGATAACGCTATCTGTTATTTCTGTAAAAAGATGCTTATGATATTAATCCACTAACTTGACAGTGTTTTCACTCATGTATTATTTAGACATTCTGTTCGGTACTTACTTGCCAAATTACATTTAATCAGTATTATTATACTTACAAGGTTATTGTTTTCTGTCTAAAGTTTTGGCATGGACTTAGATACACTTGCGTGATGACTGGTATGTATCCTTTTCCAACATTCGTAGATATCAGCCCTTTTGAGTCCCACACATGCCCTCCCATTAGCACACACTTCAGCTGTGACTTCTTAAACTGTGAGTTAGACTGCCTTGTCATAACTTCTGGATACTGTGCACTGACCTGACTATGGTGTATGACATTTTGCTTTAGTCAATACTTTATCATTGTATGTGTGTGTGAGGAAAAACAAGTTGTAGTAAAAAGCATATATCAATATCTCTGCTACCTCCTGAACCATTTTCAAGTGGAAACCTTTAATCACGAATATCTTAAAATAGCAAAATGCATTCTCTCCCTGTAACACTTTACAGTCTACAACAGTTTTATTCTGTCAGAACATGTATTAATTTTGCCTTTCAGCCACCAGCAAATTTATTAAATGCATGTTGGTCTTTGGAAAAAACTTTTCAACCAATAAAGTGTAGAATTAACCATATTTGCATTGCTCCTTGATGATTTTCAGTTGAGTATAATAAATTGAGGACCGTGGCAGAAAAGCTATAGCCATATCTGATTACTTCAGGGCTCTGCTGATGATTTCCTTTAGATGCTGGGGACATCCCAGAGTTGTCTATGTCATTGTACAAACTCTATTTTGATTGCATGCAGGGCTGAATACATTTCATGTAATTCTTCGGCTTTTACATTGGAACAGAATCCTTTCCAAAGTTCTCATAAGGCATCAGTTAGCAGCTCCCACCAAAGTGTAATGGCTTAAGGACAATGGAAAATCTGGAGCTTGTAGGAAAAGCACCTCCAAGCTGAAAGACAAATTCACCACACAGAGAACAAGAGAAGCCAGGTATTTATTACTAGTTCTCATGCAATGGCCAGTCTAATGGACTGGCCAAGGATGGGCTCCTTTCAAATGTAATAAAATCTAGATTTTGTCTCCCCTTACTTGCCTTCTTGACCTACCCATGGCCCTCAGCAATGCTATGTTATCAGTGAAAAGATGTGAAGCAAGAAAGAGCAAAGAAGTTCAGAGCTGAGATGCTTTTCTTCTTGCTGGTACTGGTGAGTAAAACTCCCACCAACAATTTTGTTAAGAACAGGGTGAAGATGCATGTGCAGAACAAAGAAAGAGCTGAAAAAAACATTAAAAACTTTGACTGAGTGAGAAATGACATTAAAAACATTTAAATTCTAGCAAAGGCAGGGCTTTGATTTTGATTCAAAGCACAGACACTAGCACAGCTCTTGAAAATACAACACCTACAGAGCTTTCTGTGTGGAAGTGCAGGTTGTGGTTGGTTTTATGAACGTTCCTCTAAACAGCTGTCCCACAGCACAGTCTGTGAAGCCACATATTGATACACTAGAGCTGAAGAATGGATGGAATAAGCATTTATAGTAGAGCGGTGTCCTTCTGAGTAATCTTTGAGAAACTGAGACCAGTGATATTTTTTCTGGAGCACGCAGGGAAAGGCGAACTGGAAGCCATCTGCAGAGGGCTCTCCCACCACTAGTGTCTTCATTCCTGAAAAATCTTTAGAAACAATGGGAAAACTGAGGATATGATGGCACTTTTTTATTAGGTAGGTTCAATTTCACAGCTTGTATAGGCAAATAAATACAACTTTTCCTTATTGTTCACCAAATCCATGTACCTATTTACCTTTGGTGCTCAAACCCAGATATAAAGGATTTTAACTAGGGAAGGCCCAAAGAATCCAACTTTTATGACGTGACCTCATGGCACGTCTCACTCCTAGTAACAGTGAAAGCATGCCTGAGAGCAGCGAGGGATTGAGAGGGGCACAAAATGAGGTAATTTGCGTGATGGTGGACTGGGAAGTAATATAATGGTCTGGAGGGCGTTTGGCTGAAAGGTACTGGAATAGGCTGCCCAGGGAAGTGGTTGAGTCCCCATCCCTGGAGGTCTTTAAAAGACGTTTAGATGTAGAGCTTAGGGATATGGTTTAGTGGAGGACTTGTTAGTGTTAGGTCAGAGGTTGGACTCGGTGATCTTGGAGGTCTCTTCCAACCTAGACTTTTCTGTGATTCTGTGATTCTGCACTCACAACCAGCCTCACAAAAAGCTTTATTTGTGTCATAAAATTTGTGTTAAATTATTTCTGGAGCCATTTTAGTAGTTGAAGTGAACTTTATTACTCCCTCATCAGGGAAACGCTTCCACGATCTTCTTGAACCCCACCACAGCAGAGGTCTGCTGTCCCCTGCCATTTTCTTGACCGTTCTTAAGGGAGATGCACTCGGTAGGTCCACGCCTGACCTTCAACAGGCAAAGTGAAGAGACCATGTGAGCACATCACCGTACCTCTTCACAAAAATTAATAAATAAAAGAAATAAAACAGAAATAAATGGCTGAGGTAAATTTAGAGAGGGCGGGACGAGCCGGGGCACAGCCCTCAGCGCTGGGGGGGAGGGGCGAGGGAACGTTCCCCCTCAGGCAGGGCAGAGAGGGGCGGGACTTCCCCTTCCCGTGGCCCCGCCCAGTCACAGTCAGGCCCCTCCCACATTACACATGGCACCGCCCACCCCACACCTGCCGCCTTGCGCAGGCGCAGTCAGGCCTGCGTCTCGCAGCGGCGGGCGGGGCACCGCTGAGCGTCGCCGTGCCGTCACGCCGGCACCCGCCCCTCTTCCGGCGCGGTGCCCGGAAGCGTCCGTGCGGGCGGCGTGGCCGATGCACAAAAGTTCCGGGAGGCCTTTAGTTCCGGGGGGGGTTTCTCCGTCTAAGCCGCGGCCGCCGCCGCCTCGTCGGTGCTGCCATGATCCCGATCCCGGTGGTGGTGTGCGTGCTGGGCGGCTGGTGCGCCATCTACCTGGCGGACACGATGCTCAAGGTGAGGGCTGCGGGCGCACAGCCGGGCGGGAGCCCTGGGCCAGGCCGAGAGGCCCCCCCCCGGGGACACTCCGGCGTTTAATTTATAAATAGGCTCTATGGAGCTTGTGTCTTACGGCATTTTCCAAAAATTTATGTAAAAAAGTAATGTAGGCTTCCTTTTGGACGCTCTTAGTTTACTAGAAAAAAATATCAGAGCCCTATGGAGCTATCTTTCAAATAAATAAGTCATGAGAGTATTGTCGATCCTTCAAAGTATTAGAGCCTAAAAGAGCATTATCAACCTCATCTTTTTCCTCCATATGGAGAAGGAAAGGTTTAAAACCAAAACATACCATTGGTATTATATCTAGGAATTCATAAACCAAGATATGCCATCAGCGTGTCATTACATCCAGGAATGCATGTATGCACTGCATGAGTGTCATTAATATTTTATTTTTTAACGCTCGATATGGACATGAGGTATGGATGGAGTTGCTAACTTTGTATTCAAAACAGGACTTGTAATAGTTAAATACGAGGAAAATACCAAATGAAACGCTCAATCTATAATTCATTTGCTTTTTGAAATCTGCGTTACAGTCCAGGAACTGCATCTGCTTCTACCAAGTGTAAATAGGGCTTAGCATTTTTTCAAAGTAATAAATGTTCATTTTGTCACTGGTGTAAAATACAGGAAAAAAGGTTATAAGGAAAGCTAAGTTTTGGGTGATGAGGAAACTTGAAAGATACGTAGCTCCCCCTGCTGCTAATTGTTATGGAGCAAACAGCTAGGCAAATGATGAAAGCTATTATTGTCAAATATTAGTCTGTACGTTTTAATGATGCAAATGACAACAACAACAACAATAATTTATCTGAAGATTTTTCAAGTTTTATTACACCAAGTGAATATTACATATTATGTTGGAAAAGCAAGGGGAATGCCTGGAATGCTCTAGCAGGCAGGAGAGGCCAGGAGTTAAAATTTAACTGTGATGTTTAACGAGAAGTTGACGAAGGTAATTAATCATCAGGAGCGATGTGTAAGCTGTTGGGTTTCAGTGAATTTATAAGTAGATCTGATGTCAATACATCTCAGTGATAAGTTTCATTGTGAGTATCGCAATCAAAATAGAATTCGGATTAAGTAACCAGATTTATATAATTAGAAAACTCATGTTTGTTGTATTGCTAGTACTCTTAATTTCCCACCACACTCATAACCCTAGACTGCTAGCAACTGTAGCAAAAGGTAGTCCTTACTTAGGTCTCCAATTACTTAAAATTTAAGTACACCAAAATGACATACAGAGCATGAATGAAAAATACTATCACAGTATTTTAATTTCTTTTAAAATATTTTTGGCAACAAAAGGATTTGTGCTGTAACTTGCAATTAATGTTTTTTCCGTAAATTTGTTCAACGTCAAATGTCTTCCTGCTTAGTTTCCTCTCATACAATTTTTGTTCTGATTTCCACCATTTTTGGGTGGGAGTCTCAACCCTTTCACACTTCTTGGTGTGAAAGGAGGAACTGTGTGTATAAATGTCTTTCTGCACAAATAAATTCACATAAATACAGCTTGTAATTCAAGCAATGTTGCATTAGCAAATCAGCAAGGAATCAATGTGTGACTTGGAAATGTAAGCCTGTCTTGTTGTTCGTTATTGAACCACTGAAACAAAAGTTTCCCAGAGAAGCTTGGGTCTTAAAAAAGGGAATCAAGTAGGCAGACCCCTGTGTTCCTTCTCCCCAGCATGCTAAATCATCCCGTTTCATTCTGCCTGAAGGATCAGGGATGTGAAAAGGTTGGAAGGTTGTCCCTCCTTCTGCTATCAGAAATAAAAGATGCATTAGGCGCATTCAGTCAAGGTTAGCCTTCAGCTTTTAAGGTCAGGAAGCTGAAATGGTTTGGGGCTCTTGAACAGACTTTGTCAGCGCAAAGGAATGTTAAGGGCTCCTGCTTGCTGGCAGATATTTGTGGAGCTCCTGGAGTATTCAGTAGACATTCATTATTTTGAAAGCTTGCATAAATAAAAAGGGTATTGCTTTTATAGTAAAATTAATATAACAATCATCACTTAGAGCTCAAGCTAAAGAAGTGGAGCCAAAGTCTGTGGAGGGAGCTTGAAATGAGACAGAAGGTACCAACATACTTCACACCAGGGCGTGAGGGTGCACTTGGTAACGTGGTGATCCTATTGGTCTCAGGGCAGGAGGACCAGAAGTTTGCATAGAGCTCTTTAATACATTTTGCAAAGGAATGCAGTCATTTACTTCTTTAAATTAAAGGGATGCCATCATTTAGTGATTATGAACACCACTTACTCAACTTTTTTTGAGAAAAAACCCCAAAGGAAAATTATTTCTGGTGTCTTTTGGCCAAAGTATTGGTCAGTAATCTTGTATTTCTCATTAAGAACTGTGCATTTGCTTATTCCTTGCTGGTACAATGGAGCTGTGGTGTGGGATTGATGGGATTGATAAATTGGTGGGATGCATTGGTGGAATTTCTAGGGGAGAAGTTTCTAGGTTGATTTTGTATGTGATAAAGAGAACAGCTATTTTTGAAGTGCAAATTTTCAATTTCCAGTTATAACATTTGTGAGTTTTTTGGTGGTGGTGGTTAGTTAGTTTGTTGGTTTTAGGATCCTGTGTGAATAGGGTATGTTTGTTTCCTTAAGTCCCAAAAGACTGATGTACTTAATGTTGTGCATATTTTTGCTCTTAATTATTCAAGATTACGTGAGGAGGCGTTTTCTTTGTTTCTCTGCCTTACGTATGATTTGTAAAAATGTAATATTCCTTGTGGTCTCTTCTGTTAAAGCTAGGCTAGCAAACGCTGATATGGTTGTGGGCAATGTTGTGATGTTGTAGGTAAGACCAGTGCTGACTAGGGGATGCATTATGATGAAAATTTGGTTGTCCTCAGCTGACTGAACAAAAATGTTAGGGATATCAGTAAATTGAAGAAGGAATTTATGCATAAACTTATGGGTAGGAAGGATAAAATGGTGTAATAGGTAAAAAATGAACGATGAGTAAGTGTCTCTGGCCTCATGGAAGGCTTTTTTAGTGTTCAAATTTTAGTTAATTCAACAAAATGAGAAAGTCTATGGCTGTGCATGATGAGCTGCTTATTCCCCACCGTTGCTGAGGAAGGAAAGGAGGAATGCTAGGAACTTGGCAAGTTCTAAATTTGTTGCACCAACAGCCAGAAACTTGTGAAGTTCCTGCTGGGGGGGGCAGAGGGGAGCCGCTTGTGAACTATGCATTCCTGATGTCTTCAGTAGGTGCTGCTGCTCATAGGGAAATTCGGGAACAATGCTGTAGTTCAGCCAGCTCTGAAGACTTGTCTGGATTATGTCAGACACACTCCTACCCTGGGAACAGCCCAGAGTCAGAAGGCTCACAGCTCTGGTACTTTTTTCCTCAGCTATGAATTCCTCCTTCACCTCTAAGGAAAGCTGTCCTTCAGCAGGCTTTCCGATGCTAGCTTCCATGATTTAGGCTGAGTAAAGACTATAGAGAAGACCAATACCAGTTACTATAAAATAACAGTTGCAAAACTACTTCACTTGGCCTATAGTATTGGATACTACTACAGTAAACTATTAATTATATGGTCCATAGGTCACATTCATTGCAAAGACAAGTTGTAAAGAGAAGTCTTTGGAATTAGCAGGACGGGGTTCCAACAGTAACTTGAAATGCTGGAAAATGATCGTAGTGAATGAAATTGTTGTTGCGATGTATGTTGATAATTTTAAAGTCTTTTTGGCTTTTTGGTAGTGTGATAAAATATTTCAGAGTCTCTTCAGTCACCGTGTTTGAAAAGTAGACCTCATTTTTACCCTTGCTAAACAATACCCACGTTTCTGCTCCACATCTCACCAATGTTCGAAACAAGCTGATGCCAAAAGAAAGCCATAGGTTGTGTTTTTCTTTGTTGTAGTTTTAAAATCTTTCAACTTTTACTAAAATATAATTGCACATAGAAAAATACCATCAACAGTTCATTCTTCCGCCTTCTGACCAGGCAGGTAAAAATTACGGAAAGTGATTTAACACTAGGAAAGATGATACAAGATTGTAATTGCCAAATAACACTGGATGGCTGATCTCTCTTCCAATCCTAAAATTGTGATTTGCATCATAACAGAGGCATAGCCTTTTCGTATTACAGGTTACACCTATATATCAAAATGTAAATAATGCACAGGACATGAACTTGAAGTTACACATCTTTCTTTATATAAATGGATCTGATTTGCTGCTTGGTCACATGATACAGAATCTTCCTGAACGTTTTTTGTTAAACTAACTTTCCATTGTTTTGCAGTCATCCAGCTCTTTGAAGGCATCTTACGAAGACTGGTTGCTGACATATGGCTTGAGCATCTCTCCTTTTCACATGCGATGGCAAACGGCTCTCTTCAACCGCCAGTTCTACAACTGGGGGAGATGGAAACCCAGATTTCTCTATTTATGGTATAAATTCATGATTTTTCTTTTCTGTCAAATACAGAGGCAGCAACTATTACATCTGTGCTTTTCATCCTTAAAAAGTGGAATGCCTAGATGTGGTTATTTCTATGGGCTAAGGATAAAGCCAACCAAACAGGATTGCTATAAAGGTATTGTGCCAGCGTAAGTCCATGCCCTCTGCCAAAAAAAATACAGCTAGATTACATATGGGGATGCTGTAAAACAAGACATCTATAAAATGTATTTTTACCTATGGTTTGAGCTATTCATAGCTCTTAAGTATAAAGCTATTACATATAATACTCCATAGAGGTAGATCTGAAAGCAGCTTCTCATATCCCAGATCTGCCCATTACTGTATGCTGAGCTCTCCCCTGATCACTAGAATTTGCAAATTATTCAGAGACAGTTGTGCCCCTGCTGCCAGTCATTTCCCAGACATTAAGCAACTGTACCTACTCAGAAGGGCATTGCTCTCGTTCTGTCTTTTACTTACCTGCACCTTTCCTTGCGAAGATTGCACATACTGCTGGTAATGGGTAAATAAGCTGGGTGGTTAATATGGATGCTTTTGGACTGGTTTAGAAAATTATTGGTGAATTGCCTCCCTAGTGTTGTTTTATATCCACTCTGAAAATAAAAATGAGTAAGGCTTGAATTTCTTTTCATTTCCTGTATTGCTACCATTAGTGAGATAATTGTGAAAGAGAAGTCTGCTTCATATTGGTTTCTCTGGTATCTAATGGTTTTACTTTGCTTTTAAGTAGTTCTGTATCAATCACAATTTTTTAATGTGTATAATTTATTACAGTATAATGTTTCCATCGGTCTCTTTAATTAGCATTACAAGTGCATATTGCTTAAAATAAAATTGCTAATTTCCAGTGAGCCTTATTAAGGATGGTAAGAGAACAATTACGTGGTTGTTAGAGGAAGAAGGACTGGTAGTGAATTGAAATGTTGCAGCTAGAAAATAGACTCTACCACATCCTTCAACTATTGAATAGTGTAAAATAATAGTAATAATGGTGAATAGAAATTCACCATTAGGTGAACTAAAGTAAATTTAAATGATTTTTCACACTGATTTTAATGCAATAGGAATGGGTGAGAAGAAAAATGTGTTCTAAGTAATTGATTTTAATCTGGTCTTGCATTTGCACCTTTGAATTTTTCTCCTTTAAAGAAGTTTGAGTCTCATTTATTGTTCGTTAGCACTTTTTATTGCTGATGAGGAAGATGCAAAATTTATTGAAAAAGTTTATATAAATATGTATGCCACCCCATCACTTGATCCAGATTTCTAAATATGTGATGGTGTGGTGCAACATGGCAAATTATACATTGTAAAGTTATGTTTTTATTCATAGCTAATGGCAAGTTACTTGTGTTGGGTAACTGAATAAAAAATAGAATGTACAAGAACAGCATAAAAATATTTGAAGATGAATCGGATGTGGTTTGGATGTCAAACACTTATTAAACAAGGAAAATATTACATATTATTAAATATGTTACTAGTATATGTTATTAGTGTTTTTAGTTTCCTTTAGCTCATATTTATGTACTTCCTTGTTGATGAATGAGTAGTAGTAGCCCTTGGTAAGTTTTGCCCTATGAGTTTTATGTGCTATGTTAAATATCCAGAGAATATGCACAAGCTTCCTGTGCCTATGTATTGCTGAACTATTTGCCTGTCTTTGCAGGTTCAGCATGGGAATGGTGTTTGGTATAGTTGCCATGTTTGGCTCTGTTATTCTTCTTGGAAAGACACTGATGCAGACGCTGACACAGATGCTAACTGAGGCACCAAAAGCCCAGAATGATCGTATGCTGCAAGTTGTGGTAAGTGTTCTCTTCTCAGGTCTTTATTTGAGGGCTGTGAATGGATACTAACCAGCTTCTTAATAGGTTTTATGATACTTAAATCCTCCCGTGCAAGAATAACCTAACTGCTAATATTTGCTGTTTTGTTACCAGCCTTACAAATGGAGGGTGGAGGTAGTAAGAGAGGGGAAGACGAATGCAAATACGTTAAATAATTTATATTAAATATTCTCAGAAGTGAGAACTGGTTAGTAATTTTTGAAAAGTCTTAAATTATCACTGTACTAAGAATACATTACAGCAATAAGAATTTACCTTCTCTGAGCCTTGCAATGTACAGACAATGATGGCCTTGAAGTCAGCAAAACAAGTCCGTAATCCACAGGAAGAGAAGAGTTCTCCTTCATTTATTACAATACAAAACATCAGTTGAAAAGGAAAGAAATGTAAAGAGTTTTGTGTGATTGTAGAAACAAAGATTCATTAGTGAGGAGATTGCATATTTCTGGATTGTTCAAGGACCTCTGCCTAATCTACAGTGTGAAATTGAGGGTTCTGTTTCTGACAGTATCTAGTCAAAGGCTTAATAATTTATTTGATTGTTTCATGGATTTCTGATGCTGGACAATATATTGTGTTGTTTTAGGAAGAAATGTAGTTTATAGAATGTGAGCGATTGCAAATACTGTCTTCATGTCTTGCATCAAAATACATAAGGCAGTAATGGAAGAAGTATCATTACCCTTACAACAGGTTTGACCTGGAAAGGTTCCTAGCTAACCTTATTTCACCAAGAGTGCTGTCTGGCCAGAATGTATGGTCATTTTCCAGAAAGCAAAAAGTCCTATAAGATTGCTCTGCCTACTACCATATGGCTTAGAGCAGTGGTACCCAGCCATTTTGCTCTGTTGTATTACTTAGCTAGTCCAGCAAGCAGAAGTTGGGGATTGTGTGCTGCCATGATAGGCCTTCCCATAAGTGCCAAATTGACTGTATGCCACTAGACTTAAATTGCATGAGCATGAGCAGCCTGTTTGTTAGCATGCTATAAACTCAGTGCATTTGGGATGGTTTGGTGGTTTCACACATGTAGGGTGAATGCAGCAAACGCAGTATGTGTTGGCAAAAGTGGTAACCTGGGAGAGAACTGTCAGTACCGCCACTGTTAGTAACCTGGTCCACAACCTGCTCCTGAATTATCTCCAGAAGCAGGCAGGAGTGAGTGGGAAGTCTTGGTGGTATGCTATGTGTCTAGTAGAGCACGAATTGAGCATGAGAGTGAAAATTTATTATTTACCTGATAGCAGAGTACATCCTAAGCATATGTGTCTATTGCATTCCAGAATAAGAAATAGCTCTCTTAGATTTTCATTTTTTGAGATCACTATATGAATCCATCCACTTTTGTGACACCAGAGTAAAGTAGTCGTATGCAAAACTCTGCTCTTCTGCGGAAGTGACATAAATAAAAGGTGAGCAAAGTGAAGATGAGCTTTACAAGTAATCTAGTGTGAACTGTAGCTATGAAAGCAGAAATGTAGCACAGTATTAACAATTTCAATGTGGAATGGATTCCGCAATGACTCCTCATTGGCAGTATCACTGCACTCAAACCAAGGACAGATCAGTACTGAAAACGATGGATTGTATACAGATAATGTAATGACATGTATAGAGATAAGGTTACTTCTCCTAAGCTGATCTGTGTGGTTCTTTTTCTTTTGTTTAATTTCTCAACCATCACAGTCGTGTAATTTTGCCTTCAAAGAGTCTGAGTATTCTGATTGATCAGAATGTGGTAGCATAAGTTGACACTAAAAAGTGACCCAGATGTGGTTGCAAAGAAGTGAAGAACAAGTGAGGAGGACCTTCTCATCATTTAAATTAATCATTGATATGACTCATAATTAACTAACTGCCTTGGAGGACAGAGTGTTTTTTTGGTTTTGTTTTTTTGATTTTAATTGTTAACTGTGCTTTAGCCTTTGGCATAAATCTGCTTAGCCTTTATCCTTCATCTTTGGAGAACGGGAGTTACGCTTATGTTTTATTGATTTAGATTTTTGCACCCATCCTTTTTTTTTCTAGCCACGTACTTTATTCAAAATACCCATCTATAGATAACTGGGTTGTTTTTCTTTAGCTCCCTCCTCTTGTGTTGGCTGCCTAATAGCTAAAGTGGGGAAGAAGCAGATCAGTTATTAGGAAAGGACCTTTTTTTTTACTAAAGGCATTTCCAGAAGACCATGAAAAATGAGGTGACAGTGCTTGTTAACAAAATACTGTGTGAATTCTTCACCAGAGTTAGCTTCCTCTTTAGGTGTACCTTAAGCTAGCTGCTTTGATATGATACATTTAAGCACTCAGTGTTGTTTTCTGACATGATACAGTCAAGGTGGTATTGCAAGGGGAACTTTTGCTATAGCTGTCTGTCCTCCCATGCTCCTGGAGCAAAGAGCCACCAAGAATGCCAGTTAACTGATCCATTAGCGCCACCAGCTAATGCTTTAATGCCAGCAATGGAAGCCTCACGAGTGAAGAGCAGCTGTCTTCATACAGGGAGGAACAATGGTTGTGCCAGTTAAGATAAGTATCTTGGTCACTGTCACAGTCTGAACAGAATCTGTGAAATGATTCAGTGTAACACTAGTGAAAACAGTCCTCCAAAGGATTTCTTTTAGTTAGATTGCCTCATCAAGCTGTCACAGGGTTCCTCTTGGATAGCTGAATGCACATAACTGAGCAACAGGCAGGACTGAATGATAGTAGGGTTGGATAGGGTCTGCTCAGTTGGGACTGATACCTGGAGAACAGCAGCCCGGAGCTGCTGCCTTCTGTGTCACATGAGGTCGTTTTTAGAGAGTCGTACAGGCAGGTCAGAAATTTTTGCTCATTGCATCTCTTTTCTGCCACTGGATCACAATTCATGCCATGTGCACAGCAGCTGTTAGCACTGGGGTGCTCCATGCCAGGAGCGTGGGGAGCAGCAAGGCAGACAGGACAACTGCCCCTGAGTCAGCAGCACATCTTCCTACTGCAGCCACAGCAGCTGAGAGGAGGTGGGGATTGAGCAGTCCTCCTCCATGTCCCATGGAAAGACGGCAGGCTTCCTCCTTCTGACTTGTGACTGCTTTGGAGCCTGGCTGGAAGGAGCTGTTGTCTCATAACCAGTGCAGAGGAGAGCTGGGGAGCGGTGGGAATCCACAGCAACAGGAAGACTGGGGGGGCTGCATGTTACGTCTTACATCAATTAAAATAGTATCTCCATTGCAAGTGCTTTTTTAGTGTTAATTTGCCATATGCAGACTGCCAAAGCTTGAACAATAGACAGAACTTACTCTTTTTTTCATCTTTTCAATCTGGGGTGGTGTCATGTTTTATAGAAAGAGAGAAGGGAGACTGACAATTCCAGTTTTAAATGTATTACACTTTTTTTTTTTTTTTTTTTTGGTAAGGGTAGATCTCAATAACCACATGACTATCTACAGGATATTGTAAACTACTGCTCACAGTGCCAAGCCTGTCTCATTTTAGTTGAAGTCTGTATATGTTTTTATAAACTTCTGTAGCTTAATATAGAGTAGGGCATGCTCTGTCATGGTTGTGGGGACTGAGAAGGGGAGGGAGAAGGCACCTGCAGAGCTTTTCAACCTTCAACAAAATAATATATATTCAGTGTGTTTTAGACTATATTGAATAAACAGAGAGAAGAGGTACAAACCAGTAGTGCTGTGTGTGTCTCCTGTTGTGTTGGTGGGCTGAGAAAGCTGAGTGAGAGCAGCAAGGTTAGAGGCAGGATGATTTGTCTTTGTACCTCTTGGTTTCCTAGTGTGTTTTGTTTTGTTGTCATGCCCACATGAACAGGTGCCTGGTGTAAATTTGCCTGTCAGCCAGCTGACCTATTTCTTCTCTGCAATCCTCATCAGTGGTGTGATACATGAAGTCGGCCATGGGGTGGCAGCTATTCGGTAATACAAACTACTTTTCTCTTACTATGTGCCAAGAAAGACTAATACTCCAATTACAGGTGAACATTGTTAGCATTTCTTCGGTTTATCTAGAGAGTCTGTTTATTCTGTATTTCATAGCTTCCTTAGATTTTTTAAGTCTGGAAGGATGTACAAGAAAGGACAGAGTTTTAATACAGTGCCTATTCTGCTGATCACGAGGCAGGACTTCTGCTTTGTAAATATACCACGCTGCATCAGGTTTAAAGTAATTCTGTTCATAATTGATCTTGTTTTTCATACAATAATTTCATTTCTGCAGCTGTGGCGTTTGAGGAGGACCTGCATGCTATTGTAGAATGGTACTTTAAAATAGATTTTAAATTAGTTTGTTTAAACACAGCTCATGAAGTAGCATCTGAACGGCAGTAACTCAGTCAAATGTGATTTGCCCTTATTAATCTCAGAGATGTGTTAATTTTGATCATGGATGAAATTTTTCATGTCACTATTAACTGTGATGATTACTTCACGAAGACATTATTTGATGATTAGTCAATTACTGTTAAACGACACTCCAGCATAAGAAGGTTAAGTGGTGGTTACCAGAACTAATATTCAGGTGTCCTCCACATTTCCTGGGGACGTCATAGGCATTATTTGTCCCATGGGCACGAAGCCCTAAGTTGTTCCACTGATTTTGTTGAGGATAAGAAGTCATGACTGCATTTGAACCTGTTACAACCTGTTTTATGGCAATGAAAGTTCTCAGTCAAAGGAGTGATGTGGGACCCTTTGTGTTTCATATACTCTGTTTGTCTTTAAGCTTGGTTTCTGTAATATCCAGTGGTTTTTTTTTGTTTCTGTTTTTTTGTGGAGGATGAAGCTTTTTGATCTTGCTCATCCCATGACAGGAAGAGACAAGAAAATTTCCTTTCTCTTACAGTGCCTTCATGTGCTGCTGGCTAACTGCAGAGAATCCAGGAGTAACTATGGAGCTGTTTTTAACCAGAATTAATAATTCTTATACCTTAGTGGTATGATACTTTCACTCAAGATCTGGGGCAGTGGCTCTGAATATTCAGCTTTGGGTTATGTTTTTTGTTAAAAATTGATTCCCATCTATTTCAAGGAGAAAAAATTGGATTGTCCATTGTTAAATTACTGTCAATTAAAATTTGGGAGATTATTTTTTTTTTCCATTTACAGCAACTTGCTGCTGTTTTCTCCTTGTCCTTTTGTTGTGTTGTGTTTTTATGTTTTTGTTTTTCTCCTAGTACAGATTGGGTCTATAGTAATGTTAAGGTCCATCCTCAGGCTTTACTAAATGGCTGTGCTATGGGAGAATTGTATGATTATTGTATATAATAATAATATTTTCTGGTACATATTTTGACTCCCTACATACTTTCACCAGCTTCATTTCAAGGTAGTATTGGCTATGAACTACAAAAGCATAAAATACTTGAGCCTTAGCTTAGTCAAGGCTTGTATCAAAAAAGCCTGTTTCTCCTTCCCTTTTTACCTTCTACCCAAGTCATGGAATCTGGCATGGGCAGGAGATTACCCTTACTAATCTGTAGTAAGAGCACTTTTTATGAGTTATCTGCAGAGAATTCATGTATTTGTTCTGATTTGTTTTGTGTAATTTTACGTCTTCTCATAATTTTATGTCTCTTTTTATTGTATATGTGCTTCGTTCTTGCAGCTGGGATTGTCGGAAAAGTGACTAAATATAATGCTTTGCCCAGTGTACTGTCACAGAAAAGATATGAGATTAGCTGATTTATTTGCAAAAATGGTCTTGAAACGTGATTGTCATGCCTTTTGCAAGTCCCTTCTGAAATATCTAGGTTTGGAAAGTCTTCACATAGATATTCCAAAAAGTGTCCTTTAAAAGCAATTGTGAAAACTCTGAAACTGTTATCTTATCTGTATGACAGTGTCAGCTATTAATATATTTAAAGAGCATTTGTCCTTTTACCCTATTGACTTTCAGATGACATTTCCCTCGTTTTTGTAAGTTTATAATTTACTCTGAATTTCACGTAGGACAAAGAGAGAAATTATAAATTCCAGAAATCTCTAAGCGTTTCTTTTAAAGGAAAGGCATTGCTTTTGCAGATCATTTTAGAGATATATTTTTTTTAATTCAATAATAAAGCTTGCCATTTTTTTACCTAATAGACTTCCCCAATGTTAAAATATATGCTAAAATGTATATTACTTGAAAGCAGATTTTTTTTTTTTTAATATTTCATGTGTTATTGCCAGAAGGCAGAAAAGAAGTTGAACCACTAGCATTTGTTTTTTACCAGCCTCATAAATGCATATTGTTTAAAAGTGGCAATTACTGCAGAAAATATCCTCTAGTTTAATTATCTTTCCATCCTTCATGTTATGAGGAATAAGTTAGTTTGAGTTAGTTTGACAATTGTAATTTTAATTATTCTCATAGTCAAAAAATGTGTGCTATGCAAAACCTCCCAGTTTTTCATTTGTTTTGTGCAATAACTGCTCTTCATTTTTCTTTTCTTTTTAAGAGAACAAGTACGATTTAATGGCTTTGGGATTTTTATCTTCATTGTCTATCCTGGAGCATTTGTTGACCTCTTCACAACCCACTTGCAGCTGATATCACCAGTCCAGCAATTAAGGATATTTTGTGCAGGTAATAGTTTGTGCTCTTATTAAATCTCTCCTTACCACAGTTACTTATTCTATAGGTATCATTTATAAATCCTTGATAGAGGATTGAAGGTTTAAAATGAAGAAGCATAAAACCTTCTCTTCACCTAAAGGTGATCCTTCTGCTCTGAACATGAATTATGATGTCAGAAAATCATTTTGATCACTGTCCGTATTGTACTGTCTTCTGAAGGAGATAATTCTGTTTCTAGGAACATAAATTAGTACAAATTTCCTGACTTGAAAAATGTTTTGTCCTAAATCAGACTCAAAATAGTTGTTCACATGATTGGGGAAAAAATGTGGTTTCTGACCACCTTTTCCCATTATTGTAAGCTCTTATATCAGCTGAGGTACAGAAGTTCCTTTAACTTTCTTCGCATATCATACAGCTTAAATAGTGAAACATTGGAGCACAAAAAAATATATATATACTCAGCCAGAAGATTGGTGGCATGAGAACATGACTTGCTGTCACAGGTGAATACCCTTGAGCGACCACTACCATCTTCTGCAATAGGAGCAATCTGTTATGTGATTTTCAACAATAGCTTGAGTGATTGTCAAAAAAAATCTGAGTTACGTTGTTAGGTAGGTGGCTGTAATTTGGCGATGCTATCAGAAGGAAATAAAAGATAAAACGCAAACATCAAAAGAGAATTGCAGCTTATAGCTCCAAATAAACTTCCAAGTGATTTTGATTTAATGCTTTTTGTACTAAAAATTCCTTGGCTATTGGGAAGCAGAGCTCAATTGCTGTGCGAAGCTAGACTGAGACTGTGTTATGCTTCCTCAATTGCTTATATTATTGACTTGTAGAGAAAAAGGGGTTTCCCAGCCTATTGAAATAAAGACAGAAAAAATAACAATTTTGTTTAGTTCTTGATACTGAGGATTTTCTGTTGCAGGGGGCAGTAGAAAGCAGCCAGCCTGCAGTACTGTGTACGTGGTAACACTGTTTATTGAATATTATAAGAAATTATAAAGAGTATTCTAGGCTGGGCATACGGAAGCATTTAGCAAAGCTTATTTTCAGGTTTTCATAGATCAGGTAAATGAAGATAAATGCTAGGTAAGTAAAGGTATCTATATTCCAAATACCGTAATGTACCAAAATCATTTGCTGAAATAGGCTAACTTCTATGAAGCCCTTTTTCTCAAATCAGTCAATTTCCATTTTCAGCTAGTGTGAACAAAACCAAAAGAGAAGACATAATTTTCAAAATGAGATGTTTACTTACATTCCTGGGAAATTATCTAGAAAAATGAGTTTATAAGCTGCAATAGAAAATAATTGCTTTCATGGCTTTGATGACAAGTAAATACCTATAATAATTTTGGGGAAACATGACATATAGGGAATGCAAGGTAGAAACAAGCACTTTACAAGGCTGTTTAGTGTTAATGGCTTGTGATAAATTTGGTATAACAAATACATGCAGTTTTTACAGCTAGTGCTATGTGTAGTTTAGTAAGAGGGTGTTTGATGTCAATAAAATGTGTTATTTGGTAAACTGTACTCTTTTTTTTTTTTTTTTTTTTTTTGTCAGAGCAGTTGAACGAACCAATTATCAGATCTTAACGAACCTATTATCAGATCTTCAATGTTCTGAAGATCTGAATTTACAGGGCAAGTTTTTAGATTTTTGTACTGTAGCTACAAGAAAGAACTAAAAGAACTAGAGTAGAAAACCACACTGAATATTCCTTTTAGTCCACCTTTACTCTGGAGTTTAAGCAGTATATTTGTTGTACAGCAGATGGCATCATGAGTTCAAGAATAGCGAATGAGACTTGTGATGTTTTTAGCCTTCATTGCATGCATAATAACTAAAACCTGCACAGCCCTTGCTTATAATTAGTTCAAATATATGTTATTTTTGAGATTATTTTTCAGATAATATTTTTTAAAATGTTTTGTCTTTAACAGAAAAAAGAGCTAAAGATTTTTGAAGCATGATTTTAAGGTGTTTTAAGGGCTGTGTGAAGTATGCCTTTTTAAATATAAAGAACTAAGTTTCCAAGGATGAGGCTGCTCTAGCAAAATGAAATTGATGGTATACTCATCAGTGTGCCTCAATAGGTATTCTCATTTCAAGGCTGTTTATTTTTCTAGGGATCACCTGGGATGAATTTGAAGCCTTTCTGTTTTAGACTTTTCTGCTGTATTCCACACAGCAAATTGTGTAGATTATTGTATTAAGGCCCATGTTTTCCTAGCTATTGGAAAGCATTTTTTGTCACCCTCCAGCAGTTCCATCACCTCTTTTTTTTTTTTTTTTTTTTTTTTTTCTTTTTTTTTCCCCTTCCAGCTTACTCTCTCTAGTGGCCACACTGTTGCAAAGCAATTTTGTTTCTCTTAGATTTTTATACTTTGTTAAACTAGAAAAAATAAAGTTTATTTTTAAGATAAAAAGGTTCAAACAATTAAGTTCAAATATTTACTTAATACTTCTGTTGTACTTGTGTTTGTATGCTCATGCATGCGTTTGTGTGAGATAAAGTTTTTCAGCATTCAATTCTCTTTATCTATCTAATTATCTTTCAGTGAGATATGATTAAAAACTTACAGAAAGAGAAATCACTTCAAGAAGTATCTATTAGTGGAAACTGCAACAAACTCTTATTTAAAGTACTCCCTGAAATGTTTCCCATTTCTACAGCATCAGAAATGTAAAAGACTGTGTAGCATGTGAAGATAAGCAGAGGAAATAAGAGTCTGTCACGTTATGATTGCTATATTATATACAGTGCAAGAAAGATAGGCTTAATATGTTTTTAAATACATTTGTTTCAGTTCCTGTCCTGTAAGTGTACTGTAAATATAGAATTGAATCAAACCATCTTAACAAGATGAAGCACTGTAAGAAGGAAATAAGGAGTCTTCGACACTGAAAAGTTTTCGTGCATGGGTTATACAAAATGTTTGTCCAAGAGCACAGAAGGAATTAAAAAAAACTGTATAGTACTAGTTATTGAAGGAAGGCAAGCCTGCCTTATGACAGAGGTTTGTTTCATCCTGTGTAGAACAGCATACTGTAAAGATTGCTATTAGAAATATATTGGCAAAAATTGCTGATTGGTGAACTTAGTTTCATGGTGTGGTTTTCCTGACTGTCTTGCAAAAGAAACCATTTTTCAAATAATTTTCTAATCTTGTGTGGCATATATACATGTAATTATTTTTTTGATACAATGGGAATGACTATGAAAAAGTATCGAATGTCAAATAAATTTTTTGCTGACAAACAGAAAAAAAGCATTCATGTATAAGCCCATTTATTAAGATTCTTCAATTCGATAGTTTGTTGTGGTAGAAGGTGACAAGTAATACATTTCTTTCCACTAGTTTTTTAATATTTATGATTCTTGACAATTGTGTGTATAGAAGCTGTAGCTTAAAATTGATTCAGAAGCTCATATTTTCTTCAGGGTGCTCTGCCATGAATTATTTTTTCATCCATTCTTATAGGAATTATTTCAGAAAAGTTAATTAGAAGTTAACTGTAAAATCGTGTATTTCAAAAAATACCTTTTTATTAGTAATATTAATGTTTTATTTAGAAACTTTTTTTCCTTTTCTTTTTAGGAGTGTGGCATAATTTTGTTCTTGGTGTTGCAAGTTTCATGGTTTTGTTTCTTCTGCCAGCCATTCTTTTCCCTTTCTATTACACGGGTGTTGGGGCACTTGTCACTGAGGTAACAGAGGTGAGAAAAGTTCTTTACTGTTTTCATACTACATGGTTTGTGATTTGAAATGTATCTGAGTCTCTTATTTTCACAGTTAAATTTGGTTGGTGCAGCACTCTTCAAAATCTATTGTGCTAATATATTGTGCTTTTTCTCTTCTTGAAGTTTGCCTTCTCAATCTCATGGTTTTTAGTGTTAGTAAATGAATGGACATGGCATGGGTAATTACAGACTACTAAATATAGTATAAGACTATTTAGATATTTGAGATAACTTTGCAGACTTATTTCTGTGGGGTTGTTTTGTGTGTTTGTTTTTGATTTGGTTTGTTTAGTGCTGGCACCAGGTAAATCTGCTCAAATGTGCCTTATGACTCTAGCTTATTGCTATCTGTTTTTAATGTTAAAGATTATTTTGATTTCCATGCATCTTTGGTCAGCTGGAAGCAAAGCAGAAGTAGACTTGAGTTTCTGGAAAGGACTGATTTTTTTCCAACTTAATCAAATACAGCACAGTTGAAGAAGAGCAGAACTGAAAGGTCTCAGTCTTTTGTAGGTTTAAAACCAAACTGATATAACTCAGGAAAAGAATGACATTTATTGTGTTTCATACTTACAACGGTATAAGTACACCCTGCTTTATTGGAACATTTAGGGTACTAATTTATGTTTTTTCAATTTGAAATGACAGGAAAAAACACATTAACTTGTATGAAAATAATTGCTCAGATTTGAAGAGGTCCCTTGAAAACACTTGGAAACTTGCCCTTTTTTCTCCCTTTATGCACTAAATAAATTATTCTTCATGGAGTATGTTGTTTTTGTGATACTCTTATCATCAGTGAAAATGATCGGTTCTGGTGGAGCCTAAGTTTTTCTCTGAAAATAATGTCCTAACCTAAACATTCTGTGGATGTTCAGCATCCATTCAACTGTAAACAGATCCTTATAGTTTCAGCTATAGCAGCATGACTGACCTCAGTGTTTCTTCTCAGGATTCTCCTGCCAATGGACCAAGAGGTCTCTTTGTGGGAGATATTGTCACTAGTCTACAGGACTGTCCAATCTATACTTTAGAAGACTGGAATTCGTGTCTGGGAGATATTTCACAGAACTCACAGATCGGCTACTGTATAAATACAGCCACCCTACAACAATTAAGCTTTCCAGCTAGAGGTATGATTTTAGGTGCTCTCTCCTTTAGTTGGTATTATAATTTTATCACATCTTAAAGACTACTTTGGATTTAGGATTTGTTAGTGGGAACAGACTTCTCATGAAGGTGAGTCTGTTGTATTCTCTAAAGCACTGACCAATATGCCATTCCTTATTTGTGAAATAAAAAGTGGGGAAGGGATGGATAGAAGTTCTCTTGTCTTCCAGTCACCCTATACAAATATTCTGTATAATCTGAATAATGGAACTTGCTTCTTGGGTACTGTATAACTTGGTTATTAGCAGTAATACAATTATCTTCTATGTTTTTAGTTCAGTTCCATGGATCAAGTCAGTGATCTTTTGCGGCTGTAAATTCCACACATCACCTTACTGCTTTGATTAGTGTGACATTACAAATTGTGTGGCTTAACCCAATGATGTGCTTTATTATGGCCACTTCTTGTGATGTTTCTCACTAACGAGGTTTTATGTTTCGTTTGCTTCTTCAACTTCACAGTGTTTTTGCTAGTTAACTTAGTTTTGTCTGGACTGCACATATTGCTTCTGGAAGTCAGTCTGTTTCCTTCTGTTTTCATTTATACATTAGAGTGTAACAACTTACCCCTGAGAAACAACAACCACAAAAAAAGTGAACTGAACTAAGCTAAAACAATAAACAAAAATTAAGTAGAACTAAAATGAACAGTCAGGTTAAATTGGCTGAATGTCTTGCAACATGCTCTACAGCTCTTCAGAGTTTGGTTCATGCAAGCATCATGCAAGCATGGAGACTGAATTCCAAAGCTAAGGGACTGCAGCTGAGCAAAACCTGTATGATTCTCGGAGCCTGAAAATTGACAATGCTATTTTTTCATCATACTGGGACAGATATGTCGGGCAGCTCAAATACCTTTATTTTTGATGCATTATAGTTGTCATGTAAGACTGAAAAGGTAATGTTTTGATTATTTTTTTTAATATGTAAGGAAAGTAATCTTATAGCTGGAACTAAGATAAATACTTAAACTAGTGGAGTATGGGTAAGATCCTTTTAGTTATTTAAGAGTTTGGATAATCCTTCTGAAAATGAGGGCGACTCTGGAAATGTTTACAGCTGGGCTGGGATGGCAAGTAAGAACCCATTCTTAGATGCCATAGCTATATATTCCAAGATTCTGCTGTTCTCTGATACCTAATTTCAGAGTCATAGATAATAAAACTGCATATTCTGCAACTGAACCAGTCCTATTTAGATCAGAATACCAGGGACTTAATACTAGAGACTTAATATTGCATCCAAGCTTGGTTTGCTATATTGTGTTAGCAGCCCATTGTCCCACTGCTGCATTCTAATCAGGCCAGTCTGCCTGCATTTTCAGAGCCATAAGCCTCCAGCAGTGAGAAATATTCCTCTGAAATTAAATGAACTCTTTTCAGTCTCTAGCAGCTGTTATTTGTCAAAATCTTGGCAGTTCACAACTGACATAAATGCAGAGTATCAATAAAAATATATATAGCAAACGGACCCTATCTACTTGACAATAAAATAAATGGAGAATAAAATATTTGAAAATGAAGCTAGACAAAAAACAATGCCCCAGGGATCTTCTTGAAATTAAAAAAAAAAATTTTTCAGTGCAGTTCATAGGGGAACTAATTTCATGGTCATTCACTATTCAAAAATATATGTTGGCTGCTTTAGGGTACTTGAGGGAAGGATTATATGGCACAATGCTTACACCTGTAAGCCCCAGGCATAAAGCTCCATGTTAGCGGACTGTAGTTTATGCGGTGATAAATCAGCAACCAATATGTCAAGCGTGATCTAACTAAGGAGGGTACTGCAGTATTGCTGTGACAAAGATTTTTACAGTGACTATTCTTTTGAGTTGTTCTTTTGTTAGTTTGTTTTAAATAGCTGTTGATGTAGAGTAAGTTAGGTTGTATTTATTAACAATACCTGTAGAAGGATTCTGCACCACAGTAGTTAATTGGGATTTAAAACATCATTTATTCACTGCTGCAGCTTTCAGTGCTTGGAAATCTTTCAAAAACTGAACCTTGCAAAGGCTTTCATGTTTTAAAGAGGATATCTTGAATCTTAGTTACCTCAATAGTCAGCCAGTGAAGTCAGTACAACAGTAAGTAACAAATTTCTATGCTAGCCGTTAATGCAAGTTGGAGGCAACAGCCAGCTTTTTTTTTTTTTTTTTGTAATTTGTAATGATAACATGGAAGTAATAGATCTGCCAGATCTCAAGGAGATCATTAAGATGAAAAAATCAGCATGTGACATGTTTGAAATCTGTGTTCTTAAAGTGGTGAATTTTTTTAAGTCGTGACTGAACCACAAGCAGGATCTGTGAATTACTGTAATTCGTGAAAGCTACAGAATGGTTGTTCTCTTTTATTCAGAGACTAATTCAGGAAGTTACTATGCTGTAATATTCTTTTGATCTATGCCTATGTTCTTTAGTCTATAGAAGACTTGATGGCACAGTTGAATGTTGCAGTAACAACAGCCTCACAGACATTTGCTTTTCATACAGCAATAGCTTGGACAGCCATCTGGTAAGTTACTTAAAGTGCTAATTCTGTTTGGTAAATATGAAATTGTTTAAATGAAACCATAAATATTTACTAACATTTATGCATCATGCTCAAGTGCTTAAGAATACCTACAGTTTGTATTAAAGGTTAGTATGTACGTTACTTTTCCCATTTACAGCTTACAAGCCAAAATATTAGTTATAATTTTCCCCATGATTAGTCAAGGAGTCTCTGGAAAAACCAGAGAAGATTTTATACCCCTCATTCTTTAGGCAGAAAGATACTTTCCTCATCTTCACTATTTGATGCAGAATATTGGTGAGAAAAAAAACAACCAACTTTTGAGAAGTTAAAATTGCTTATTTTCCTTATTTCAGTCTTTAAAGGTAATGAACACTATAGGCAAAGTAAAGAACTGGATTATCTGTTCAGTTATTTTTTTGTGAAGTCAGCAGTGCTGTGCTGCTCACTAGATAAAATTTAAACCATGCGAGACAAGTTCCTAGAGATTGCCTATTTTTTTCTTCAGTAAGGCCTCTATTTGATTCCTTTTTCACCACATTGTTTTTCTTTACCCTGTAGAAACATACAAAGTTTCACAGCAGGATTTTGTGTTACTCTCTTTAAAATATAGAAATGTTTCTTAAAACACATGATCCGTATTGACAGTGATGGAGTATTTTTAATAGTTCTGTTTACAAGAATAAAGAGCACAAGTTTGAACTGTGTAAACCTTTCTACACATGCCAGTTTGTTATTGTTCTAACCTGTAGGATAGATACCTAAAGAAATAGAAATGTCTGATACTACATCTGCTATATTTACAGATTCTCTGTAACAAATACTACCCCTCCCCAAAACAACAACAACAACAACAACAAAAAACAATATTTCAGTTTATGGTAGACCAGAAGTTCATTTGAAATACGACAGTGGCTGGTAGCATCCTGGAGTTCAGCAAAGTTTGATAATCACTGCCGTACTGAGCTTTGACATTCTTAAGCTCATAGCTGGTACTTAGGAACAGCAAAGAAATAAAAGCATCCAGAAGCCTGTGACCTTCAAATGTCCTTGGCATGGCTGTGAGTTTTTGGACAATCATTTTAAATAGTTTTTGCAGTGCTACACAGCAATATTTGAAAATGTGCCCCCTCCCACTAATTAGAATAGAAGATCTTGTATTGAGGTTAATGGAGTGTATGACACCCATGCATCTATAAGGCAGCATAACTGTACAGGCTAAGAAGCAAGAAGATGCTCTTTTGTCTTTCCTAAGGCAAACAACAGATGAAGAACTTTCCTTGCTTGTGTTTAAGAACAAAAGGAAAAGTGCCATGGAGCTTTTACGAGAGACATGAGGGGAAAAACAATTTCCTGTTCCTTTCTGCTGTTCTATGCTTGGCCTGTGGCGAACAAGAAAGATCTGGTCTTTCAGCCTGCAGAGAGTGAATGAGTGTTACATAGGTAGGACGTGGGACATAGCACTGCAGGTGCTGTATTTGTCTAGTTCAGAATGGTCACTTCACTACCACACGGTCAGCGCAGATTGGTTGGTTGCTTTCCTGAACAGTGAAAGCAACCTGATCTTCAACCTAATCAATGAAAGCTGAAATTTCTTAAACAGCTAAGTCAGTTGTACGTTGATGAAGGCCCTGTTTATTAGAAATCACTGACATACATGTAGATGCTTTAACACTTGTTGTGTGCGTCTGTAGCTCTTTAAAAAGTTAGCCTTTGTTTTGGTACATGCATCTTTTCTACATTCCCCTAAAAATGGAATGACAGGTTGAATGTTTGTCAGGTAGGGTGTGGAAAAAAAATAATCAGATTCCAGCTTTTTGTGGGCTAGTAACGTATCAGTGAGATCTTTGCTTTAAAAAGGAATAAATAGTACTTTTATTTCTGATCTGTTGGAAAATACCTTTAAATTTGACAATCTTTTTAAACACTCTTTGCAGTATGCCTGTCTACCAGCACGAAAAGTTATCGAGGCCAGCAAAGTTTGTCGAACCAACATGGACTGCCAGAAGGACTTTGTTCCAAGCTTTTGTGTGACTCCTTCTTTAGAAAATCAAACAAGGTTAATCAGGGTAAAACATCCACCCCATATTGACATGCTGTTTGTAGGACACCCTATGCACCTACAGTACACAGGTTTGTATTACTTATTAAAGCAGTCTAACAAAAGAGTTCTAATATGGTTTACTTTTCCTGGCTGCTTGAACGAGGTCTTGGAGTGTTTGTCAGTTAACTTATTTAATGCAGAATCCATTTCTTGTTACAGCCAGTGGAGAGACATGGACTACTCAGGCCTAAAATGAAATGTGCACAGTGCAATGAGTTACAAAGGTAATAGAAACAATATGTGATATGAGATAGTTGTTTATTCAAAAAAGTATAAAAGAGCTATTTCTATAAAAGATACTATTCGGCTTAGTCATGGGAAACAGGCACCTGTATTTTGCTAACACATACACTTCTCAAAATGCTGTTGTGAAATCTCCAGGGCATCTTGCTCCAACACCTTTCCTGCAGTATTAGCATGACTGCTTAAATCACTCCTGATATCCAACTGTCTATGACAGATTCCCATGACTACTAAACCACAAGTAGAATCACAACATAGTTTTTTCCCATTTTTTTTTAGGTGCCCTCAATTAAATAGCATATAGCAGTTTAGTTCCTTATTTTGAAATGGATTATGGCTTTCCTTTAGACAAGATTTTATCGTTGAGTCAGATATACAAGGAAAAAGTAATTCTCTTGGAGCAAGTACAGGAAGAAAAAACAAACTCATCTTCATGCCTACTTAGTAGCTTGAGTGGCAGGATGAAAATGAGCTTCAGAAGGGCTTAAAAAGTATTAAGTGTTAAAATACTGTCCCTTTCTGTAAGGAACTAGTCTGTTACTCAGACAGCTCTACCTCACAGGGAGAGGTTTTGCTTCAGGCATCCTGAAGTACCTCCTTAGCAAGGCATTGTGCTTTTCTGAATTAGCATTGGAATTTAGTACAAAAGAGCTTTAGAAACAGTGATGAAATCTGGTTGTGTAAATCCTCTAGTGTTCTTGCATAAACATATCTTTTGTTAATCTGCCAGTCTTTATCTTTCTGTGATGGTCTTATTTTGATACTCCTTGAAAAATCAGGTTATTTATTTCTACTTCTTTGCACCATAAGGCCATTTATAAGCACAAAACAGGATTTCTTTACTTGTTATTTCTGCCCTTTTGCCATTCAGGAAGAAAAGCATTGGTCACCTGCGTGATATTAACACACAATTCTATATTTGGTGACATCTATTCCATATGCAAGAATAATTTGTAAGAATAGTATTTGTTTCAATACTTGTTTTAAGTTCCTTTTCTCGGCCCTCTAGTTTAACAATGCAAACTCTAGGTATTCAAGAAGAATTGAAGTATACTGTTCTCTTTTTCAGTATGTTGGAACTTTAGTCAATGTTTCCTACTATGTGGTAATTCTGCAAAGCAGTCAGACCTGTCTGTCATTCCTTTAGAAATGAGGAAATAATATTATTGGATTTATCTAGAGAGGTAGTTCTAAATTAAGAAATCACTGTGTGAAAATAAATATATAAATAAAAGCATATATACAGGGATATAATTTTAAAATGATTTACTATACCCTGGGAACTGCATAACAAATGTGTTAGTTTGAAAGCTAAAAGCTGACTTTATTACAGAATTTGCTGACATGCAACCAATGTTCTATGTTCCCCTTGGAAAAACACAAGAGCTAAAGTTAGTAACAGGAGCATGGCCTGGGCAGCAGGTAGTCCAGCTGCAGTGTTCTGTGCATTCCAGTGAAACAACTTTGAAGTATTTCAGACTTACTTTGCACTGTACAATACTGGCTTGGGGCCAGCAGATTTTTGTTGTTGTTATTTTCAGATGTGACAACCGGAATGTGGTAACTATATATATTTCTTTAAATTTAAAAAGGGAAAATAATTTCTTTCTCTACTATGTGAATTTTGAAATAGAAATAAATGGAAATAATGCCCTACTCTTTAGCATAACCTTCCTGCTTGCAGGAAGCATTACTTTTTAGAGAAGTGCTATGTTTATCATGCAACCTGACAAGGGAGTTGCACGAGTGTGTACTTGGTCTAGTAATGACACTAAAGTTATGTTTGAAAAACATTTTGAGTTTATGCATGTATTGTTTTCTGCTTAGGCTTGCATTGCTGCCATGGTAGTCCTGGTTTATGGAGAAGCATTGATTATTTCATATTTTCATTTGAAGCAAATTTCAGGATAGGATATTTTATATATATATATATATATATACATATATATATATATATGTGCATATTAGCTATTTACAAGAAATAGACTGTGCAGCTAAATGTTTGAGATTCCCTGAATCTCTTATTCCCTGAAGTAAAATATCATATCAAAAATGACTTTCATTAATGTGGATTAACATCTATATTTAGCTCTTGTTTTCTGTCTAAAATAACTGTAAAGAATCACACTCCTAAATGAAATTACAGTGCTGAAGATATGGCTGAAACTGAAACAGAAGAAATGATTAGGAATGTATGCTGCTAAGTATGGACACATTGACTAATCTTTTCAATTGGCATCCTCTCTGTGAAAAGTCTCTAATGTATTCTAATGTAAATTCATACTGTGGGTTTAATTCATGTGGTATTACTCAAGACTTTCACACTTTTCTCACTGCAGGCCTGTTATACTCTAGAGTCTCTCCTTATGTTGGACAGATGATACATAAGGTTGAAAATGGAAGGCCCAGTTATTACTATTACTATTATGCAACTTTGCAGTATTTCTTATTTTGATTTTGTTGTTGTTGTTAGTTTTTATTATTATTTCTTCATGTCATTTCTAGTATTGCAAAATCTTGACTTCCTTCCTTTCCTAAGTGGTTGGGAAAATCTGGTGACTAACATTCTCATTTGAAATTCAAACTCTTTGAGGGAAGATCATATCCCTCAAAGTTACTGTACCTCCATCACCCATCAGAAGAGGGATCAAAAAACTGCAAGATTTTCTTCATGAAAAGAAGGTGGAATTTACCTAGGACAAAACTGGACCAGCCTCCTACCTCTGTTTTATCAGAGTCTTCCCCAAAAAAGCCACTTCCTAGCTCTGGGGAGTTAATTGGGCAACAGTCATAATCTCTGATGAAGGTCTGTCTGGCAGAGTCTGGTTTCTCATTCTTTTAACACTTGTTTCCCGTAATAGTTGAGGATAGTAATTCTTTCTATCCAAATGTAAAAGGTCTGTTTTCTTCTGGAGACCATACAGAAATATCTCACGCCATACTTTCTTTCTTCTCCATAGCATATATTTTCTTTTCCTCCAGTAAGAGATTCTGAAAATCTCGTTGGTCAACCTAGTCACTAAATCACTTTATCAATCCTTCTAATTAAAATTGTGTCCAATGTTCACTCTTCTCAATATTTGCAAATGCTGTCTAGCATTAGCCAACAAAATAAATGTTAATTCCAGGTCAAAGAAGTATTCACTTCAAGTGGGGAAAACAATGACTGTTGTCTCTCACTCAGCTTCATTGCTGTTAGCCTCTTCTCAGTAGTGTCTTTTGAAGACATGCCTGAAGAATGTTATTTCTATAATCCTTATCCCTCAAAGGGCAGGCTTGCCTCCTGCCATTAAGTTTGATCCATTACAGCCACTTGATTCATTGCCTCGTATTTCAGTGTCTGGAGGCCATTCCAGCAACTTCCTGAAGAGTCCTGCAGTCCTTTGGAGAGATTGCTTCAGCAGCCAGGTTTGGAGTTTTGATCCAGGTCTGGAGGCTATTAAGGACACAGGTAGTTTGTTGTATCAAAGAGGGAGGGAGATCTGTGAACAATTCTGAATGTAGACACAACTTTGGGATGGTGACTTGTTAGTGGCCATTAGGTGTTTGTCAAGAGGCAGTCAGGTTTTGCAATTACAATATATTGCAGCGTATGTCTTTTGAAACCTTTGAATACAATGGCTATCTCAGACATTTTGCTGTTTTAGCTCATGAACAAGACGTTAGATCAGATGTTCTGATACCAACATTCAGCTTAATGAGTTGTTTGTCTTGGATATTGTTTGACTTGGATGCCTGTGGCTTTCTGAGCTGGATTGTGTCCAGGATTTCTGACTGTATGTTCTTCACTCGGTAGTCCAACAGACTTACTTATTTGCTCTCAGACCCCTAAATTAAAGGTCTTTCTTCAGCTAAGGTAAGAGAGAACATGATTTTCAAACCATCTTGGTCTTGCTGAGGCAGTTTTGGTATTGGGAAGTTCTGTGCTTGTTGCCTCACCAAAACCACTCTATTTTTGGTACCCCTTGCTTTATGCTTACTTGCTGTACTATGTTTTACTTCTTCGATTACTCATCACAAGGGCCTCAGAAAACAGAAGTAACATTAATGCAGCTGAGTAGAGCAGTTCTCAGCCTCACGTTCCTTTGGAATTGTTCTCTCTCCTCTGTTCTGTTGTCCTTCAGTTATTTATTGAACCTGAAGAAAATCTGGTCTCCTAACGAAGATATACGTAGCAGCAATAATGGCATGTTACATATTAATACTGCGATTTCCAATGTTCTCTTAGCCTATGGTTTTAGAATTTCTGAACAGGTAGGTTAATCTGTTCCTTTCCCAAAGGATGTTACTATTAGAGTGGGATTGGAACTCTTCTCCTCAGAACTCTAATCAGTCTGTTCTTTGAACTCTTGCTTTCATGTGTCTCTGAGGAAACGGTATTTCTTATGGATGTATTTCTTTTTCTCAGGTTAGCAGGGAAAATTCAAACCATTATGGCTTGCCTCAACTCTGTTTAAAGTTGTTCTTCAGGGACAAAGCGACTATTGCGTTTGCTGTGCAAGCTCATTCTTAAGGTGATTTTCTGATTCTACCTGAAATTACCTGAGCCTCTTTGCTCTGGGGATGAGTCTGCTATGCTAGGAGTGGAGCTTTATGGTAGGAAAGGAGCCTCTCTTTCAGGTATCACAGAAGAATCAAACAATCCCCAAACCTGACAGACTCAGACAACCCAGGTAGAGCATCCCTGTACTAACAGGATGGGAGATCTCAAGATAACTTGGTTTTCTTTGAGGATAAAGTCTCTCATAACATTTGACATGGTCAGCTGCAATTTCATCTTCTTCAAAGAAGTTATGGTACCAAAGAGTGTTTCAGGGTCTTGTGGAGTTTGACACTGCAGTCTTCCAGTGCAGAAGGAAGGTATTTATTTATACAAAAGGTACTGAGTTTCATCTCACAGGCTGTTTTGGTGCACTAAGTTACATCTTGGGAGTCACATAAGGTTTCATCTGAAGATAGAAGATGCTGTTTAATTACTGTCTAAGTGGTGTTAAGAAGTGTAATGCACCTGTGTATCATTTCCCAGCCTTTGCTTTCTCAGAGTTTCTCTGGTGCTCTCCTCCCTATTTGCTCCCCTTCCATGCAACGTGAGTTCAACTTCAGAACATAGTAATCTTCTGTAGGTAGTGCAGGGGAAAAATTTGGGGGCCCTGAGAGAAAGTACACGTGCACCCACAGTATGAATGTATACATGTGGACAACGTATGTTGAAAAAGCCTGGTAACTATAATCTCTTTTTATATGATTTTTTTGGGAAAGGACTTAAATTACACCATATGGTCTTTATGACTACAGATGTCCAGTTGTCTCTGAAAATATACATCTTAGATCTACTTTTACTAAAATCATGCTAGTTATATTTTGTGGTATGATTTTACTATGTTAGCATATTTAAGAGAGATTTAATGGCTTCACTGTGTCTTTTGAAAACAAGCCAGGCAAAACCATATTTAGATTGGCTATTCATGTGTGAAGAACTGTAATTTAAAATGTGGTGGTTTTTTTCTGCAAAATTAAAAACTCGAATTCATAATATTATATTTCTGCAACAGCTATTGATTTTTTGTGTTACCTTTATGTTTTCATTCCAGTAAGTCTCAGCAGTTTTGTACCACGACATAACTTTCTAAGCATCGATCTGCCTGTGGTGATAGAGACATTTTGCAAGTATCCTTTGAAGTACGTTTGTTCTTTTAAGACAAGAAGGAGACTGTTTAGAATTTAGTGAGCCAGCAAAATTTCACTTGGATATCATTCTAGACAGGATGCTCAAAAACATTTCTGTAGAGTTTTGACATCTTTATCCCATCTCTGCATTGATTATTGTCCATGTGCCAAGCCCAGAATGAAATCTTCCACTTCTTGTGCTTAGCGGGATATTTTTGGTCAGTGTTTTTTTTTGTTTGTTTGTTTGTTTGTTTTTTCTTTAACTCTTTCTTGACGGTGATTTTTAGCAGCTCTGACAAAAAAGTCAAAGTAACCCTGAATTGATGGCAAGCCAAATATTACTGCTAGCTTTGATATGTCAGAGCTTTATTAACATCATTTCTGAGCCAGTATGCTGAACTAAATAACAGAGTATGGTTGTTCACTTCCACTCTTTTTTTGCTGTTGTTGTAGTTTGTTTCTGTTTGTTTTGGTTTTGAGTGTTTTTATTTTCAACAGAAATCTTGTCCTATTCAAAAGCCAGGATGATAATGCATTTAAATGTGTTTATTAATGAGCGAGATCACATATATTCTTGGGCTTGTATATGGCTAATCTAACACCCTTAGCCTTAGAAACTGAAATGTTTATGGGTGCTTAAAATAGAGTTAAGCATATTTGTCCATAAAAGTATAGTAAAGATGCTACCTATAAACTTCCCTTTTCTGGGAAGATGCCAAGGTTCACACTGGTCCAGCTCCTTTCTGAGTCATGTGTCTTTTTGTCCAGCATGTATAGGATGGAGGTAAGTAGTAATGTTAGCAAGGCTTTACCAGCAATAGAAATGATCTACCTTTGTCTCATTCTCACATGCACGTGCATGCACAGAAATATACTCCACTTCCTGGCTAACAGGTAAGTAGGAGAAGAGGCCAGATTTCAAATCATATTTTAGCTGTGCCTACACCAATAAGGGAGTGTTTGGAAAATATTCCTAATCATTATTGCATACTTAGATCATAGGTCTAGAACACCTTCTTACCTCAGGTGTGGTGTCAGAGCTGTAGCCTTGCTCCAAAACCACACAAGGCAAGGGAGGAAGATGGGCAATATTAATTGTGGTTTTGCTGTCTCCTGCTTTTATCTGAGTTATGAAGAGCACAGATTGTTGAAGTATCAAATGCTAGTGCTTTTTTATTACTTTAAAACAAATGAACCCATAAGGGCAGTTCTGTGGGCATTTATGTTATGGTTATATTATATATAATTTATATGAAACAGAATGGCACCTTGAAATAACCCTTGTGTTTCTCTCTGCATACTAGAAATAAGAAATGCATTTTATATTAAATTTGGATTTATATTTTCTTGGATTTTATTCTTGAACCTTAACTAATGTCAATCAGATACCTAATTTCACTGTCAGGAGCATTGGCAGTTATCAATGCTGTCCCCTGCTTTGCTTTGGATGGTCAATGGATATTAAATTCTTTCCTGGAAGCCACTCTGAGCTCCTTGATTGTAGAAAAACAAAACAGAGAGCTTGTTGGCTTTTTAATTTTGCTTGCTGGTAGTACACTTTTGGCTGCCAATGTTGCACTGGGACTTTGGATGGTGACAGCACGATAGAGCATTGGTTGTCCATCAGTTCTCACAGTACACGGAGAGAATGAATCCATTGCCTTTTAAAACTTGTTCAGTACAGAGATTGAAATAATTCCCTTAAAATGACACTGAAAGAAAATCACTGGTGGCTGCTGTTGTAACTTAAATCTGTACAACATTGTCTGTCATCATGGGAAGACTAAGAAAAAGCAGTATGAATCTTGTCCTGTACTCCTTAAGCATTGTACTAATTTTAGAGAAGTTCCATTGTAAAGCTTCACAGGAAGAAGCCTAATTTATTAACTTAAATCTCAGAATAAGGGAATTATTTGGCCTCAAACATTTGTAAAGTGGGAGGAAAAATACACTTAGGTTTTATTTTATAATCTGAACAATTAAAAAAAAAAACGGTGTGGCCTCTGATCATTTTTCAGTCAGCATAATCTTCAGTGTCTTTGTTCTGTGTTTTGATCTGGTGTTATAGCAAACTGGACTCTAAGAAGCCCTTAAGTCTCATCTCAAAATGGTGTAAAGCTAGGCAAATGATTATCATGTGTTAACGAGGGGAGACAGGCCATATGGATTAGTATCCTTTTCAGCTGGCCAAATGACTGGAAGCATCCTCAGGATGTAAATTGGAAGTGCCAATGTCTGTTTAGAATGAGGTATGTGGGAGGATAACAAAGCCCATGTTTCTTACATGTTCAGTTGTATATTGCCACACACAGCTGGAGATACTGAAAATATCTCAAGTCAATATTTCAAGTTTCAATATTTCAATATTGAAATATTTCTAGTCAATATTTCTCAGCAATAGCGAGACAATAAATGAAATTTAGTTTCAGAAAAATGCTGTGCACAATTATTGCTAAATGGTAAATAATGTTCATGTACTCAAAAAATAATACTGTATTATACCTGTTTAAAGTTAAAAGTGAAGCCTGTTCTTAGTGTCCATCTTCTGATTCTGTGCATGCAATATGCCTAGTAACTCACTGACGTGTCTGTCTTTCAAAGGTTTGTTTTCATTATAAGTCGTAATAATAACAAGTTCATAGAAGATTTTTTAGTTTATAGAAGATTTGTTATAATTGAAGAAGTTTATTTGAAGCTGGTCTTGTATCAGAATTGTTTAGAGGAAGAATATGATTGTGAATCTAACTATTTTAACATATGGCTTTGCTTTCTGGACTTAATATGGACCTTGTACTTGTTTTTAAAGAACAATGGGAGAACGACCAGTGTTTTGCTGACTGAAGTATGTCTGACTTACTCTGAGACCCTTTAAGTCTAATAGTCTCCATAGGATTATACACTGACTGTCATGTCCCCCAAGTTTATGTAAATCAGATTCACTGAGATGCTTGTCTCAATACAGACTGATATTTAAATAATAATAAAATTGCTCTGGTTTGGAATCCCGAATAACTGAAACAGGGAAATTTTGAAAAATACTCTGCAACTTGTAAGCTGTATAATGCTCCCACCAGGAGCTGCAGCAGATCAGAATTCCTTTGATGAGGTGGCCTTTCCGTTTAAGAAAGTGGAAGCTAAGCTAATGGATACTGGCCTGCAAAGAGCCATGAAGCCAGTGTTTCATGTCTGGCTTGATCGTGGCCAATTCATAATCAGCTAAAACAGATTGTCTTGGCACTAGAGGTAGAAGCCTGGGTAATTTCAACAGCAGGGTTGGGTGCTATTCCTGGTGCTACTGCATGGATTCGTAACTCCGATGTTTGCATTTGGCCTCTGATGCATTACTGTATTTTTGCACAGGAGCCTTCACACTTACTTAAGATGTGTTCTTTTCTCTTAAGATGATGCAAACAGTAATGAGAGAATGTACTTGCTTGTTTGTTGTGGTAGTTTACTTCTCTGCAGTGCTGTCAGAGGCTTAGCCTCCTGAAGTTCACCTCTGTGGGGTGACAGGCCTGTGCCTCTGAGTTTCAACCATTTCAACCCAGGCTTCTCAGCACAGATCCTGGTAAGAGAGAGTAAATCCTTCAGCCAGTCAAGCAGGAGTGCATCCCCATGGGGACTATTAAAAGTCACAAAGTGCAAGAAATTAAAAATAAACTAGCAGACACTGCCAACAGGCATCTCTTTGTTCAGGAGTCACCTGGAAAAGTATAGCGCATTGTCACTCTCAGTACCTTCCAGAAATTTCAGAGTAGCCATTCTGATGTTCTGTTCTTCCCTCTCTCCTTGGACAGCAGTGACATGAGCAGCCTGGTTCTTACTCAAAGCTTGGCTCTGAAGGGATGCTCTAGAAGTCTGTTCGCTCACCTAAGTAACTACTTACTAATCTGAGCTCTTCCTTTCTAGGCACCGTGCCACTTTCCTCTGTCACTTGTCCAGTTGACGGTGCACAAAATTAATTTGCACTTTAGTAGTTTAAGTGCAAGTTAGTATTTACTTTTCAAAAAAGCTACTATTTATGTATCAGAGTTGCAGTGCTGTCTTAATCTCTAAAGGAACAACAGATGCATCTAGGGTGATTTTAAAATATTCTGTGGAAAACTTTTCAAGTTTGATGCTTTATTTATTCATGTTGACTCCAGCTGCTTGGGACAATCTGTTTAACATCGTACTCCTGGCAATGGAAAAGAAAAAAAAAAATTGAATAACATACACAAGATACAGCATACAAAAGCTGGCAGGTTGTACCTCGTTATTTAATGTACTACTAAAACATGATGTTTTACCAAACAAATTTATTTTACTTTACATAGTCACAGAAAGTCACTTTCACTAAATAAAACTTCTGTCTGTTTTTGACCTCATAATCAAAACAAGAGTGGAGAAGACACATTGATCATGGCTTCACCAAACCAGACAAGTTAGCACACTGTAGAGACCGACCCTAGATAACATCTGTGGTAGAGGTAGTACTATAAAGGTTTAAAAATATTCATGGGTCCATTTCTCCATGTACTGAAATTCTACTGAATAGGGGTTTATGTACGTATAGGTGCTTCGAATCAAGGCTTTAAGCAAACTGGGATCACTTTGCATGAAGGGTGACCCAGCACATATCTTAGATTACCAGTGGGCAAAGGGAATAGTTAAGTTGGACCACTTTGAATAAAAAGTTGTTGGTTTCAGTGGTTCCATTTTATTTTTTATATTTTCCATTTTGTATTCTGATAAGCAATTACCATTTTTTGCTTACATACAGTTATTGGGAGTTGTATTGCTCTTTTGTTTGTTTAACAAGATTGACTACAGAAAGGCACAGAATGTTTTTAGTGTGATTTTGATTTTTACTCTGGCGTATTTGCGACATTTCTTCTATTTATATTTTTGTAAAAATTAAAAAGAAATCTTTCCTTAAAATAAAATCTTTTCAATTCTCATTCTAATTAGCTCCTCAGAATATAACTTATTCTTTGATACAGAATCTATCAATGTCATTACAGAGGATAATGACTTGTGTAAAACAGAGCACTCTTAAAGATTGGATGGATACTACTATATATGTATATACTATGCTTTTTAAATCTGTATCAGATGGAAAAAATAATGTGTAACATTAGGAAGTGTTGTATGTTTTTACTTGATAATTGTCAGAATTCCATGAGTGTAATCACTTGTTCTGATTTGTTTGTTTTATAAGAATTTTTTATATCAGCAAAGACTTCCATAGCATGTTCTGATAATGCACGATGTGACGTGATAATGGGTAACTTAGCATGTAGGATGTTACACGGTCATTGTTAATTTAGGAAATTAAATCCAACTTGATGCCTTACGTGTTAAATGAAAGAGACTTCACTAGGAAAATTGCAGATAGCTTTAGACTGACTAATCTGCTAGCTTATGAGTCAGTGAAAAATCTATTAACTTATCCTTTTGAATTAGAATGAAACAACCAACTGTACTGACAATGACATTTATCAGTGTGATGACTCTGATTTTTTGTGTATATATACATACATATACATCTATATACACACATACACATGTATATATGAGTGTATGTGTGTGCATATACATACACACACACACATATATATATATATATATATATGTACTCAGCCACAGTCTATATTGCAGCTTTTTTTAAGGATAACTTCTGGCAGTCCTCTATATTCTGCAGTGTTGGCATTTTTCTTTCTCTGTATGAATTCCTTGGCTTTCTCTACATTTTAAAATCGCAGCTGTGTTCTCCTCCTGTAACCAGTCTATAGGGATTTCTTATTAGAAGATGTGTAATGGACGTAATGTAACCACAGCTGCATGAGTCCTGCTGATATTCCGAATACATTTCCTGCCTTCTGAGAGGCCTCAGCTATAGGCACAGTAAACAAAGATTTTGAGGGCAATTAAAAGAGGTTGACTTCAGAATCTATCACTCTCTAAATGCTGCTAGTTTTGCTAATTTTGAATGATAACTGGGCTGAGTGAGACTGTGTAGAGTATACTGATGAAACCTTCCCATGGCAGCCTGGGTGTTCCAGGTTTCTTGAATACCTTGCTACAAGATAGATTTTTGTTCAATCCAAGTTTCCCAGTTGTTTCCTATACACATTACAGGATGACAAAGGGTGCCCTGTAACAAATAGATTTGATTTTTTTTAAATAAGTTTTGTTTATCTTCTTTCTATCTGAAGGATCTGCATTTGGATCTGGATATTATTTATGACAGAAGAAATGACAGATGAAGAAGGGGTTGAAAGGTTTATGTAGCCTAGACAGTATTTAATTGTTTTTGGAAGTTGTGATTTTAACTCTGGAAATGCATAGTTCTTTGTAAAATACATAGTTCCTTGCAAAATACCTATTGTATACACTTGCATTCATATCAGTTCCCACAGCTTTTGTCTTGCTTTAGCTTTGTTCTTGTGACCTTGTGAGTAAGGAAGCTCAATATAACTCAGGTAGGATGTAGTATTAAAAGTTTTTATACCCTTTCTATCCTGAACTGCATGTAATGCTACATACTGATTTGTTGTTTAATGTAGTTGTATGTACCTGCGGTACATATGCTGTATTAATGGAGCATTGTACCAGGGACTGCCAGCAAACAGAAGCACTGGGACTCCTTGTTCCTTGGATTCATCCACTATGATCATTTGAAGAGCAGATGGCAAGGGCTAAGGGAGTGAAGAACCTCAGTTTATGGCAGCTTTATGAAACCTTCAAACTGCTGACCTAGTTTGAAAAGATAGGGATAAAGAGGAGGATATGACACTGCAATTCCAGTCATTCCATTTACATCAGCATGAAATGTGAAAAGAACTTGTAATTAACATTTCAGAGCATGCAGATACATTTTCCAGCCCTTCGCTGAATCATTCAGTGAGATGCTCAAACTTTTTTTTTTTTTTTTTAACTTTGTTGTTGCACTGATAAATGTGTACTTAACAAGTGGTTGGAGTAGTTGTAGTTTACTTATTAAAATGGACTTGGATATTTCTTACTTCTTGGTGTTTATCCTGTTTTTTTGTTTTTGTTTTGTTTTTGTGGCATACCATAACTGGCCTTCATTTAGTAGTTTGAAAGTTCAAAGTCTATTTCCAAACCATCATAAGAGAAATCTGATTTCTTCCTTCCTAAATTGGAATATTGTTAATATTTTTAATTCCTCTTTTCCTTATATAATTTTATGTTTAGATTTAATTTGTTTGGATTATCTTATCTGAAGCCTGTCAATGGAATATGTATTGTTTTGAAATTCACTATTTTTTTTCCTCTATGTAGCCTTATTTTTTGCATTGACTCACAGCTGTGGAATGTTAGATTTCTAGACCCCTTGTTCCCACTATGTATTGTTCATGATCATGTGTTTTTTTTTTAAAAGCTTCATTTTGAAAATGTCAGTTAACAAATATATGGAACATTTTGAATAATGTATTGTGTTTTTGTTGTGCTCTTTTTCTCTATTTAATCAACCAAACAATAAGTATTGTTTTCTCTGTATGATAAATATATCCTGCAAATAAATTCATTGTTTGATTGTTAATGTGTTTAAATGTTTTTAAAAATAAGGTAAAATGATGTAATGCTGTGTTTATGCCAATTACTATATTCCATCTCATTTTCTCACACTCCTCATATTTATATCATCTTTTTAATTTATATCATCTATCTAGGTACCCACGAGCTTACCACTACCCTTTTTATTATCTGACCACCTCCTAAAATTAATAATAACTGTCAATTTGCTTTCTCTTATTTAGCAGCTTACCAGAGTAATAGTTTGATTTATAATAGAAGTACATCCAGACAGACACCTACATGCTGTTCCTGAGCAAAGCAGTAGTCAAAGTAGTCACTGTAATGTGAGAAAGGTACATAGTGACTGCCTTACAGGAGCACAGCCTTACTTCTTGGCATATCTCATGTGTAAAGCTTCTCTTCTGGCATTGTGGACTTTGGCTTGTTTTGTAGTGAAATACTTGCCATGGGAATCCACAGTCAAGGGAAGCAGAACCACTTTTTCAGGTGTTAAGGCTACTCCTATGGGAGGAACTTAATGTTTGGATTGTTGAATGACATTAAAATTATTAAAAAAAAAAAAAAGTGTTACAACCTTTGTGTGTGTACAGGCCAGCACAAAGCTGGGCATATATCCTAGTTCTCAAAAATTTTCCTTAGGTATCCAGATGCAGTCTGTTGCTGTTAGTATGGCATTACCAGACTCTCTAGCCTCATTTGAAAATGAAGCTTTATTGCTACGTTTCTTGAGCAAACTCATCTGAAGTTATCCAGGTTATTTGTACTGAGAACTAAATTGTCCTTTGTTGCTTGTTGGACAAGCTGTTACTTTATACCAGTAGAGCTGTTTCAGCAAGCATGGCTTTGTTTCCAGATAAAAGATAACTGTGAGAAGTAGGCACAAAGCACAGACTGCAGACAAATTGGGAGAATTTCCCAGGTAGGTCTGCATGCATGCATTCTTCTGAATCCTTGCATGAGGAGATGGCTTTCATGTTTTTCTTACCCACGTTAAAGGTAGAGACAATAGTTTATTTTTTTATTATTTTTATTTTTTTAGTTAAGCTTCTAAGAGGGTCCTGTGATTTTTCAGTTGATTTGGAAAATGTTATCCCTTATGCTAATTATGTATATTCTGTAGTCTAGAATAAAGTCAGTAATATGCTCATGTTGTCATGAGGAATGATGACTTAATCACTAATATAATTTAAGGGTAACATTTAAAAAGGTATACTGTATTAATGTGTCTCATTGTTAGCTTTGCTTTGCTGAGCATGCCAATTTGAATTACCAAGCAGAAACATTCCTAAACATATTAGGTCTGTATGCAGTGAATTCATTTAAATCTTATTTAAGATTTTTGTGACCTTTTGATGTGGACTACCCAATGAAGTAGTTCAATTTAAGGTTTGATTCTAATTTTATGGTAAACTCCAAGAATCCACCATATTCATGAAGTATAAGCAGCAGAGTCACTCAGGCTTCTAATAATTTTGTCTCTTTCAACTCAAACAGATGTGGGTCTGGTGCTTGCTTTGATGCTTTTAAAGCTGCAGTGTTGTTGAAATACAGTTGGACATTCTTACAAATTTTGCAACTCATTCTCTATATTTCTGATGATTTGTTGGCGCCTACCTTTTTTTAGTTGTTTGCAAATGTAGTGGTGGCTGAATTCTGTCTAACCACTACTTCTGGCATTCTTGAAAACATACGGTTTTACATCCTTTTTCATTTCCTTTGAAAGGAATAATTTAAACAATAAAGAAACACTTCTCATTTATTAATTGTCACCCTTTTTACTAGCTATTATATTGGGAAAGTCTCTTTGTCTTTGTCCATTTCACAGCTCTGTGAGGATCTCTATTAAAACATTACGTGATTATTATTCTTTTAAGTGTAAATTCCTCTAAGCCTTCTGCATTTGCTGCAGTTACCCACACAGGCATCTAATGTGGTCTGAGATATACTATGGTGTTCTTAGCTTAGTCATTTGCCTTGGAACAATGTTTGAGTTTTGAAACGCAAAACTCAACACAAAAAAAAACGCTTGTCTCTGTTTGCCTTATGTTGGTTTAAGTCTTAGGGCTTCTGAAACCTACGCATGGGGCTGGCAGATGAGGCCCTACTGGAGATCAAAGACATTCTGGACCAGCAGCTGGATACTAGGAGGACTACCTGAGGGCATTTCCTATCATGCCAGATGCTTACATGTGGGCAATAAATCAAATCTTACTCTTCCCTAGAATATCTTTTTGTCTCATGAATTAAAGTGGAATATAGGGCTTTTGGGGTGAGTTTTATTTGGCATAAAAGTATATCTGAGCATTTCTGGTTTTGCACAGTACAAGCTTCTATAAAAGCTATGGCAGCAGGTGCCACACACACTCCTCCTGCTCTGGACCTTAGGCTTGGAAGCAGCAGAAATGAGTACCGCAAGTACTGCAATGAGTACTACAAAGAGAAGGAGGGCTTATTTCAAAAGAAAATACCATGTTTCTCCAGATGTGGAGTGGTGGTAGCAGAAGTGCACAGATTTATGGGAGGCAATGGAGAGGTAGAGACAGGTAGAGACAATGCTGCCCAAGGGGGAACATGATGATCCAAGTGCTACAGCAGGTCACCTGGCTTCTCTTTCTCCTTTATGGGGCCGAAGAGGTGGAGATTCAGTTAGGAATGGAATAAAGTCGGGGTACAGCTGTGGCAGAGAGAGGTTGTTCATTTACAGAATCTTTAGATCAGAAAGCGCATGTATAGAGCATAATATCAAGCATTTTTAGAGCTAAACTGCAAATAACACTGACCAACTTCCATCACTGGTGGTTACGCCCCACAAAATAGGGAGGTGAAAGTCTGTACTTTCATATAGCAGTTCAGGATATTTGTGTCGGCAAGTCAATGCCCTGCTTGCTGTGCAGGGATCAGGCCTGATCACACTTTTTCTTTTATGTCCACATTCCTTCTCCTGTATGACTTGACCTCACAGATGCAGTTACTAAGAAAAAATAATCCACTTTTATAATGTTTTGCCCATTGGCTTTATTTCCGTTCCTGCACCTATTTGAATAACTAGCATAAACATGGCCAAGCCACCTGTATCTCTATCGCTGCTGCAAAATCAGCAAAGTCAGATTGTGAACATGCATTGCAAATGCAGTGCAAACCACACATTCCTCAGTACTTACCACTGTTATTACCAAGAAACTTTTTTTTTTTTTTTTTTTATGACGACTTTACTGTTCTTCATTAGATGTCTGAGTTTATTTCCTGTAAATGTTCTGTGGGGCATTTATTATGCTCAATGCTGTTGAAGGTAGAAACAGGCAAAACAGAATAAAACATGCATACTATGCTTTTTGGAAGTAGACAAAATTTTCTGTTTAATTTACTGGAGTGATATGGATGAGTTAGGCATATATCTTCAGCATTTATCTTCAAACTATAGAGAGTACTTCAGCAGTTAACCTAACTGGCCTCTGCAGACCACTTTAACTGCAATTAAATGCAACTGAGGCAGAAGTTAAAATATCACTGAAATAGTTGTGAACCCTTTAGCATATTATCAACCAGTATTTTTTCATAGATGTGCAGAAGCCCATTTTTAACTTGAGACTTCACCTAACTGGGAACTGCACAATCTTTTTAACCTCCATTTTGTATCTTGACATGAAAATACCAAAAGCAGTTCTGAAGAAAATATCTCAGCTTTCACTTACAGGGTTACTTAGAAGGAGGTTACTTTTAGCATGTGCAAATGGTTTAAAAAACAACAACAACAACAACAAACGTAAAATGTAATATTAAATGTGATAGTAAATGTGATAATTTACTGTTTGCATATATGTGATTCTTCCAGTTCCTCTCCTGTACTCCATCCTAAGTCAAATGCCAGTCCAATGCAAGTTATTTGCATGAGCTTTTACAGCTGTGCAGCGTAGCTGAAGACATTAATGTTGCAGCCAGATCAGGAGTCCAGGTTTGGTGAACTTAGTTCATCATAGGTACAGGGGAAAAATGCCAAAAAGTTAATATAGCTGATTAAGAAGGGGGAATCATGAAACCGAGTTTGTTATATAATGAGGTAAAATAGCAAAAAAAGAATCCAGGAAAAGAGTGATCATAAGGGTTTAAATAATGATCATTTTTATTATTAATTACAAACTAATAAGAAAATAATGAAAATTTGTCCCTTAAATGAAGGCATACTTCTAGATCAAAAGAGTGCTTTGAAATGCGAAACAAATCTCTTCTGCCATAGATTTCCATATACAGAGATAGATAAACAGATGCTAATTTGATAAGCATTCAGTTAACTTTTGCTGACCTGAACTTATCATGAGCTTAGATTAAAATAATTATCGTTGGTGGCCTTAGAAAGCTGTGAAATACATAGGCTGTAGCCGCAGGGAAGAAAACTGAAATGGCTTCGTCATATCAACAAATTAAGAGCTTGCAGTGAAGAGAAGTGGTTCAGCAGGTATGTGTGGGCCTAGGGCTTGAGAGCCTCCAGTTGGGCAGTCTGCTCTGCTACATATACCCTGTGTGACCATCGAGGTCTCTTCCAACCTTAATGATTCCATGATTCTATGTTTTTATGCCCTGGAACATAGTGACTGACACCCTAAAGAGAGAGGTAGACCAGTGGAGCTCACTAGGCCCTACAGTGAGGACCTTGCTTGCCCTGAGGTGGAACCCTCGTGCTGAGGCTAGGGGCTGAGGGTGAAGCAGGAGGCACTTCTTGACTGCACTGGTGAGGGAGAGGTGGTGGAGTACCCATCCTTGGAGATGGCTGCCCTGGGCAGCCTGCTCTGGGTGTCCCTGCTTGGGCAGGGGTTGGAGCAGGTGGCCTCCAGAGCTCACCACCAGCCCCAGCCATGCTGAGAAGCATGCCACTCCTCTCACCTGAGAGTCTCAATCAAGTGGTTGGCTTCAGTGTGGAAGCTTTAAATCAAGCATCCCACAAAATGCAGCAGTGGTTACATGTGCATTTTTAAACGCTGTCTGCACAGGTAGGAACAGGATACGTCATTAGGAAAACACTCTGGATACAATCCAATGACTATCTGATGACCTACTGTCCAGGCTGTTTGTATAAAACCATAGGTGAATTTGAGGTCTTGGCTCCAGGACAGAGCCAGGATGTTTTCGGGAATGTTTTAAATTCAGTGTGGTTTTTGGTTGTTGTTTGCTTTTTAATCTTTGCTGTATTTGTTTTGGAGCATACAGTTTGGTATCCAGGGCCATTACTTCTAATATCACACAGCAGCGTGTGTAGGGAAGCTTCCTCTATAGATACATACAGACCAGGTAAGAATGAGCTTGTTGGAATGTTAAAGAGATATTGTCAATTAAAAGAAAATGATTGCTATTATTTTAAAGAATAAAAGCTCTTTAATATTTGAGTAGCCATTTTGCTTTTTTCCAATGTCTGCTGAGATACTTTTTCTACCTTTAAAATACCATAAATTAAACTTTATTCACAGCTTAGAGAGGGTTTTGCTTTGGATATGGAAATATACGAACAAAGGAGCTTTGAGATGGACTTCAACTACTCCAAATATTTGACCTTGATGTATCAGTATGAAGAAATTGTAGCAAGTTCAGTGCTGATAAAAGCTTGCTGTTCTCCAGTCATAAGGAAAACCATCTGTCTTAAGAACAGCCTAAATAATTAACCAGTCAGGCATCTGAAATTAGAGATTTCTGCTGGAGCACCCCAGGCTTTGGAATGCTGTGCTGTGAAATCTGACAGTGCGGTAAGCCAATTATACCTGCTATCAGAGGATTGTAGGTCCAAATGAAACGGAACCTGTGAAGTAAGCCCTGACCATGATGCTCACATGAAAGCGTAACCAAATTATGCATGAGTAGTAGGGCTGTTATCAATTTGAAAATTAAAAGGGCTCCTTTCTTCTGTCCGTGCTCACCACAGGGATGATCTGGCTACACTAAAGTCAGTGGGAAACATTCAGTCTCTACATGGAGTGCAATGTAAAGTGTTAAAGTAATGATGGAATAAGGTGACTAACAGACTAAAGAACAGTGACAAAATGGGACCTGTCAAGGCAGGAAAACACTTTTCTTTCCTGCTTCCTCAATCTGCAGACTGAAGCAGAGGTTTTTCCTTGCTATAGTTAACTACTTTGGCAAAACCCCTTACTTTGCAGGCTATAAAACATTGGTCTGAACTTCTAAGCACATTTGTAAAAGTTACTTAGTCTTGAAGCGTGAGGATGAAGCAATCAAACAGAATCACAGTTTTCTCTGCTTTGGACTCTAGCAAGTTTTCAGGGCTACTGGTCTTCTGAGCAGGGTACTGCAACAAGAGAAGAATTCAGGGATTCACATGCACCTGGCTTGAGTCACTTGCTTTAGGCATTTGGATAGTCATCTTCTCCTCCCTCTACAGCCAATAGAGACAGAGATGCCACCACAGATAAGCCATCTGAGGAGCAATCATGTGGGAATGCTTCTCACCCAATGTACTATAGATGCAGCTTGAGTACACAGCCCAGGTGCAGCTTGCTCCACTGTGATGCTGAAAAAAGAATACACTAATAAATATGATTGCTCACAGCACCCAGATCAGTAGTATGTAGTGTAATGGGATAAAATACTACCCACTAAAACTATACAAACAACTTGGAACCAATGAGTATTAGCCTGCCTTATTTCTTCTGTGGCCCGTGGAATGTGAATGAATAGACGTTCACATAAATAATCACTGGTTTGTGTCTGATTGCCTTACTAAAAAGGTCTTCATTCATGCACACCACATTCCTCCACAGAACATTTTAGAACATGTTCTAAAAATTGTAAGCATCTGAATCATTGCTGATTTAAAATACTTCCGTCTAGCAAAAGAATATTAAATTATATATATGAATGTCATTAAGACCACTGAAACATAATGGTGAGCAACTTAGAATTGCGAGGTATCTGGCAATATCAGTCTGTTTTTATTTTTAAAGGAAAAATGCAACAAAATGAGCCAGAAAAGTAGACAATAATGCTTAAAAATACTGATGATGAAGACAGTATTTTAGAAATCAACATAGCTAGGATAGATTTAGAAATAAGCCAAATGTATGCCTAAAGACAGGGACTGTTTGTTAAAAGTGTGGCATCAAATGGCCACTTTCCACCTTCTACAACCCTGTTGTAGTTGTGAATAGTTAAGTTTTTGCCCACAGAACAGTGCGCAAGCCTTTTATCTATCTTTCTGGAAAGATCATGACTGTGGAAGGGAAAGCCACTTAGAAATACATCTTCCCTGCCAAAACAGATTACTACTACCACATTCATTACAAGTTTGACACGGAATTCACAACCTGTATTTCTTCTACCTCCTGCCTTTTCCAGCAATGCCTTTACCTCCCCATCTTGACTTCATCATCTCACTAACAAATCCTGAACCACTTCACAGAGTTATTAGCATCTGGCTGTCTTTGTTTAGTCAGTAAAAATGCATTTTTTAAATGAAAAAGTGAGAATTTATCAGCAACCCCTGAAGTCAGGGAGGAAGGAAAGGAGGGGGAAGGCATCTGTGTGTTTTACTCTTGATTTTTAGGAGTTATACTTGACAACCTTTCTGTTCTTTATATTTCTTTAAAAGATGTGACTGTGAGGATGTGAATTTGACAGTGTTTACAGAATTATGACTCCCTGCCTAAATATGCTTAGTTTGCCAGATGTGGCATCTATTTGAACAGCTGCACTTCCGGTTGGGGTTTATCAGCAGCTTATATATACCAGTATATATACTTTCATACTATACATTCCTTAACGTTTTACCTCCCTAGAGGACATTAGGGATGCTAGAGTAAAAATTGGATTCATCTTGAAAGGTTATTTTCTTTAGGAAGAAATAGATTTTTTGCAGTGAATAAGCATTAGATGCATCATATAAAGATTTGGTCAAGATTATAGGAAGTGACCATTGAATACAGAGAAGTTTTAAGGTTTTCATTCTAAAGGATTTACTTTTCCAACGCAACACAGCAGAAAATTAGGGCCTTTAAAAAGAGCCAACTTGCACACCAGAAACTTTCCTTACTACATATTCACTTTTCTGTTTATATCTGTGAATGTCTGGGATTTACTATTCACTGAAGGAAAACGAAAAAGGATGGAAAACCTGAGGAAGTTTGCCAATAAGGGCACTGACCATATTGTTACCATCAGCTTCCTGGACAGCTGAAATAACAGCAGCCTGTTTTAGCGTTCTTGAACCAGTTTCTCCTGGTTGATTGCACTTCACAGTAAAGTCTGCAATACAACCATTACCAAAGCTAGCAGCGCCTTAATTTTCATGCAGAATAGCTATGGTAGATGTTGAGAAAATCTCCTTATCCACACAGACTTGGTTTGGCTTCCAGGAAAACCAGTGAGATGAGAGTCCATGCAGTAGAATAGTTCTACCATTAACAACTGACACTACATTTACAAGGTCTGAATTAAACTCTCAGCTCAGAGAACTGTAAAACAGGAGCAATAATGTTTTGCTGATCCTTTTATTGCCCATATTTGGACTGTAAATTCTCCAGGGAGAAAGGCTTTCTTCCAATGTGAGGGTGTAACTGTTTGGAAAGTGGGCCCTCCAGGTACGGGAGCAAAGATGGTTTGAGAGTGGTGTGCACTGCAAAGAGAGGCTTTTTGAAAAGAGATGCTACCTCTTAAACAACCTCTACCTCTGTCACACAGTCCAAACCCAAAAAGCAGTTACACATTTTGAAAACTGATTCAGTCAAGAAGTCAGCAAGAGTGCAGGCAAAGCTGGAAAAAGAGGTTGCAAACAGCAGAGAAATCAGAAATTGCTGGGATGAAAAAGGACTAGCAGCAGGAGGGATGCAAATGGCTGGTATCAAACAAAATGAAGTGTGGCTTGGGAAAAGGAGAAGAAAGGAAAAAGATCTGAGGACAAACAGTGCATCATACAAAACAGCTTGGCAAGTGACTGAAGTTCGTATAGGAAAATCAAGATAGCTCCACTAATTTCTAAATAACGATTCAAGATGCTAAGATGAACAAAAGATAATAAGGTGAATTCGCTATCAAAGAGCTACAGACAGAAGCAGGGCTGGAAGAGCATATGGCAAATGAAAAGCCAAGCTGGTGGAGAGAAAATAAATGGGAGAGCATTAAAGAAGGAGGTCTCCAGTCAATAAACATGTGGAATGGTAATCGTGCAGAAGAAAGGAGAATGGATCTGAGGAGACACAATATTCAGAAGAGAAATGGGAGAGATGACTGGGGCTTGGAACTGCAGAAGGTGTATAAGGATTAAAGAAAGGTCATCCAGATTTCCATTGCTTTTCTTCATGCAGAGGTACCTCATCTTATTTTGTCTTTTCACCTCCCACTCTTGTTAGCTAGCACTTTTGTGTTTACACCACAGGTGCGTGACTTGTTTTCAACAGATGTTATTTCAAGCAGCTTGAAACATGACCTTAGGTTTTATAGCAACCTTTTACCGAACCAACACCTCTTCTCAAGCAATTTCCAGTTCAATCCTGCCATGACCGAAATGCTGCCTGATAACATCTTTGCAAATCCTACAGAAGAAGCACAGGGCCAAAACAAAATGTATGCATTTTATTGCTTCTCAGTTTACATTTTCTTAAAGTCAGTTTAATCCCACATATTTAGTTGCGTAAGCAAGCAATTTTAGAAAATTAAGTAGGAATTTCCCTGTGTGTTTATGACATGCCCATAATGATAGATTTTTGTTTGCAGTTGAATATTTCCCTGAAGTGTTTACTGATTAAACATTCAAGGCACTCAGGAAACGTGACTGTGGGCTTGACTGCAAGCTAGATGAAGAGAGAAAATGTCATTGATTTAGTGGGTTTCTAGGATTGATAAAAACAGTCCAGAGACTGTTTTTTGAATAAATGTGTACATCTCTGTATTACTTTTGAAGTGGGAACTCTTGCTTTCATGGACAGGAACACTTACAAGACACCTGACTTCTAAACAACTTATAAATAGAACTCTGGACAGCTGCAATCTACAGAAGGATATACTGTAAATGTGTTACTTGGGGTTACCATTCAAACAGCCTGCATATAATCCAGGCAATGAAATATGCCATGCACGATGTGTTTTGTATGAACAGGACTAGTCTGCAAATAATACATGCACTGACATTTGTTTCCAGAAACTAGTCCCTAGGAGTTAGGCTCCGTGAATTATTATGAAGGTAGAAATGAGGCTTATTACCAGAAGTATGCCTAAAGCTAATGATCCTAACAACATAAATTTGACTGGAAATGTTGTCGACAAGCACAAAACCCGGGGCTCTTCCCCATCAAAATGTATCTTTTTTGTTTTGAACAAAGCACATGCAAACTTTTTAAAAATGTAATTTTAGCTTTGCACTATCCATGAAAGAACAATAAAACTCATTCAAAACAAAGCCACTTTGTTTCCAAGTGTTCGGTAGTTTAAACAGTCCTATATGCTTCGTAATAATAGACTTGTCAAGAAATTTAAGAAAGAAAGAGACTACCTTAGGTTCACCCTGCACAATCATAATGACGCTGTCTTGCAACTGGCAGGAAAGATCCAGGAGTAGGAAGGTTGACCAGACTGCATTTTTGGAGAAGCTGAATACTTAAAGAGTAAGGTGCCTGCTAGAATTTCTTTTGAAAGCCTTGGCTTCCCCTGCAACTCTGCTGCAGATCCTCCCTGCTTTCCCCTATGGCACGTGTTTCAACACCATCAGAAAGTGCTGCCATGGTTAACTTTTCTGCAGATCAGACAGGCACGAGGCACTGATTCATGCTCACTTTATGACAGGATAAGCTTTTGTGTTTTAGGGCCAGGTCCTTTAATCCTGCTGAATTGTGTCAACAGCACATTGGAAAGCGGAGTGGCAAGCTACTCCTGCCCTCCTACAGGGCTGGAGCTAGGGAAGGCCTGGCTGCACTGGCTGCCCATAACACAGAGGACAGTTGGTCTCATCTTCCAGGAAAGCCCTGCGCTCCTCTTGTCTTCAGCTCACAGTGGCATAGGATGGTGATGTCAGAGTGTAATGAAATCTGTGGAAAAGGTTTCTAAAAGAATGGAGTCAGGCAACTGCATAATTTTGTTCCAAAAAGTCTGTTTAATATATTGGCTAGAGTTAAGTACTGTGGCTTTGTTTGACATAGTCAAACATGGCTATTAGAGAGAATACGTCTTGCCTTTTCCTGAGCCACTTTCATTGTAAAATCTGTCATTCATCATACATTTGGTCAGAAAACAAATTAATACTCTTTCAGATTAGCTCCAAAACACTTCCTAAGCAAACAGTAGAAGTTACAGGCTGGCAGTTTGCTCCCGGTTATTGTTGCATGGGGCTATATTAGTTTTGAGTATGTGATGAAGAGAAGTACAATAGTGTATACTTTAAAATAGGAATCAAGAAGGAAATATAATCCAGAAATTTCATTTCAGCTGCCTCTAATGTCTTTTCAAATCAATGTCTTCTGGCATTGTGTGGACTTGGCGAGACACCAATCTGAGCTCTTTAGACACAACGAGAGCCAGTATTGTAGACTGTGACAGATGTAGCTCTTGAAAACAAGACAAAGCAGAAAAAGAAGTAAGGAAAAAGTGAGCATTCAGAACAGAGCAGCTTGTTTCTTGAATTCATCAGAGTACAAACTCAATGCCGCTGTATCACTGCCTAGATCTGAAGACAAAACTAACCACGATTTCTAATTCCCTGCAGGTGTGAACCAATAACATTCTTTCTGTCTTACAGCTGAAACCCGGCACGGTAAAAATTCCAACAAAACACAGGAGCCAGCCCAAACTAATTTATTTCTGATGCCCGCCATTTGCTTTAGGTCATAAAAGCAATCTCTTTGTCAAGTACATCTGAAAAAATTAAGATGTTTCCACACCAGAAATTATAAGGAGATTATCCATTCATGTACATTTGTAATTGTGCATCTAATGCTGGTAGAACTGGACTCGTGGACTTACAGGAAATAAAATAGCTACTTGCTCTTTTCAGGATTCATACACCCACAAAGGAAGAGTCTAAATTACCAACCTTAAAAAATAAAATACAGTTGCATGCTATCATGTGAGATATTTGAAGTTATTAAATTACAAAACTGTAGAATTAGCCTTCCTTTACATAGATAAGCAATCCTACACATTTGTTTATTAAAGCAACTGGCATCTTCATTGCCTGTACTTTGACATAAAATTCATCAAGCCAGTTTTTATCTTTTAACTATGTCTGGACAGAGGAAATCAATAATGGTTTAATTTTTGTATGATAAATTATTTTGTTCTGTCTCTATGTTGAAGTCTGCATTTCTCTCTTCATTTTCAGCCTAAAATTCCTGCATTTGAAAATTCTACTCAGGCATTATCAGCATAATGTGGCCGCAGTTTCTATTGGAAATCCCTTTAAGTATTTGAAAATGTTGCTTGTTTCTCATCTCTTTGAAGAAAAACTTCCACAATTCCAAAGCTGGGGAAAAAAAAAATGCAAACCCAAAATATGTTGTGTTTGAACTTTGCATATGGTAAGCATTCCTATCTGGTTAATTTTCTGATTTTCTCGTATTCTAGGTTAACATTGCCGGCACTGTATTCATTATATAAATGCTGCAGTCAAAATGTCTAAGCAAACTTCTTGTTCTCCTTTGAACAACTACTCAATCATTAAAAATAGCTACACATGCCATTATGTGCATTCTGTGTTCATCAGAAGTTCTTTGTTAAAAATTAAATGTCAGAATGGTGAAAAAAAAAGGTGAAAAAAAAAAAAAAAAAGGATTTTTTAACCTAGTGGTTAACTGACAGGAGAATATCATAAAGAATGTCTGAGAAATTGTTCAGATAATATAAGGCAAGTATAGAAAATTTAGACTATATATTCTTCACAAGTAAAATCTACACTTAACTGTTGAATTAGTATTTTTTAAAGTCACTATTGAAACAGCTTGTGTCCTCATGGGTTTACAAGCTAGTAGAGAAAGAAAGTAATTAACACCACATTTCAGAAAGACTCTAACTTATCCAAGGTGGAATAATCAGTAGCAGTTTAAGAATTAAGCACTGATCTGACTCAGCCTACTTCTCTAATTAGAAGACAGGATCATTCTCTTAAAGTTTCGACTGAGACATTTTATTAAATGCATCAGCAGGGACCAAACTCCACAATAAATTACATGTTATTTGACAAACTTTTAGGTTGCAAGAACACATAAGTTTTCTGATGTTGAAAACAATAGGCTGTTTTAGGCTGAATGTTTTTATGTTAATTCCAAAAGCCATTTTGCTTTAATTAGTGCAAACTGTTACTTTATTGGGTTCTGGTGAAGTTTTGATATCAGACAACAAAACACCTTCTACTTTCATCTTTTACTTTATTAGTAAGTTTAGTATATTTTAATGTACATTTTGGAAGATTAACTATATTTCTCTGTGTTTCTCCAAATTTGGTTGATGAATTGTAGCTCTAATTGTGAAACTATTTAGGTGAGATATAGATCATTCACTTTCAATTATATTGCTGACTCTATCTTTTGATTTAATTACCTTGTATTTAAAAACACAGGTTTATAATTAGATGCTACCTGGCAACATCTTAGAGGACCTGCCTGTGAATAACCATAGTCCTTCCAACTTCTATCTGTGATGCCTTTAATAAACTCAAAAATGGTCTGACAGCCAAGAGACTGAAATCACGGCCTGCTGAGTTGATCGGTATTATCTTACTGTATTGTTTTTCCCTTGGAAAAGTCATCTCTCTTTTTTAAGTACATGCTGTTTCTTATTTACAATAGAAAATGAATGGAGAAGTTTGTGCAAATCTTTCTGCTAAGGAGAAAACTTTTAAATAATCATTGCTCTAGTCCCTCACATGGCAATACTTATTTCATGTTAGTAATATCTTGGAAGAGAAGGAAATAAATTTAGCCTGTGCAGAGCAGCGTCTGGATGTGGAATGCCAGACTGGCATTCACCTGAACAGTGAATAGAGAGAAGAAGACCACAATGTGATCTGTTTTAGATATCTGATGCAGGATGAGATGAATCTGATCTTAAAAATGGCTCTGCTGACTGTGAAGACAGTCGAGACAACCAGATTCAATATAGACTTCTGCTCTGTAGACACCTGAAAATCTCTATAATGACGATCTTCACTCATAGAGCTCACAGGAAACCTTAAAGTGGAACACCCTTCCTGCACTACTGCTTTAGTCCTTTAGGCAGGTACCTTTATTTAGTCTGGAGATCACTTTGAGGAAGAGACCATATCTTCACCTAGAACTTATATTGCATTTGCAATCAAAACTATGACAGGCAAGAAGGTAATACTTCTACTAATAATCAAAAAACTAATCTAGTGAACATACATTAATACCCCTCAAAGAGCTATGACAGTGCACATGTGGTGTAACTGTAGCTAGTATGATTTGTCAACAGGTACTTGAGCTCTTTGTTCATTCTCCCTGGTGTTATATTATGAACGCAGTTATGTACACTTCTGCCTAGAAAGTCCAATGGCCACATAAAAGAGCATAACTTTAATCCTGCCTGCAGGGCACCAAGCAAAGACTGAAATTCTGTCTCTCTTGAAGTCAGCAGTAAGTCTATCTTTGGCGGCAACAGCTGTTCACATCTAGAGCCCCAAATCCAGTGCATAATACAGACATGATAAAAAAAAATGCACATTATCATTTACAAGCATTTCTTACAGACTGCACATTCATAGAATCACAGAATGGTTTGGGTTGGAAGGGACCTTAAAGATCACCTGGTGCCAACCTCACTGCCATAGGCAGGGACACCACCCATTTCATCAGGTTCTTTAGGGCCTTGTCCAACCTGGCCTTGAACACTTCCAGGGATGAGGCACCCACAGCTTCTCTGGGCAACCTATGCCAGTGCCTCGCCACCCTCACAGTGAAGAATTTCCTCCTAAAATGTTATCTAAACCTTCCCTCTTTTATTTTAAAACCATTCCCCTTTGTCCTATCATTATCTGACAAAGAAAAGGGTTTTTTTTTTTAATTTTTTTTTTTTGTTTTTTTTTTTTTTTTTTGATAAGCCCTCTTTAAGTATTGAAA